>JARYHS010008074.1:80568898-81284609 GCA_031002005.1 Vandiemenella viatica
GATTCCTAGTGAAAGACTGGACAAATCTAAGATGGCTGAAGGGCTTTTTATAAGTTTTTCAAGGCCTATGACGTCAGTAACTATTCTTCATTAATTAATATCTCCCAATATACAAAATGATTTAATGTGCAATTAATACAAGGCCTTCCTATGATCATATTCTATCTGTTTTAATTTAATTTAGCATTCAAAAGGGTTTCTATAAGATTAATCTTGAAGTCTCTTATGTCACTGGCTTAGCGCGATTTTACGCACTTCAGCAACAATTAACGATAATCTATATTAAAATCTTAATTATTTGACAAATGCTTAAACTTTTTACCAAAACCATTATATATTTGTGATCATCTCAATTTAGGCTATCTACTGATATAAATTTCTCAATTGTATTCCTGTTAGTTCAAAAGTTAATTTTTCTCTTAATTAAAACCACTAACTAAACTTTGCCAAAATAGTTAATTTTACTATCAAAATATTCTAGATGGTGCTGACTAGAGCTGGTGATAAAATATCAGCTGTGACTTTATTCAATTCAGAGCTATTTCAAATCTTAAATTTTAGCCTTCCTAACCACGCGTTTCAAAACGTAAACAAACTGAATTATCTCTTCAACTAAATTTTTCCAGACATAATGAATACACTTTAAAAAAAATCTTTTATGGCAAGTTTTCACCATGGAAATGAACGCAGAGAAATCCCTTCAAGTTGACAGTTACCTTACGCGAAATTTCTAAGTCCAACATAAGTGACTTCAAAATCGAAATATAGAATATATTACTTCTGGGGATAGCTGGTGGGAATACTTTTGGCGAACTGAAGGGTACGTTACAGCATATTTTCAGCAAGTCCAGTGGATGAGCAGTAATGCTCAGGCCTGCCATTCATGAGCCAACCAGATTTTGATTTTCCATGGTTTCCTGAAATCATTCTACGAAAATGCTGGGATGCTTCCATCAAAATTCCAGGCCACATTGTTTCCTATTCCTTGTCCCCTTTCCTTTTTTCATCTCTAATGACATCAACATGGATGAGTCATAAATCCATAAAACAAAATTGTATATTCCCATTGCTAACCTCAGCATCCTTATACTTTACATGGTCAGTAATCTTTTGTTCATTAATAGTTATCACCTTGCCTGTAACATCTCGCCTAAAAAGGAGCCATGACTGGAAGTGAGCTGTCTTACAACTTCAACTAGCAACAGGAAAAGAACTCACTTCCTTAGGACATGCTTACTGCAAGTCCACCACACAGTTGTACTTACAAGCATGACAAAAATATCCCATCCCAGGAAGTCATTCGTTCCCTTAACTTTTGCCAACCTCATCGATGGGTGTACATATTGCCAGTCATGGTTACACAAGACCTGCTTCAATTAAACCTATCTATAATTTGCTTCTATCTCCAACTATACCAGGTCATTCTCCATACCATAATCAAATTCCTTTCAATATCATCTGCCGCTATCACTGCCTCAGTAAACCCTCCACAGACAAAAGAGAGAATGGGATGATTTTTATATTGTAAATAACAAAACAAAAATTTGTTTTGGATACAAAGTAATCGAATCTTGCAAACTTAATAGAGATGCATGAACCACAAGTAATAATTGGGGTAGAGAGTTGGTTAAAAGAAGAAGTACTAGACAGTGAGGTTTTTCCTGATGGTTACAGAGTGTACCGCAGAGATAGAGGAGCAATTGGTGGAGGAGTCTTCATACTAGTTAGCAAAAACTACCACAGTTCACTGGCATTCATAGATCAAGACCATGAGTTACTTGGGGTAGATTTCTGGGGTAATAAAAAAGAAAAAATCAGAGTGTTGGCTGTTTACCGCAGTGGAAGAATGACAGAAGAGGATGAGGCTCTTGGGGAGAAATTAAATTCATACTCAGATTTCAGAGGTGAGAATAGAATGATCATCATCGGCGGGATTTAAATTTACCAGGTGTAAACTGGGAAGGGAATAAGATA
Source organism: Vandiemenella viatica (assembly GCA_031002005.1). Classification (NCBI taxonomy): domain Eukaryota; kingdom Metazoa; phylum Arthropoda; class Insecta; order Orthoptera; family Morabidae; genus Vandiemenella; species Vandiemenella viatica. Next base: position 80,570,873 of record JARYHS010008074.1, read on the forward strand.
AATAACACAAGGGAACAAAGATTTGCAAATATCTTAATAAGGGAAGGAGGATTTACACAAGTGGTTGAGCAAAACACTAGGGGACAAAATATTTTGGATATATTTCTAATTAAGCCCGATGAAAACCTTTTGAGGTATCAAGTAACTGAAGGAATAAGTGATCATGAAGCAGTTCTGATGGATATTAGAGGATTCAGTAAACCAGCAGCCAAAATTGAAGGGGGAAATAGGTACAATTATAAAAAGGCACAGGTTTCAAATTTGAGGAGATATTTCAGAGAACAATTCAGCAAATGGAAGGAAGGCTCAGGTACAGTAGAGTCAAGGTGGAAGAGTTCAAGGAGATAATAAGAAAGGGGGAAGAAAAATTTATTCCAAAGCAAAAAATAAAGAGAAGTAGAGACCTATGTACTATAATAGGGAAGTGAGGAGGTTAAAGAGGTTGGTAAGAAAAGAACATAACAGAGTTAAGAGACAGCAGGGTAGTAGGGAATATTTAAAACAACTAAACAAGGACTTAATAACAGCAAAGAAAATGGCTAAAGATGGGTTTATGAAGAGTATTGTCAGTGCAGGGGACCATTGACTGATGCATCTAGAAATTTCTATGGCTATATCAGGAAACTGAGGGGAAGGGAGGATGTAGAGACACTTATAGATAAGGATGGAGAAGAAGTTACTGACGATTTGAAAAAGGCAGAGATTTTAAGTAACTGGTTCAGTGAAAGCATTAGGGACAATGAATCAGAAACAGAAGGGTCTAGTTCGGAGAACGAGCTTAACAACACAATTAGAAATGACAATAGTAAAAAATTTGATATCCATCCTGAGGAAATCATGAAGGAAATAAGAAAGCAGAAAAAAATAAAGGGGCTGGTGAAGATAATATTACTACAGATATCTTAAAAATAGCCAGATGTGACATTGTACCTTATCTTGAAATATTATTTAAATTGAGTCTAGACACTTGCTGCTTACCACAGGACTGGAAAAGTGCAATAGTAGTACCGGTACATAAGGGAGGGGTAAGAATAGAGTTGAGAATTACAGGCCAATCAGTTTGACATCAGTGGTAGGTAAATTAATGGAAAGATTGATATGCAACCACATCAGAAATACATGTGAGGAACGTAAGTGGTTTTCAAGCAGGCAACATGGTTTCAGGCAAGGATATTCATGCGAATCTCAGTTGGTGGGATATATGCAAGATATTTCAGATGAAATGGACAAGAGAGGCCAAATTGATAGTGTAGCACTAGATCTGTCTAAGGCGTTTGACAGAGTAAGCCATAAAATGGTAGTAAATAAGGTAAAAACCATTGGAGTGGATAAGAAAGTCATTTGCTGGGTAGAAGAATTTTTAAAGGTAGAAAACAGGATGGTCATGGGAGTGTACAGGGCATATACTGGCAATGAGGCATGGAAAGATATTGCAATAGGTATGAAAAGTAGTGCATGGAAGGGAAAAGGTGACCATCACCACAAGCTGGCACTCGATTTCAGGCACAAGGGTGTGGGAAGAATCTCTTTTTTAGGTAAGGGTGTCAGGGATTGGAATGAGTTACCAAGAGAAATGATGAATAATTTACCAAAACTTTGAAAGAATTTAAAGATAAAATTGTAAAGGGCAAATGTAGGTAGGTGTGTAGGGAAATTGCCACCGGAGCCTGTGCTCCATTGCAATTAAATTAAATTAAATTAAAAAAAATTAAATATTACACTATTGAAGGAAAGGATGTTTACAGAAAAATTAGTAATGAATATAATTGCTACATAGCAAGAGTTCCATCCGAATTGTTTTTTATAACCACCAAACTAAATTTCTATCAAATATATCAAACACAGGAAAGTGTCCTTTCTTCTAAGCTTTAAGATACACCACATTATTATAGAATGCTTTTATTTATATGTGATTGCAAATGTTTTTAGTCAAGAAATATGTCTACGCAGCAGTCATAATAATTTAAACATAGAATACAAGGGTTTTTTTTTTTTTTTATCTTAGCTATTTGATGAAAGTCTTCAATAAGATGAAAGAATACATTGAAAAAAATTTCCTTTTAGTCACTAAGCCCATAGGAGGCATCTGATTCCGAGATTTAAACTTACTTCTATATAACATGAAGATTATGTGCATATCAAATTGTGTTTCTACTTAGTGATGTATTCTAAAGCTATATAACCTTTTTGAAACATTCAGTAATTATAACAATATTAACAGTAGGTTAAGTTTTATCCTTCTTGAGAAATTATCATTTCTTATTATGGCTTTTGATCTCTCAACACGTGTTTCTTTGCCCATATATTTTTAGAGTTGCATTGCGACACAAGAGAGAAAGCTTAATACCCAGAGCTAATCTTGGTTGTCACTGGACAATTATCAGTTGAAAAACAAAAATAAAAAAGTAATCTGTAACCGCGTAAAATATGTACCATATGTTAACCAGACCACAGATATGTTCCCACCACATTAATTGAATGAAGAATTAGTTTCCATTGTTTCTCTATCAGGAAACAACCAAGTCATGTTTCTATACTGTTTCAACTGAACTATCAGGTGCGCAGCAGTGCACCAGCCAAGTCGAGTCAATGGCGGCACTGCTTACCCTATTCTCGAAGCGATTCGGGCCAATTTTGAATCTCAATTTCTTCTGTCGTATTCATACTATGTATCTCAAATTTCTGTTATGCAAAGATATTAGCAATCTTAGACAACATACTAAATTTTATTTCATTACTGCTCTTTGTTCTGATGTTATTCGGAAGCAAAGTTCAGTGACTTTGTCATTCACTCACACACTGATGATCATCAAAACTCTAAGGTTCTTCCCGTAGCCATAGAAAGCTGAAATTTGGCAAGCGGATAACATTTTACCTACATAGTATAAGAAAAGTCTGAAACTCGTAAATTTCTATATATCTACCCCTTACCTACCCTTAACGTGAAATCGCTTGTCACCCTAATTTTCATTGTAGAGTGATCTTATTAAGTTTAACAAATGTTTTAAATTTTACTTCTTTCTTTTTCTTACTTTGGAAGTTATTTTTATTTTGACCACAACACCCCAACATCAAAATTCCATTGTACTTCCAGTAATCCTAGAAACAAGTGATTTGGTACACATATATAGTTTCATCCCTAAATCATAAGAAAAATCTAATATTGGAGTTTTTCGTCATATTTATTTAATTATAATCCCAAACATGAAAAATTCGGGCACATATTTGCGGCTTAATTGCTTTGCTTTGGATGAAGCTATATGCCTGAGAATTTTTTTTTGCATAGAGATCAGCAACTTTAACTAATATCTTAAATTTTACTTTGCTACCAAGCTTGGTTTGGAAGTTACTAGTAATTTATTTGTGGTGGTAGTTAAACCAGAGGCAATCTGCATTGCTCGACTACGGTGACACCCGTTGTTTTCAAAGTGTGTGGCATTGTTGTAAGGTATATTGATGTCTTCAATTCTGAAATGTTCTTATTCACTGATTTTCAAATGGAATCATTACATTTAAGCAGTGATTCATAATAAGCGATAAACTTACAAAAAGAAATGAGACCTCACAAAAACAATTCTTGTAAAAACATGTCAAGTCTCATGCTCGTGTAGTGACAAAAAGTTATGAGATCTCCTTCTGAGCCAAGTATACACTTTACAGCATGTATTCACTTCACTTTGTTAAACAGAATGGTTTCTCTCGGTGTCATAGATCATTCATTTAGAATTTTTTTAAAAATGGTGACTTGCACACAATAATTTTTACTAAAATTGAAGGCATAATATATACTTGTCAAGGGAAATCTTGGCTTTTATGTATTTTAAGTTTGGCTAAGCAACACATTTGAGGTATTTATATAGGTTAACTAAACATGGTGCACATACTGGCCAAGCAACCAGATTTTTTTTATTTTATTTTAAATAAATGATCTTTGACACCAAGAGAAACCATTCTGTTTCACAAAGTGTAGACTTGGCTCAGAAGGAGATCTCATAACTTTTTGTCACTACACAAGCATGAGACTAGGCCTGCTTTTACAAGAATTGTTTTTGCGGGTACTGCTAGACAAAACGTTTCCCTCACCCCACTAAGACAGATATCCACTGAACTAGAATTATTGCATTCATGAATAGGAAAAAAATTAACCTACATTCATATAGCCATGGACAATATCAACATAATTACATTGTGGCTAGCACTGAGAGAAACCTCCAGCAATTGCCTTGGAACCATATGTGAATACACAATGAGAGTGTGAGACACACCAACTGCTGAGCTTGACAGGGATTACATGTATGGATTATAGCCACCTATTTATGATGTATAGAGCGGTCTGGTAGCTCAGTGGTTAAGCGCTTACTTTCAAAAGTTCGCTGCCCTGGCCTCAAGTTTAAATCCCAATGGGCACAGGAATTTTTAAGAGTTGTGTTTGATCATATGAACTATGTCAAGTTGTTCCGTGGTTCGGATTGCACATTAAACTGTAGGTCCCAGAGGAAAGGAACTGACCATTCTACCTCTGACATAATGACTTAGTATGCTTCCTTCGGGAGGATCCAACCAACCTTCGGGTTGTGGACTTAGTTTTTTTTATATTGATGTATGAGATACCAAATCATTATAGGAATGATTTGTACATGGTAAAAACACCATACATGGAAAGAGCAAAGAAGAAGAAGAAGAAAGTATCTTTAGTGGCTCTGGTTGCCACTATATTATGACTGAAAGTAAATCTAATATAATCCTTGACTTCTAGCTACGGTCAAGCAGCAGCTAGAGGAGTGTCGATGCAAATGGTAATTATCAACAACATATGGTAGGATTTTATAGCACAACACTCACCACTGGCAATCTATGATCATTGCATGGTGGCATCTACAGTGGAACTGGAGAGGCGAAGGGCAGTTTTCTCTATTGAATTATACCTGTCTTGAGGTTGCTGCAGCGTATCCCCCATAAATATATTGTCAATGATGTTTACCAACCATATAGTACATGTGATTAATTAGGTTGAAATCTGTAAACATGTTTTCAACGCCACCAACAGAACTATGTGAACTGCACAATAGTTTGTGAAGCCGTTGGGTAAGAGCAAAGGTACCTAACACTATGCTTGCAGAGTAACATAACAGTCATTCCTCAATATTTTGCTGAAGTCTTGCTGTAGGAGGTGCTACATCTAGTGCATAAGCTATCATTTTCAAAAGCCAGCTCTCATTCTAAAAATGCAGCAGTGGATACAATGTTTCCTTCAATAGGGAAAAATACCCCATTGCTCCGATGATGAACTCATTCACTAGATTCCAAAAAAATTGAACAGATATGGGATATGCTCAGTAGACACTTTCAGAATATATGCAGCTGCCTGCTACAGTGGATTAGCTCCAGCAATAAATCAACAGAGCATTCACTATCCCACCAGCTGCCATACTTTATTGATACACTCCATAGCTGCTGTCCTTTAAGTTCTCGATGGTTAAACAATGTACTAAGGATGCTGTTGTATTCATGCATATGGGGATATTCTATTCGTATATTCACTAAACTGTGTATACTACAAAGTTTCAGTAGGTCATGTATTGCATATTTCTGAGATCAGTGGGGAATTGGAAACTTTAGGCCGGCACACCCATTTTTCCTCTTTCTTACATCCATTTACTTTTAACATCTACAAATTTCAATGTTAAATTCTTCCAAAATATTTGGTAATTTATTCCAATCTCTGATGCCCTTACCTATGAAAAAAAAATTACCCTTCAGCCTTATGCCTAAAATTGAGTGCCAACTTGTGATCACAGTCATCTTTTCCTTCCATGCAACACTCTAAATTCTTCTACCAATATCCTTTAATGCCTCATCACAAGTGCATAATTTATATACTCCCAGCATTCTCTTTACCCTCCTCCTGTCTTCCAATGAATCCCATTCTACCTCCTTTTTTATATCTGTTACTGAATGTATTCTGCAGTAATTTTCAGAAACAAATCTAGAAGCTCTTCTTTGCAACCCTCCAGCTCCTGTAGTCATTATCAAAATGTGGGACCCATTCAACAGTTCCAAATTTAAGTAATGGTCTAACCACAGTCTTTGGTACACTGCTTCCTCACTCTCTCCAACAAATGAAGGATTTTGAAACCTTTTCCCACCACCTGCCAATGTGTCCTGCCCAGCTGTGTTTGTCATCAATGGTATGCCAACATATTTACATTTCAAGTCTTCAACAAGCAAGTCCTTCCCCAGACTATAATTAACCTTTACTTCTGACTGTAAACCAATAACACAAATATTCATTAGCATAATGAATTGCAATGCTCACAATACACTACATTGTGGTACTCCCATTTTCACTTCTCCTTTTTTCATCTTCCATAACTAATGTCAAAAAAGATATCTCAATAATTGCAGTCATTTATAAAATGAAGAGAAGTAAATTACTCTGATTAAAGGAATAAACAATGATTCACAATGTGTATTACAAAGAAAATAAGTTAACAAGGTGAAAAGGAGGAAGAATTTTTGAAATATAACCTTCGTGGGTTCACTGTCAGATTGTGTTGATGAAAGATGAGCTTTCAGCACTGTACTCTACTGCCATCTTCACCTGAAGATGATGGTGGTGTACATCGCCCAACGAACCCACGAAGATTATATTTTAGTAATATGCCGGGAAAGCCTTCGTGCACAGGACGAATTTTGTTTATTTAGGTTACCACAAATATAGGCCACCCTACTAAAACAGATGAGACTTGCATGTTAAATAATAAATTTTTAATCTTTAAAAATGTGGTATAACTGCTCCATTCCAGTTAGTTCTGTTATACGTCAGCTAAAGTTACAAAAATTACATGGTTGTTATTTCCCTTGTCCTACTCTTGTCTGTTTCTCCTTCAGACTATATATCCTACATAAAAACTACTGCACACAAGTAGAAGCTAACTCCACAAACAGAAAATAATACTTCCTTGTTTTAATGAAATGGATATGCTACAAAGTTCAAAAATGTATGGAAGGTACGTGATGGTTATATAAAAAACTAGTAAAAAACATAACTATTACTGAAAAATTGGTATAATTATTTGTTTTGATCAATTTATGTACCACGTATGAAAGTTCAACCAATAAAATAAATGATCATTATGTTGTCCAGTTCACTGATACAATGAATAAATAACCATTGGCAAATTTTATACAGTATCTCCTCCTACAACAAAGAAGTTGAATATCTCCTTCAATATGAGACCAATTTCTATGATGCACAATGAAAATAATTCTTCGTTCTATTTATCATTCCAAATATTTTCTATTGTCAGTAACTGTCAAGTGAGCTTTTCGAATACAATTTTTAGGTAACATTCCCCTATTTGGAACAGTCATTATTCCAAGATTTTCCTTCCAAAAATACATTTCAGTCATCAAAACGTGGTTATTAAAAGTTTCTTCATGACAATCATACCTCAAATAAGACATCTCTGAATATGAAAAATACATCATACATAACTCCTATTAAGTGTAAAATTATTATGATACCAATCATAGTTCATTATAAATGGTGTTACAATAAGAGCACAAGATTTGAATTTTAAATAAAACAGTTTCCTATAACAAAGTATTGAAGTACTTATTGATTTATATTGTACACATTTGGGAATTATGTGCAGAATAACTCATCTAGTAAATGATCACCACAGCTTTGGTAGCACATGCATACTATTCTTTCAAAATTTTACAATAGAGGCTTGGCATAAATGTTTCAATATTTTGTTGGTACAGTGTTCAATTTTTGCCTTTAATACTTTGGCTTCTTGGCATAAACCTGAGTCTTCAGAAAACCCCGCAGAAAAAAAAATCCATAGGAGTATAATTAAAATATTGTTGTGGCCAATTCTGGTCACCAAAACAGGAAATGATACAACCAGGAAAAAACATGTACAAGACTGTTATCGTTATTTGGGCAGTATGGCAAATGCAATCATCCTGCTGAGAGGTTCACAATTCAAATCTAGACCTCTTATATTATTAGCATGGTATTTAGATATTTTTTTTATCAAAAGCCTATCTTATATTGAGAGATTTAACAATCTGAACATAAATAAGAATCAAGGAAAATGTAAAAATAATATTTATACTGATATATCTCTTTCCTATAAAATAATCTAGTAAAGCAAAAGAAGGAAAATTTTGTATGAATCATCATCTTCCACTCTAATGTAGCTCATACTGCAGTGCCAATTTTTCTACAAATAAGTTATCAAGAGAACTGATGAATAATTAACCAAAAATGATAAAACAATTTAAAGTTGAAATTAGTAGAGGCAAAAGTAGGTGGGTACAGAAAAGGGGGGGGGAAATGGACATGTAGGGAAATTGCCACCAGAGCGTGTGCTCAGTCACAAATAAATTAAATTAAAAATTTTTCAGCACCTCTCTAAATAACTTGTTCCAATTCCTTACTTTCTTATCAACATATGAAAATTTTTGACCCATTTATGCCAGAAATCATTCCAATTAACAGTCATGACCATCTCTTTGCTTCCAACACAATTCTCCTAAGTAATTGCCCAGTGTCCACCCAATTCTCATTACCAATGTATTCATTATACGCACCCTGGATCTTCTTAACCCACCTCCTTTCTTTTATAACACCCAGCTTCTTTATCATATTTGTCCATATGCTCTCCTTTCCAACCCTCTTTGGCTCCTGTATGTTATACCCATCACTGGTGTCTTGTTATACCATTCCACTATAATGAACTAAGGGACTGATCAAGATTTCAAAGCCTAGTTCCACCACTGATAAAAAAAAACTTCCTTTCATTACTGTTCCTAATACTGTAAAATAGTACATGAAATACCTAGTATTTCTAAGACAAGCACCTGTGCTGAAGGTTATCTCATGAACAATTGACTTAACATAACGAAGCATACATGGAAAATAATCCTGTTCATCACCACCAATGAAGGCAGGAGGGCCACAACGAACACGTTACAATTTCAGTTTCAAACTTGATCATCATTAGAGGGTGATTGGATGTATAAACATTGAGACCACCAGATCTGTGGTGAGTGACAGATTTATTTTCCCTACCCTTCCTTATTATTTTTGCGTCGCCATCTTTGCGTGGTCACTATTTCTAAAAATCTGACTAAGAGTTATAAATCAATCATTAAATATCACACCTGTTTCATAACAAATGAGTAATTTTTTGTTTCACAAACCTTAGGCTTCTCTTTGCAAGAGAATCCAGATTAGGTGTGACTGACAAATGAGGCCAGTTTGCTCCCACATCACCCCAACCAAGATCATCAGCCAAAATCAAAACAATGTTCGGTCTTGAATCACTTTTTATTACACTTTTTGTTTGATGTACAGTCTGAACATTACTCAAATGTGGTGCAATGTTCTCAGAATTTACAATATAATTTTCTGGTACAATTGCACAAATCAAATCCAAGTGGAAACTTACAAAAAGGTATAATATCACATTTAATTTGTACTCCAAATGTTTCCTTTGATACATTTTATTTCTTTCTTTCTTTTTATCTGAAAGTCTGGATGCTGTTTCACTTCTTAAAACATTCTTTCCTAAATATCCTCCTTTTAAAATGTTTACTGAGCTGAAACATAACATGTTGGCAATAAATCACAACGTAAATCTTAAATACTATGAAATCTAAGCAGACATCAAATATAATTAGCTAATTTGCTGTTCTACGTGACTTACATAGCATTTAATAAAATCTGTTTCATCTAATAAATTATTTTTTAAAGCTCTAAGGTTGATTGAATTTCTTGATTTGCTTGTTTTTTCAATGTGAATATATTGTTTTTGAAGAAAAATACATTCTTTATGTTTAAAATCAGTTTCAAAAACAATACATGAGGAAAGGAATGTATTTATTTGTTTGTACTATAGTATTTCTATAATTACTGAAACCATAACCTCAACAAAAAAACTTGAGTCAAATGTAAAATAACTTTTCTTCATTTGAATATTGTCTGAAGAAATGCTAAAACTGAAGTAATTACAGTGCTCAATATTTTAAAGCCTAAAGATAAAGATATCTGATATGTATTTGCAATAAGTTAACACAGGTACTACACTTCCCATAACTGGGCTTATAACCTATATTTAAAGGATAAAACTATTTCATACGCATAATATTATACAACACCACCTAATAACAACTCAGCTGCACCACATACTGATAAAATTTACTATTAAGTAGGAGTAACAACACATTCTGTTCATATCACAAAACAAAGCATGGCTCTTCACTGAAAGATATAACTCCTTTCAAACAGCAAAATGAGTTCTTTGGAATCCCTGCCCTGAAAAAAATAAGATGGTACACTATTAAAATATCTAGTAAGACTTATCACCAAAATTTATTAACAAATTAACATTCATTCATTCAAATTCATCATCACCAATAACAAAATTTAAAATTGAATATTCATTTAAATACATCAAAAATTAACATTTGTCTAAAAACAATACATCTCATCACAGGAAAATCCTTACCAATACAACGTAAAATGGTCTGCACTTGTTCTTCATTTGTACTATGAAACACAAAGCAGGTAAATGACTTTGCTGTACTGCAGGTCTTTTCACTGGTGAAAACAAAAGAAATTACTTCAATTATTACCGATTTCATAAGCAAAAGTACTTCCTAGAAACATGAATTATTATTACAAAAGCTTATTTTCATCAACCAACAATCAGTGAATAGTACTACAAAGTGAATAATCTTAACTTAAATAAAACTCACCCAGCTATATATGCAAAATAGTTGGGACAGAGGCTACTTAAACCACATGATGAGATTTCCATATAAGAAGGATTTTCCAGGATCTGTAAAAATCAAAACATAGACTGGTTTCCAGAAAAAAATTAACAGATTCAGTCAGCACTTACTGTCAGTAATAATAGTGTGTAGGTGTTATGATTAATTTCTCGCTTCTTTCACATACAGATAATTTATATTATGTGAAAGCACAAACATTTTCAAAATTCCTTAGGCTTAAAATTTGCATTAAATCCTCTTCAATGTGAAACAGCTATGATATTAATTCCTGAGAAACCAAAGAACCATCGACATTATTTTTTTTTACACTGCTATTTCTCTAGTTAAATTAATGGTGAAGAATATCCGTCATGAACCCTCAGGTACAACATAACTAAAATTAAGATCTAATTTCAGTTGCCAGCTTCATATTTCTCCTATTATACTTCTAATTATAATTTTCACTTAGTATTGTCATCAGTTTCTTGCCTGATTTAAGGTAACTTCATAATCTCTTCACCTCTGCATACCCTCAATTATCTGCTCCATTAACTCTGATCTCCGTTGTTCTCTATTAGTCTTCCTCTACTAACAAATTAACCGGACCCATCTCCTGAACTTATTTATTCCTTTTTTTTAAAAAGTCAACAAGCCATTCTAAATTTATGCAAGCATTGGAAAAATAAACTCATTTTATATCTGCGCAGACTGCAGTGCACTGAACATATTTGCAATTTTTTGGAGACTATCAGTAGTCTAATTGCAGTATCATCTATTACTAGCAGGTCAGCATCAAATAAAAACAAATTACAAAATCTACCTTGCCCTAAGTCTATACTCCCCCTTGTATATTCATTTTGCCACATACAACTGATATCACCCAAACATAGCTAGAAAGTGTTGGAGAGAGACTGCAACCACATCTCCTTGATTGATTTTGATTATCTGTTGTTCATTTCTTGAGGCATATCTTTCTATTAAAATATGTCCTAATAATGGCTGAGTCACATTCTGATTAACCTTATCCTGTTTCAGTCTTGCAATTACCTCCTGTCTTATATCACAGGAAATGATTAAAACTAGAGTAATTAGTGTGACTAAGTAGACCGTACCAATTATATTGGTTTCATGTGGCACCTCATACAAATATGTGGCATTAACTGTCTAGCACAAAATAAGACAGGCATATTCTACCACAGAGTAACACAGTGCAAGAGTTCATCCTCAGATCACTGTGGGATGTGAACCCAATTTGCTTCCTCTGAGTTTCCACAGGATATTGTTATGGGGCAAAATTTTACTATTTATATTCAACCTGTGTTTTTATAAGTGAAGGAGCAGTCCAGTGTAACTCCAATTTATTTTGGATTAAAACAGCAATCTATTTCTACACCTACCATTGCCTTTTAAGTTCCAGTTGGCATCTCTATTTCACACATGGAAGGTGCAAATCTGAGTCATAGCTGGGTATGGTTTCAGCAGGTTGTGCCATAGTGCTTTGTGAGAGAATGTATACCATTATTTAGATGTACTTCCACAGTTACAAAACTTTTTTCTTGCACTGCTAGTGCTGTCATTTAAACAGGTAAAACCTCAAGTTCACCATGGCTGAAGTTGATTGTTAGAGTAGATATTAAATATACATGTGCCAAGACACTCCAGTCCCCCCTCCCCATTTCTTTTTTGGCTCTCCATCAACTTTTGCTATTCTGGAATCAAACATAAAATCTTTGATTGTGAAGTAAATTTCAAGTGGTATCTGTAAATTCATAGTCCTTCAGAGTTAATACAGCAACATGTTGTGCTGTACGTTGTCATGCACTGCAAAGATCCATTTTGACTAATCCTAGCTCAAAATGTCCTCAATGTGTTAGGTCTGAAATCTCATTTCTGGTAAATCGCCAGAGCATCATCCTTTCGAATATCTTGAAGAGGTGGCATAACAGAGAATAGGATGGTAGTTTTGGTGACAGACAAGTCTTTGTCAGGTTTCAATATGGCAATAACTTTCTTTTTCCTCCACACCTTAGGTATCTGTTTGTCTCGTCTGCTGTTCTTATTAACACACAAAAGTCATTCCATTTTTGTGGTACCATAATGTGTTATCTACTCCAGAATTATATGAATGTCTGTTTCTCCAGTTCATCCCACTTCAAGCTCCGTGAAGAGATCTTTCGTTTCCAGTTAAGGTGTCTTCCTAACTTTGCCCTGTATTTCCTTTTATTTCTTCCCCTTTTCCCATTTTGTAACAGCTGATGGACTATTAGGTCTGATGTTACTTTAGCATGTGTACTGGCTTTACATGGGTCATTCCTAAATCTTTTCAGAAGCTGCCATGCATATTGGCTATTTTTGGACATGTGCATGTTTTCTAGGACCAACAGATATGTTTAGTGTTTGCAAGTGCAGAGTATAAAGATCACAGATTCAACTATTTCCTGGCTGAAAGGGTTTTCTTCAAAGAGCTTTAGGTATTTCTGTAGGAGAGGTCATACATCTTTCTTCATGCCTAGGGTGTACACTGAACACATTTTCAATGGAATGGGGGAGTGGTATGATAAATTTTAGGAACCTCTAATGTAAATTCAACAAATGATGATGATGACAGTTACATTTAAGAGAAAAAAGTTTTATCCCCAATTTTATACAACCAATGTAAACATCTTTCTATTTCATAAGCAAACTGCAATACCAGTTTTCTATATCAACCAGATTCTTCTTTCATCTATCTGTTCCATTTAATGACCTTAAAAGATGTTTCCCATCAGTCCCAGTGATGTTAATACTTTTTTTTTAATTTGTCCAAAATTCTCTCTAATCTTTTTACCATTTCTACATTATGTACAGCCATTAGCTATTTTATCCAGTTATTAATACTTCTTTTATTTTACTGCATTTGTGACAACATGAGAGAGTCCTCAATATGTGTAATTATGCGATTACATCTCCGAAAGCCACATCATAGAAAGAATAAGAAATACTGACTGTGCCCCTGAAAACTAATTGCAGTTGCAATTGTACTAACTCTTGCAAAAGGCGTACAAGAGAATAACACAAGTATTCATAAAAAATAGTCCTCTTCAGGGTTTAGGTATTTTCTTGCTTTGTTATACTCTGTGAATTGGCATATGATGATAATATTAATAATAATACTGCCTTTACTGTTTACTTAATTTCTGCAGAATATGAACTGTGGTCTTTCTTTTTCACCTTGATCATTTTTATGCTCCCTCCCCAGATTCAATTATTTCAAGTCAGACTGACAGTTTTCAGTCCATCATTTTTAATGCCAAATGTTTATTCACCTGCTATAATTATCATCATCTTCTATTTACCTCATTTATCTTAATCTGAATCATCTTCACTATTTTTCTTTATACTTTCATTTACAGTTTCTGCAAGTAATGTTTATCACAAGATTCTTTTGCCATCTTCATTACATTTGATTTTTGTTGCTTTCTTATCCTCTTGAATTTCTGTATCCCTCCATAACTAACATATTGTGATAAGAATTAGCAAACTCTTCAGGCTAAATAAAACTATAGCCTAAAAGCAATATATATTATCCAATATTTCATTTTAATTCTTCTGTCACTATAACATTCTAAACAGCCACAATCATTTAATTTTCAATATTATTTATATATTTGATTAGCTCTTTTATGTTATGTTGTATCACTGCAAAACTATACTCCAGGAAGATGACAAATTATTTGGACTGTAAATATAAGACAAATTTTTAAAAAAAACTTCCATCAGTACAAATGTCATTTAACTTATCACTCCAATTTTCTTATATGCATTTAACTCAAGAGCGAAAGGATATCATTATTCTATACCATTTTTATAGAGTTTCTTATTGTTCACTGGAACAAGCCATGTGTGTGATTATGGAACAAAAATCAGCCAGAGTAACATGGCAACAGGTACAGGGACTTCTCACATGAGTATTTACCTAAACAAACAACTCCAAAATTGACCAATTCATATATCTTGGCAGAACACTGAGTAAATACAACACCAGTAAATGTGAGATTACAAACAGAACTAATAAGGCAGTAGTCTTTTACAACCAAGTCAGATCTCTATTGTGAGACAACAAAGTGTCAAGAAAAAGCAAACATACATTATTTAAAACCTATTACAGTCTTATGTACTAGAAACATGTACCCTAGCCACAAGCGACGATAGTAGACTTCAAGTATCTGAAACGAAGTTTGTGCATACCATGCCTCAGAGGATGTGAAAGGAGAAAGTAAGAAATGAGATCAATAATGCAGGAGCCAGTATAAACATCAGCATGATAAATCCCTAACAGCGATCTCGCCTCATGTGTTATGGACATGTCAAAAGGATAAAGAAAGGAGCAAAGAGAAACAAATTACTACTTATAACAAGAACAACAAAGGAAAAAGACATATAGGAAGACCAAAAAAGAAATAGAAAACCTAAATCAAGGAGGATCTGATAGAAATAGGGCTGGATTCATGGACATGAAGAAGTGGAGAGTGCTCGTGACCTGAGAGACTAGAGCTGGAGAATAATGATGATGATGATGATAATAATGATGATAATAATAATGATAATAATAATAATAATAATGATATGATGATGATGATGATTACTGTTCACAATGACATACGTTTAGAATACCAATCTTATTCTAATAAACAGATTTTAGTTTGCTGATAAGTGTACTTACATCACCTGATTCTTCATCAACTAATCTTACACCAATCTCTAATATTTCTATTAGAATAGGCTTTCTTAAACTGGGATGTTGCCTAAGAATCTTTGATATCGCTGGTGTTATCTGCTTCACATCACCTTTGTTTCCGGTGTTAATATTGCCAACATAAGTAACTGGAAATCCAGACCTGTCAAAAACACAACTCTATATTATAATAATTAAACAAAAAAATGAACGATATACTACTTTCAGTAACATAACACTGAACACTGGACACTATTTCATTGAATGAAACAAAACTTGATGTCTATAAACAACTATGTCTACACAGCAAAGCATATGTTTCATCTTTTAATGATTTTCCTATGAGGAAAATATACATGAATATTTTTATACTAATTGTTTATTTATTTTTACACTTTGGAGTCCCTGAAATGATTTAGATTGTTTATTTAGCATTTGGTTGAAATTACATCACAAACAGAAATTGTGATGTAACAAGTATCAGGAGATCTCGAGGATTGTCTGGTGCCTGCATAATTACTCTTTTAATATCATCCAGGGGACACATACAGCTTAAGATGTATGTGTATGTGAGTAATACCATGATAACTGGATGTCTGTCTATATGTGTTAGTTATAAGCTAGTCATCAATCATTTACTTTATTTACAGGATAATCCAACCAGTAATGAACCAATCCGAATGAAATTTAACACAATTATTAAAGTTAAGGATTACAATTGGATAAGATATAAAAAAAACTAACCTTCGCTCACAGAAATATTAAGATCTAATAACAATGGAAATTTCAGGTTCAAACTCTTAATTCACAGAACAAGACATGCATTACACAAGAGTCTGAAAAACATTAACACTTAACAATGGTCTAGTTATCCCATCCATTTTGTTCTGTTAACAAAAACAGTTCACACCTGAAAATTCTATTGTTTTTAGATCTCCATCGTTGTTTAAATTTTTGTATGTATACATTTTGTGTCCGTTATGTTCACGCCATCTAAGGTAAACAGTGGATCAGTTCTCTATCCTAATTTATATTTCCATTTGGTATTTGGTGCCCATTGTTTCATTAAATATATTTAATGAAGTGCCAAAAGTCCTGGAATACATCGTACAGTCCTTTTGAATGCCAAAGTGCAGCCTAATTGCATGGCATTAACTCGTAGGAAGTCCACTGAAAAAATAACAATTTCTCTGCAGCCACCTATAATAACAAAAGTTCTGCCAGTTACTCGTTGGAAGTTCCCTGAAGAATAGGCTTTGTATGCAGCCATCCATAATAGCAAAAGTAGTGCCAGTGCAGAACAATGTGCATGAACTGAACTTTTAAAGGTGTACCAGATATATTCACTTGAATACATATCTGGTAACAATGGTGACAAAATCAATCACTGGAATTGTCCAGAATGTTCCTTAAACCAATCATGAATGATTCCGTACAAATTATCAATATTTTCTGAGCAACAAATAGGAAAGACACTTCCCAAGTTGAGAAGAATCATACATGCAAATTTGCGAACTACATTTTCCCTCATTCTCCTTCCTATAGCCAGTAAACTACTTGAATACTCCAAAACTTTGAAATTTTCTGTACCCTCATGACTTATTTGCAGAAAATAAAGACTATAACGCTATGGGCTACATTAACTAATGATAGAAGCAGAATTAATATTGTCAGGTTATTGGGGCCATATGGATTTATTACCATACAAGGTTTCTGTGACTATCATAAGCTGACTCCCTATCACAGTTTGTAGAATTTCCTAGGAAACAAAGGAATAAAAAAAAAGTGTGAGAAAAAAATAAAAATAAACACCATTTACCACAGATGACAGAAGGATAGTATAGACTACTTACTACCTCTCAATCAGTGCTAGACAGATGGTTTCTTAGCATGCATTTATTTAGAGTGTACTGAAACAAACATATTCCAATGAAGTAAAAAATTAAATCCTGATTTAAATTAGAGTGTAAGATGACACTTTGATAGGCAAAAAGTAATGTGATAGTTGCACAAATTTTTTTAAAAACAAAAGCAGTCTTTTAAGAGAAATATAGATCTAAGTTAATTGCTTACCTTGGAAGTTCTTGTGAAATTTCATCTGAGGAATTATTTTTGGACTTTAAAACACGTAACCTGATTAAATCATTTGGATCAATATGAGCCTGAAGCAGCATAGTAAGAATAGGAGGGTATATAGCTTCCGATCCTTCAACAACAGCCTTGAAAAAAATAAAATTGATACACCATACTTTATAATTGGTAGATAACTTGAAAATACAGTGAAAACAATAAATATGTACTATTTCCCCTTACACTCTATATCTGTTGACAACCAACAGCATACATGAACTTGAGATGAAAACAATTTAATGAACTTACTCTGATAATTTTCACAGTTACTGGCTTTCCTGTACCTTTTCTCATCAATGCAGAAAGCTTATTCCTAGTTGATGTTGTAATGTGAGTGCCATTTAGTTCATCTAAAATATCTCCAACCATAATTATGCCCTTAAAAGAAGAACCAATATTAAATTTTAAACCACAAGATTTCAGATTTCTATATAACACAGAGAATACTTACATTTTCTTCAGCAACACTATTTTCCTTGACATCCATAATAAGTGCTTTCCCATTAATGAAGCTGAAAAAAATAAGTAAATACTTTTTCAATTTGTTCTTCAATACTCATAAAATTATTTTTACTAAGTACTCATTTAATTTAGTTGTAATGGAAATGGAACATATGGCCTAGTGAAAATTTCTCTCAACACACACTTCCACATTTCATGAGCTTTTAACTTAAATCTGTAATTTTACTACCCATCTACTTTTGCTGTTTACAAATTTAATTTCCCTCAACATTTCTGATAAATTGTTCAACATTTTCCCTGACTCCCTTACCTACATGCCATAATTTGTGGAGTTAGGCAGCTAATTTTCACATAACCATAACCAAGGGTATTGCTTTGTTGTTGGAAAGTGTGATTCATGGATCATCACAAATGACTTCAACGTTGATAAAAAAGAATAATGACACATTGACTTCTAAAGTTGTTTCATAAGTTGTTCAAATGAATGTTTATCTTACCTTAATATCAAATAACACATTACATTTCTTTTCACAAATATTATAATTTGATTGGCTGCACCATACTTTCATTTTAATGCCCATTTATCTTTTTGTACATCCTACAGACTTACCACATCCACCAACTAAATATGTTACCGCATTTCAAGATGTTATATAATGCTATAAAGTGAATTATTGTTAAGATAATGATAAGATGATTAGCAAAAATATTGAAAAGTAAATTTCAGCAAGGAAAGAGAAAAAAAAATACATGTAATCAGTGGTAAAAAAACCTGTATGTTATCACAGTTATACTGCAAACTGTACACTGAAGCATACAAAAAACTGGGAGGGGGGAATGAACATCTTCATTAAAAAAACCAGTTGTTGGCCAAAAATCAGTTTGGATGTGGAAGACAGAAGAACCTATTAACTTTGCCATGCTTTATTTGATAACACACTGTAAAGATGGAATTAGGTTCAAAACTCAGGCCTAATGTAATTGCATCCATAGTTTTTAGGTGGTTTTTCATAATCAACTAGACAATTGTCAAGATGATTTCTGTCTCAATAAAAGTTCATTTCACAATGATAATAACATTTAATGCAAAGAACACATCTCTCATGTCACAGACATTACCTACAGGCAGGAGAGGAAATGTAAAAAAAAAAGGGCTGAGAACCAATATACTTTAACAAAAAGTTGAAGAGACTGAAGATGATGTCAAGAGTTTTTTTTTTTTTTTTTTTTTTTTTTTTTTTTTTTTGCTTATGGCTTTACACTTTGTTGAGGTTATTAGAGGCAGGAAAGAGCATAGGAGAGTAAGGACACATCGAGACAATAAGGATGTATTCATCAAGAATGTTATGGGTAGAGAGAAAACACTTCATAATGAGGCTAGAAATTTAGATGGCTATGTTTGAAAACTTTGGAGGAGGTGAGAATATTCAGCTGAGAAGTATGGGGAAGAATACCAAGAAGAAAGGAATAGTAAGCAATTGGTCTGATGAAACAATTATTAATTGCATGCCAGGAGACTAGTGGAAATTTCAAAGAAGGAGCATTTCCATATCACTATAAATTAAGAAACTGGAATGAGGATGTTAAGATCATTAAGTGACTCATATAAGAAATATTAACATAAAAGTTTTAGAGACAGGTGGATGCAAAATTTTAGCATTCATAAAAATATTACTCATTTGAAAAACTTAGCAATGTGCACCCTGAATGAGCAATGGCAGATGCATGTGAGTGTAAGAACAGGATGTGGTAGTACGGAAAAAAATCAAAATATTGTACCACCCTAAGCATTGACTGCAGGGTAATACACACTTGCGTGGAAATATTGATATGGTTAGGCATGGATGCCTACATACATCATGTATTCTCATGAGGAAAATCCTGTTCAAATTAGTTATTGTTACCAGAGGCCAAATTTGCCATCCAGTCTCATTCCACACACTTTCTATCAGCAAGAGGTCTGCAGACCTTGCTGGCCAGAAAGCAAGTTAAAATCACAAAGGTAGGTGACAGATAGGCCATGCTGTGGGAGGTCATGCACTTTCCTCCTAAAAATGGGAACATTGGGCTGCTCCAGGGAGTGAAGCAAATACGATCACAGAACTTCGTGGATGAATTTCTGCACCATCAGGATGCCTTCAATTACCATCAATGCAGAGCAGAAATCATAGGTCATGGCACCCCACATCATGACACCTCTGGCTAGGATGGTGTGCCACTCAGCAGCGAAGCATGGATCGCTGTGCCAGTCAGGACATTTCCAGATTCAAATTTGGCAGTGATCCATATCCAAAGACAGTGATCAATTGCAGAACACTTCTCATTTCCAGTCTAAAAGTTGCCACACTGACTTTCAAACAAGCTTTGTAATGGTAGGTGTCATAAGCAACAAATTAATGACGAAAAATGCTCTGTTAGCCACCTGGATATAGTACTGGTTGGGACAGTTGTATTCTCAGCTGCTGCAACATGTCTCTGGAATGGAGTACTTACAGACTGTGATAAAATGAAATATATATTGTAATCCTTACAGTTCAAGTTATGAGCAATGCACTGAAAATTCCACCTGCCCCTAATAAACGGATGACAGTACTTCTTTCAAACCAAACTAGTTAGTCAAAGGCTCACTGAACATGCCATCAGGGTATGTTGTGTGTTTAATGAAGTCATAGGTTTATGTGATAGTCTTTGTCAATAATATGTGGGTTTTCCCAATAATGTCACATATTTATTCTGCTGACTGAGCAATCAGCTATCACTTTGCTGCCTTTATCAGAGATACTTACATCTTTCAGCAAAGAGCACCAAGAATAATAGAGTACTAGCCCAGGATTCTCATTGAAATTGTTACTATTCTTTCATAATGGTGAAAATGAAACTGCTGTCATGCAATTAAAACCAGAAAGAAACACAAACAATATTTTTGCAAAAAAAAAAACTTAGGTAGAAGATAAAACACATCGGAACATAAGCAGAAATAAGTGTGTAAATTAAGACCTGCCGCATGACTTACCTGGAGATAAACCATTTGGAAATGACCAATGATAATTGTGGGAAAGCATAATCTCTGGTGTCTAGGATGTGTTGATAGGTCAAATCTTATCTACAGAGTTTCGAAGAGGGAGTAGTGTCAGGAAAAACTCTGGCAGCTCTCATGGTAAAACAGGTGTTGAGATAGAGTCGTGTGTGCTAGCAGGGCTGCCACCCAATGGTATTTTTACCTGTGGTCATTCATCCTGATGGAATGGTCAATGTAAGAAGATGTGCAGTGAAGGCAGTTAAGTTTGTTAATGATATGAGTCATACTACAAGTGGCATGTCTAATAAAAGGAAAATATTCCCCTGTGATAGGATTGGAATAGATGGAGATGGCTGGATACAAGTTCTGCAGTGAGGTTTATTACATGTGGGAGATCTATAAGGTAGTATAGGAGAGTCAGAGGATGAATACTTGTGGACTATGATGTTCTTCAGAAGGGGAGATCTGCCGAAACATGTATGTAGGGCAGTGAGTAGGATTTTGGGAACAAGGATATAAATTTTGGGGAAGGAACATAAAAAGTTAGGGAAGGATCAGGTTGATGGACTTCAGGCCAGGAGAGAACTGGGTGATGAGTATTGGGCTGCAGTCAGATTTCAGAGGTACAGAATGGGAGATGTGGGAACAATGGGTGGTAGCATCAGAGATTTGCTTTTGCGCAAGATCAGGGTGCTAGCAGCAGGAAATGAGAACTTGTGATAGTCTGTGAGAATACCAGGAAAGTGATTTATGATTGAAGCAGACATGTTTGTCACAGGCTGCAAGGTAAGGGAACATATGGTGTGGATGGCAATAGTCGACATGTAGATTGGCTTGATGTGCACAGAGCTGTGCAGGGCACCTAGCTGTAGGAAGATGTCTACAGTAATAAAGGTGATGCATGTGTATGGAAACAAATCCAGATTAAATGGATGTAATGGCTATAGTTAAGAGAATTCAAAAAAAAAAAAAAAAAAATGGAGATGGTCTTCCAAGTGTGTACAGATCATAAATATATCATCTATATTTCTGAACCACACAAGGAGACTAAGGGGATATTTCTTCAGGATTTGTTCCTCCGGACAGCTCATGAAGGAGTTGGCATAAGATGGGCCAACGTGTGTACCCATGGCAGTGTTGTGTATTTGATGACAAAAATTTGTTGTTTTTTTTTCTTTTCTTATGACTATATGCTTCATCAATGTCAAGGTCATTAAAGGTGGGAAAAGACTTGAGGCAAGGAACAGGAAGGAATACAGGAAGACCTTTTTAAAGGAACCATCCTGACTTTCACCTGGAGTGATTTGGGAAAATGATGGTAATTTCAAATCTGGATGACCAGACAGGGATTCAAAACTACTTCCACCTAAATTTGGAATTGAAAGAGGAGAGGATAAAGTGGATGAGAGATGTGAGGAAGGATGTTCCAGGGAGGCAGTGTGGGAAGCGCAATTCACGAATTGTTAAAGGCTCTGACAGTGGGAAATGTCAGTGTTCAAAGAGGTAATGTCAATGGAGACAAGGAAAGAGTCTGTAGATAGAGGAGTGGTCACTGTGAACAGATGCTCCAAGAAGTGTGAGTTATCTTTGATGTATGAAGGACGTGTCTGTAGAAAAGGTTGGAGGTGCTTGTTTCATGGCAAATGGAAGAGACAGGATCTGTGGACTGTGGACAATTCGAGTTTGTGTCGGAAAGCTATATAAGGGCCTAAGCATCATAATCACTGTGAGCAATGAAAATGGCAATGGAGCTCTTATCTGCTGGAAAGATGATGATTTTTTTTCTGAACAGTTCTCTCATTGCCTTTTGAGGAGCTGCAGTTGTTGGAGTGGGGAATGGAGTTGAGGAACACTGTGAGAACAGGATAGATGTGAGGAACTCTTGAACAGAGGAAGGGCATGGTTTTAGGGAGGGCTAGGTGGATTCTGTTGGAATGAAGGTTTGAACTGCTCTTGGCTGGATGCAAACTCACCTGTTCTGATCATGGATCACTTTCCAGGAAATTCCAAAACTAAATCAAGCCCTCATTTTGCGCTGCTGTCTCCCCAATCTTGTGCAAAAGTAAATCTCTCATGCTACCATCCACCAGTCTCACAATTCATGTTCTGAACCTCCGAAATCTGAACACAGCCCAATATTCATCAACCAGTTCTCTCCTAGCCTGGAGTCCATTAACTAAACCCTTCACCATGGGCATAACTTTCTATGTTTCTTTCCACAAATGCATATCTTTTTTTTTTACTTATGGCTTTACGCCTTGTCAACGTCAAGGTCATTAGAGGGGGGATGGGACTGGGTACTAGGAATGGGAAGGAATTCGGCCTTGACTTTTTTGAAGGAAGCATCCCGGCATTCGCCTGGAGTGATTTGGGAAAACCATGGAATACCCAAATCTGGATGTCCAGGCGGGGATTCAAACTGGTGTCCTCCCGAATGTGAGGGCAGAGCGTTAACTGCTCACCCACCATGCTCGGTCAACAAATGCATATCATCCTACCCCAAAATCCTACTCACTGCCCCACACACATGCTTCAGCATGTAAGAGAGAAGCTTATGGTGGGGTTCTGCATAAAGCTTGAATCTTAGCTCTGACCGTGCGTAGCCTTGGATGCTACAGTTCTGGCTTAAATACAATGACCTGGTCGCCACATAGCATTTAACCCAAAAAACTATGGAAAGGTAAAAGTTCAATGAGGTTAACTAGTTCATTTTCATTAAATCCACTATATTCTTCCAATTTCACAAAGCCAAAAACTGTACAGGCAATCAAACAATTTTACCAAAGAAATGTTTTTGCAACTTCAATTAAGTGTTCGAGCAAGACCACACCCCAATAGTTCCAGGAATCAAATCACTAGTTGAAGAAAGCCAATAAAAGTTCGTCACATGCTCCCATTGTTCAATAGTTTAGTTAATTTCAAACAATCCCGAGGCCCCACTTGGCGAAATACTATTTTACAGCAACATTATGATTAACGTGAATTAAAGAAGTGGCATTATTCCAAAATAAAACTTGCACAGTTGTGCTTGATAAGAAACTTGCAAGCTTACTCAGCTACATGTTATCGAGTTCGCGGTTCCTGGCAGACTGAGCCTAACGTGGTGTCACACCGACTGTTTCTGTATGACTGAGGCCGACTAACTGAACGTACTCATCTATATCACCTCGTGCTCCCTGCTTCTCAAAGATTCCTGGCGACTGATCTCTCACGAACCGTGGGAATGGATTCTTTTCCTCATTCACATGGATAGATCCTAGGAGGCTGATCAGATATAAAATCGCACGTCAGAAAAAGCTTCGAGATAAAATTTGACCTTGACTATAAAAATAATTCAATCTTTCTGAAATTTTACAAATAGCTAGATCTTTAAGTAAACGTTAACTTTAGTTATTATGAAAAAATTCATAACATTAATACTTTAGCCAAAAATAAATAATTTAAATATGAACTTCCACTCCAGGCGAATGCCAAAAACTAATGTAACAGAAAATACCATCTCAACAACTGTAAAAGCTTTCTAACTTGAATAAACATAGAAACTGACTATAAAAATGAAATGCACTAATATTCTATCCAATCTAACTCGTGGTTCTAAGAACAAAATTTTGTTACGCAGTTACAAAAATTGATAGATACCTGACAAGCAGACCTCCCAATCTGAAGAACATCTTTTCCTCAAGTATTCATCCTCTGACTTTCTTAGACTACCTTATAGATCTATCCAATGTAATAGACCTCATTGGAAAACTTGTAGCATGCATGCAGCCAACTACAGCTATTCCAATCCCTCCACAGTGGAATTTTTTCCTATTATTTCACATGCGATTTACAGTATAACTCATCTCATTTACCAGCTTACCTGCCTTCCTTATTTATTTATTTATTTTTATTTATCAATCTTGTTCCATGGATCCCTGCTGAGGAAGTACCTCTGGGATGTGAAACATGTCATTGTTGATACATATACACATAATATGAGTCATATCATAGTAAATATATATACATACATATTTTACAAATACAAGAAATAATAATAAACATACATTTTTGCAACTGAGTTTTGCAAATGTCATAATGAGTACAATTAATTATTTTCTTCAAATTCTTGAATGGAGTAGAAGGAGTTGCCAATAAGATAATCTCTAAGTTTTTGTTTGAATACATCTTTATCATCTGAAAGCTGTTTTATACGATTAGGTAGTTTATTAAACAGATGTATCCCAGAATAATTAACTCCTCTTTGTACTAATGACAGAGATGTTTGTGTTTTATGCAAGTTATTTCTGTTTCTTGTATTGAAACTGTGTACCTGTGAATTAGGTGTAAACAGGTTAAAATTTTCTATGACAAAGCTCATGAGAGAATATATATACTGAGAATACATTGTAAGAATATTGAGTTTCTTAAAGAGTTGTCTGCAAGAAGTTCTTGGTTTTACCCTACACAGAAACCTAATAGCTCTTTTCTGTGCTATGAAAACTTTTTTACTTTGTGAAGAGTTTCCCCAAAAAATTATGCCATATGACATTACTGAATGAAAATATGAGGAGTACACCTGTTTCATTAATTCTAGATCTGCTGTTAGAGAAAGTGTTCGTATTGCGAAGGTGGCACTACTTAACTTGGTCAGTAGTGTAGTGATATGATCATGCCAACAGAGTTTCTGATCTATTTTAATACCAAGAAATTTTATACTCTCTGTTTCTAAGATTGTGTTGTTTTTATAGTTTATACATATATCTGGCTGTGCATAGTTTTTTGTTTTAAACCTAATATAATGTGTTTTTTTCAAAATTTAATTTTAATGAATTTGCCTTAAACCAATTTGCTACTACTCTAAGTACTTCATTTACATTAAATTCAATAGTACTGTTTGGTGTTTTACGCACAGTCAGGTTAGTGTCATCTGCAAATAAAACACTCTTAACTTTGTCGGATAAATTTCCTGGAAGGTCATTGATGTATAACAGAAAGAGGAGGGGACCTAAGACAGAGCCTTGTGGAATTCCATGTTTTATTTTCTCCCAGTCTGATGAAGCATCTTTACTTATTTTAGAATCAAAAATTGAAACTTTTTGCATTCGGCTTTCAATGTATGATTTAAACCATTTACCTGCGGTCCCAAAAATACCATAGTATTCCATTTTTTTCAAAAGTAATTCATGATTTACACAGTCAAATGCTTTTGCAAGATCACAAAATATTCCTACAGGATTCATTTTATTATTCAGTTCCTCAAATGTGTTATTTAAAAATGAATATATAGCCATTTCTATGGATGATCCTTTTTTGAACCCAAATTGTGAATCAGTGAGGATATTATAGTGTGTAACGTGTTTTATTACTCTACTATACATGACTTTTTCAAAAACCTTTGAGAATGTTGAAAGTAAGGAAATGGGACGATAGTTGTCTACACATGTTACTTCCCCTTTTTTAAATAATGGTTTTACAACAGCATATTTTAGTCTATCGGGAAAAACACCTTGTATTAAGGATTCATTACAAATGTGAGCAAGTACATGACTGATACAGTCTGAACATCTTTTCAGTAATTTACTTGAAATATTGTCATAGCTGGAAGAATTTTTAGGTTTTAATTGTTTAATGAGTTTATTTATTTCTGAGACTGTTACTGGTGGCAATTTCATCTCCACAAAGCTATTTGGGAAAGCAGTCTCAAGAAGCCTTAGAGCACTATGTGGGGATTGCTTTTCTATGCCTAATTTATCTACTACTGACGTAAAGTGTTTGTTAAATATTTCACAAACTTCCCCTACTTCGCTATACACATATCCATTTTGTTCTATTTTTATGTCTTTAGAGTGATTTACAGTTTTTCCTGTTTCAGTCTTTATTATATTCCATATTGTTCTCATTTTATTGTCTGAATTTTCTATTTTCGCCGATATGTAACTGTTCTTAAACAGCTTCTTAAATTGGCCTCACCTCAGGTTTGACGGCAAACTTATCCTTTCTTAAAACAGTATTTATATGTACAACTGGCTTAAAATCCCTCACTGAAATAAATTAAAGCCAGCATCAGCAGTTTATGCTTTGTGAGTTCTGAAAGATATCAGATCAGCATAGGTTCTTAAGTTTCAAAACTTCTGCTCATTCAGCACTCACAAGCATTTTCAACCAAAGCTGTCTATAGCATATTAAAGTCAGAGGCTATAGTTGTGTGAAAAATTGTTCATATAATTGATATAAATTTCTTATTAAAATGTGTCAACTCCATCCACATCTGAAGTATCCTTTCTTGCAGGAGCATATGTGTCTACAGCTTATCACCCAGCTCAAAACCCCTGTGGCAGCATTAGTGAATTACATTTGCTGAATGACAGCAGAGTGGCAGAGATTTTCAAGTTTGAAAAAGTCAAGGTGCAACGTATCCTCAAGCTAACTGTCCAACATTGTTGCGAATTTTATGGTTGAGGAAACAGATGGATCAATTGCATCTTTTTTATTTTAAAGAATTTTTCCATGGTATACACACATTTGCCAACCTTCAATATCACAGTGGACATTAAGAGTGTCATTGTAAGGTAGGAAATGAAGCAGGCAAACTACATCCAACAAGTGACAGCTTGGATTCTAGCCCATGAAACACTTCCAAGCAGCAATTAACTGAGGGAACAAAGATCAGCTTTGTGCACATTACAACAGCATGATGACATTGTGGTGCTCCAGCTGAAAAAGGGAGTGTAACCATCATCATAAGAGTGCAGGACTGCAACATTAAAATTATTTACTTATTGGCAGATGATACTTAAATGCATTTAGATTGCAACCCACTGCAGAAGATAGAGGTGGTACACACTATCTGCACGAAAAGGCTCAAGCAACTGAATGATACCTACTACTAACTAATCACCTCTTGAATGGAAGGCAGAGGAGTTGGTTGCAAAGGGCTTAAGGTGGATGAATTAGAAATCATCTATAGGATGGGCATGGAAGAGACAATGAGAAGTCACTGCACTAAAAAAGCAAGGAGTAACCAATGACCATTTAACCCATTTAAATTAGAAATAGAATGATGGCTTCTTCCTCAGCACAAAATTCCAAAGGTAAAATAGTATTCCAATCAGAATTTCAGGTACTTAGCAAAGATTTTTCAGAACTGATTAAAATACAAGGTTATTACAAAAGAATCATTCACTTTCAAAACCTTATTTATTCAAAGGTATTATACTTACAAATATGATCGATATATGAAAGGTCAATGTTTTTTGTGCAGTTTCAAAAACAAAGTTGTATGGGCCATTTTTCTTCATTGAGAAGACTGTGAATGATTGAGTTTACCTAGGCATGTTGCAGTTATGGTTGTTTCTTCAACTAGCTGAAGATTTCATGGATTTTGTCTACCAACAAGATGGGGCATCCCCTCACTGGAACCTCGATGCCCATGCTTACCTGAACCATGACTCCCACATCACTGGATTGGCCGTGTTGGTGATGATGACCTCACTTTCTTAACCTAAACTCCCAGGTCACCGATTTAAAGCTGTGTGACTTCTTCCTTTGGGGACACATTAAGGACATTATTTACGTACCCTCACTACCAAAAACGATAGAACATCTGAAGAAATGGATCAGTGATGCATTGATGAACATTGACGCGATCACGCTGCAAAATGTGTGGATTGAACTGAACTACCACCTGGACGTGTGACCAAGGGGGCACACATAGAACATTTGTAGAGTGAGCATAAAACTTGGATATTTTGTGGTTATTTTCATATATCAACCATATTTTTTAGTATAATACTTTGGAATAAATTGGGTTTGATTCTTTTGTAGTAACTTTGTATTACACGAGTGTGGATTATTAGAAGGATGAACGGCATATGAGGTTAGAGAACTTAAATTTGGATTTGAAACAACTTGGGTTAGATAAAAATGGGATAAACGAGGTTAAACAGATAAAAGTATAGGTTTTCTGGCCTTGGAAAATACACTAGCTATTGACAGAATTTGTAGTGTGGCATAAACAAAAGAAAAGCAAAATGAGTCAGTTATTATAAATAGTTCAAAAATTATTCAGATGAAAGTATAAACTAAACCTGTAGCATAAAAATATATAATAGTCACAGAAAACACACTGCATAAGACTCACTCAAGAAGAATACACCTAGAGAAATGACCAAGAGACAAATAACAGCTAGATTATGTCAATGCTAAGCAAAGAATCAGATGCAGCATGCAGCTGTATAGTATACTGGAGGCTGGTAGTAATGAATTGGAAGCAGCATGGAAAAACAGATTAGCAGCAAGCAAATTAAAACAGTATAGCATATTAAATAATTTTACAAAGATTGCAAAAGCAAATAACTGTGAAAGAAATTCAACTGAGGAAGAATGCAGTATTTACTTCTTCCCCCCTCCCCCCCCAAGCTTCATGCCTTATAAAAGTCATTAGAGGTGAGAGTGGATTGCAGACTAGGAACTGACCAGGACTCTATTGTGAACTTTTGGAAGAATAGGCCACTATTCACCTAGAGTCATTTATGGAAACCACGTAAAACCAAAAAGTAGATGGCCGGATTGCAATCTAAACCTGCTTATTCCAAAATTCCAAGCCACCAGGACCGGTGGAATACTCTGGAAAGAGAGATAATCAAATACTGAGCACAAGGAAAGAATCTGCCCAGAAACCTTAAAACGCAGAAGAAATTTTGGAGTGGATGGCAATGCTCGAACTGAGACAGGAAAACATCAGAATAGGTATTTTCAGCGTACAAGAATTGATAATAAAGTTGGAAATGAAACCATTAAAAATAAATCAAACTCAGTATATAGGAGGATCAAACTTAATTTTGTAGAAATTAAGAAAAAAACTATAAATATTAAAGGTGCTGATGTAAACCTCTCTGCAGCTCAGAAGAAAGAGATAACTGATGGAAGGAAAAAATAGGAAAGTTTAGGATGGAGACAGCCTAAACAACAGTGGCATAAAAGCACAAAAAATACTGGTATAGTCAATATTGGGGAACTTGTTGCAAGATGAGAATCTGACAGAGCTTTGAAAGATCTGAACGAGATTCCTGCAGAACTGGTAGAGTCTTAAAGAATGGATTTAAACATTATTCAAACAGGTAGCAAAAAGTTTCAAAACAGGAGTTAATTCTAATGGAACTTAATGGAAATATCATCTTCGCACTCCTGGAAAAAGCACATGCTGACAACTTATATCACGTGCTTTGAGATGATTGAAAAGGAAAATATACAACGGCACGACAAGTAAAGTGGATCAGTTATTAGGTGAATTATTGGGTTTAGGTAAAACAGGAGTACGAGAGAACCAGTCCTGGTATTAAGATTAATATTGCAAGCACAGCTCAAGAAAAATAAGGACACTTCTACAGGAATTGTGGATTTAGAAAATTCTTTTGATAATGCTCAAAATTTTAAAATATTTAGTAGAAGATTAATTTTCTAAATTACATAAGAATGAGATGGTTATAATACAAGTAGATAATTATAACAGGACAGCATCATTTAAAAAAATTGTGGAGTAAATTTGAAGACTAACCTAAATTGAGAGGAAGCTCAAAGGTTCAAGTTTGAAAAATTAGTACAAAATCGCATTTCAAAAACTATTTTAAAAGTTTTTACTCTTGTTTTTCAATTTTTCTAAAGAAATTGCTTTTTTTAAACAAATAATCACATCAAGTGGGTAGGACAAGGAAAAAAGTCAGTTACATTAAGGTCTTTGGTGACACAGAAAATTCTGAAGAAGGGAATGTAACAAGAACAGCCAATAGTACTGTAATAAACATGTTTATATTAAAATGGAAAGGAAAGTTAAAGTGGACCCACAACTTTGAAAGTTGAAGTAGTATCTCAGTGACAAAAAACACTACACAAACACACACACACACACACACACACACACACACACACACACAATTTATGCTATGCCATATCTCAACAAAATAGAAGATGAAGCAAATACCTAAGTTTCCATACCGGTAGGTGTCCACATATATTGAAGCAACATTAATGGTAGTGGTTTTGTCACGTAACCCCTCCCCAGTTTCCTCCCTTTCAACACCACTGCAACAGTGACCCACACCCCCTCCACATTCTGAATATAATTGTCAAATATTATCTTTCATGTGGCTGGATAGATCATCATTGTATGTGTAGCATTTTTTGTCACTGTAGTCCTCCTTCCTTCAACCTTGGTACCTTTCCCTTTCATATTAATATCACCTCCTTATTTTCTTCCTGCTTCACTGTTACTCCAAATTTGATGAAATTTTTTTATATATATTTGAGCTGTCCTTACTCCACTTCCTTTTAAATATATTAAAAGTTTCTCACATACATTAATGATTTGTGTTATGTAATAAGGGGGAAGAAAAGAATATTTTATCATGATGTTATTATTTATGGTGAAATCAAAATCCAGGATAACTGCGCTCTTTTACAAGATGATATTATGAAAATAATTGTGTGGTGTAAAGACTGGCAGTTCGAGTTAAACGCTAAAAATGCCAGTTTGTGCATATAAGTAAAAAGGTGACACCATTTAGTTCTGAATATACAATTAATGGCATTGTCCTTAGAATGGTAGATTCCACTTAATACCTAGAGGTAACAATTCGTAATAATTTGTCGTGGGATGAACATATCAAAACTGTAATTGGGAAAGCAAATCATATGCTCCAATTTCTAGGTTGTAATTTAAAACAGTGTACACCGGAAGTTAAATCAATTGCACACAAACCACTAGTGTACCCTCACTTAGCATATTGTTGTTCTGTGTGGGGTCCCCATCAAAAGTTGTTAGCGAGGGAATTGAAAGTCCAAAGAAGAGTCGCCCAATTTGTGACAGGTACGGTATATATATAGTTGGCGGGAAATCGTAAGTGTGATGTTAAGGAGTTAGGTAGGGAAGACAGAAACTAATTGAAAAATTCATGACTGACTTATTATGGAATTACACCATACAAATATTACTACCAGCAACATTCATACCTAGGAATTACAGAGAAAATAAGATAAGAGAAATCAGGGCCATAACTAATTCATTTCTGTACTCATTTTTTCCAGAAGCTATTAATCTGACAGGAATAGTTCTCAATAAATCACTCCAGCCATCCTGATCTGGGTTTTCCACAGTTTTCCCACATCACTCCAAGCAAATTCCAGGATGGTTTCACAAAATAGCCCATGGGCACTTCCTGCCGTATCCCGTATATTCCTTTCTAAGTATTACACTTTCAGATTGGTGCAATGCACACTTCACCACCCACTTTTAGTGAATTGTGGAACAATAATAATAATAAACAGATCCTTACTTCAGTCGACTTCCCTCTGCTCTGTAAATTCTGCCTGAGCATCATACATTATATCTTGTACTTACCTGAGGCTTAAACCCAAAACTTTGCAAGGCACAAATTCCATGCTGACACAGTGAGGCAACACCCATGTGTAATCAAGAAAAGAGCAGTTATCAAGGTCTAGTCTAAAGTTTAGCTGACTGCAGGGCAGCAATGTTGATAGAAGGATCTCACCAAGAATTTCATCACCAAGAACTGAACTTCTTGAATAAAAATCTTGGAAAAGGTGATGGCGGACCTGTGTAACAAATTAATTCTAGAAGTGTTGTTACAATAAGCTACTTTTATACAAAAAGCAAATGTCAAAAAATAAGTACATTATGTAATGATATAAATAAACCATTACAACAGCAACATTTACTGTGGTAGTAACATTGAGGTTTCGCGTATTAAGAGGATAAAAAATGTTATAGTACATATACAGAAAAAGAAATAATATGAAAATTTTTACTTGTGCTTAATAATTGTGTCAAAAGCAAATCAACTCACCTGATGTATCAACACATATGAAATACACTTTGAATTCAATACCATCAGTAAAACCTAAAGCTCAGAATGAAAATATGTGGCATTTGAAAATGGGATTATTATGAGACCCCTATCCCTAGTCAACTTAAAGTGATGTAGTTAACCAATCTGCCACCCTTGTCATGAGCTTCATGCACTTCTCACACTTAAAGCTTGAAATACAATGTAAAGGCATTTGTCTTTATTTGTGTCATCGTAACTTTTCCAAGTCCTGCTTTATATATCCTTTTTTGTTTTATAATACCTTAAAGTATTTTTGTTTCCATTACTCTCATGAAAATTAATCACTGGAATAATTAAAAAGGTGTGAGGAAATAAAATAGAACACTGTTAGATTATGCTATAAAAAAACTATGATAAGCTAAACATAATTATCTCAAAATATGTATCTTAAGTGTATGCTTGAACACAAAAGATATATTTCAAATATTTACTATCAAATTATTCACAATAGTCCACTACACTAAAAATCTGTTATTGCTACAACTGAAAACAAGACTTTTTGAAAGAAAAATTAACATCGTTGCACGATGACAGATAAGTGAAAATGAGAGAACCATCACCTAAAAAAGATAACAGGAAAACTACATAAATAAACAAAAACCACATGCATTAAAATTATGATATTTTCAGTTTTAAACATTCCCCCATGAGTAGAACATGTGTACTGTATGAAAGAGAGGAACTACCAGCTTCTTGGTTAACAGTAGTTTCCAAGAAAGGTGGGAAAAATTTGTGGGTTAGGGGGCAGGAAACATCAATGTATCATCAAAGTTGGAGGGAAAAAATACAGAAGCAGTCAGAACTGAAAACATATTTACATATGACAGTCAAAACAAAAACTACTGTAAACCAGAGGTTTCTGATGTGGATGAGGAAGGGAAAGATAACAAAAAGTAATAAGTATTTAGTGTTGGTGAAGGTTATGGAAGCTGATTGATAATTTAAATCTTATAGTGTGGTCTCTTTCAATGAAAGGAGTAAAGAGACCATCTTATTTGAATAAGGAGTTTAGTATTTGTGGAGTGGAAAGGTGTGTCTGTACATGAAATTTATTTGAAAAAGTGTAACTGTAATGTACACCACTAATGATAGATAAGACAAAACTGCAAAGTTTGGAATTTTTGTCTGTCTGTCTGTATGGTATGTATATATATTCGTGCAGCACGCATAAACTAAAAAGACGGTATTTATCAAACTGCACGTAAATATGAGGTCTGTTAGAAAAGTATTTGACCTTATTTTTTGAATAAATTAAATGCACGATTTTTATTTAATGAGTTTAGGAAGTCAGGATTGAGATTATCAGCATGAGTCCAGATCATACAAGGACAGCTACACATCTGAACAACACCATTGGTTGTAAACCATTTTTACCTGATGGTGGTTGTGGAACTGAAAGGTGGACAAAAATTGGACAGAATTAAGTGGGCCAGTGATAAGTGGAAGTAAGTGTTGAGGGTGCACAGCCAGGGAGGGATCAAGGGCACTAATGTTAATGGTTTGGTAATAACGGCCCTCATTCCTTCAACTTTGATAAATGACAGATTTATATTATCTATCCTTTCCATTTTAATATTGCCTCATAGCATTTCTTTGTGCCACATATTTGAATATATATATTAAAAAGAAATGAATGTTTACAACAGGCAACAACAGATACAATAAAAAAAATGAATTAGGGACAGCTACAAAATTTTATTGTTTGGATCCTTTGTCTTATATCTATAAATGAGCAATTCTTATATATATATTTTTTGGATCTCAGGAATGGCTCAAACAATTTGGATGAAATTTCATATTTAGATAACATTTATTTTGTTTTTTAAGTTTACCTAAATAGGTGTCATCCCTGCAAAAATGCGATTTTACAAAGAAATTAGTAATTCTTGTATTTGGTATCTCGGAAATGGTGTTAACACCAGACGTAGATGATTCAGGTACCAGTAAGCTGGGCTGATGTTTGTTAAGTTCTCTTTGATTACAGCAAGAAACTCTTTTAGTTTTAAATGAATAATTTTTGTACATTACATAACATTACGGTGGTTTATTTAGCGCTTTATTTGAGTGTTTGGACCATACTTAAGCTGTTACAGAATGTGGTGCAATGGTTTTAGTGGCGCAAGGGATAAAAGTTGCACCATCTGTGCTTAGTGGCGTCGGCCACAGTAGCATCATAGTCAAATGTTATAAGTAGGGATGAGCTGGGAGAAGCGGGGCAGTCCATCGCCAAACGAAAGTGGGAGCATATGTTTCTGCCCACAGGAAAAGAAAAGTTGTGCAAGAAATCTTTCTGTTAGAGTGAAACAGTATTAGCCTTTTTGTGGTTTTGTGATTGAATTCTGTTCAACGTTTATGGGGAAGTAAGTTATTTGGC
Organism: Vandiemenella viatica; assembly: GCA_031002005.1. Taxonomy (NCBI): domain Eukaryota; kingdom Metazoa; phylum Arthropoda; class Insecta; order Orthoptera; family Morabidae; genus Vandiemenella; species Vandiemenella viatica. The sequence continues at coordinate 80,606,245 of JARYHS010008074.1, forward strand.
AAAGTATTGGTTAAGAGTTGTAAGTCCCTGATAAGGTTTGGTAAGGGCTCAGAATAATTGTCTGCAGACCCATAGATTAAGTCAGTGTTTTGGTTTTGAAAGGGCAGCGACTGTTTAAAGTGTTGAGAAGGACCATACAAACTCCCGAACTAGAGAAAGTTCAGCCAAGCGACTGTAAAATTAATGTGTGTGTGCTTCACGATCAGAGAAATAGATTTATACGGAGAAGTTTTGTTTCAGTTGAGTTGATATGTCAAGTTGTGCAGTAGGCTGACATAGTGTCGAGGATATATGTAGGTGAATGAGAATGAAGGTAGAAATAAATTTGAAGGGAACAATGATTTGAAAATGCTTCTGTAACTTACAGCTAAGAATTTTTCATCCCTTACTGTTGAAACTGTAAATAGAAAATTTCAAATGTGGTTTTAATTTTTTGGAACTTTGTTGCAGTTAGAATCTTATGACAATTTATCTTTAAATTTGCATATCAGTCGGTGGCTTTTTGAAAGAAAAGATAATTTGAAATAAAGTCTTAGTCTATTATAAACTTAATGGTTTTTTTGTCAGTCGATGGGAAACATCTTTTAAGCTCAGAAGATAGAGCTAACCGATGGAAGGAATACATTGAGAAACTGTATGATGGGGACGACGTGAACAATAGTGTACTGGAAAAGGAAGGTGATGTCGACATTGATGACTTAGGACATCCTGTTTTGAGAACAGAATTTAATAAAGCTCTGAATGACTTGAAAGCAAATAAGGCAGTTGGAATTGATGAGATCCCTGCAGAACTTCTTAAATCTCTAGGAGAGGAAGGAATCGAAAGATTATTCAAGCTGATATCAAAAAGTTATGAAACAGGAGAAATTCCAACTGATTTTAATAAAAGTATCATCTTCACTTCCAAAGAAAGCACAAGCCGACAAATGTGAGAATTATCACACCATTAGTCTAACATCACATGCTTCAAAATTACTGACCAGAATAATATACAGAAGGATGGAAAGAGTAGTAGAAGAGATAGTATGTGAAGATAAGTTTGGGTTCAAGAAAAATCGCGGTACAAGGGAAGCAATTCTGTCTTTAAGATTAATACTTGAAGGGCGCATCAAGAAAAACAAAGATACTTTTATGGCATTTGTTGATTTAGAAAAAGCATTTGATAATGTTAGGTGGGACAAGATGTTCAAAATTTTAAAGAAGTCAGGTCTAAAGTATCGAGATAGAAGAATACTCTATAAACTATATAAGAATCAAGTGGCTGTAATAAAAGTAGAGAATCACGAGAGACATGCATCGGTTAAAAAGGGTGTGAGACAAGGTTGTAGTCTATCCCCGTTAATATTCAACTTGTATGTAGAAGAAGCAATGAAGAAAGTCAAAGAAAAATTTCCATGCGGCATAAGTTTTCAGGGAGAAAAAATCAGTATGCTACGATTTGCTGATGACATTGTCTTGTTAGCAGAGAGGGCTGAGGATATTGAGAAGTTATTGAATGGCATGAACAAAATACTGAAGGAAGATTTCGGACTGAATATAAATCGAAGTAAGACAAAAGTGATGAAATGTAGCAGAAATGATACCAATAGTAGCAGATTAAATATAAAAATAGGATCGGATGCTATAGGAGAAGTGAGTGAGTTCTGTTACTTGGGAAGCAAAATTACAACCGATGGCCGAAGCAGGAATGATGTTAAAAGCAGAATAGCACTAGCAAAAAGAGCCTTCATGAAAAAGAGAAACCTTTTAGTTTCAAATATTGATCTAGGAATTAGAAAGAACTTTTTAAAACTCTATGTGTGGAGCACAGCACTTTACGGTAACGAAACATGGACTTTAGGAATACCGGAAAGAAAGAAACTTGAAGCATTTGAAATGTGGTGTTACAGAAGAATGCTAAAAATTAGGTGGACAGACAAAGTAAGAAATGAACGAGTTTTGGAAATGATGGGTGAGAAAAGAAGTTTATGGAAGAAGCTTACAGGAAGAAGAGACAGGCTTTTAGGTCATATTTTGAGACATGCTGGATTGGTTGATTTGTTAGTGGAGGGAACAGTCGAAGGTAAGAACTGTAGAGGTAGACAGAGATTAGAATATATGAAGCAGATAATTGAGGACGTGGGTTGTAAGGGGTATGTAGAAACGAAAAGGTTAGCACAGGATAGGAAGGGATGGAGGATTGCATCAAACCAGTCTAAAGACTGACGACAGCAAAAAAAATAGTAATAATCTTACAACTAGCTGACCCATGCGAGTATGCCAGTCACTGAATGGTAATTTAATAATGTGGAAATAAGTAAATTCAAGTATTTATTAATGAAAACTATTTTATTTTGAAGAGTAGTAATAAATATCACTTTTACTGTAAAAAGTCGTTATCATTAAATACTACATGTTTAACTGTAAAACATTTAAAAAGTAGATTTTTAAAAACTATTGGCTTTGTCAGATGTCCTTTTTTTAATATTCTTTATTTTACAAAACTTCTTTGAAAACAATATTAGCAGTTATAACGTCATCATTGACTTTTGAGCATATGTCTTTAGCACAAAAATAAATATTAATGAATCTAAAAAACTCATGAAAAGCAGTGTACTGGTATCCATAAAAAACAGGTTCTGATAAATACAATCCTGCCTTTCGAAATGTCTGACCTTGTGTTTCATTAATGTTCATAACAAAGGTTACTTCTTTTGGAAATTTTTCTTATCATTTGATTTTTTTTTTATGGCTATATACCTCATCGACGTCGAGGTTTTTAGAGGTGGGTTGGGACTGATGACAAGGAATGGAAAGGAATTCAGCCATGACCTTTTGAAGTAAACATCCTGGCATTCGTAATTTGGGGAAACCCTGGAAAACCCAAATCTTGATGCCCGGACAGGGATTTGAACCAGCATCCTCCAGAATGCGAGGCCAGACTGTTAACCGCCACGGTTTATCATTTGGAAAGGCACAGTTGATCAGAAGATGTGAGATTACTGCAAGGTATAAGCATAGCTTTATCAGAGTGAATGAATTTAGCACTGATGTTCTTGTCTAAGTAAATTACCACAAATCCTGCACATTTCTTTAAAAGCAATTTATGATGTGGTAAACCAGATGATCTCAGAAATGGCTCTAGTGATTTGGATGAAATTTCATACATAGGTAATGTTTTGCTTTTGAAGTTTTTTAACACAATTTCACAAACAAACAAAAAAAGGAGCAGTTCTTGTATTTGGTTTCTTGGAAATGGCTCTAACCTCATCTCATAGAAGTTTTTGATACCAGTAAGCCTACTGATGTTGGTTAAGCTTCTCTTTGGTTAGAACAAGGAACTGTACACTTAAAAATGCCTAGGAAGCCTTCAAGTCTTTTACTTTAATAAAACTTTACTCAAAATCTTGTACATTGAACAGAAATCGAAAAATGCAGAGAGAAGATCGGTCACCCAAGTACTTTTAGTAACGTGACATGAAGCATCTGAATAAAATAGAAGCATTAACACAGAGAACAGAAAAATATCTTTAGCACTTTCATTAAACCCTGGAAGCATGATAAAGTAAAGAAATAAAATACTGTTGCACTGTATGCTTACTTTTACTGTAAGTGAAGAGGCATGTGTCAGCATGTAAATTCTACTGAAATGAATTTGAAAATGAGGAATATCATTTGCATGCAGAAACAAATGTACATTCTTAACAGAACACAAGAGTGTCTGTCTGACAGACAAAACTCTTGAGCTAGACAATAGAAGCCATGCTGTCCAATTTAATTAAGCTCAAATACCTCCTTTGAACAGTCAGGGCCGGCTTAAGGGATTTCGGGGCCCCCTGCAAAGTTTGATTTCAGGGCCCCCCTACTTCATTTCTAGATGAACTTTTGCCTATACTTTCGATAATAGAGACGCACTGAGGTTTCTCTAAATCTGTGTACAAACGGGCCAGCAGTTTATTCAGTATTAGCTGGACGGGACCAACTTCGCCGAGTCTTTGGTGTTTTATCAATGCATCTCATATGGATCTCCCAACTAATGTCACTTTCATTTCTAGCTAAGCCCTGCTGCCCATTATGTCAAATGAAATTATTTTTTTATTCAATTTTATAGCTATTATTATATTTATAATAAACTTTTTGTATACAACATTTCTTTTCTTGCCTTTCTTTGCTAGTATATATAGTTTTTTGGGGTATGGAGACACGTGAGCACGTATACACATTTTAATTCAATAACTTTTTATATGAAACGTCAAAAGATGAATGAGTTTATTCAAACGAAATTACATAAATTGCTGAAACAGGTTCAGAGCAATACACGCCTTTAAATATATAGGCATATTGTAATTACATCAGATACGACTTTCTGAAAACTGAATCTGATGAAGAACATCTCATGGACTCCACGCTTCGGAAACGTCTATTGTGAACACAGTTTGTTAACATTCTAAATTTGTATATTATTTATTTTAGCAGTAAAATTGTTCGTTAAGTAAGTACAAACTTTTAAGGGGATCGTGGCGGGGACCCCTCAAGCTTGGGGCCCTCTGCTACTGCAGTTCTTGCGATAGCCTTAAACCGGCCCTGTGAACAGTGCAAAAACTGTTTCCTACATTTTGTGTATTAATGCATACTGGAGCATGATGTAACAGTTTAACAAATGTTACCAGTTGTCTATGTCTAGTGCCAGATTTGAGGGGGGGGGGGGGGGGGATTCATATGCCAGTGATTTTTTTAACTCATAGAGCCATCACTGTCTACATCACACCTCATGACATTGCTTAACATATATTTAAAAGTGCCATTTGTTCACAATTAGATATTAACACTATCAACACTATTAAATTTGTCTATTTTTTCCACTTCAACCATAATATTTAGAATAAAAACACCACTGTTAGCTGACTATTATTCACAGAGATGTTTTAGTTTCCTTTATAAAACAACAATATTACCAGTTGACAAAAAAATTTATGTACTAAAGTTGATAGAATGTTGTACTGATTAAAGTTATTTAGAAACTGTAAAGAAAATGGATAAAGATAATTAAACACAAAAGCAGAACATTTTGGGTTGTGATTGACTAATCATAAAATGTATCTTCCACACAACAATAACAGCGTATTTTCTCTCAAATGAACACCCTATTTTCTCTTTATTAATTTTTTTTCAATTCAGTTCAATTGTGTTGAAGGCTATGCACCTTTGGCAATTTCCCTAAGCACCTATTTTTGAATTATTTGAAATTTTATTTTAAATTCTCTCCAGTATGTTACATTAACATACATTTTTTCAAATTTTAGCAGACTCATTCCTTTATCAGAATTTTTTACATGAAAAACCTTAAAAGAGGTTCTGAAGAAAACAGATTGCCATAAACTATGCTGAAAACTTTACCTCAATTACTAAAAAACTTTAATATAAAAATTCATGAAATTCAATAGTATAGCAAAATTGACACCGAGGCACCTGGTCTATTACAAATTAAATTAACTGATAGTTTAAATAGTTAATAAGATCAAATAAAGCTTAAAATTATGTCAACATTCCATAGTCTCGATACTAAATCAAAAGAAGTTCGTCAGTTAATTTAAGTCATTCTTGAATTACAGGGTTCGCAAAATTTTATCACAAGATAAAAATAGTCGAATGTATCTGTCTGGTACACTAAATGTGTAGATTTATTGATCGATTTGAATCTTGAATACTTTCGGGGGAAGTTGGGGGGAAGGGAGTGGCGATACAAGTTTGCACAAGAAATGAAAATGCAACTGATAAAGAATTCATAAAAATAATAACAAAAATTTTCAGACATGGTGGGAACATATTTTCTTTGCAAATTTCTTTTCCATAAAAAATATTTTAGTTTGTAGAAAAACATTAGAACACTACGGTAATAAAGATCATAGTAAACACTGCAAAATACAGGTTTGCTACATGTATTAAACTTTACTTACAAGAAGTTCGACAGGAACATGCAGACATTTTCTAACAAGACAAGTACGTATTAACAGTCTTAGCTTTCCCAATGAAGTTGATGTTTTCTTTGAGTCTTTCACTGCATTTACAGAAGATATGTAAGTAAAAGGCACACTAAAAGCAGGGAAAATGATACAATTAATTTTATATATCTGCTATTTGGATTTTTTACAGATTGTACACAATCATTCAAGACAAATATGCAAGCATGACAGTAGCCAAAAAACTGGAATCTATAACATATAGTTTGTAATGTCACCATATACATCTGCATTCTTACCATTCCATCCTTCACATTCAATGTAATCCTTAATGAGTAGGCAATTGATTGCATGTAATTAAAAAAAGTCTGACTTGCAACAAATAACCCATTTTGTATGAAACTACTCATTTTACACATGCAGGCAGATATAGTAAATATGAGCAGTAATCACTAATTTTGGAAGAAAAATCCACAGAAAAATCCACAGAAAAATAGGAAATTTGAACTGGATATAAATAGTGGGTCAGCCATGATGAGGGTTCTTAATTAACTTCTTGATGACATATTATATACTATCTGACCAAAAGTATTTTGACACCCATGTATAATGCAGAATTAAATAGGAGGCAGACCCACCAGCAGAAAAGGAGGACTATGTTTACAGTAGGGAGAACAGTAACAGCAGAATGCTGGAAAGCAAAGAGACTTCAAATATGGACTAATTGTTGGATGTCTCCCGACTAAAAAATCAGTCAGGGACATTTCAACCCTTCCATATTTGCTCATGCCGACTGTTGGTGACATTAATGTGTAGTGAAAATGTGTAGGAACAACAACGACTAAACCAATGCAGACGGACCACATTTAATGATGTGCAAGTACTATGGAGCAATGTGGAGGGTGGTTGTTAAAAACTGGAAAGAAATAAGCCGAAGAAATCACTAGTTAGTTCCAAAGTACTAACAGCAGTCCAGCCAACACAGTATCTATGCATCAGTAGTTAAAAATAATGGGGTACAAAGGTCAAGTTGCTGCTTATAAGCCAAATATTTCTATAATCAATGCTAAGTGATGCTTGACGTGGTGTAAAATGCAAATGCCAATGGACAGTGGTGATTGGAAATGAGTGGTTTGAAGTGATGAATATAACAATCTGATACAAGGGCTTTGCCTGAAGAACGTTACCTGCCATCATGTGTAGTGCCAACAGCGAAATATGGAGGAGGTGGTGTTATGGTGTGAAGGTGTTTTTTTATGGTTAGAGCATGATCCCCTTACTGCACTTAAGAAAATTCTAAATGCGGAAGGATTTTTACACATTTTATACCATTGTGCATTGCATATGGGAATGGACCAGTTTAGTTGCGGTTGTTGTTGTTATTATTATTATGGCTTTTGGGTGCATCATAATGAGGTTATTAGTGCTCTAACCAGTTCGCAGTGATGTTTGTTTGTATCAGAATGTCAATGCACCCTGTCGTAAAGTTGCATCTATGAGGCAATGGCTTGTGGACAACGACATCCCTGAAATGGCCTGCCTAGAAGTCCCAACCTGAACCTAATGGAACACCTTTGGTAAGAGTTAGAATGTCAACTTCACTCCAGACCCAGTATCAAAATCACTTCTTTTGTTTCAGCTCTTGAGGAAGAATGTGCTGTCATTCCTCCATAGACATTCAGACACCTCATTGCAAGTTAAAGTTACCATAAAGGCAAAAAAAGAATCCATTCCATATTAATATACAATAACAAGGAACATAACATGGGTAAAGTCTAAATGCAGCATCTGATAGTTGTCTGGATACTTTTGATCAGATAGTGTATGTAACATTAATTTCTTAATAATTTTCTCATAATTTGAAAATTTTGCCCAAATTTCCAAAGTAATTTCTTACATGTTGTTAATTAAGTGAGAAACACTTCACTAAACTAAAAAAATATATACATAATCATGCCTGCAGCAGAATATTTGTTTATGTTTTAAATTAAATGTTAAATGGTTAAACAAAACTAATAAAGCTTGTAGAAGATTTTTTTAAATGATTAACAAACAATAAAAACAAAGAATGATACATATTAAACAAATTTTAAACTTTTCAAAAAAATTCCAGAATTTGATACATTAAAAAAATCATAATACTAGTATGAGGTCATTAAACCACAACAGAAAAACACAACTACCACTGAACTTGTTATGAACATTACTATTTTTAAAGAAGTAAATGAACAGTCTGAAAAAAGCAGAGACATACAGTATTTCACAGTACATCCCCACTTTAACTTTTACTGTCTAGCAGAACAGTGTAATTATACTGATTTCGTCACAGGAAGATTCAAGATAGTATTATGGGCAGTTCTATCATTACCATGGCACGACAATCTGATGATGAATTCTTGTAGAAATTTTTTGATATCTCGCTTGGATTTCGAGATATAGCATGTTAAACATCAATAATAGTATAGTTCCTTGTGCTTCTGGTGACATTTCTTCTGGTCCAGGCCATATTTCAAGCTAACAGCAACCACTAGGGGGAAAATAAAACAACTATAGTGCATTTCCACCATGTAGACATAGTAGTTTTGCTGATTTTTTTTTTTCTGGTCCAGGCCAGTTCTCAACCAAACCTCCTCACTTCTAAGATACAATATCTCAAGAAGTAAGTGAGATATCAAAAACATTTATTCTTTATTTTCAATTTGTCTTGTCGAGTTACATACGAATACATCAAATTTGGTTATAGCGAAATTTTGTTTCTGGTCCAGGCCGCATTTCAACCTAACAACGTCAATTTTGAGATACAATATCTCGAGACTAAGCGAGATATCAAAAAATTTTGTTCTTTACTTTCAATTTGTCTTGCCGAGTTACATTAGAATTCATCATCAAATCGTGGCACCACAGTTATCATGGAATCCCCGTATAATGATACACCAGATTCCTGCTAATCCAAACGTGTCAAAAAATTAGTAAAGTATGAAAAATGGTTGAAGAATTAAAACACAGTTCATGAAAATACAGTTCATACTGTATTTAATTGTGCGGTTAACTACTGTACATACACACAATTTTAATTTACACAGTACAGTACACACATATATTAGAAAAATTAGCAAGAAAACATTAAGTTTAAACAGTGCATAACAATGAAAGAAAAACTGTCAAACTTCCGATAATAGTTAAAATGCTTACAAGCCCCCATTTTATTCCTACTTTTTAGAAGACAAAAACTCAGTCATTGTTTTTTGCCATAATGAAGACAGTCTGTTATATGGTGCAAAGCTGCGCCATCATCTCATAAACATTAAATCAGCAGGTGTTGCAGCGGCCTGTTGCAACAAATAGCGTAGCGCGAGATCAAGGGCTTCTGCCGCATCACTGTGTGACACCAGCTCTCTTCTGTCACATTCCACCTCACTGTCACTTCCGTCACAACAGTCCACTTCTACCTGGTCTTGAGTCACAGCAGCCATTGTCCCCCCTCTTGTTCCCAATTGTTACCATGGTGTACCTGCTTATATGCTTGGTATACTTCATCCTAGAAACTGGTCACTGTAATTCCAATTAATCAGAACAAATCGGTAATCGTAATCCGAACAAGGCCTGGTCCCAATTAGTTCTGATTATAGGGACTTTGGTGTATTTCAAAGTGAAAGTTTGAAAAAATTAAATTCTCAATGTATACATGTGTGGAGAAAATAATTTTAAAAAAATATTGTAAGATGCCTTTTCCACTATCCTGCTCCTGGTGTTTTGTGATGTGTTGGTGTGTGGGTCATTAACTCCATTTTTCATTCTGAATCAAACTTCACTTACCAACTATGAAATCTTAACTAATACACATGCAAAATAGATAGGAAGAGCTTAAATTAATGTGGGACAAGTTATCAGTGTTATTTCTTTGTTTAGATATGATGAGGTATTTTATAATCCTTGATTCAATTGCATAAAAATAACTTGAGTAAATAGGTAGCTCTGAATAAATATCTTTTCCATTACTCACCTATTTTAAGATTTGTGCCAGATTTTCATCCCCTTCCCTTCCCCTTTATTTAAACATAAGCTGTAATCTAAGCTCCCTGGTTTTCAGCAGTTTATTTATTTAACTGCTATGGAAACAAGGAATATTTATGGTAAATGCTGATAAGTTGTAAAAAAAAAAAAAGAGAGAGAGGGGAACCATTCTTGAATGGAGATGAAGAAAGAGAACAAACAAGGAGAGATTCATTTATGAACAACAGGCACCTTTCTCATTAAATATATACAGGGCGTTCGCTGGGAAACGCAACCCACTGTTAGCGCTACAAGGAAGAAACTGCTCCCGGCGAGCGAGCGGTCAGCTTCCGGCATTGTTCGACCGTCGGCCGCGGACTATTTCATAATAATTACGCTTCATAAACTTCATAAACTTGTATGTGCTAAGCATTTAAATGTAACGTAATTCATTAGCTTATATTATAAAAGATGCTGGAAGTGTTGACCCTCTTGTGTAATGCACATTTCACATCTTCTGAACATATTTCGAGACACACGCTGCCCTAACTGACTTAATGATTTTTTGGGTGACTGTTCTAGTCGAAAAGCGATATCGTCAATTTTCTCCTCTGTGAGAATACGGTTGACCGACAGTCTCTTTTTGTTAAAAAGTGAACCCGTTTCTCTTACTTTTTTAACCAGACGCAGAATTGTTGATTTAGCTGGCAGTAAAGCGCCAGGAAATTCGTGACGAAATTTACTGCGACACTTTTTAAACGACTTCTTCTTCACATATGTATCGTAGAGAAATATTCTTTGTTGCAAACTGTAACGTACCATAATTTTACTCACACTCAAACACGGTACAGATTAGTAAGAGTATGAAGCCCCAAACCAACCAAACCGCAAAGAAACGTTTATTCACAACACTGATTAATAAGAGACTGAAGTCACAAACTAGCTACAATGCAAAGAAACCGTTCTTAACAATGTAAGGCTCTGATTATACTGCGTCACTGCACTGTTGGGGCAGCGGAGGTGTTAAACAGTGCGGTGATTCACGGTGCTGTGTGGCGGGAATTGCTGGCTCCACTGACCGAGCAAGTTGCCGACGGCAACAGACTGGGAGGGTAGCGTTTTCCGGCGAATATATATATATATATATATATATATATTGGGTCTTTCCGTGAGGCAGTCTCCGGGTGCACCCACCTCTCATAATGTTCTCTTGTTGAAAAAGGGTTTTTTCCCGAAAATTACTTTATTATTTGTGTTTGTGTCTTTTCTGTGTGTTCGCGCCCCACATCCATCATCTGAAGGTAAGTGGTGGCTCATTTCCCTATCCTAATTTGATCCTTTCCGCTACTTAGCGTCTTTTTTCCTTTTTTCATTGTTATCTTATTATTATATATATATATATATATATATATTTGTATTTCAGCGGTGAAAAAAACTCTTATATTTTAATTTCTGAAATAGACTTTACCTGGATATCTATGTTTTATATTACATTGCAACTGACATTATTAATTGCAGATTCTTTCCTAACTTTTTATTACAGTATACAACAGATAAAGTAAACCATTAACTGGTGTCACTTGAAATCTAAAGCCCTCTGTCAGTTTTCAGATAACAATTGCCTCCTACCCAGAATTCTAGCCCTCTGTGATGAGATCTGTACCTTCCTAGATGTTCACAGTTTTGATAAGGGTCTTACTCCACAGCTCATTTTCCTGCTAACCACAAAAACACTTGTATTGCCACCATTAATCCACCGTGCACAACACTGTCAGTTCCAAATGACGTATAGTAGATCCCTGTAGATTACCCATCAAAGACATATCTCTCATGAATACCAGCTTCTCCATCTAAAAGTTTGCAGTCTTATGTCTGTAATTTCTGCTTCCTCTGTCTCACCTCACTTCCAATGCATCATGCAACATAACAAACCTCCCTTTCTCTTGGAATCCATCATAATCACCACCCTCCCTCTAAAACATGTTGTATTGTCATGGTCTTGGTAAGTGGTTTCAATGGACAAGTGGGAAATTTGATGAGGTTCTTCCATGGTTATGACAACTATTTATGTAATCAAAACACGAAGGTATTTCTAGGAGGTTTAACGATTGCCTCGAGCTCTAACTGTGCCTGGTACCTTAAAGTTCTTTGCGGTCACCAAACTATTATTTAACCCCAAAAGTTAAAGTTATGTTCACTAATAATTGCATTATAGACTTCTTGATGATTTTAAAACTGATATATTGTAAGAAAAGTTCTTTTAGATTACTTGGCACCAGAGAATTCCAGAAAAGACATCAGACTTCGACTCAAAATTTACATGATTACAGGTTAGTCATTCTCAAGTGACCCACACTGTTGTTGTGCAACAACTAAAAGTTCTCCTAGATCACTCTGTGTACTACACATCCATCCTCACAATACCACATCTGCCCAAACAATGCTTACTTTCTTGTTGTTTTGCACCCCTTTTTATAGAATCTGGGAGTCGTGATGCAACTTTGACCTTTGAACCGACAAAGCCCAACCTTATTTTCATTCTGATTGACCTGAAATTTTTATGTTATAAAGCATGACTTAAATGTTATTTTATGTTATTAGAGTTTTTCTTCTAGGTGTTTTAGTTACCAAGATAAAAAATTCGGAAAGTTAAAAGAGCCCTAAATTTATATTGCTGCTACAAATTGTACGCCTCTGAGCCGATTCTAAAATCAAATGAATCCACAAAAAATTCCTCAAGTTCCAACCCAATACTGATAGTATTTAATGGTGAAAACCATCATTTTCATGGTATGGGGTAATCATTCTCAAGCTTCAATATTAAATATTTCTGCAAAATTTTATCTTAAAAATGAATGGATTAACTTTGTACTAAGGTACTTAATTTCGCAGATTTACAAAATTGAGCAATCAATTAAAATCACAGGCGCCGGAAGGATTACTGTAAGGTAGGTACATCTGTTTTTTTATACATTACATATACCACTTATTAGCTAAGGATACTGAATTTATTGACAAGGTGTTGAACAAATTTGGACAACAACCTAGGTACCTTAAGTTATTATTCAAACTGTGAATTTAATAATAAAATTTTTGGTTCTTAATCTTTTTCTAAGTATCCTTTCTTGTTTTGCTCGTAATTTAGTTCTGCAGCCCCGAAAATGAATATAAGAAGATATTCCCTTCATAAAAATTTTTGACCCCTCAAATTTAATTAAACCTTTTCTCATAACATGCTTTCATACTCTTAAACTACTGGAAAAAATGTTAATGGTCTTCTTAACTTCTGTTAACTTGAACTACCATTTCTTTCGTCCATTACATTGGTATTTGAAGTATTTGATTTGTTCAAATTGTGCGTCACGTTGTAAGCACCTTAGAATTTTGGCAAATTCTAGTTTTGCTTAGGCGGGACTTAGAAATTTCGAGAAGTGCAGTTTTCAACTTTAAGGAATTTCCCTGTAATCTTGCTCACAGTTACAATTCACCATAAAAATAATTTTAAAGTGTATTTATCATATCGGGAAATGTTTATTTTAAGAGATATTCCCGTTTGTTCAAGTTTGGAAACACACAATCGGAAAAGTAAGAATTCTAAGATTTGTAATATCTTTAAATCGCGTAAAGCTACAACCGAACTTTTATCACCAGCTATAGTCAGCATTATCCCCGATATTTTGGCAATAAAATTAAATAATTTGGCAAAATTTAATTAGTGATTTTAATTAAGAGAAGAAAATAAGCTTTTTTATTAAAAGAGATATTAATTTAAAAAATACATCAGTAGATAGCCCTAATTGAGATGATTTCGTACATATATTGGTTTCCATAAAAAGTTTTAGCATTTGTCTAGTAATTAAGTTTTTGGAAAATAGATTGTCGCAGATTGTTGTTGACGCGCGTAAAATTCCAGATCACTTAGGGATTTTCCCCGAATTAGAATGTATCACTACGCGGAGTTTTAAATAGCTAAAACTAATTACTCTAAAATTCTCACTAAACTGCTGTTTGACTTCTAGTAGATAAGTCTAGATACTGTCAAAGTTTAAACATTTTTAATAGTCTGGATCGTCAAATAAATTACACACACTTTTGATCTCGCGGAAGCAAAAAGATGTGATACAGTTGCTTACGTCACGGATTCTAATGGTTCCTATAAAAGAACCCCGCCGCCATTATGGTTTGTCTGTTCCAGTATGTCGTCTCGATTAGTCTTTCTTGTTTGCGTCGGTTGGTTGTAACTCGCCATGCTGGCTAGTTCGACCATGTTGAAACTTTGGTGTCGCGTTATATATTAACTTTAATGACTGTTAAGAACTGGTAAATTTACTATAGGGGTTCGGTCGGTTCAAATTTCTCTCCACAACTTGCAACCTTTGGATAAGTGTGTTCGATTTGCCTGCTCAACTGTTAAATGCATATTTGAAATTTTGTGTCTCTGAAATAAAACTTGGAACTTTCGGAAAGTGAACTTTTATCATTTCATAGTTATCTTACAACCTTTTCTCTATTTGTGGTGTAACAAATATTGTGGCGACCTCCAGCATTTAGGTTGAGTTATCCAGCTACATGGTCAAGTCAAAATTATTTTATAAATTTTCTACCGAACTTTGAGTCAACATCAAGAGTTAGTTTAGGCACTAAGGCTATACTTCAGCCCCGGTATCAGCCTTGGTTCCTTACAACGTCACACTCGACCATTCGGCGAGTCAAACGGTGAATTAATTAGGTAATATGAAGTGCAAGTGTGATGCATATACAACTGTTATGCTAGGCATGGTGAGCAAGAAAGCTAGAATTTTTGAGAGTTCTATTTTATGTCTGCACACTGAAGCTCCGTATAGATTTCTAATTTGATCAGTGATTGATTTTGATATTTTTATAATCTAACTTTTTTTACTGCCAGGAAAATAACACTTTTTAGTTGGTATTGGTTTGGTGTTTGTTAGTGAAATAAATTAAACTGACATTCATTACATGATTATATCCTGGAAACTGAACTCTTGAATCCATTAGTGAAAGCAGCAACGCTAACAATAGCAACGAGAATATTAAAAATCCTTGGCCACATTTATGCAATTATGTTGCTTTTTTATTTTATTTTTTATTTGGCCTGAAGTGCCAAATGGCACTTTACAGCCATCAGCTATTTATAATTGGCATAGTACAAATGAGTAAAGCATTGTAAAGGTAAACAAGTCATTTTACAGGATAATGATACATAAATGAAGAATTTTATATCAGCTGGAATATTTCTCAAATAAATAACAACATGTTTATAAAATCAAGAATTAAGACGACAAGTTTATAGAGTACTCTGTGCCAACGGTAGGGGGTACAAGACTCTTCGTGCACAAACAATAATTACAGCATAATTAAATTGTAAAGGAAATTCTTATCTACACATTAACATTTACTTTCTTTATAAAACTGATTATTTATAGACACGTACAGAAATTAAAACATTAAAAAAGGACTTATTTGCCTAAATCTTAATATTAGTGGTTTTTATAAATCTCGTTAACAATTTAGATATAACCACATTGTTGCCGTGCAACAGAAAAGAGATACTTGTTGGAAAAGGTATTCTGAAGTTGTTTAGATCTCTCAAGAATTTAGATCTGTGAGCTTTATATCTTGGACAAGCGAAAAATATATGGTTTATATCACCAACTTTGAATTGCAGTATTCACAGACATCTGAATTTATGATCGTTAGACGATGTAAGTGCTGTGCAAATATTCCCTGATTATTCTACGAGTAATTATCATGGTGATAACCCCTCTAGGTTCCGAGAAGCAGGAAAACCAGGGACGGGTAGGAATTTGGGGCTGGATATTGCCATAATACTGTCCCCTTGTTTTTTTACTGATGTCCCATTCACACTGCCATTTGTTCAATACCTTGATTTTTATTTGTGGTAGACAGTCCATGCGTGTTAAACGTGTTTTGATGGCGACGCCTATTCTAGCGACTTTCTTTGCCAATTCATCTACTTTTTCATTGTAGACCACCCCTGCATGTGCCTTCATTCAGAGGAAATTGATTGCCCTGTTTCTTCTTGAGCATTCTGCTACCATTTGTACTATATTTACTACAATCTGGTTAGTTCTCTTGCCCCAATATTGAATAGAGTTCAACACACTCTTAGAGTCTGACATAATTAGTAACTTCGTCTCTGCTAGTGTTGAGCAATACTTGACTGCCTCTAAAATATCTATTGCTTCTGTAGTGTATATAGATGTAGTTGATAGTAGTTTATACATTCCTTGATACCTAGTGCAGGGGCAGAAAAAGGCACATCCTACATCACCTGCTGAGGCAATTTTAGATCCATCAGTATAGATATGCATGGTGTTACTGCAGTTTTCTATAAGATACCTCTTTGCTAACAGACTGAGGTTTGGGTATTGCTTATCCTCAAGAGTCATATAAAATACCAGAAGTTGAATCATACTGATGATGAAATGGTATCCGTATGGTGCAAATTGCTTTATTGTATGTTGCATTTAAATCATGACTGGGAGAACAATTGATATATGAATGCAAATTCTCTTTGCTTAAACTTTCTACAATCAAGGCTCATGTGTCTAGCCTTAATAATTTTAAACAAAATAATTATGAATATGATGCATATATCCAAATATGAACAGTTTGAAGAGAAAGTAAAAGCAAAGCCAAACTCGTGGGGAAAAAGAAAATAATTCAAAGCCTTCTTCAAGTGCTGTGGCTTCTTCTGATGTAGAGAGCAGCAGAACCGATGTGATTTCATCTCCATCTGCTAATAAAAGTATATGTCAATAAAACATTTGGCATCGTAGCTACCGGCACCATTGTATTCCAAGCTGGTTGGACCGATGTATCGTAAACCTTTTTGTTGCCAACATGATTCCACTACATGTTGAAGAATCCGATACATTTGAGAAACTGGTTAAAATGTTGAAATAAAAAGTTAATTTCCAGAAGGACATTAGATACATGTACTATTGATTCACATTAAGGTACATAGCACCTTGGTACTGCTTGCAGTAATACCTATTGCAAAATATAAACATCAGTTCCACTTTTGGATAGTTAATTTTTAATGGTTAACTTTAACTTGCATTAAATTTGCGAAAATGTAATGCTTTAGTGATTAGCAAAGTTAATTTTTTTAGTAGCAGATTAACGACATTGACTCTTCAATTAACTGTGCCCACCTGTCTATAATAAAGACCAAAGTTAGATAAAGAGGAGTGTCATACAGTAGTAGCAAATTAGGATCTGCAGCAGATAAGTCAGGTTAAACTCCTTTCCACATTCCAATGAGTGAGTCTCTTATATTGATGTCTATTTAAACTGAATATTTGTAATGTAAAAAAGGTCCCGATCGGAAATCAAATATGAGATGGCAAGTCTTGCTGCTAGGTAACAATCATGAAAGAAGTATGGGCTAACAAATTCAGGACAAGCTAGGAAAGAGATACCAGGTCATAAGCATACTTAAGCCAAATGTTAGGCTTAGGCAGGTTTTAATAAATATAGGATCACTCTTCAGAGGCTTTCCAAAAGAAGATCATGTGGTTATATTTAGTGTAGCTGGAAATAGCCTGGTTATGGATGAGCGATTAAATACAGAACGTGACATAGGGATGAGAGGTGCATCAATCGGGCACATAAATGTGTATTTTTGTGGAGTTGTTACAATGCCATGATCAAGCAGGGTTAAATGCAGCTAAGAGTCATGTTAACATGGAGCTAGATCCAGTACTGCCGACAGCCTCAAAATCTCATATGTATACATTCTCGGTTGATGAAATGGAAAGTTGGGATATTACTAGGCATTGTCTTCACCTGAAAGTGAAGGGAAAAGTTAGATTAGTAAAATAAATAGCAGAAATATTACCGATGACCTGATCCCTGGAAGTACCAGTGTACATACTATACCTTTTCTTGATTAAAATCAAAACTTATATTGCCAGAAATAATAAAATTAAATTTAAATGAAAGTTTTCCATAATAAACAATACAAAAATATAATTTAATTGTGATGGAGCACACGCTCTGGTGACAATTTCCCTACACCCCCATTTTCCCTCTTTCCTGTACCCACCCACTTTTGTCCTCTACAAATTTCAGCTTTGAATTCTTTCTATGATTTTAGCAAAATTATTCATCATTTCTATAGGTAACTTACTCCAATCCTTGGCACTGTTACCTATCAAAGAAAATCTTTCCAAACACTTCTCCCTGAAATCAAGAGTCATCTTGCGGTCATGGTCATCTCTCCCCTCCATGTATTACTCCTAATTCTTACACTAATATATTTTCCACGCATTGTCACAAAAATACACGTTGTACTCTCCCATGAATCTTTTCACCCTCATTCTGTATTGCACTGAATCCAATTCGAGCTCTTTTATCATATCAATTACTGGTTGTGTTCTGCGGTATTTCCAGAGACAAATCTAGCAGCCCTTCTTTTACACCCCTCCAAATCCTGTATTTGATACCCAAAATGTGGGTCCCATATGACACCACCATATTCAACCAATGGTCTGACCAAAGTTTTGTAACCCAATTCCTTTACTTCTCTGGTACATCCTTCCAATCACTCTCTAACATGTGCAGAATTTTGAAACCTTTTCCTATTACCTGTCCAATTTGATCTGCCCAGTTGACCTAGTTATCAAATGTTATGTCAAGATATATACATTTCAAGTCTTCAACAAGCAATTCTTTCCCCATCTTATAATCATAATAAACCTTTAGTATATTATCTGGTTGCCTAATAAGCTGACTTTTCTTTGCATTTATCTTTGACCATTGTTAACCAACCCAGCTAGATATCCTGTCAAGATCACCCTGCAGCTCTTCACAGTCTACTACCATTTTGATACTATTATATGGCATTATGTCATCTACAAACAACAAACTTCTGATAGTAAACCATCAACACAATCATTCATTAGAATATTGGACAGCAATGGTCCCAATACTCCACCCTCTGACTCTACCATGTTCACTTCCACTTCTTTTGATACTGCATTTTTATCTTAATTTTTGTTTTCTACCTTTTAAGAATTCTTCTACCCAGCAAATCACTTTCTCATCGACTCCAATAGTTTTTACCTTAATTACCACCATTTTATGGCTCCCTCTGCCAAAAGACTACACTGACCACCCTCATAGAAATGAGTAAACTAAAAAATTTGAAATTCATCCTGAGGATATCATGAAGGAACTAAGATAGTTGAAGAAATGTAAAGGGGCTGGTGTAGATAATATTACCATGAATTGAATGATGCATCTAGAAATTTCTATGGCTATATTATAAAAATGAGGGGAAGGGAAGGTATTCAGATAATTGTAGATAAGAATGGGGAAGAAGTCGTGGGGGATTTGGAAATGGCAGATATATTGAGTGACTGATTTAACGAGATCATTAGGGACTATCATCCTGGAATAGGAGGGCATAAAACAGAAGAGTAACTCCACTTAAACAGAAATGATAAACCTACAAAGTTTGAAATGGATCCTCAGGAAATTATGAAGGAGCTAAGAGAGACAAAAAAAAAAAAAAAAAAAAAGTGCAGAGGGGCTAATATATACAATATTACTGAAGATGTATTAAAGATGGACACGATTTTATACCTTACCTTGAAATTTTATTTAAAATGAGTCTGGAGTCTTGCTGCTTACCACTGGATTGGAAAAAGAGTGAAAAGAGTAACAGTTCATAAAGAGGGGGCGACAAATAGGGTTGAACTACATGGCGATTAGTTTGACATTAGTGATAGGCAAAAGGATGAAGAGACTTATATGCAACCACATGCGAAATGTCTGTGAGGAAAGAAACTGGTTTACAAATTGACAACACAGCTTTAGGCAAAGAAACTCATATGGCAGGCTACATGCAAGATATTTCAGATGAATTGGACAAGTGAGGCCAAGTTGACAGTGTAACACTATGACTTTCTAAGGCATTTTTCAAAGTTAACCATAGTACTAAATAAGTTGAAATCTATAGGAATC
This sequence comes from Vandiemenella viatica, assembly GCA_031002005.1. Lineage (NCBI taxonomy): Eukaryota > Metazoa > Arthropoda > Insecta > Orthoptera > Morabidae > Vandiemenella > Vandiemenella viatica. The sequence goes on from JARYHS010008074.1 coordinate 80,626,191, forward strand.
AACAAAAAAGTGACTTTCTGGGTAGAGGAATTCTTAAAAGGTAGAAACCAAAATGTTAGAGTAGGAAATGCAGTATCAAAAGGGGTTGAAGTGAAAATAGGAGTGCCACAGGATAGTGTATTAGGACCACTATTATTCATCATTCTATTTTGATCATGAATGATTATGTTGATGGTTTACAGTCAGAATTTAGGTTGTTTGCAGAAGCCAAAATGATATATAATAGGATCAAAACATGATAATACTGAACAGCTGCAGGGTGACCTGGATAGTATATCTAACTAGGAAGGGTAAAAGAGAATGAAGATAAATGCCAAGAGTTAGCTTATTAGGTACACAGATAAAAAAAAGGTTGTTTATGGTTATAGGGTGGGGACAGAATTGTTTATTGAAGTCTTGAAGTGTAAATATCTTGGCATAACATATGATAACAAACTGAAATGAGTAGGACACATAGGGCAGGTGGTAGTAAAAGGCTATGAAATCCTTCATTTACTGTAAAGAGTGATGAGAGGATGAACCAGAGAAGTGAAGTAATTGAATTAGAAAACTTTAGTCAGACCATTGCTTTAATATGGTGGTGTATTTTGGGACCAACATTATGTGTATCAAATACAGGAGATGGAAAGTGTGCAAAGGAGAGCAACTAGATTTGTTTGTGGAAATTACTGCAGGACCCACTTAGTAATGGCTATGCTATAGAAGCTGGGTTGGGAGTCATTGGAAGACAGGAGAAGGATGAACAGAGTGTGCGGTGAGTACAATGTGTATGTTGGAGTTTTGGGCTTGGAAGGATATTGGTTGAAGGGAAATGATGACCATGGGTACAAACTGGCCCTCAATTTATGTATAAGGGAATGGGAAATTTTTTGGTTTTTGGTAAGGGTGGCAGGGGTTGGAATAAGTTGCCAAGGGAAGAGATGAATAATTTGCCAATTATGTTATGGGAGTTTAAAACTAGAATTCATGAATTGCAAACGTAGATGGGGAGGAATTTAACACAAAAGTATAGAAGATAATAACAATCCAGAAATACTAAGATGTTGTTGTTGTTGTTTTAGGGCGCGTCGACATCCGGGTCATTAGCGTCCTAGAAATACTAAAAAAAAAGTATAATTTGACGACTAGGGAAACTGCCACCAGAGCATGTGCTCTATCACAATTAACATTCAGTTCAATCACTAGAACTGTACTGTATCTCTTTAATGGATATAAGTCCCAGAAAGAGTTGTGAAGTTGCAGCTTTATCTCAGAAAACTTCTGTGACGCAAAGAGAATTAACTACTAAATTTGAAGTTGATGTAGGCACTTAAAATAGAATTATTCAGTGTTATAATCACTGATGATGAAAGGAAACTGTTACAAGAAAAAGAAAACTACACCAACTGATGACCACTTTCTACTCAGAGAAAGCAAATTAAAACCAGCCTCACTGCTACGAATTTGGTGATAGGATACTGCATCTGTATGTATCTAATGATTTTCATAGACTTTTAGCAGCTCAAAGAAAAGCACACAAACCTGTAAAGAAACACCTTCTAACAGGTGAAATGTGCAGGAAACATCATCTCTTGTGGGCACAGTCATCAGGATTGGCCAGTAACACACTGGAAGAAAGTTGTTTTTTTTTTTTTTTTTTTTTTTTTTTTTTTTTTTTTTTTTTTTTTTTTTTTTTGCTTATGGCTTCACACCTCATTGATGTCAAGGTCATTAGAAGCGGGAAAGAACTGGGGACAAGGAACGGGAAGGAATTCGACCATGGCCATTTGAAGGAAGCATCCCGGCATTCAACTGGAATGATTTGGGGGGAAACCCATATCTGGATGCCTGGATGGGGATTCGAACTGGCAAGAAAGTTCTCTCCTTTTATGATTCTGCAAGAGCAGAGGGTTCAATATGTGCGCAGAGTAAAGCATGAGCCAACAACTTCAGCACATTTGCAACAGACAGTAAAACACACTGTGAAGATGATGTTTTGGGGATATTTGACACATGAAGGATCTGGGTCACTCAGTACTACACAATGGGATGGCAAATACTGACCAGTGCATCCAAATGTTGGTAAGGAGAGTTGTTCGTGAGTTGCAGGAAAGGTTCCAACATTGTGTGACAGAATTTTTCAGTAGGAACTGGCTCGCTGTCACACTTCAAAGAAAGTTTTTCAGTGATGATAATAAGATCCATGTCTTAGAGTAGCCAAGGAATCCCCCGACAGTAATCTCATAGAAAACAAGTAGGCTATATGCAAAAGGAGACTTGCAAATCTCGACTGTTCCACAAAAGAACAAATGAGAGTCTCTGGTTAAAATGCAGTTTTATGATATTAACTTAAAAATATGTGGACACAGCTCGTGCAGTTTATGCCAAATCATGTGAAGCAGCTTATACAACAGAAAGGAGGACATATTAAATATTAAGAAACATTAAGTGTATTTAATAGATGAATATGTGTAAAACAATTTTAAAAAATGCATTTTTTACTATTGTGTTCCAATTAATTTGCAAGGGCTGTAGGTATCAAATACTGGAGTGCAGGGGTATTGAAGTAACTGTAATATTAATAGATGGACTAAGATTGATTGCAGGACAGAAGAGAATTATGGTCATATACTGGTTATAAGGCCTGGATAAATATTACGGGAAGATAGGACTGTGACAGATAATCAACTGAGTTCAGGCATAAGGGAATAGGAAAGTTTTCATTCGACCATTGGGGAGTGAGGGACTGGAACCAATTACTTAAAGAGGTGATAACAATAAACTTCAGACTGTGAAGAAATTGCACCGAGGTATGTGCTTCATCGTAATTAATCAATTAGTAAATTATTGCCTTCCAAGTCAAATCGTCTAGTGTCTTCAAGAAATGGTGTATAGCTGTGGTTCTGTGCATTGCTAATGTAAAATTTCAAAATTTTTGCAGAACCTGTTGATACAAGTTTTGGTCTTCTGGAGATCACAATTCCGTTAAAACAACATTCGGTAATATCGTTGGAATACTGTAGTAGTCAGTCGCAAGACATATTATTTTCAAGCAGTAATTCCATTATAATACAGCCAGGACCATTATTTTTAAGCAGAAAATAGGTTATAGTACAGCCTGGACAAGCATGAAACCGTTAAATGTACTTCGGAAAGAATTTCTAGTGGAGTCTTGTGTTTTACCACTGCAGTATTATCATGACAACTCCTGGCGGAATCTCGATCTCCAATAATCCCACAAGTTCTTTGTTACCGATCTCCATTCTGTTTTTCTAACCAGGCTGTGAATTAGTAAACCTAGGTGAAAACTTCTAACTAAACTTAAGTTTAGATTTGAACTACTTTCACAATTACCTTAGTCCATAATGTAACAAGTATTCTATGTAAGTTAACATTTAGTGTTGAAACCAATTGACCTTTTGGCAAATATGTAATATCAGAAATGTAAAATTGTCATAACTTTTTACCCAATTATGTAGGAATATTAAATTTAATGTAGTAACCTCTGCTAAAGCTAGATAATAAAACACTGGGATCTATTGGCGATCACGATTCCGCTACAACATTCAATACTAATGTTGTAATACTGCACTTAGACCATTATTTTCAAGCATGAATTTGGTTGTGGTACACCCTGGACCAGGATGACATCATTAACTGTACTTGAGAAAGTATTTCTGTGTGTTTCTTACATTTGACTGCTGCAGCATTATGATGCCATTTCCCTGCAGAATCACAGTCTCCAGTAATCCCAAATACTGTTTGATTTTAGAAAGAAGAAAAATTGATTTTCATAATCTCTTTGAAATTGCATTACAGAAAAAAAATATTTTTTTTTTTTTTCATTCTATGCAAAAAAAAAAAAAAAAAATATGTAACTATCTTAAAATACTTCATAACATCTGCCCATGTGTTTGTTCATACGCCTGTACTGGTGCTATCCTTTTAAAAATAAAAATTCACGAGTTGTTCGCGTGTTACAAAAATGACGGCTTTCTAACAGTTATCAAGTGCAAAAGTAATAGCGAAAAATGAAATACAAATAGCGATAGTTCACAAAATTCTAGATAATTAGTCCTTGCAAAAATATTTACGATTTTGGGGATAAAGTAATCGATTTAATATGATCAGCTTACCTAAAAGGTTGATTTAACGTATGTTCCAGCCAAGACCAGCTCTCAAGTTTTTTGTTAAACGTAAAGGAATTGGATGAATATTGCAATCCATTTTCGAATATTGTTTCCAGGCACATGCAAAAGGGATAGAGATTTTCGTCATAATCGGTTATTTCCTTATTGCCACTCGTTTGCAATAAAGCGTAAGTGAAAGCTGTTCCCACAATTTTAAGCATGGAACAAAAAAAATTAAGGACAAAAATATCAGATAATGAAATTGACATTTTAAGCTAACATAGAACCAACCACATATGAATTTTTTATTTATTTAGCGGTAAGCAATACCTTTCAGTTCTTTTAAAAGAGGGTCTTTAACAGACATTTATTTCAATTCATATAATTAGCGCAATTGGTCTTATTATTTTCGGCGTCGTTTCGAAATTTCTCCAATAAACATTTTGAACAACACACGCCGAAACATTAAGCAGACGACGCAAACATTCACCACAGACATTCAGTGCTGCCACGTTAATTTCGCCTAGTTGTCCTGAATAATGAGAATTGATTAGACTCTCAGTTCTCTTTATACAAACAAACTTCGATTAAAACAAAACAGCATTATGTCGGTGAACAATAAATTTACCAGTAACACATGCTTAACATGACAACAAACACAATAAATCACAGTCGTAGTTGGAACCTATTACTATTCTCTAATTGTCAGTGTTTCAGATAAGTAACTTAGACACGTGGTGTATAATTATCTGTTATCTGAAATGCTTGTGTGCAGGCTTGATTGAAATACGAGTAATTACGACGCCGTTGTTCCTATTATAACAGTTCACATAATAATGGCATGTCCAATTCCTTCCGTCGATAGTCTGATTTCGGAAGCAAAGGAAGTTTTCGCGAATGAATTCAAGAAAGAGCCTGATTTTATTGTTTGTGCTCCAGGAAGAGTTAATTTAATCGGAGAACATACAGATTATAATGATGGTTTTGTGCTGCCAATGGTAAGTGGTGTCAGTAAAAGCAGATCATTTAACTGCATTCAGAATTTATAATAAAGCATCTTTTCTAAGAATTAAGCCTCTAAATAAAGGATTAGCAACTATAAATTGAAAATTTACTTTCAGCAATGTTGCAATTCGTGTTTTATTTTGCTGTGAGAAAGGAAGGAAAGTCTGGGCATGTTTTCATCACGATGAATGAGAATTTCAATCATCTCTGACGTCACATTACGCCCGCGAATTTTTAAGTAACAATTAGCCACTGTCATTATAAATAATTTAATTAATTGGAATGGAGCACACGCTCCGGTGGCAATTTCCCTACACACCCATCTTCCCCCTTTCTTGCACCCACCTATATTTACCCATAATGATTGTGATCAGTCTGTTACTTGAAAATTGTGGAATGGTATGGGATCCACATTGTGGATATGAAATAGGTGCGGTAGTTTGAAGAGATGCAAAGGAGGGCGGCTAGATTTATTTGTGTAAATAAAATCAGAAAAGGTTCAGTAAAAGATACGATGAGGGAGTTGGTTTGGGGGTCACTGGAAGACAAAGTGCCGTATCTATGGGAGAGATGAGGGAGCAATCCGGGGCGGTTTCCCCAGACGGAAACTTTTAGGGGAGCGGCAATTTATGTCGCGGGGACCCATTTTTAGCTCCACTACTGCCCCGGGCGGCGACAATGAGGGCGACAATCTCACAGTTTTTGCCCCCGCTCTGAAAATTCTAGATCCGCCCCTGGGAAGACAAGATGCACGAAGAGAGTAGCTGGAAGTGAATAAGGCTATCTATATTGTTGAAAAAACCTGGGCGATTATTAAGAGTATGTGAATGGAAAAAGATGACCATGACGTCAATCTAACACTCAAGTTTAAGTGAGTCAGAAGATATTCTTTTGTAGGTGAGGAATAACTTACTGAGGACTACTTTACCTAAAGCAGCAAAAAAAAAAAAAAAAATAATTGAAATAATAATTCGTGAAATGTGAAACTAGGTGAATAGGGAAATTGACAATGGGGCATATGGTCGGAGGCAGTAATTTTTAAAAAATAAAAAATCGGTTTCAAAATCCAAAATTATTGGCCCACTTCTGAAAAATTGACTGAAATATATTACCCACATAAAACCTCACTAAAATGCTGGGGGTTATGTATCATTTATAATGGTACATCACTAGTACTATAAGTCTATAACAGCAGCTGCATAAGTGCCAAGATTCTATATGGTTTTTGTATAACTGATATTACTAAAGACCGATGAGAGAACTGTCAGTTTTCCGCAGAGTAGAAACTTGTGTCAATTTAAAAAAATATATCCTACACTTTAATCTTTACTTCCTTTTAAAATATTGTTTGTAGAAAAACCAAACAATGAAAAAGAAGAGGCTTTTTAAATGAATGTAGATGTACATTAATACACACACCAAGCTGGTGAATGGACTGCAAGCCTCAGGTCTGGCATTTACGAGGACATGGGTTCGAATCCCTATCCAGAATTCAATTTTTAATGGTTTCCCAAAATCACTCCATGAAATTTGCCAAGATGATTCTTTCAATAGGGGCATGGCTGAATTTCTTCCCATTCCCCATACCACATCCTATTCCAGCTCTGATGACTGCAGTATTGATGAGCTGTAAAGTCTAACACAAAGGAAAAATCAGATGCACAAAAAAATTACATATCAATAGAGTTGATAACAGTTTAAGCCATATGGGTAATTGTATTGTATAATAGATTATGAAATAAACTGTTATTCAGATTAACATCATTTGATTGCCGAGTATATTCAAAATATATTGTTTTTTTTTTTTTTAATTGATTGTTAAATGTACTGGAGCTTATACCCAAGTAGCAATTTCTCTGTATGCTTACTAGTGCATCACACTAATTTTTTCACTGTTTGAGCTAAATACTTCATCTCATCCTACAGTACTTTATTCCAGTCCCAAACTCCAAAGCTTACAAATGAAAACCTTTTCACTCCATTTTGCTTGAAATCAAATTCTAGTTTATGGCAGTTGTCTTCTCTTCCTTTCCATAAACTACTCTCAAGTATTGACCGAGTAAACAGCAAACCTCACCATCAATGTATGCCTTAATACCTGTCAAAAGTCTCTTCCGTAACCTTCTCTCTTCCAGTGACTTACAACCTGGCCCGTTTATCATATCAGTCACTAATTGCATTCCTCAGTAAGTTTTACATATAAATCTAACTGCCCCCTGTTGCACTCCAACAACTCCTGTATTTGATACCTGTAGTGTGAGTTCCATATTTTCCTAACCACAATCAAGTAAGAAACTGGCCAAGGTTTAAGTATCCCAGTTTTTTCACTTCCCATGTTCATCCCCTCATCATTCTCTGAAACCCCTTGACACCTTCTACCCACTGTATCCAAGCTGCATTTCAATTTTATTGTAATGCCATTTAATATTGCTGCTTGATAATCAGAACTTTGAGTGCAAATGTATTAGTACATTCCCTACATCAATATCTGAAGCTGACACTCCCTATCTCTTCAGATTTATCCACCCAAAGTCACTTTCTCATTTATGCCGATTGATTTTATTTTATTCAGCACCATTCTATTCTATTCACTTTGTCAAATGCCTTGGAGAAATCCGGTGTTCGCCATCAAATTGGCGTGCCTTGATCTTTCAATTTGAAATAGCTTACTACATATTCACTATGCACTGTTTCAGTCCTGTAACAGAGTACTTAGAATTAAGCTTGTAAGATCTTCATGTTAAATCATTAAACTAACCTATCAAGTGTTTGTTGTGCAAAACCAAATTTAACATGTATAGGTAGAGCTACGGACATGGTATTTATGCTATTTTATTTAATTGCGATAGAGCGCATGTTCCAGTGGCAATTTCTCTACACACTCATTTGCCCCCTTTCCTGTACCCACCTACTTTTGCCCTCGACAAAAGTAAACTTTAAATTGTTTCAACATTTTTGATAAACTATTCATCAATTCTCTTGCTAACTTATTCCAATTCCCCTCTTAGCTACAAAAGAAAATCTTCCCACACACTTATGTCTGAAATCAAGTGCCAGCTTGTGGTCATGGTTATCTTTTTCCCTTCCATGCATTACTTTTAATTTTTACACCAATATCTTTCCATGTCTCATCACCAACACTCTTCACCCTCCTCCTGTCTTCCAATGAATCCCATTTCAGCTCTTTTATGATATCGGTTACTGATTGTGTTCTACGGTAATTTGCAGACACAAATATAGCTGCTCTTCTTTGCACTCCCTCTAACTCCTGTATTTGATACCCAGAATGTGGGTCCCATACTACACCACCATATTAAACAATGGTCTGACCAAAGTTTTGTGATGCAGTTCCTTTACTTCTCTCATACATCCTTTCATAAATCTTTCCAACAAGTGAAAGATTTTGAAACCTTTTCCTACTACTTGTCCAATGTGCCCTGTCCAGTTAAGCCTGTAATCAAATGTTAGGCCAAGATATTTACATTTCGAGTCTTCAACAAGCAATTCTTTTCCCACCTTGTAGTCATAATCAACCTTTAGTTTTTTATCTGTGTATCTAATAAGATGACTCTTCTTTGCCTTTATCTTCATCCCATCTTAACCAACAGAACTAGATATCCTGTCCAGATCACTCTGTAGTTGTTCACAATCCCCTACTGTTTTTACCCTTTTATATAGCATTGTGTCATCTGCAAACAACCTACCTTCTGATTGTAAACCATCAACACAATCATTCATTATAATAACAAATAGCAACGGTCGCATTACACTACCACGTGGCACTCCCATTTTTATTTCCACTTCTTTCTATACTGCATTTCCTACCCTAACTTTTTGCTTTCTACCTTTTAAAAATTCTTCTTCCCAGCAAATCGCTTTCCCATCAACTCTAATAGTTTTTTTAATTAGCACCATCTTATGGCTCAGAGTCATGTCAAAGACCTTTGAAAAGTCTAGTGCAGCACCATCAATTTTGCCTCCTTTGTCCATTTCATCCAGAATATCTTGCATATATCCTACTAACTGAGATTTGCATGAATATCCTTACCTAAAACCATGTTGCTAACTTGAAAACCATTTATTTATTTATTTTCAAATGGCCTATATATATATATATATATTTACAATTCATACATCACTTTAAAAATGAAATAGAGCAAACATCAAACAGGGTGTTAATTTCATAGAATCCTTCAGAAGAAAATATTACAATCTCTCTCCTCTAGCCATTTACCCAGCTTTTTTCTGAAACTTGCAACTTCTTCAGGTAATTGTTTTATATTTTTAAACCTTTGTACAACACTGTTTTCTGTGCTTTACCACTTCTATTATAGGTTGAATGGAAATGATTTGCCTGCCTTGTTTCACAATTATGTACATCATTATTCTTTTGTACTAGTCTAGACATATATCTTGTTAACAATCCACTTTCCAACCTATATTCAAAAGTCAGTACATCTCTATTTCTTTTTCAATATACAAATATCCTAAGTCATTAAGCATCTTACTGACATTTTCAGTTCTTCTTTTATTTAGAACAGCCTGCACCCCCTTATTAAAATTATTTCTCTTTTCCTTGCCATGATTAATAATTTTGAGCAGTATCACAATAGCTGTTTACCTGGTTTAGATAACACTTTTCTTAATTTGTGTATTAAATTTACCTTTTTTGCTACTTTTTTATTTATGTAATCTACATGATCTATAAACTTAAGCTTACTATCTATAACTACACCCAGATATTTATAATATTGAACCCAATTAATTTTAGTTCCATTTATTACAACAGAATGCACTGCCTCTGCCTGTTCCCTAAAAGTTTTCTTCACCATCACCATACATGCTGTTTTTGCCACATTCAGACTTAATAAGTTTTTATTCAGCCGTTCATTGACTAATTTTAGCTCATTATTAACCACCTTTATCATTTTTTCTAGATTTTTCCTATGATAGTATATTAGTGTATCATCTGCAAACATGCTGTAAGACAACAAGCTTATGCTTGGGGTTCTGCATAAAGCTGAATCTTATCTCTGACCGTGTGTAGCCTTGGATGTAACAGTTTTGGCTTAGATAGAATTATATGATCGCCACATAGATTTTAACCAGAAAACTATGAAAAGGTAAGGTTTAATAAATAGTTCATTGCCATTTAAACAATTATCCCTAAAAGTTTTCTTCACCATCACCATACATGCTGTTTTTGCCACATTCAGACTTAATAAGTTTTTATTCAGCCGTTCATTAACTAATTTTAGCTCATTATTAACCACCTTTATCATTTTTTCTAGATTTTTCCTATGATAGTATATTAGTGTATCATCTGCAAACATGCTGTAAGACAACAAGCTTATGCTTGGGGTTCTGCATAAAGCTGAATCTTATCTCTGACCGTGTGTAGCCTTGGATGTAACAGTTTCGGCTTAGATAGAATTATATGATCGCCACATAGATTTTAACCAGAAAACTATGAAAAGGTAAGGTTTAATAAATAGTTCATTGCCATTTAAACAATTATATTCTTCCATATTTCACAAAGCCAAAAACTGTACAGGCAATCAGACGACTTTTCCAAAGTAATGTTTTACAAGTTCGATTAACCAGTCAAGCCAGACCACACCCCAATAGTTCAAAGAATTAAATCTCTTGTTGAAGAAAGCCAATAAAAGTTCATCACGCGCTCCCATTGTTCAGAAGTTTAGTTAAATCTAACAATCCCGAGGCCTCACTTGGAGAAATACTATTTTAACACGACATTATGATTAACTTGAATAAAATAAGTGGCATTATTCCAAAATAAAACTATCACTGATGGGCTAGTTATAAAACTTTCCGTCCTCCTGAGCTACATGTTATCGCGAAGACTGCTTCCATACGACTGGGGGCGAACAACTGCACGCACGGTTCTATATTCACATAGCACTTCCTGCTTCTCGAATATTCCTAGCGACTACTATCACATGCGAAGCGTGAGAATTTATTCACTTCCTTATTCCCAGGGGTGACTGATGGGAAGCTCGACAGATATCAAATCGCACATCTGAAGTCCTAACATTGGCAAATCTGACCTTGACAATAAAAATAATTCTATCTCCTTGAAACTTTACAAATCGCTAGATCTTTAAATAAATGTTAACTTTAGTTATTATTAAAAATATCCTAACTTTAATCATTTAGCCGAAAATAAATAATTTAGATATGGACTTTCGCACTCTAGGCGAATGCCGAAGAATGTTGAAATTAAAAATATTGAAAATACTATCTTGAAAATTGTAAAAATGCTTTCTAACTTGAATAAACATAGAAAAATTACTTTGAAAATGAAATGCACTAATATTTTATCCAATCTATCTCATGGTTCTGAGAACAAAATTTTGTCACGCAGTTACAAAATTTAACAGATAGCTTACAATGCCCCTCACATATATTTCTGATGTGGTTGCATATCAGTCTCTCCATTAATTTACCTATCACCAATGTCAATCTAATTGGCCTGTAATTTTCAACTCTATTTCTCACCCCTCCTTTATTACTAGTACTACTGTCACATTTTTGCAGTCCTCTGGTAAGCAGCAAGTACCCAGTCTCAATTTAAATAATATTTTAAGATACTAAGGTACATGATCACATCCTGCTATCTTTAAGACATGTGCGGTAATATGATCTATATTAGTCCCTTTACATTTTTTCAGCTTTCTTAGTTCCTTCACGATATCCTCAGAGTGAATTTCAAATTTTTTTGTCTGCTCATTTCTAATTGTATTGTTAAGCTCATTCTCCGATTTACACCCTCCCATTTCTGATTCATTGTCCCTATTGGTCTGACTAAACCAGTAACTTAAAATCTCTGCATTTTTCAAAACCTCAGTATCTTCTTCTCCATTCTTATCTATAATAGTCTCAATACTCTCCCTTCCCTCAGTTTTCTAATGTAGCAATAGAAATTTCTAGATGCTTCAGTTGGTGGTCCCCCTGTGCCGATAATACTCTTCATAAACCCATCTTTACCCAACTTCTTTGTTATTATCAATACCTTGTTTAGTTGTTTAAAATATTCCCTACTTCCCTGTTGTCTGTTAACTCTGTTATGTTTTCTTCTTACCAACCTCTGCTATTGCCGAGACTAGTGACTAATTAAGTCTGGTTTCAAATTTGACAGGAGGGTGTGAGGGGTGAAGAGCAATGTCATGACCTGACTGGTAATGATTTTTTGTTTTTATAGTTGGGCCAAATGATGTCTACTGTAAAGGAGCTTTAAATTACATTTAACGATTTTTGTAGATGTTGCAATTTCTGCTAATTGCAAAGGTTATTGATTTGAACATCCAAATAAGGCATGATCTTCTAAGGTAATTTTGTGAAAACAAAGAAATGTGTAAAGCTAACATGAAAAAATATATATAATATAAAATTGTGATATTTTTAGTCATTGTACTTTTCTAGGTATAGGTGACTTAAGTAGATCTCAACTTGATTGCACAACTTTCTCCACCTATCAAAAAATGGTGGTAACCTCTTGAAATATAATGTCAGAATAATGTCTCTTTTTGGTTCCCCACTCATAGTTTATGAAAACATCACCACAAATTGAATTAAAAATGTCATAATACGAGGCAAATGTGCAACTTCAAAATGCTATTACACTGCTAAAATATCAAAAATATTCTTAGTGCAGATATTGTATCAACCTAAACTGTTTTGTTTCTTCCTAGCTTCCTACCAATTGTGTATAAGTTGAAATGCGGCCTGGTCCAGGTGAAAATTTTTAAAGTCATATATAAAATTTCACGTAAAACTTCGATGTTAGGATGTCATATTTATATACAATGAAAATAATCAATTCAATGGTGTGGGATGTATCTGTTATGATGCCATGCAAAATATTTTGTTATCTACAATTGAAGGACATCATGTTGGAGTCTATTGATAAAAAATTCTTGAGCTTCCACTAGCATCAAAATATTGCACTATTGGAATGTGGTCCGATTCTCTGCCCTCATTTTCAACAAACGTTAGCTGAAACTTGTTGAATAAAAATGAAGGCAGAGAACTGGACCATTGAAATGTCCCAGGAGTGTGAAATTTCCATGTGGCTGGAAGCTCGAGAATCTTTTATCGATTTTGTTGTCAAACATTTCTTGTGGTCCTTTACATCAGTGTGAAGCTGAAATTTCAAGAACAAATTACAACAAAGGTATTAACCAATTTTTCAATAGATGCCTATAACTGGTAGCATCTGTAGCTGTGTGATGTTCTTCTATTTCAGTATTTTTAATTCAATTTGTCGGGATTTTTTTGTAAAATTTGAGTGAGGAACATGAAGAAGGTACATTATATACACATCATTAAACCAAATTTCACAAGGTTATTGCCAGTTTTAGAATTTTTTTTTCTTATGGCTTTACAACTCGTTGACGTCGAGGTCATTAGAGGCAGGATGGGATTGGGGACAAGGAATGGAAGGGAATTCGTCCATGGCCTTTTGAAGGAAGCATCCCGGCATTTGCCTGGAGTGATTTGGGGAAACCATGGAAAACTCAAATCTGGATGCCCAGACAGGGATTCAAACCTGTGTCCTCCCAAATGTGAGGCCAGAATGTTAACCATTCAACCACCACAGTCGGTGAGTTTTTGAAGGGTGAAGAATGTTGTAGAGCCCCTAAATATTCTTGTAAATAATGATATAATTTATACCATCCCACCATGTTTTTAGATATGAATCACAGAGGAAAAGCGATATTTTCTAATATATTAATTCAATTTATAAACACCAACTGTAAGACAACCTTTCCAATTCATAAAAGTCTTAGGGTCACTACTGAGTTTGCCCTGTCTGCTTAAATCCTCTGCTATTAGTATTAATAAATGTTAGTTCAGGGAACATGGATTGTAAATATCAGGTTAGTATTAAGAAAACTTAAAATAAATTTTGCAACAAGTCAATAAGTAGTTCAGAGTTGAAAAATGATAAGGAGTGTAAAACACTGGCAGAAATTAAATGTGCAACACCCAGATGGAGTTGTGATAAATAAATGAAATTTTGCCCCAAGTATCCCCATATGAAGATTATTAAATGATTAAAAATTGAAAATTTTATATGTAATAGTATGAAAATTACAGCACCAGTGGCGGAAACATGGGGGGGGGGGGGCTAGGGGACTCAAGCTCCCCCACCCAAAAAGTATTTAGGTCCACCTCCCACATTGTAATTTTTTAGATTTGGAGATCTTTTTTCCAAAATCTGCACAAGGCCGCCCTCCCCCAAACCGAAATCCTGGATCCGCCACTGAACGGCACTATTTATTATGCAAAATTGCTATGTTTTTTAGTGTATAAGTGGTAAACTGTGTGGTGTAACATGACACTTTTTTGTCCACAAGTTCTTGTTGTTCAAGTATGCCAAGGTGAAGAGTGATGACCCTATACACCCATTTGTCTAACTGTGAGAGAGTTCAGAGAATTTGCCTGTTTGAAACTCATATCATGCAATCTCCCAAAGGACTGGCCTTAGTGCAATATCTGTTACACAGTTGATGAAAGATGGCTCTAGTACTCCTAGGGCAGGTACAGGTCCGCACAGAAGGACAACAGCATGTGAAAACTGCTAAATTGTGAGGGTGACTGCAGGCAGTGGTTACAGAGAGAGTAACCCTCCCCCCCCCCCATCCCTTCTCCCACTGGTTGATTGTAGACCAATGGCTTGAAACTGGGATAAACACTCTGACTTTTATGTAATGTGTTCCATTAACCGAATTTCATAACCAGCATCGTGTAACCTAGTATAACGCGAAATACAAATAGACACATGAATGGCGTACGTTTGTGTCAACAACATGTACATGTGTAATCGTATGTTTTCTTGGTGAATCTATTGCTTGACTATCTCTCGGGCATGTGGCCGGATCAATCATTGTTAAACAAATTTTCGACAGTGCAATGTGCCATCCTCTTCAGGTTACATGAGGAGCGCATTCTGGGACACGACTGCAGTGCTGGACCCACTGGGGTCAAAACCTGTGCAAATTTAAAGACTGTAACTTATTATATTTATAAGTTAGAGGACTGTGACATAAGACCATACGGACAATGGGGCAACAACAGCTCTGGTCGCCGCAGCGCTAACATCAGACCCGAAGATGGCGACGGAGTTGGTCGCCGAAAGCTCGTCGTTTACAAACGCTATCCGGCAGCAAACCTGTGAAGAGTTCATTGCAACAGTAGGTTTCTATTTCCATCCTAAAAAAAAGAAATTAACCTGGTCCTATCACGACTGAATGTCAAGTTCCTTACATTATCAAATAATGGTTTCCAGAGGCAGAATGTCTGTGAAAAAAGTAGCATCTCTACCTCCAGCTATACCCATCTCACAGCTGGATTTAACTGTGACTGATCATGGTGACAGTATGTACAGGGTCCAGCAATAAAACCTCCCTCATTTTAATGTGTTGTCACATAAAAACTAAATATGATAGAGAATAATTACTTTTATTTATGAAAAATACATACTTTGCCTATTTAATTATTTGGTTTTAAAAATTATATCTGCCCTCCATTGTTAACACATTGACAAAGTCTATCCAGAACGTTCTCCATACATTTTCGCGTCGTTTCTCTTGGAATGGCTGCCAATTCTTGGGTAATGGCCTCTTTAAGTGCTTGCAGTGTTGTGGGACAATGTTTGTTCACTATAGGCTTTAAGTGTCCCCAAAGATTGGTGAATGTTGCATAGACACACTCACACGCGCCAAATTTTCCGGCGTTGTTGCAGTCCGAGGATGGCCTGCAGGTTTTTTTTACTGCTGAACCTGTCTTTCTAAAGTTTGACACCCACAGTTGAATAGTTTTTCTATCCGGGACACGATCATGTAGGCCAAGTTCGAATCGTCTCCGAAAATCTGAGAACAACTGTTACGAATAAATTCGTCCACAACAAACGCACGATGCTCACCAAGCCATGACATGGCACACACTGAAAATGGCATTTACACCTATTAAAACAAAACACACTCCATATCAGTATCCTCACTACAACCCGCACGCCGGCTACGTGAAATGTGGGAGGTTTTATTGCCGGACCCTGTATAAGTTCCACCCTCATATGCAATGCATCTTTCACCAACTTCCTCAGCTCATCTTCACCCATATCCATACCAATACAATTTTCCACCCCTCCCATTACCACTATCCTTTGCTTACTTGTGAAACCACTTCACATCAATGACACCAATGAAAGTTGATAAGTTAAGTTGAGAAGGTCGTAGCAGGAAATAGTTTAAAGTTATCAGGTTCTTTTGAAGTTGTGACAAATAGATTTGACCTGTTGCCAAAGTCAAAGGGTGGGGAGATCTTTATGTAGGAAAGGTGAAGCAAGTTTTTAGGAATGTAAAAAATCTGAAAAAAAAGATTATGTTGCTAGGAAGTTCCATAGGAGAGGTGTAGGCCATTTCTACAGGACCTATTAAACAGAGGTTACCAGGTCACAAGTGTTTTAAAACCTACTGCAGTGCTTGGTCAGGTAATAAAATAAACAACCAGCTTCATAAAGATGCAACTTTCATACTTTGGTCCAAAGTTATTTAATGATTGCAATCATGGCTTTGGAATTATTAGTACTTAATGCATTGTTATTAGCTGTTTAACAATAGGATCATTGCAAGAACACAGAGTAAAGAATGTTAGATTCATGGTTTTGTGACGAACTGTTGTATTAGTACTATCCATCAGCCCAGATGTATTTTAAATCAGGGTGCATGACAGTCCACCCACCTAGTTGAATCAATGGCGACACTGCCTATCATTTTCTTGATGCAATTCAAGCCATTCAGTCTCAGTGACCCTACATGCCTCAAATTTCTTTTATACATAGATATCAACAACGTACTAGAATACTAAATTTTGTTTCATTCCTGTTCATAGTTTGGATTTTATTCATATACAAATTTCACTGTTTTTGTCACTGATGAGGCACTTCCTATAGATTCAGAAAGTTGAAATTTGGTACACAGCTAAAGTTTTACGTTCAGATTGTAGGAGCCGTCTAAAACTCATAAATTTGGATATATCTACCCCTGGTATGAAATTGATTTCCACCATAATAACCTTATATATGCCTCAGATTTTCATTGTAGACAGAGCTTATTAAGTTTAACTAATATATTAATTTTTACTTCTTTCCTCTCCTTACTTTGGAAGTTAGTGAAGTTCAAAAAAAATTTCAATTACAATACCCTGACATCAAAATTCCACTGTACTGACTGTATTTCCCATGGTCGTAGAAACAGATAATGTGGTACACATATATGGTTTCACTGCCAAATAATAAGAAAAGTCAAATATTGGTGGTTTTGCCCATATTCAATGGCAACCCCAAATGTGAAAAATTTTGGTGCGTATTTGCTGTTTTATTTCTTTGCTCTGAATGAGGCTATATGCCTCAAATTTATTTTATGCATGAAGATCAGCAAGTTTAACTAACATCTTAAATTTTACTTCGTTCCTATGCCTAGTTTGGAAATTACCCACTGCTTATTTATGATGGCAGCTAAATTTGTGACAATCAGCACTGCTCAGCCATGGCACATCTCCATGTTTTGAAAAGCAAATGGGCATTGATGGTAACTGACACATGTACATTGATGTCTTGAATTCTGAAATGTCTTTATCCATTGACTTTCAGATGTAATTGTTACATTTGAGTGATGATACAGAATATGCAATCAGCTTTCAAAAAGAAATGAGGTCCCAAAAAAATAATTCTTGTAAAAATAGACAAAGTCTTGTGCTTTTGCAATGACAAAAAGTTATGAGCTGTTGTTCTGAGCCAAGTCTACATTTCACTTACCGAAACATAATAATTTCTTTCAATGTTATTGATCGCTTATTTAGAATTTTAATAATAATAATAATAAAATTCTGATGACTTGGCCATTATGTATTTAATAAGTTTTACTGAAATGAAAGGCATTATATGTATATGATTTATTCTAAGACTCGTCAAAACTGAAAAATTTGCAAGGGGCAAGGGAAATCTTGGCTTTTGTGTATTTGTAAGATTGATAAAGCAACACATTTAAGGTATTTATATAGGTTTACTAAAACATGGCATGCATAATGGCTAAGTAACCAGATATTTTTTTAAATTCTAAATAAATGATCTATAACACCAAGAGAAACCATTCAATTTTAGAAAATGAAATGAATACACACTGTAAAGTGTAGACTTTGCTCAAAACAAGATCTTATAACTTTTTGTCTCTGCACAAGCACAAGACTTTATCTATAATTACAAGAATTGTTTTTGTGAGATTAATATTTCTTCATAATGATATTCAATAAGGAGATAGAAATTGTAAACATACTTATTGTTTGGATTTAGTTAGTTTACTTTTGAATTATTACCACACCCAGTCCACTGAAGTGGAAAAGCAACATTGATGATTTTTTAATTATAACATTAAAATGCTATGGTGTTAGTCAGCCATGTCACATATCAAGTGTTGAAATCTGCAACCACCAAGGGCATGCTCTCTGGCAGTTAGTGCTTAGATCTTGTGGGAAAAGAGATTATGTATGGTGCGACACAAACAAACTGTTTTTCGTGTGAAGTAATAAACAATTTTTAAAAAGTTGGTAAGTATTTGTTAATACAGTGGGTGATCTTTGGAAGACATAGTAGTTATTCAGTGTTGTGATATGAGTGTAATTTGTAATACTAGTAACAAAAATTAATACGAATCACTGTCAAATGAGTTCATATGTTGTTTCCATTCATATGGTATCTCCCATAGTCCAACCCCCCCTCCATGTGGTGGGAGATGGGCAACGACATAAAGTAGGGGATTGCCTGTGGGGGTGAGTGGGTACATAGTGTGCCCTGGGACTGATACGGTAGCTGTGAAGGCCCTACAGGAAACCTAAAAAATGGGGGCCCACGGGGCAATGAGAAGCTACGACAGGCCTAGCAAGCCAGTAGTGGTAGAGCCTGCTTGCAAAACAAAAGTATGCCTCGGAAAGGACGGACCAGTGGACAGAAGACATGACTATGGAAATGGTTTAAGATTTGGATCCTTGAACATGTGGACATTAACTGGGAAAGTGGAGGAAATTGTGAACATGATGGAGAGAAGAAAGTTGGATATTTTGGGGTTGGGTGAGACAGAGTGGAAAGGAAAGGGTAAGAGAGAACTGAGAAATGGTTTCCAACTGTATTGGAATGGAAATGAGGAAGGGAGAAGAAATGGCGTAGGGGTAGTTGTGAGAGAGGTGCTGAAAGAGGAAGTGGAAGAGATTAGTGACAGAATGATGAAGAAAGCGGTCAAAGGAAGAAGCCTGGATGTACTTCAAGTGTACGCCCCACAAGTAGGCTGTCCAATTCAAGAGATGGAGGAGTTTGAGCAGGAGTTACATAAACAGTTAAATTGGAAAAATATTATAATTATGGGAGACCTAAATAATCATGTAGGCACAGAAAGGCAGGGGTATGAGCAAGTAATAGGGACAGAAGGATGGGGTGTCAGAAATGAAGAAGGGGAAATGCTGTTTGATCTCTGCAAAAGAAATAGATTGAAAATAGGAAATTCCTGGTACAAAAAGCTCTCTGCCACAAGGTAACATGGTACAGTAGCGATTGGGAGATGAAGTCAGTGGTGGACTACTTTATATTTAATGGTGAATTGAAGAAGAGTGTGACAGATGTGAAGGTAATACCATCAGAGGCAACGGGTATAATGCAGAAGGTGGCAGTGAGGATGGGAGAGGAAAACATGAAGGTTTTGCAGATGATCTGATGATTTGGGACTTGTATATATGGACAGACAGTGTGGAGGAATATGGCCTGAAATTTAATGTAAAGAAATGTGAGTACATGGTAACAACCAGAAAGAAGAATAGGTTAACCCAGAGAATTGTGATGCCAGGGAAACAACTAAAGAAGGTAAACAGGTGCAAGTACTTGGGGAGTGTATTAGAGGAATGTGGAGGAAATGATGGCAAGATAAGTGAGAGAGGAAGACAAGCAGAGGCATTTCTAAGGAGCAGTAGAAGCCTGATATGGAATAAAGATATGACACAGAGAAGCAAGAGAGTAATCTATCACACATACTATGTGCCTATCTTGACTTATGCTGACTTATCAGCAGAGTACAAGCAAGCGAAATTAAAATTTTAAGAGGTAGAATTGGAGTTACTAAAATTGACAGAATAAGGAATAAAGTGATTAGATGCACCGTAAAAGAGGAACCTCTACAGGAAAGGGTAGAGAGGACCAGACTGAGATGGTATGGACATGTAAAGAGAATGGAGGTTCAGAGAATCCCAAGAAAAATCCACAAAATTAAGATTCATGGTAAACGACCCAGAGGAAGACCAAGAGATGGATGGCTGAATGGAGTGGAGGAGTGTGTACGGAAGAGAGGAGAGGACTTGAACAAGGTGGTGACAGAGAGATGGTGGGAAGAAAGAAGGAAATGGAGAGGCTTGTGCATAAAGCAGACCCGGCCAGAGGCTGGAAACTGTTGTGGATGATGATGATGATGATGGTAGATCCCAATGTGTATACATATTCCTCCTGCCATATGTCTCACATCTTGCATGATAAAGATTACGAACCTAAATGTTATTGTTGGTTTCCCCCAACCTTTTTTGTGTTCCTTGGCCCTCCTACCTTCATGTATGTTGAGTGATGGGTTGCTTTCCCCTATCCTATCTTATTTTCAGTGCTTGGTTGCAGTTTCATTGTCACTATTTTCCGTATAATGAGCTATCAAGTATCTGTTAACTCATATCAAGAAATATAATGGAAAGGAACAGTTTTGTCACTCTGTTGTCATTGTTAAATATTCTGCTGTTAAGTGAATTTATTAAACAGTCAAGAACAGTTTCAGCTACAAAAATTTTGGTCAGAATGCGTTTTATCGTATGAATTGTTAAAATTGTTTCACCACCTCATATCTTAACATGCTACATTTGTCTGATTGTTTAATTTGTTCATGTGATTATTAGTAAAAAAAAAATAGAGGAGAATACTGCAGTGAATTTAACCAACCTTAAATAAACTACCTAACAATGCAGATAATCTTATTCAGGGTTGTTGCAGGATGTGACAGATGACCTACAAAGTAGAAACATCAAATGACAATGATGATGATATATTCTCAAGTATCAGTATAATTAGCTAGGTTAAAAACTTACAGTTGGTGTCTCACTCCCCTTTTCACTTTCTGCAATATTTTTTTCTTATTAACTGGTACCCCCATTGTAATATATTTACTCCTCAACACAAGAGTATAATATTTTCAATGTCCACATTTGGGATATTTTTTATTTATTTTACCAGTATTTATAATATTTTAAATTATTAAAATTGAGATATTTGATCTAAACCTGGTAAGTCTGATCACATTTGCAGACAAAAAACAGGCTCTTCATTCCGAAAATTCTGGTGATAAATTACTCTTTTCATTCTGTTGCTAATGGTTTTACAGCATGTTTATAGATTGGCCATATATAATGTAATAACATGTAGCTGTGCCAGAACTGGTACTACTAACTGAGAACTATATTTTTATTTTATTTTTTTGTCACTTTTGATCTTTAAAAGAGAATTTCTTATGTATTAAACATCCACTGAACACCTGTCACAACTCATATTTCATTGAAGATTTTGTTTTGTTTTATTTGTTTATTAATCATCATATTCTGACTTATGACTGAGGAATCATTTACATTGTTTACATCAGATATTAAACTCTACAAGGAAATTTGCTGTGATCCAACAGGCTCTACCCCTTGTGACAGTTTTGGCTGGATCAAGGAATGATACTGACACCTGCAATGTGCTAACGACAGCCAAGGAGGCAGATGACCCAAAGAAAACTGATTTTCTCGTTCCTAGTAAGCAGCCACTTGAACCAGGATCTCCCAAGTGGGCTAATTATGTAAAGGGTGTCATTGCAAATTTTAAAGGTACATGCATACATGTTAATTACTACAGGTATAAAATTGCAGCTATTGTATTTACCGAAGTAATAATGTTATAGTTGCATTATTTTGTTTGATGTAATTGAAGATAATATGCTTGCTTGTACTTGTGTATGGAAACATGTAGCTATATTTATTTACATTTAACTATACGCCACTACCTTAAATCACAGAACGAAGCTAGTTATATGTCTGTGGAGAACATAATTTCATAATTTACCAGTTCTTGCTTTATTATGCTTTAAATTTCTTAGTATCTGCAATCAGGTTTCATTAAATTCAGTGTTGATAATGGTGACAGTGAAAGTTCCAGTAGACAATGAAAATAAGAACGGATTTGGTGTGGGACAATTTAGAATGTCTATTGTTTCTGCATCAGCTGGTTTGTCTTCCAGGTTGACTCCATTGACAGAACAAGGAAAAATTAATACTACTAGTAAACTATGAAATAACTTGTTACATAACACACAGCAGCTTAAACTATGTATTTTTAAAACTGAGTAAATGCTGATTGGTTATAATGGAACGGAAAGGAGTGAGAAAAAATGGGTTTGTACGAGGATGAAGAGAAGGGAAGTTTTTTTTTTTCTGCTTAACATCTCTCTAACAGCGAGGTCTTTTGAGACGGGAAAGAATGGGAGGCAAGGAATGGGAAGGAATTGGGCCATGGCCTTTTGAAGGGAGTATCCCGGCATTTGCCTGGAGTGATTTGGGAAACCATGGAAAACCCAAATGTGGATGCCCGGACGGGGATTCAAACCGCCGTCCTCCCGAATGCGAGTCCAGAACGCTAGCCATTACACCACCATGCTCGGTGAGGAGGGAAGGCTGAGGGGATGTAGTTTAGTATGTATGTTAAGTCTACAGAATTTCCATGACTAAGCAGCTAATTGGAATTTCAGTGATCAATGTCATGTTGTGATATGTTGACAAGCTAATAAGTGATAGATCATATGTGTCTACCAAACATCTGATCACTTCATCTTAATATATGTATCATTGTAATCTGGAATAAAGGTGGACAAATTTCTACTGTCACCGACCGAGGGTCCACACGAACCAGGGGAGCAAAAATGAAATAGGTGGGCTATCATATGTCAGTGGAACATTAACAGCTTTCAGGCTCACAAAGAGGAAGTACAGCTCTTAGCACAGTCCAAATCAGTGTGTCTATGTCTACAGGAGACACATTTTAGACCCATAAACCATCCAATGCTAAGAGGTTATGACGTATATAGAAATCACGATACCGAGAGTGACCGAGGAAGCGGAGGAGTGGCTCTGTTTGTTCAAAATGCCTTCCACTTCGAACCTGATGCTCTCACCTCGCACAGTCACTCTCCAGGAATATCAAAAAATTTAGGAGAGGGTGAAACACACCACCAAAGTTATACACCAGGTGGCTGAGTTTCCCATACCTAAAAGTTCAGGAATGCTGCAATGAACGCCCATCCCCTGTTGAAATGATGAATGTTGTTCCACTATTCAGGGTCACAAAAGGGTGTTACATCATTTTAGATGAACCCAACATCTGACAACCTAGCAGCATTCCACATTGCAAGAGCAAAGGTGCATCATGTGATTAAGGAGAGGAATAAGACGTCAAGTTAGCCAGCTGTCAAAAATAAGGCCCAGAAACAGTTCCACAACATCATCCAAATAATGGGAGTCTATCCACCAGAATGTACTCCCAACCATCGGTATCTGGATTACTGGCTCAGGGGTGTTTAGTAACCAATGAACAAAGCATAGCACAGCTGATTGTGGAGCCCTTTGCTGCCAATTTGGACCCACAGGTCCAGCAACAAAGAATTGATGATGAGAGGCCCATTTTAAACTTCGATTCGTCAGACTCAGAGGCATAGAATAGCCCATTGACACCTTGGGAGCTAGAGTCTGCATTAAATAGCACCAAAGACACCCTGCCAGGGCCTGACCTGAACCAGTACCAGATGCTGAGGCATCTTAGTGAAGATGCTAAAGAGTAACTTCTGGATATTTTCAAACTATCTGGATCAGAGGACACTTTCCCAACTAATGGAAAGAAGCAATTCTAATCCCTATTTTAAAATCTGGGAAGGACAAGTTGTTGGCTGGTAGCTATCATAGTATCAGCCTGACAAGTTGTGTGGGTACATGACTAGGGCAAATGATAAGCAGATGCTTCGTTTGGTGTCTTTAGTCCCACAATCTGCTTATCGTCTTTCAGTGTGGATTCAGGAAGTTCTGTTCCACTTTGGATAACATAGTCCTACTGGAAGCAGCAATACAGGATGTGCTCATCTGCTGCCAACATCTTGTTGGTGTTTTTTAATTGACAGAGCCTTTGGCACTAGCTGGTGGCATGTAATTTTAAAACTATTACATGAATGAGGATTTAGGGAAAGTCTCCTCTGTTTTTTCCAGTCATTTTTATCAGGATGTTTCTTCCAGTACCGTGTCAGCAGTGAGGTGTCAGATCTTTTTATCAAGGAGAACTATTTTCCTCAATGGTCAGCTTAAAACCGCAATCCTTTACACTGTTGGTATTAACAACATTTCATCAGCAGTAAGAAGTCTGATTCAATTCATATTATACATCGATGACTTCTGTTATCTAGCCTGAGAGTTGCTGAGAGACAATTCCAGCTCACACTAAACAGGCAAGAGTAATGGTCAGACATACCAGTTTTTGTTTCTCTTTCACAAAAATCTGGTATGTTCTTTTTACTCGATCTCGTAGTCTTTTATCAGAACCTCACCTTATTTTGAGGAACACCATTTTAAACTCTAGTGAATCTGTTTGGTTTTTGGTCCTCATATTTGACATTAGGCTAAGCTGGTTGTCACATCTTAAAGAAGTGAAAGCCAAAGCCCCTAAGGCTCTGAATGTTTTAAAATGTCTTTGGGATAGGTCCTGGGGTGCCAAATGCGCCTGCCAGTAACAATTTTATAGAGCCTTTGTATGGTCCTGGTTGGAATACAACTGAATTTTGTATTGTTCAGCATGGGACAGCTATCTCTGGATGTTGGACAGTGGTCACCATGCAGAAATTTGGCTCACCAGGGGTGCATATTGCACCACACCTGTTCTTTTCAGTGGGTGAGAAGGAATGTGGTTCTCGTAATCATCTCCGTATTTTCCTTTGACACATAGCTTTCTTCTCCACCAGGAGGACACTTCGGAATGTGATGCTTGTGGCTTACCTTTAATGGTGCACCACATTTTAACTGGTTGTGTACTGTTTTTAGATTTAAGCTCAAATGTTGGCTCGGTCAGTGACCTGTCCCTTATTTTAAATCATGACGGTTGCAATATGGCTAAGTTTTTAAAATTTTGTGTACTAGCCGGTTTGTCCCAAAAGTTTTGGGCAGACTAGCTTAGGTTTTAAGATGGATGGGTATTCATTTTACAGTTACCCATCCATATATTTTGTTATTTATTGTTTTAATAATTAGTCTTAGGGTTTTAAATATGATTTGACAATTATGTGGTTTTAGTTCCACCTTTACTACCAAGAGTTTAGTACATTATTTCATTTTGTTGTCTGTATGGCCAACCAGTAGGCCAAGCAGACTGTAATTTTGTAAGGTTTTAAGCTGCATTGTCAACCTGATTGTTGTAAGGATGCTAATGACCTTATTGTCAACATGCCCTAATAACAACAACAACATATACCATGATAGGTTACACTGACAGAGTCAACTGCAGTAATATTGCCAGTGATAACAGGTTATGTATGCTAGGTGACAGATACTTAGTTGTTGGTACAAAAGATAGGTAGTGTAGATTTATAAGGTGGTTGAAATGTTCTTAGCTTGAAGCACAGATGTCGTTGTATCAGCAAATTATAAGCTCTGAAATTTTATTAAAAATTTGTTGTAATTATTCTCTATGAATAAGCAGCTAATTGGAATTTCAGTGACCAATCAATATGTCATGTAATATGTTAATAGGCTAATAAGTGATGGATCATGTGTGTCTGCCAACCATACCAGAGCTACTATTTATCACTTCATCTTAATTTATTTACCACTGTAATGTGGAATAAAGCCCAAAATGATGGATTATTTATGCCATGAATTTTTTAGACACTCAACCAAGATACTAAACATTCATGAGTAGGCATCATGTTTTATATGAGACATCTCAAATCATTTTTGCCAAATGAACTGCTTACATTACCTTTTTCATACATTGACAGTATCACACGCTGCTTTCCTAGAGTACAAATGGCTGTGTAGAATATCGTGTTGTAAGAGGCGAAGCTTATGCTTGGGGTGGAGCATAAATATTTGATCTCAGCTCTGACCGTGTGTAGCCTTGGATTTTACAGTTTTGGCTTAGATGGAATTATATGGTCGCCACAAGATTTTAACCCAAAAACTATGAAAAGGTAAAGTTCAATAAATAGTTCAATGTCATTTACATAACTATATTCTTCAATTTTACAAAACCTAAAACTGTACAGGCAATCAGACGACTTTTCCAAAGAAATGTTTTGCAAGTTCGATTAACCGTTTGAGCGAGACAACACCCCAATAGTTCAAAGTTCAAACTTTTAGTTGTAGAAATTAAATGAAAATAAATCACACGCTCCCATTGTTCCACAGTTTAGTAAATTCAAACAATCCCGAGGCTCCACACTGCTGAAAATTACTTTAATGCAACATTATGTTCCACTTGAATAAAAGAAGAGACATTACTCCCAAAATAAAACTTGCACAGCAGTGCTTGATATAAAACTTTCCAGTCTACTGAGCTATGTGTTATCGCATTCGTGGATCCTGGCAGACTGAGAGCAAACAACTGCGCACACGCGTCTATATCACATAGTGCTTCTCGAATATTCCTAGTGACTGCTTTCTCATGCGAACCGTGGGAACGAAATCTTTTCCTCATTCACAGGGCTGGCTGCTGGGAGCTCATCAGATATCAAATTGCACGTCTGAAGTCCTTACATTCGCTACTTGACAATAAAAATAATTCAATCTTTCTGAAATTTTACCAATCGCTAGATCTTTAAATAAACGTTAACTTTAGTTATTATGAAAATTATCCTAACTTTAATAATTTAGCTGAAAATAAATAATTTAGATATAACCTTTCGCAATCCCACTCCAGGTGAATGCCGAAGGATATTGAAATTGATAATATTGTCCTAAAACTACAAAACTGCTTTCTAACTTGAATTACAGTAGAAACTAACTATAAAAATGAAATGTACAAATATTCTAATGAATCTAACTCGTGGTTCTGAGAGTAAAATTTTGTCACACAGTTATAAAATTTAACAGATAGCTTACAGTGTACATAAAGTATCTCGCCACCCATGCCATGTCATGTCTTATGACATCATCAATTTAAATAGTTGTTACTTACATATTTCATGTACTTGCCGTCATTGTTCTGGCTTCTGTTCCTGTGATACTAACTTACCAAGGGCATCATACCTACATCAACTGTCATCTTTTTCTCATACTTATATTTAGTTAGCCAATTACCTTTTCTGTTCTCTCTTGGCATTTTCCTCTCTATCTCTCCTTATTTCTGCCATTGACTAATAACATTATGTTCCCTCAGTTTGAAAAAAGTAGATATCACTGTGTGTTTCATCTCAACCACATAGTGTTGTTATTATTTTGAATTTTTTAAGTTATATCACTGGAGTCAAAATCTACTATCAACATTCAAACCCTGTGTCCATAATTTTGTTTCCAGCAACCATCTGTGTGTTCATACCCATCTTAGCCAACTATCCTATTACCTCTTACCGGGTGTTTCAAAAATGACCGGTATATTTGAAAAATCAATAAAAACTAAACGGGCAGCAATAGAAATACACCGTTTGTTGCAACATCCTTGGGACAACAGTAAATTATCAGGCGGACAAACTTTCGAAATTAGTTACAATTTCCAACAACAGATGGCGCTGCAGTCTGGAAAAATCTAAAGTACGATATTTTCCACATATCCACCATGTGCAGCAATAATATGGCGTAGTCTCTGAACAATCTGTGAACAGCACACGCTTACAGCAGAAAGACGACTTACAGAATGGCGAACTCACAGACTGCATTTATTTCTATATCATTTCTGTATATAAAATTAAACAAAAATAAAATATCATTTGTTGAAACTGAGCATGGTGGGTGTGTGGTTAACGTTCTGGCCTCACATTCGGGAGGACGTGGGTTCGAATCCCTGTCCAGGCATCCAGATTTGGGTTTTCCATGGTTTACCCAAATCACTCCAGGCGAATGCCAGGATGCTTCCTTCAAAAAGGCCATGGCCAAATTCCTTCCCATTCCTTGCCCCCAGTCCCATCCCACCTCTAATGACCATAGTCATCGACGAGGTGTAAAGCCATAATTTAAAAAAAAAAAAAATTGTTGAAATGCCCATATTTCAAATGCCCGCCCCCTTTTTTCTGAGTATGAACATCTTTTAGTTCAAATTCTTTGAAATATCAGAGCAACTGGTCTTAAGAATGTATCGCTCACTGCCTCAGGTTTATGTCCTGTGGTCTCAGTACTTTTATTAATATTTACAAAGATTTCATGAAATTTGGCAGCTGTATTCCCAGATGATATTTGTTAAAACATCAATTCTTGGAACTATTTACTGCATTAACTCAAGAAATTTGTTTAATCAGAAAAAAATTTGTTTACGTCCTTAAATTCTAAGTAAACTTAAAATTTATGAAATCCATGTCAGGAATAATCCCAAAGCAAGGATCAGAATATCAATGGAAATAGGAGATCAATCTCAGGCGATAAAGAAGCTTCTGAAAGCTGCAGTAGTGACAATTAAAACAATTTCATGTAGAATGGCTTTGTTCGATTATAATAGACATATGATAACATATTCCATTAGCTCAATGTATCTAAGCTACAACAGCAGTAAATATATAAAATAACAAATAAATGACATTTGAATCTAGTCCCAACCATCAAGCATTGCTAAAGGAAATGGGGGGTGCTACTATCATCTAAGGTACTGAACAGTTTTAATTTTTTATTACCTATACATTAAGTTTCCAGAGATGTCTATACATGAGATGTGGGAAGGAGTCAAGCTATAGAAAAGGAATTACGTAACAAAATAGATGTATACACCAGAATATGCACCGTCACACAAAATATGTACATTAGTTATGTCAACTAGATTTACACAAATCACTGGCAATTATTTTGAAAATAAAAATCCTCTATGGAGTAGAAGCAGTTATTAATTAAATTTTTAACCTTTTTGCTGGATTTAATCTTATCCCCATCCAGATATTTATAACCTGGATAAGTATCCCTGAATATCTGATCCCTTTTTGAACAAATTGGAATGCAATCCCTGTGAATGTAGTTTTTATTTCTAGTGCCATAATTATGTATTTAATTAATTGTTTCAAATAGAGTATATTTGGTGACCTATAAAGGAGAATAATGTGTATATACACTTGGACACCAATGTTAAAATTCCTAACTTTACACAGTCATTCTACAGTTGTCATAGCAGAGAATGCTGGCATAGTACCAAAAAAAGGCGAATGTGTAAAATTTTCTTCAGTAGGAGGGACAGTTACAGGTCTACATCACTACACTGTCTAACGTGGCATACAGGTGGCTGAGTGATTAGGAATGAGGTGGGTATGAGTTTTCTTAGAGAACTGATGCAATCAGTTATGTATATACTTAGAGGTGCATAAGATCTCTGAGGAAACTCTGCTCCTCCCATTCTTAACCTTCCATCCTCCTCTATCCCATTTCAGTCACTGCTGTGATGTATGGCTTAACCACCCCTTCTGCTGAAAACAGGCTTTGCCCTAAATTATATAATTTTGTCCTTTTTTGTGCTACTGCACCTTCTGCTTTGATAAATGTTGGTCTTCCTCTCTATCCTTAGCCTTATTACACTACAGATCACCATTTCCTGCCTGCAACAATTTCTACAGTTGCTAACATTCTATATGTTTACACCATAGGAAACGTACCAGGTTTTGATGCTGTCATTGTATCCAGTGTTCCAATTGGAGGTGGTGTGTCAAGCAGCGCATCTCTAGAAGTTGCTGTGTTCAAATTTCTGGAAGCACTGACAGGATATATCTCCAAAAAGTGAGGTGGCATATAACTAGCTTTCAATAGAGTACATTTGAATAAAAAATAATAATTTTTTATTTATTTATTTCCAGTCTAAAGGAGAAGGCCTTGGCTTGCCAAAAAGCTGAACATACATTTGCAAATATGCCATGTGGTATTATGGACCAATTCATAGCAGTTATGGCTGAAGAGGGAAATGCTTTACTTATTGACTGCAGGTCAGTAAAAATATTTAACTTTCTGAAATGTTATAAAAATAAGATAAGATATGAAAAATAAACTGTTAGTTACCACAGATAAAGACAGAAGGGCCAAACACACAAAATTCAGAGTATTTTGATTAATATCCTTGTATATATAAATGACAAAGAAACTGCCATTATGCGCTGAAAATAAAGATAGGTTGGGGAAAAAATAACCCGTCACTTACCATGAAGGGCGAGACAAAACACATAAAAAATCCAAATGAAATTTACAATATTTCAGTTAATAACCTTAGACATGTAGGAGGTGAGACATATGGCAGGGGGAAAGTTGTGCACACATCCAGAACTGTCACATGATTCAAGTGGTAAGTCTGGATTCATGTGCTTTTAAATGTTCGTTTGGGCCATCTGTCTTCATCTGTGGCAAGTGATGGGTTATTTTTCTTGCACAAACTCAGTTCCATGTTTTTATTTTCATGGCTAAAGGCATTCGACAAATATTGTGTTTGTATAATTAGATTAATATCTGTGGGCAAGAAGCTGACTAATTTTGGGGATGTACTGAACAGGTATTCTCTACTATATTTAATCCCATCTCCTATCCTTCTTCTCTAATGTCTACTCCTGGTTTGAATTCTTCCCTTCTCCAATCTTTCACTCAGTCAGTAATTAGTTGTTAGGTGCTCTCTTATTTCTTTCCACCCACACCATGTTCTAGTTCTCATAATCAATCTAATTTTAAAAAATCTATATTGTTTGCATTATTCATTTTAAAAAAATGGGATCCTGCCATCATCTGTGGTAAGTAGTATTGTCCATAAGAAATAATAATATAATCTGAAAGTTCAAGTTAATCAGTTTTATTGAAGTGGTTTTGTAGGGCTCTTAGTAAACAGTTTTTAATATATTGTCATTTCGTTGCACCAGAGTTATTTGAAAAACAGGTTAATTGTAAAGCAGCAGTGCTCACTGGATAGATCTTCAGCATAAAATGGAGGTCCAGGAATATTTTTGCTTCAGTTGTGTATAGTATCGGAGCAGTTGACCAAGTATGTCTTCAATTTCATAGAATATTCTTCTCCAATAGAAACAACACCCACGAACATTATTTGAGTTAGATCTATACACCAACATTTAACACTCTGCTGGAATTATTTCAGATATTCTATGAATAAATAAAAAAAAACTTATAAATAACTGAAAATCATGATATAAACATACTTATGGGAGACCTGATGCAAAAATTGACAAAGGGTAGATTGTAAGATGATAGGTCCACATAATATTAGACAAAGATGATAGTGTTATAGTTCTTCCAGAAAAAGGATCTTTATATTCCCAACACATTACCTTTAGTACCTCAATTTTAATATGCTTGATGTTCATCAATGAAAAAATCCTCAAAATATCATTTGAAACCAGAAAACATGTTTGATATTTATTTCTGAAACTGTGTTGAATTTGTGAAAACTTATCCAGGAGCTGAGATCAACTCAGACCAGGTTGTTGCACAGATTACAGAATATGAATGTTCAAAGAACAGAACTACAGAGAGTTGAAATACACAGACCAAAAATTATTATTATTTAAAATAAAAGATTTACTACAGCTTTCTATAACTGTATTATGAATCTTAGCATTAAGTCTGTTCTCAGCTCAGATGAAACTAGGCAACAAATTAAGAAAACCGACAGTGAAACTGTTGATCATCTAGGTTTCCAAATTTCAGTGATATATTGTGAATGACTGATGAAACCATTGGTTTAGTGGGGGAAAAAGAAATAGTAAAAATGATAAAATGACTTATAACTCTATTAAAAAAAAAACTATGAGGAAAAATTAAGATAAACTGATGAAACATGTATAAATGATAAGTGTATAGAAAAATAGGAACGTTCAATTCAGTACAACTCCAGTCTGTATTTAAGAAGTAATGCAAACCATCTGAAAACAAACAGCAACAAAGATAGTACAGTAAAAATGATCTCATAATAAACAAAGAAGAGCAACAGCAAGTAGGAAAGATAACTGACAAAAATGTGTTGATATTTAATGGGAATTTGAGGGTCCAGACATTCTTAAAATGGAACTAAGAAGAGACTTAGCTGAATCAATATCTGGAAGTTGTTGACCAGAGAAAGTAATTGTAGAACTTGATCTTCTCAAGCTAATAGAAACAAAATGACATCCTCCTAATTAGTTGTTTGACCATTTCTGTGATACTGGTAACACTTCTACTGAAAAGCTTAAAAAAGGCTGGTATTAGCTTTACAAAATGTCTAATGGTAAGTGCTGCGGTGACTACTGATAAGTCTAAAGCCATGCTTTGAAAGGATTTCTCAGAATATTGCATAGTCAACTATGGAGAAAAAGAAGCAAACACTAGTCACATTCAATTCATGTTCAGGAGCAGATTTGATATGAGGGGTCTCCTATTCTGTATACTTTTTTTTTTTTTTTTTTTTTTTTTTTTTTAGGGAAATGATATCTTCATGTATTTTATTGACTATACAAAGACATTTGACAGTGTTATACATGATATCCTCTGTCAGGGACTAGCCGAGTACTGGGGTTGAGGTATCGCCTAAGTCACCTGAGCCATATGTTGTCCAAGATATTCTAAAGTTATGAAACCGTGTAAAATTAATAAAGCTAACAGTTCAAAGGACCACAGTCGCCACTTGCAGGCTTCACCTTCTGCAAGAAAGGTATTATCTTAAAACATGAAAGTCTCAACTGAAATCAAAAAGTCATATATTCTTCAAAATTTTCCACATAAACGTTTTAAAACACTGTTAGCAAAGGCTATCGGACATAAATCTTTTCCAAAAATTGCAAGTTGAGATTCCAGAGCAAAACCGCGAGAAAAACCCCAAAACTGAATTTAACTGACTAGTTGCATGGTTAGAAGTTGTTCACCCAAAATTTACAACATGGCTGCTATTACAAGTTCCTTCGTCCAGGTTGGTTCAGTGCCATCCTTGTTCCGCCAGCCCGCGCGGACCTCGCGACACCGTGCGCTCACCACCGAATCTCAAAAAATACTGGAGACGACCGACGAAGATCCCGCGACTAAGCTGCCTTATATTAGCTTGGGGGGGTCACGTGATGCATTCGCTCTAACAAATTACCAAATATGGATGTGTTACTCGCCTACCACCAAAATCAGTGTCCTGTTATTTTCTTATTTAAAAATCGGCTTTAGTAATTAACTTGAAATTATGGTTAAAATATTATTCCTGATTTTAGCCTGTCTCTACATATGAACTTTATTTAATTCTGTTGAGATAAGGTAAACTGATTAATTCTAACAATCAAATGGAACTATAATTTATGTTTATGGATTAGCGAGCCGGAAAAATTATCACCGTAAAGCCTGCATTTAACTGCGTATTCTGGAGTTTATTTTATCTTTGTAAGTGCCCTATCTGAGACACAATAAATTATTTAGTGATTTACACGTGTGTTTTATGTCGAGTGAATGTTAGGAAAATTATAACATCGGTACTATGGCCTTAAATTGCGTGAAATTAATATGTGTGAAGCTAAAAGAATGGATTGTCCCGGCAAACTATTTTATAACCCGGAATTCAAGTAGGTTTTTGAATGATAAATTGCCAAAACTGGGTGTTCAATTTTTACGTGTTAAAATTATATTTAAAAATACTTAGAGTGTTGGAAACTATCAGATTTAATTGAATTTACCTCACTTGATGGCTGTTCTAGTTTATTCTCTACTTTATATGGGTGGAAGTGCTTAAAATCAGTGTGGAGGCATTTTATGTGTGCAGTGTCTGTAACAAATTACTTTGTGATCGGATTAACCTTCAACAGGTTAGTGAAATGTCTTAAAACGTGTTTAGAAAATTAATTATGGGTGTAAACTGGTATTTACATGCTCTTAGCGCTTTTGAAATGGCTTTAAAGTGCTGGAATTTATTCCTGAAAGTTGGACAAATTAATCGATTTACCGGCGTCTATTTACTCACTGATATTTCATATTTTACAGACTGAAACTATTTAAAACCTATTAAAATTGAAAGATTATTTTATTTACTACTTGTTTTTCTACTTTTTAAATCCTGAAACTACTTAAAAGACCAAAATTATGTATGTGAACTGTTTAAGCAAAATGAGTATTAAAAATCCAATATAATTACTTCTTGTGGTTATTAGATGCTTTAAAACTATCAGAAACCTGTTAATTTATCTACTAGGCTGTCTCAGGGATTATTATTGCTGTTTTTGGAGCTTTAACATGGTCAAGTTTTATCACAATGAATTATTTTCATTTCTGCTTCAGACTGTTATTTTATCATCCAGTTTATTTCTTTAAAAATCCTACTAAACTATATTTATTTCTGAAGTTATGGTTATAGTGAGTCTAGGCCTGTGTAATATAGGTTCTTTATTGTCTTTACTGTACTGAAATCTCTTCAGAAATACTAAAACTGGAATATGCCAAAATTTATGGGTTAGATTTTTCCTTTATTGAAATTACTTATTTATCTCCGAAATAATGTGTATTAAACCTGATAAAAGGTTTATTTATGCATATTATTTGCAATTATTCAACATTTACTTCGTTTAAATCGGTTCAAAACATCTCGCCAACCAACGTTAGTATCTGTTATTAAGATCTTGCTTCTACATGAGATTACCTATTTTCTATTGAAATATCGTTGATTTAATGCAGTTTAGGTGTTATTTACATTAGTTATGGATTATTTATTCACTTTATTATACCAGAAGTGCTGTTAACTTGATTTAAAGTGTGGTACCGGATACTACAGTTAACCCAAACTCGACCGAAATCCTACTGAATATTGAAAATATAATGAGGGATACCTTACATGCCCCCTGAAGATTGAAGTCATTTTTGGAACAAAAACTGGCTGAACATCTTAACGAAAGAAAAAAAACCCAGAAAGAATGTTAAAAAAAATCCCAAAAATTACTGAAAAACTCCCAAAAATTTGGAAAATTCCCAAAACTAAACCTATCCTAAACCTAAGCGGTTGCTCTGTTCTCCATTCATACCACGTAATCACAAAAATACTGCAACTTTTACTCACTCATACTTGAAATTACTATCAATATTAGACATTGAAAAAGTCAACATATTAAAATCATATATATGCAAAAATTCCACATATGGAATAGAACTTTAGTTCAAAGTGTAACATAAAATGTATCATATCAAGTTGAATTTTCACACAAAATATTCAGAAAATAATAGCTCTTAAACCTAAATTGTTACAAAATTACAAATGAAGACATCTTAAACCTAAAATTTGCAAAAGTTACATGCGTTGCACAAAAGAAAAATTATGTGTTTTACAAAAAATAGTGTTTTTCACAGAAAATCTTAAGGCTTTGCCTCTCTCTGTCCTTCGTTACTTGAACGTTCTTATTCTTACTTTCTCACACACTTATTAAACATGGATTCATACCCAAGTCCTTTATACTTTTGCTCACAAATGGGGTAAATGCCCAAGTCCTGTCACGGTCGCCATGTCAGGGACTAGCCGAGTACTGGGGTTGAGGTATCGCCTAAGTCACCTGAGCCATATGTTGTCCAAGATATTCTAAAGTTATGAAACCGTGTAAAATTAATAAAGCTAACAGTTCAAAGGACCACAGTCGCCACTTGCAGGCTTCACCTTCTGCAAGAAAGGTATTATCTTAAAAAATGAAAGTCTCAACTGAAATCAAAAAGTCATATATTCTTCAAAATTTTCCACATAAACGTTTTTAAAACACTGTTAGCAAAGGCTATCGGACATAAATCTTTTCCAAAAATTGCAAGTTGAGATTCCAGAGCAAAACCGCGAGAAAAACCCCAAAACTGAATTTAACTGACTAGTTGCATGGTTAGAAGTTGTTCACCCAAAATTTACAACATGGCTGCTATTACAAGTTCCTTCGTCCAGGTTGGTTCAGTGCCATCCTTGTTCCGCCAGCCCGCGCGGACCTCGCGACACCGTGCGCTCACCACCGAATCTCAAAAAATACTGGAGACGACCGACGAAGATCCCACGACTAAGCTGCCTTATATTAGCTTGGGGGGGTCACGTGATGCATTCGCTCTAACAAATTACCAAATATGGATGTGTTACTCGCCTACCACCAAAATCAGTGTCCTGTTATTTTCTTATTTAAAAATCGGCTTTAGTAATTAACTTGAAATTATGGTTAAAATATTATTCCTGATTTTAGCCTGTCTCTACATATGAACTTTATTTAATTCTGTTGAGATAAGGTAAACTGATTAATTCTAACAATCAAATGGAACTATAATTTATGTTTTTATTTATAACTCCGAAAGTTTATGGATTAGCGAGCCGGAAAAATTATCACCGTAAAGCCTGCATTTAACTGCGTATTCTGGAGTTTATTTTATCTTTGTAAGTGCCCTATCTGAGACACAATAAATTATTTAGTGATTTACACGTGTGTTTTATGTCGAGTGAATGTTAGGAAAATTATAACATCGGTACTATGGCCTTAAATTGCGTGAAATTAATATGTGTGAAGCTAAAAGAATGGATTGTCCCGGCAAAACTATTTTATAACCCGGAATTCAAGTAGGTTTTTGAATGATAAATTGCCAAAACTGGGTGTTCAATTTTTACGTGTTAAAATTATATTTAAAAATACTTAGAGTGTTGGAAACTATCAGATTTAATTGAATTTACCTCACTTGATGGCTGTTCTAGTTTATTCTCTACTTTATATGGGTGGAAGTGCTTAAAATCAGTGTGGAGGCATTTTATGTGTGCAGTGTCTGTAACAAATTACTTTGTGATCGGATTAACCTTCAACAGGTTAGTGAAATGTCTTAAAAGTGTTTAGAAAATTAATTATGGGTGTAAACTGGTATTTACATGCTCTTAGCGCTTTTGAAATGGCTTTAAAGTGCTGGAATTTATTCCTGAAAGTTGGACAAATTAATCGATTTACCGGCGTCTATTTACTCACTGATATTTCATATTTTACAGACTGAAACTATTTAAAACCTATTAAAATTGAAAGATTATTTTATTTACTACTTGTTTTTCTACTTTTTAAATCCTGAAACTACTTAAAAGACCAAAATTATGTATGTGAACTGTTTAAGCAAAATAGTATTAAAAATCCAATATAATTACTTCTTGTGGTTATTAGATGCTTTAAAACTATCAGAAACCTGTTAATTTATCTACTAGGCTGTCTCAGGGATTATTATTGCTGTTTTTGGAGCTTTAACATGGTCAAGTTTTATCACAATGAATTATTTTCATTTCTGCTTCAGACTGTTATTTTATCATCCAGTTTATTTCTTTAAAAATCCTACTAAACTATATTTATTTCTGAAGTTATGGTTATAGTGAGTCTAGGCCTGTGTAATATAGGTTCTTTATTGTCTTTACTGTACTGAAATCTCTTCAGAAATACTAAAACTGGATTATGCCAAAATTTATGGGTTAGATTTTTCCTTTATTGAAATTACTTATTTATCTCCGAAATAATGTGTATTAAACCTGATAAAAGGTTTATTTATGCATATTATTTGCAATTATTCAACATTTACTTCGTTTAAATCGGTTCAAAACATCTCGCCAACCAACGTTAGTATCTGTTATTAAGATCTTGCTTCTACATGAGATTACCTATTTTCTATTGAAATATCGTTGATTTAATGCAGTTTAGGTGTTATTTACATTAGTTATGGATTATTTATTCACTTTATTATACCAGAAGTGCTGTTAACTTGATTTAAAGTGTGGTACCGGATACTACAGTTAACCCAAACTCGACCGAAATCCTACTGAATATTGAAAATATAATGAGGGATACCTTACATGCCCCCTGAAGATTGAAGTCATTTTTGGAACAAAAACTGGCTGAACATCTTAACGAAAGAAAAAAAACCCAGAAAGAATGTTAAAAAAAATCCCAAAAATTACTGAAAAACTCCCAAAAATTGGAAAATTCCCAAAACTAAACCTATCCTAAACCTAAGCGGTTGCTCTGTTCTCCATTCATACCACGTAATCACAAAAATACTGCAACTTTTACTCACTCATACTTGAAATTACTATCAATATTAGACATTGAAAAAGTCAACATATTAAAATCATATATATGCAAAAATTCCACATATGGAATAGAACTTTAGTTCAAAGTGTAACATAAAATGTATCATATCAAGTTGAATTTTCACACAAAATATTCAGAAAATAATAGCTCTTAAACCTAAATTGTTACAAAATTACAAATGAAGACATCTTAAACCTAAAATTTGCAAAAGTTACATGCGTTGCACAAAAGAAAAATTATGTGTTTTACAAAAAATAGTGTTTTTCACAGAAAATCTTAAGGCTTTGCCTCTCTCTGTCCTTCGTTACTTGAACGTTCTTATTCTTACTTTCTCACACACTTATTAAACATGGATTCATACCCAAGTCCTTTATACTTTTGCTCACAAATGGGGTAAATGCCCAAGTCCTGTCACGGTCGCCATGTCAGGGACTAGCCGAGTACTGGGGTTGAGGTATCGCCTAAGTCACCTGAGCCATATGTTGTCCAAGATATTCTAAAGTTATGAAACCGTGTAAAATTAATAAAGCTAACAGTTCAAAGGACCACAGTCGCCACTTGCAGGCTTCACCTTCTGCAAGAAAGGTATTATCTTAAAAAATGAAAGTCTCAACTGAAATCAAAAAGTCATATATTCTTCAAAATTTTCCACATAAACGTTTTAAAACACTGTTAGCAAAGGCTATCGGACATAAATCTTTTCCAAAATTGCAAGTTGAGATTCCAGAGCAAAACCGCGAGAAAAACCCCAAAACTGAATTTAACTGACTAGTTGCATGGTTAGAAGTTGTTCACCCAAAATTTACAACATGGCTGCTATTACAAGTTCCTTCGTCCAGGTTGGTTCAGTGCCATCCTTGTTCCGCCAGCCCGCGCGGACCTCGCGACACCGTGCGCTCACCACCGAATCTCAAAAAATACTGGAGACGACCGACGAAGATCCCGCGACTAAGCTGCCTTATATTAGCTTGGGGGGTCACGTGATGCATTCGCTCTAACAAATTACCAAATATGGATGTGTTACTCGCCTACCACCAAAATCAGTGTCCTGTTATTTTCTTATTTAAAAATCGGCTTTAGTAATTAACTTGAAATTATGGTTAAAATATTATTCCTGATTTTAGCCTGTCTCTACATATGAACTTTATTTAATTCTGTTGAGATAAGGTAAACTGATTAATTCTAACAATCAAATGGAACTATAATTTATGTTTTTATTTATAACTCCGAAAGTTTATGGATTAGCGAGCCGGAAAAATTATCACCGTAAAGCCTGCATTTAACTGCGTATTCTGGAGTTTATTTTATCTTTGTAAGTGCCCTATCTGAGACACAATAAATTATTTAGTGATTTACACGTGTGTTTTATGTCGAGTGAATGTTAGGAAAATTATAACATCGGTACTATGGCCTTAAATTGCGTGAAATTAATATGTGTGAAGCTAAAAGAATGGATTGTCCCGGCAAACTATTTTATAACCCGGAATTCAAGTAGGTTTTTGAATGATAAATTGCCAAAACTGGGTGTTCAATTTTTACGTGTTAAAATTATATTTAAAAATACTTAGAGTGTTGGAAACTATCAGATTTAATTGAATTTACCTCACTTGATGGCTGTTCTAGTTTATTCTCTACTTTATATGGGTGGAAGTGCTTAAAATCAGTGTGGAGGCATTTTATGTGTGCAGTGTCTGTAACAAATTACTTTGTGATCGGATTAACCTTCAACAGGTTAGTGAAATGTCTTAAAACGTGTTTAGAAAATTAATTATGGGTGTAAACTGGTATTTACATGCTCTTAGCGCTTTTGAAATGGCTTTAAAGTGCTGGAATTTATTCCTGAAAGTTGGACAAATTAATCGATTTACCGGCGTCTATTTACTCACTGATATTTCATATTTTACAGACTGAAACTATTTAAAACCTATTAAAATTGAAAGATTATTTTATTTACTACTTGTTTTTCTACTTTTTAAATCCTGAAACTACTTAAAAGACCAAAATTATGTATGTGAACTGTTTAAGCAAAATGAGTATTAAAAATCCAATATAATTACTTCTTGTGGTTATTAGATGCTTTAAAACTATCAGAAACCTGTTAATTTATCTACTAGGCTGTCTCAGGGATTATTATTGCTGTTTTTGGAGCTTTAACATGGTCAAGTTTTATCACAAT
Source organism: Vandiemenella viatica (assembly GCA_031002005.1). Lineage (NCBI taxonomy): Eukaryota > Metazoa > Arthropoda > Insecta > Orthoptera > Morabidae > Vandiemenella > Vandiemenella viatica. Next base: position 80,666,819 of record JARYHS010008074.1, read on the forward strand.
GAATTATTTTCATTTCTGCTTCAGACTGTTATTTTATCATCCAGTTTATTTCTTTAAAAATCCTACTAAACTATATTTATTTCTGAAGTTATGGTTATAGTGAGTCTAGGCCTGTGTAATATAGGTTCTTTATTGTCTTTACTGTACTGAAATCTCTTCAGAAATACTAAAACTGGAATATGCCAAAATTTATGGGTTAGATTTTTCCTTTATTGAAATTACTTATTTATCTCCGAAATAATGTGTATTAAACCTGATAAAAGGTTTATTTATGCATATTATTTGCAATTATTCAACATTTACTTCGTTTAAATCGGTTCAAACATCTCGCCAACCAACGTTAGTATCTGTTATTAAGATCTTGCTTCTACATGAGATTACCTATTTTCTATTGAAATATCGTTGATTTAATGCAGTTTAGGTGTTATTTACATTAGTTATGGATTATTTATTCACTTTATTATACCAGAAGTGCTGTTAACTTGATTTAAAGTGTGGTACCGGATACTACAGTTAACCCAAACTCGACCGAAATCCTACTGAATATTGAAAATATAATGAGGGATACCTTACATGCCCCCTGAAGATTGAAGTCATTTTTGGAACAAAAACTGGCTGAACATCTTAACGAAAGAAAAAAAACCCAGAAAGAATGTTAAAAAAAATCCCAAAAATTACTGAAAAACTCCCAAAAATTTGGAAAAATTCCCAAAACTAAACCTATCCTAAACCTAAGCGGTTGCTCTGTTCTCCATTCATACCACGTAATCACAAAAATACTGCAACTTTTACTCACTCATACTTGAAATTACTATCAATATTAGACATTGAAAAAGTCAACATATTAAAATCATATATATGCAAAAATTCCACATATGGAATAGAACTTTAGTTCAAAGTGTAACATAAAATGTATCATATCAAGTTGAATTTTCACACAAAATATTCAGAAAATAATAGCTCTTAAACCTAAATTGTTACAAAATTACAAATGAAGACATCTTAAACCTAAAATTTGCAAAAGTTAAATGCGTTGCACAAAAGAAAAATTATGTGTTTTACAAAAAATAGTGTTTTTCACAGAAAATCTTAAGGCTTTGCCTCTCTCTGTCCTTCGTTACTTGAACGTTCTTATTCTTACTTTCTCACACACTTATTAAACATGGATTCATACCCAAGTCCTTTATACTTTTGCTCACAAATGGGGTAAATGCCCAAGTCCTGTCACGGTCGCCATGTCAGGGACTAGCCGAGTACTGGGGTTGAGGTATCGCCTAAGTCACCTGAGCCATATGTTGTCCAAGATATTCTAAAGTTATGAAACCGTGTAAAATTAATAAAGCTAACAGTTCAAAGGACCACAGTCGCCACTTGCAGGCTTCACCTTCTGCAAGAAAAGTATTATCTTAAAAAATGAAAGTCTCAACTGAAATCAAAAAGTCATATATTCTTCAAAATTTTCCACATAAACGTTTTAAAACACTGTTAGCAAAGGCTATCGAACATAAATCTTTTCCAAAAATTGCAAGTTGAGATTCCAGAGCAAAACCGTGAGAAAAACCCCAAAACTGAATTTAACTGACTAGTTGCATGGTTAGAAGTTGTTCACCCAAAATTTACAACATGGCTGCTATTACAAGTTCCTTCGTCCAGGTTGGTTCAGTGCCATCCTTGTTCCGCCAGCCCGCGCGGACCTCGCGACACCGTGCGCTCACCACCGAATCTCAAAAAATACTGGAGACGACCGACGAAGATCCCGCGACTAAGCTGCCTTATATTAGCTTGGGGGGTCACGTGATGCATTCGCTCTAACAAATTACCAAATATGGATGTGTTACTCGCCTACCACCAAAATCAGTGTCCTGTTATTTTCTTATTTAAAAATCGGCTTTAGTAATTAACTTGAAATTATGGTTAAAATATTATTCCTGATTTTAGCCTGTCTCTACATATGAACTTTATTTAATTCTGTTGAGATAAGGTAAACTGATTAATTCTAACAATCAAATGGAACTATAATTTATGTTTTTATTTATAACTCCGAAAGTTTATGGATTAGCGAGCCGGAAAAATTATCACCGTAAAGCCTGCATTTAACTGCGTATTCTGGAGTTTATTTTATCTTTGTAAGTGCCCTATCTGAGACACAATAAATTATTTAGTGATTTACACGTGTGTTTTATGTCGAGTGAATGTTAGGAAAATTATAACATCGGTACTATGGCCTTAAATTGCGTGAAATTAATATGTGTGAAGCTAAAAGAATGGATTGTCCCGGCAAACTATTTTATAACCCGGAATTCAAGTAGGTTTTTGAATGATAAATTGCCAAAACTGGGTGTTCAATTTTTACGTGTTAAAATTATATTTAAAAATACTTAGAGTGTTGGAAACTATCAGATTTAATTGAATTTACCTCACTTGATGGCTGTTCTAGTTTATTCTCTACTTTATATGGGTGGAAGTGCTTAAAATCAGTGTGGAGGCATTTTATGTGTGCAGTGTCTGTAACAAATTACTTTGTGATCGGATTAACCTTCAACAGGTTAGTGAAATGTCTTAAAACGTGTTTAGAAAATTAATTATGGGTGTAAACTGGTATTTACATGCTCTTAGCGCTTTTGAAATGGCTTTAAAGTGCTGGAATTTATTCCTGAAAGTTGGACAAATTAATCGATTTACCGGCGTCTATTTACTCACTGATATTTCATATTTTACAGACTGAAACTATTTAAAACCTATTAAAATTGAAAGATTATTTTATTTACTACTTGTTTTTCTACTTTTTAAATCCTGAAACTACTTAAAAGACCAAAATTATGTATGTGAACTGTTTAAGCAAAATGAGTTATTAAAATCCAATATAATTACTTCTTGTGGTTATTAGATGCTTTAAAACTATCAGAAACCTGTTAATTTATCTACTAGGCTGTCTCAGGGATTATTATTGCTGTTTTTGGAGCTTTAACATGGTCAAGTTTTATCACAATGAATTATTTTCATTTTGCTTCAGACTGTTATTTTATCATCCAGTTTATTTCTTTAAAAATCCTACTAAACTATATTTATTTCTGAAGTTATGGTTATAGTGAGTCTAGGCCTGTGTAATATAGGTTCTTTATTGTCTTTACTGTACTGAAATCTCTTCAGAAATACTAAAACTGGAATATGCCAAAATTTATGGGTTAGATTTTTCCTTTATTGAAATTACTTATTTATCTCCGAAATAATGTGTATTAAACCTGATAAAAGGTTTATTTATGCATATTATTTGCAATTATTCAACATTTACTTCGTTTAAATCGGTTCAAAACATCTCGCCAACCAACGTTAGTATCTGTTATTAAGATCTTGCTTCTACATGAGATTACCTATTTTCTATTGAAATATCGTTGATTTAATGCAGTTTAGGTGTTATTTACATTAGTTATGGATTATTTATTCACTTTATTATACCAGAAGTGCTGTTAACTTGATTTAAAGTGTGGTACCGGATACTACAGTTAACCCAAACTCGACCGAAATCCTACTGAATATTGAAAATATAATGAGGGATACCTTACACCTCCTTAGTCAGATCAAGCATATATCTCTTAATAGCTAAGTCATAAACATTATAAGGAAGTTGTACTGGAATCAAATACCACAGACCATTATTTTGGAGACCATATTATAGGGGGGGGAGGGGGGATCAAGAAATATTAGGAGGTGTTAGGGAGGGATGTATAATGTCAACAGCACTCTTCAACTTGTACTCTGAAGCTGTTTTTTTTTTTTTTTTTTCAGAATTCCTAGGAAGAAGTTCATAAAGAAATCATGATTAGTGATAAATCACTAAACAACATGCATTGTGAAGATGATAATGTGATCTTCACTGACAACTTTGAAGAGCTTCAGTTTATTTTAAAATAAACTTATACAGTCAGCAAATATTATGGGCTCAATATCGCTTTCCAAAAAGCAAAGATCTTGTTGTCAGTAAGAAAATAAACAATATTTTAAACTGAATTATATTCAAAAGAGGGACATATTTTTAAAAATTCTATGATAATGGTTGACTTAGAAGGAGGATCCTGAAAAATGATTATCAGGCTCGGGTATTGTTGGAGCAACAATCCAAATTCTTAAAATCTCGTATGTAGGTGGTTCAGCATTCGCTAGTGAGTCATGAAATGTAATACACTGTCAATATTACTGAATGGTATTTAGACCTGGTTGCTTAAGTCCTTTAAAGTTAATCAGTTGATTTCTTTCAAATTGTGGGTGTTCCACCGAATGTGTAGGGAAATTGCCACCGGAGCCTGTGCTCCATTGCAATTAAATTAAATTAAATTAAAAAAATCCGGTGGACAGATCAGATGGAAAAAAGGTAAGTTTTTTATCATGAAGAATAAAAATCATGAAACATACTATCTATCATGAAACACAGAAAAGTATCATATTTTTGTTGCATTTTTAAAAAATAGATGGTACAGACTTATTTGACTTATCAGGTTGAATGCAACATGGAAGGAAAACAGTGGCCTAGATAAAATAGTATTTCCTGCTTGCAGAACCTCCAGTAGTGATTTGACATTCACAACATTGCTTCCTCAATAAGAACAGTGAGAACATTGCCAGCCTTCTGTAAGATTGCATTTCAGTTGGAAAACTGTTAGTATGGTCACATTTTTTTGGAAATTTTGTTTCTATCCTCAAACAGCATTTTGCACATTTATTTTTAATTACAACACTGAATAATATAATAACCTGTTTAGTTAATGTTAACAAGCTCCTACTCCATTCTTATTTATATTAGCATACTCTTACATTAGTAATACCACATTAATTGATAGTAATTCTATTGACAAACTAAGAGACATAAAGTTTCACCAAAAAAAATGTGACCACATGTTAATCCTGAAATATTGTAAAGTGTGTTCATGTTTTTTGTGGCTCTCCTGCCTTCATCTCTAGTGAGTGACAGGTTAACTTTCTCTATCTTTTGTTATTTTTATTGCCTAACAGCATTTTCACTGTCACTATTTATATATATGAAACAGGTATTACTTTTGTCAATCTTCAACTTTGGCTGATGCTTTCTCTCTTTTTGCTACTTCGTCTCTCTTACTCCCGGAGCAATCACTTCAGGGGCTAGGTGTCTGGTGCAATATTCTTTCCAACTTTTTCTCTGTACTGTTGATTGTAACCTGATTCAAGTTAATTGTCTCCTTAATTTTTTCTGTACCTTAATGTTTAATCAAACTTTTGCTGAAAGATTGCCTACATTCAATAGGTATATCAACCATATCTTGAAATAAGTTAGTAAAATCAGGAGCAGATTAAACAAGACTGAAGTCTATTACAAATAAATTATATGTATTCTATAATCAGTTTTGCATGATGGTGCATTATTAAATGTCACTCAATGATGCTGATCCTCAAATATTACACAACTCAATTGTTCTATATCATCAAAGTATTATCCACTTTCAATCACTGCAGTTTTCTTAAATTTTAGTTGTGTCTGGTCGAAAAATAATGAGAATTTTTGTTTTACTTAAAGAATGTTTATTTATTAATCATGATCAATTTTATCCCCTTCAAAGTAATCCCACTCAGATAAAATCCATTTGTTCTAGAGCTTTTTTCGATCTTGGAATTCACTTTTTGGTATAGCATTCAGCTTTTAATTCTATTTTTATCTCATCAATGGCAGAAAAACATCGTCCTTTTAGGTCAGCCTCAAAAATAGAAAGATGTCACAGGGGGTCATGTCAGGCAAATATGGTGGTTGAGGCAAAGCAGCAGTTTTGTTTTTTACCAAAAAATCATGAAGAACCAGTGAGGTGTGAGCGGAAGCATGAACCAGATGCAATTTACATGAATGGTTTTGCCACAATTCTGGGCATTACTTCACACAAATGTCACATAACTGCCAGGTAGTATTCCTTATTAACAGTATAACAATGTGGCAGGAACTCGTGATGTACAACACCATTCAAATCAAAGAAAACAGTGACAAGAACCTTCACATTTGATCAGACTTGTCAATTTTTCTTTTTTGGTCCTGTCTCTTCAAGCAGCTTGCATTAGAATGTTTAGGACTTGCTTTTGATCTCATACCCATACACCCCTGTTTTGTCACCTGTTATGACTGTTTTAAGAAGTTCTGGATCGTTGTTGACTCCATTCAGCATTTCCCTTCACGGCATTGTTTTTGGTTTCAATTCAGCAATTTTGGAACAAACTTTGCTGCCACTTGTTTTTTTGCCCAAAACATCTGAAAAAAATTACTTGGCATGAGACAAATGTTATTCTAACATCATGAGCAACCTCTCTAATAGTGATACAGAAATTTCCCAAAGTAATTGTTATTATTTCACTAATGGTTGTTGATGTGTCAGGGCTGTCGTCATCTTCAACATCTTCATGGCCCAGAAATGTTTCTACTGCTCTAGTTTTACTCATAGTAGATTTGCCAAAAGCTACTGTTAACATTTCAAATAAAGCACTGTGCTTTATTCCATTATTAATGCAAAATTTTATACAAATTCTTTGATCCATTTTTGTAGAAAGTACAAAATCACCAAGCACACTAACACACGCCTAATCTTTCCAACTATTGAAAATGAACTAAACATTCAAAACGACTGCCAACTGCAACGTACTTCAGGAACTTGTGTACCAACTTAATAGAAAAAATGAAAATCATGTTTATAAGCTGGATAAATTCAAATATTCCCATTATTTTTTTTATCATACCTCAAGGCAGTAATACTGATGACTTTCAGAGATGTTAGTTTAATTTTTACAATAAACCCACTTCACCTAACAAGATGCTTTAACTTCATTCTCAGACTTAAGTTGTTTTGTATAAGCGCTCCCCTGATTTTCAATGCACTGAACCCTTTTGGTGACTGATACCAGTATTTTAAAGCCTAATTAATTACAATCCCATGTCAAATAGGAACAAAATTTCCAGGGGTCTTCTCTCAGTATGATCTTTTTAGTATGAATATGTAAACCAAACAATCATGCTTATCTGTTTTTTTCATAGCAAAAACAATCAGAATCCTTACTGATGATGCTAATACCTCGGAAATGAGTCATGACACCTGAAATAGCAGCACTAAGCATCTTCCAACTTGACCCTCTCTCTCTTTTCTCTCTGTCTCTTTCCATTCTGCTGGTAGAATAAGAATATAGACTTTTGGATGTCCAAAGAATCAGAATAAGTGTTGATATAGGATTGGATCTTCCCCTCCAGCAGGGTCGAAGAAAGAGGTATTAAGATTTCGGTCTGTTAATAGTATTGTAATTGCCCCTGCAAGAACTGGTAAAGATAATAATAAAAGAATAGCTGTAATAACTACTGATCATACAAAAAGTGGTATTTGGTCTAAGGTTATATTAGGAGATCGTATATTAATAGCTGTGGTTATAAAATTTACTGCTCCTAAAATAGATGATACACCAGCTAAGTGTAATGAGAAGATTGCTAAATCTACTGATCCTCCTCTATGGGCAATTGCACCAGCAAGAGAGTCTATTCAGCAGACTGTAGATTGTAATTTTATGCTATTATTCAGCTATATGATTTTTTATGTATTCTTATTTAAATACAATTCATTAAATCCAGCACATCTCTACAATTTCCCTGCCCATACATTCCAAAAAATAATAATCAACATTATTTGCGGATGAAGGCCCTAATCTGAAAGTATTAGTAGTTACATATCTTTAAGTATCAGCATCATTTTCTGACCAGACATATTTTCCTTCCTGTGGAATCTGTATGACTAAAATGTATTTATGTTCCCATGAGGTGGTAAGTTATATTTAAAGCAAAAGGGTAAACCTCTGCCATTTATGTCTGCTAATTTTATAGATATTTGAAGTTCATATTCTTTACATAAAATGTAGATACATATTATATGAATGGGAACATCAAATCTTTTGGTTCAATTTTCAGATCAATGGAAGCAACTTCAGTTCCGATTAATGATCCTGATGTTGTAATCCTGGTGACAAATTCTAACATCCACCATGAATTAACTGGCAGTGAATATCCAACTAGAAGGAAACAGTGTGAGGAGGCAGCAAAATTACTTGGAAAGAAAAGCCTTAGAGATGCTACACCTGATGATATTGAAGGTAATAATTTGGATTGAATTACACCCACCCTGCACATGTTAGTGGAGGAAAATGTCGAATAAAATAAGTATTTTTTTTTTACTCATGCTGTTCTTCAATTACTAAATATTTCACCAGGGTATGATTTGCTTTATTCTTTATCTGCAGCATTATATGAACGGCCACCAAACCCCAATAATTTTGTAGTAGAACCATCCAATAAGGGGTTAAATATTAAATTGTAGTCCAAAACACAATATTGATTTGACAGTATTTTATTTTAAACTTTCTTAGGCATCGCTACCCTGTCAACAGATATAATTCAAATAATTCCAACTAGATTTCTATCCAAAGACTGCATATTAATACCAAAAAAAGCATCTACACTACATTCAATCACTCTATAAAAATTATCTTCACTTGAAACCTTCTTCCCCAGACAAAGTTCTCTTAACTGACAAATAAAATTCTTTTAATGAAATTGGTTGAGTTCCACTCCAAAACTCAAATAATTCCCATACAAATTTTAAAAGTTCAGCTTCACATGGTTAGCCTACAGCCAGCCTCTGTCCTTAACCATTCTGCCCACTGTTCACACGACCTTAGCCTATCAACTGTCTGAAACTAAAAGCAGACGCGTTCCCTCCTTACATAGTGTAGCCTCGGAGTGGCACTAAGGTAATGTTGACTCAACCGACCTTTCCACGGCCTGCCACTTGTCACATGTTGTCTGGCATATGTTGCTATCTTTCTTGTCCTCTGTTTGGCTTTGGTTGTGACAGATTTTCCCAAAGTTTATCCAATTTTCATGAAACTTTGTGATAATATAGTCCCACTAATTCAAACTAACTGGGACCGGGCCTAGTTCGGATTACCGATTTGTTCGGATTAGCTAGAATGAGGTATACCAAGCATATAAATAGGTACACCATGGTAACAATTGAGAACAAGTGGGGGACAATGGCTCACTCTCACTCCCTTCCTTTGTTGTTTTGACATTTGAACGTCAGTGCACTGTTAGTCGGCTCGCAAACTGCTTAGTTAATGTTAGCTATCGATCGCTGGCACACTTGGCAGTTGTATTGTATGCATTCAGGTGTGATGGTGTATTGTCGTCATGGGTAAATGGAAACATACAACATTAACTGTCAAAGAAAAACTGGATGCTTTGAAGCTGTTAGACAATGGTGAGAACGTATCTAAACTGACGACGGAACTGGGTGTTGGTAAGGCAACCATTTGTGATTGCAAGAAGAACCAAGTGAAGCTTGAACAGTCCTGTGCAACGTCTTCAGGTAAAACACTTGAAATTCGGCAGACTTTGAAACAGTCCCAGTACGATAAAGTGGATGCAGCTCGTTTCTTTTGGTTTACACAGGAAAGAGAAAGGGGAACTCCTTTGAGTGGACCAAAGGTTCAGGAAAAGGCGGTATAGTTAAACAAGTTAATGAATAGTGATGAGTCTTTTAGTGCGAGTACGGGTTGGTTGGACAGATTTAAAAAACGTCATGGGATTCGTCAGCTAACAATTACTGGAGAGTAGCTTTCTTCTGACTAAGATGCAGTGAAGGAATACTTGGGTGAGTTTGATAAATTGATAAGAGAGGGAAATTATTCTCCCCAACAAATTTATAATGCTGAAAATACAGGCCTTAATTTTAGGTCATTGCCAACAAAAAGCCAGGCATCAAAAGCAGAAGTCAAAGCTCCTGGCTTTAAAATGAGCAAAGATCATGTGACTTTATTATCATGCAGCAATGCTGCTGGTAATCACAAGCTGCCTTTAATGATGATCGGCAAATCTGTTAGCCCCAGAGCTTTTAAAAACTGCAACATGAAGTCATTGCCCTTATATTATTGCATCCAGAAAAAAGCATGGATGGATGGTAAGCTGTTCAAAGAATGGTTTTACAATCAGTTAGTTTCCTCTGTCCGACGGTTTTCTAAAGAAACTCATTTGCCTCCCGGAGCTATCTTTTTTATTGATAACGTATCATCTCACCCCAGCCAGCACTGAGGAATTATGTGATACAAAGATTCTGACGATGTTTTTGCCGTCGAACGTTACACCACTTCTACAGCCGATGGACCAGAGCATACTGTAAACATTAGAACTGATTTACAGAAAACAATTTAATGATCCAAGATGATAAAATTCCTTTAGTTGACAAAATAAAATAAAAATAAAAACATGTGTTGTTTATTGGGCCATTGAGGCATGGCAGAATATTTCAGAAAACACTCTGAGAAATTCTTGGAGAAAACTGTGAACATCTCTTGAATTTCAGGATACCCCAGTTGAAAATGAAGAGGAGAATCTCCTACAAATGGTATAGACAATCCCTGGATGTGAAGAAACGTGTGAGAAAAACGTAGATGAATGGATGGCAGTGGATGATGCAATATTGGAGAACCTTACTGACGTTGATTAGTGGCTGCTGTGACTCACGACCAGGTAGAAGTGGACTGTTGTGAGGGAAGTGACAATGAGGTGGAATGTAACAAAGGAGAGCTGGTGCCGCACTCTGACACGCCAGAAGCCCATGATCTCGCGCTATGCTATTTGGAGCAACAGGACACTGCAACATCTGCTGATTTAATGTTTATGAGATGATGGTGCAATTTCGCGTAATATAACAGACTGTCTTCATTATGCCAAAAAACAATGACTGAGTATTTGTCTTCTAAAAAGTAGAAATAAAATGGGCACTTGTAAGCATTGTAACTCTATCGTAAGTTTGATAGTTTTTCTTTCATTGTTATGCACTGTTTAAACTAATTTGCTAATTTTTCTAATACGTGTGTACTGTACTGTATAAATTAAAATCATGTGTATGTACAGCAGTTAACCACGCAATTAAATACAGTATGAACTATTTTCATAAACTGTGTTTTAATTCTTTTACCATTTTTCATATTTAGACTAATTTTTTGCCATGTTCAGATTAACCGAACGTTCGGATTATTGGGGTTCAGATTAGCAGGACTCTGGTGCATTATGAGTACTTTATGTCCTAATAAATAAATTTTTTCATATCTGTTTTCGTTTTCTCGCTATTGATTTTGTAAGTCTGAAAACCTATATTACAGATTTACTATCAAAGCTATTTGTTCTAGTTTATTTGTTCTAACATCAGAAAATTCCACATATTTTCACAATCTTATATACACTGCCAAAGAAACTGGTGTAGACATACGTATGCAATCACAAAGATATGGAACTGTGGTCGGAAACGCCTATATAAGACAACAAGTGTCTGGCACAGCCATCAGATCAGTTACTGCTGATACAATGGCAGGTTATCATGATTTAAGTGAGTTTGAACGTGATGTTATAGTCGGCGCACAAGAGATGGGACACAGTATCTCCGAGGTAGCGATGAGGTGGGGATTTTCCCATACAACAATTTCACGAGTGCACCGTGAATATTGGTAATCCAGTAAAACATCAAATCTCTGACATCACTGCAGCCAAAAAAAGATCCTGCAAGAACGGTACCAACAATGGCTGAAGAGAATCGTTCAGCGTGAAAGAAGTGCAATCCTTCCGCAAATTGCTCCATTGCTCCAGATTTCAATGCTGGGCATCAACAAGTGTCAGCATGTAAACCATTCAACGAAACATCATGTATATGGGCTTTCGGAGCCGAAGGCCCACTCGTGTACCATTGCTGATTGCACGACACAAAGCTTTACACCTTGCCTGGGCCCGTCAACGCCGACATTGGACTGTTAAAGATTGGAAACATGTTGCCTGGACTGACGAGTCTCGCTTCCAATTGTATCGAGTGGATGGATGTGTACCCGTATGGAGACAACCTGATGAATTCATGGACCCTGCATGTCAGCAGGGGACTGTTCAAGCTGGTGGAGGCTCTGTAATGGTGTGGGGCATGTGCAGTTGGAGTTACATGGGACCCCTGATATGTCTAGATACGACTCTGACAGGTGACATGTACTTACACATCCTGGCTGATCACCTCCACCCATTCATGTCCATTGTGCATTCCGATGGACTTCGGCAATTACAGCAGGACAATGCGGCGCCCCACACATCCATAATTGCTACAGAGTAGCTCCAGGAACACTCTTCTGAGTTTAAATTCCTCCGCTAGCCACCAAACTCCTCAGACATTAACATTATTGAGCATATCTGGGATGCCTTGCAACGTGCCGTTCAGAAGAGATCTCCACCCCCTCGTACTCTTACAGATTTGTGGACAGCCCTGCAGGATGCACAGTGTCTATCCTCTCCAGCGCTACTTCAGACATTAGTTGAGTTCATGCCACGTCATGTTGCCGGCACTTCTGCATGCTCTCTTTGGCAGGTGTGCGTACCAGTTTCTTTGGCTCTTCAGTGTATATAAAAATCTCACGTCACAATGTTTGTCCGAGATAAACTCTGAAACTGGTCAACTGATTTTGATGAAATTTGGCTTACTGTGTGTCATTTGGTCCAACTTAAAAGATATGAAAGTTTTTATCTCGATTATTGACCTCAGTATTTATTATTGCGAATTAAATGCTCATAAATGTTTGTCATGGGACAAGGGTTTGTGATTACTTGTAAGTCCCATATGTTGAGTGGCCTGGTGACTCAGTGGTTAAGGTGTCTGACTGGAGATCAAAAGGTCCCCGGTTCGAATAACTGTCTCGGTGGGGATTATCATAGGCACTCAATGCGGCCTTCATCTCTGGCTCAGCCCACTATGTAAAGTCAAGTACGCCAGGACGGTACCGTGGTTCGGATTCCACATAGGTCTCCTGTACTCAGCAGGATTGGTGGGCTAGGTAATGGCGGCTATGACAGGGGCAGAATGTGCAGCCAATAGAAACCCCACCACCAGGTCATTATGACCACATGGAATTGTTATTATAGTTTCATAAGTTTCTAACAGATGGCGATGTGTTAATTTATTGACCCAACATTTTGTTACCTAGGTTGGGTAACCAGCCAGTAAATGGCGTTGGGTTTCGGTTTCTTTATGCTACAGTCTATTCCATGCCATATGTGTTTATGTTTATTACATAACCGAGTTTCTTGAATTTTTCATGCATTATCATTTTTATAAGTATCTATACTAATATTATAAATGCGAAAGTAACTCTGTCTGTTTGTTACGTTTCTTGGGCTAAACGGCTAATCCGGTCGCGATGAAATTTGACGAGGAGATGCTATTTGGCATTAGGATAGACATAGCATACTTTTTTCTGTATAAATAATACATGTTGTCATATAATATTGAAAAAATTACTGAACGGCGATAGACAGACACATAGGATGTGTAAGTCTCTGCACTATCTGTGCACATAGTGTTCTGGTAGCTCAGTGGTTTAAGCACTTGCTTACTGATGTTTGGAGCGTGGTCTCCAGTTCAAATCCCGGTGGAAGTAAAGTTTTTAAAAATTGTTTGTGATTGTATGAGTCACACCTGGACCGTTGGTTATTCGGGTTGTATGTTAAACTGTAGATACCACGAATTTAGGATACAATGTGAGGCAAATCGTAGGGAGTCTAGTCTACACTTTTTTACGTTATATTGATCCCTCAGGGGTTGTTACTCATGCAGTGAATGTGTGTGTGATCCACACTAATCTATACTAATATTATAAATGGCAAAAGTAACTCTGGCTCTGTCTGTTTGTTATGTTTCTTGGGCTAAAAGGATAATCTGATCATGACGAAATTTGATGAGGAGATGCTATTTGGCATTCGGATGGACATACTTTTTTCTGTATAAATAATACATGTTGTCATATAATTTTGAAAAATTACTGAACAGCGACAGACAGACGTGTAGGATGTATAAGTCTCTGTACTACCTGTGCACATAGCAGTCTGGTAGCTCAGTCCAAGAAGCTTGAAGAGCAGTTACATACAAACTCAGTCAGTATTTAAGTCATAGCAAAACTGTCATGACCTATCAAATCCTGAATCAAGGGCCTTAGTAGTTAGGCTGGAAAGTGTAGTAAGTGAAGTAATTTGAGTGCAGCAAAATTCAAAAAGAATAAATGGAAGTTTACAAAGACAGCAACCTTCTTACCAGCTTCTAACACTCCTGCCCAGTTAAAGCATATTTTAGATGGGATAACCACCTGCATATTTGCGTCAGATTCCATGGACTTTTTTTACAGTGCCAGTAGTTTTGACATATAACAGCTTCATGGAAACAGTGCCCATTTGAAGGAAGTGTGGCATAGGATTGCGGTAAAAAACGGGAAGAAATTAATCATGCACTTTATGAAGGAATGATTCCATCTCTTCGCTAGAGAGAATTTGTGAGAACACACAGATTTTATGGAAATCTGGATAGCCAGTACCAAGAATTGGTCGCATGTTTGTAAGACCCATGGCTGATACTGGGGCTGTAGTATCGCCTTAGTGCCTCAACTTACTCTTGATGTTGACTCAGAGTTCTATGGAAAATTTATGAAATAATTTAGACTTGACCATGTAGCCGGATAACTCAACTTCAATGCTTGAGGTCGCCACAATATTGGTTAACCCACAAATAGAGAAAAGGAAGTTCATATTAAAAGTTAAAGTGGTTAGATAACACGACACCAAAGTTTCAACATGGTCGAACTAGCCAGCATGGCGAGTTACAACCAACCGACGCAAACTAAGCGAGAGGACATACTGGAACAGACGACAGACAGGAACAGACACCAGGCAGGAACAGACAAACCATAATGGCGGCGGGGTCATTTTATAGAAACCACGAGAACCAGTGACGTCAGCAACTGTATCACATCCTTTTGCTTCCGCGTAGCTCAAAGTGTGTGTAATTTATTTGACGATCCCGACTATTAAGAATGTTTAAACTTTGACAGTATCTGGACTTATCTATTAGAAGTCCAACGGCAGTCCCGTGAGAAATTTAGAGTAATTAGTTTTAAAGTTTTAGCTGTTTAAAACTCCGCGTAGTGACACATTCTAATTTGGGGAAAATCCCTAAGTGTTCTGGAATTTTACGCGCGTGCACAACAATCCGCGACAATCTATTTTTCGAAAAACTTAATTACCGGACAAATGATTAAACTTCTTATGGAAACCATTATATGTATGAAATCATCTTAATTAGGTCTATCTACTAATGTAATTTTTAATTTAATATCTCGTTTAATAAAAAAGCTTATTATTTTCTCTTAATTAAAATTGCTAATTAGACTTTGCCAAATTATTTAATTTTACTGCCAAAATATCGGGGACAGTGCTGACTACAGCTGGTGATAAAAGTTCGGTTGTAGCTTTAGGCGATTTAAAGATATTGCAAATCTTAGAATTTATACTTTTTCAATCGCGTGTTTCAATACGTGAACAAACAGGAATATCTCTTAAACTAAACGTTTCCCGATATGATAATTACACTTTAAAATGATTTTTATAATGAATTGTAACTGTGAGCAAGATTACGGGGAAATTCCTTAAAATTGAAAACTATTCTTCTCGAAACTTCTAAGTCCCGCCTAAGCAAAACTAGAATTTGCCAAAATTCTAAGGTGCTTACATGTTGTCCTTAATGCAGACTGGAATGTTACTGCTGACTGAGACATACAACAGACCAGCCCAACGTTCAATAATATAGCTATGGAAAACTGCTGAAGAAGCTTTATTCAGCATGCAGTCTGTCTGAATTTACTGACGCTCCCTTGTGACATTAATTCATTAGCCACTGAATATTTTTGGTATCAGAAGGATATTATGACATCGCTAACTGAAATAACCTGATTGAATTGTCTGTAGTTTGGACAGTTGATATTTGTGTCATTACATGTATTATAGAAGTCATCATCCTATACTTGCTTGATTTAGTCGGATTATTCACTCTTCACAATGGGTATTATTCTCTAAATACTTGTTCATTTTTAAACATCCATTTTAATAATACAAATAAAATTAACATAAAGGTTTGAAGATATAAGCAACTAATCTTGTCAGTTTTCTACTTTCCAGGCTTCTTCATGTTCACCAGTTTTAACTGTAGCAATGTTTTAGTCATATGCCATACTTACAGTTTGTTTCAGAAACATTCTTGTAATGTCAAATATTTCCAAACCAGCACTTTTACCAACATTTTGGGGTTGGCCGCTTTTGGCAGGATCAAATTTGTAGCTCTGATTTTACAGCCCATGCTGATGCCTAGCATTTTACACCTATTGCCAGGTTGTTCTATGTACAAATGGAGGAAATGAAGTGTTGACATCTGTCTGTGAAACTTGTAACAATGTTCTGTGTGTAATAAGTGTAGTTTATGAAGTGGGGAATGGAGTCTCGGCATTCACCTTGACGGCTCTGGAAAATCACCTAAACAGTTCGGATGTGAGGGCCTGCTCTGGTGCCCAGCCTTGTTCTACCTCCAATATCCAGTGTGCAGTGCATCAGCACACTGAATCACACTGACGGGTTTCCAGACAAAAGAGATAGTATAGATTTATAATTTTTCCATGCTCCCTTTCATGAAAAGTTTCTCCTAAATTGATGATTATTTTGAGGATGGTTATACTTCCTGTTGAAATTGAGCCTTAAAGATTTAGATTTTAAGAATCAAAATTATTTTCATACTTCAGAAGTTCCATAAATTTTAGTTTTAATCAGTTAATATCTTTGGACAATACTAACAAAATGGCATAACTTCTGTCAGGATACATAATTTTGGTAGTTTGTTTGTCAGAGAAATAATATACTATTAAAGATATTCCTCATTGATGTGTGGTACTATTAGAAAGATGCCCATAATACTTGCCAAAAAGAAACTCAAATGAAATTCTATAAAATGCAATCCCAATGTTGGAAGTGAAACATGAATCCTTAGAAAGAAAGGTAGAAGCCAAATACAGACCACAAAAATGAAGTTCCTGAGAAGTGTTATAGGGTGCAGCAAAGCAGACCAAATGTGTACTAAAGTAATAAGGTAGAAATTAAATATTTTTGTTGCTAGCTATGAAGTATAAGCCTAGAGGCATAACAAACATTGTAAGACTACATAAGAGATGGTCCGAGGAACTGGAACAGGCCAGATGGCATTGGATTTCAATTAATTTGGACTGTGAATAAATAAATGATAAATTACTAAAAGTAACAGTAACCAAGGGATGAAATTACATATGATAAAATGCTAGTTTTATGGCTATGCCCTTAGTCACATGGACAACTGTATTTTTAATGTTGGTTTTTTTTTACCTATTGCATTACGCCTCGTTGACGTCAAGGTCATTAGAGGTGGGATGGGACTGGGGAAGGAATTCGGCCATGGCCTTTTAGAAGGAAGCATTCTGGCATATGTCTGAAATGATTTGGGGAAACCATGGAAAACCCAAATCTGGATGCCCGGACGGGAATTTGAACTGACATGCTCCCAAATGTGAGGCCAGAACGTTAACCGCTCACCCACCACGCTCAGTTTAATGTTGGTCTTTCCCCTTCTTTGCCATTATACAATGAAATAAATATAGCAAAAGGTTTGGTCTAGTATTTTCTTTACTATTTTGTAGTGTTTATCTCATGTAAATATTCACTATGAGGCTTCTACGATTCTTTGTATAATCTGATTTATTTGCCTTTGTTCAAAATTGTAAGCTTTTTTTACATAGTATACATCACACATATTTAACAAACGTATCATTTAATTTGAAACATGTTTCAATTTTACAAAAATATTTGTACTTTCTTAATTGTGGTTTCTCTCCTCAGTTCTAAGAAATCAAAATGTGGATGAAATGATTATTCAACGTGCAAGGCATGTTATTGGAGAAATCAATAGGACCGAACAAGCAGCAGAAGCACTGAAGGCAAAAGATTATACATTATTTGGGAAGCTGATGGTAGAAAGCCACGAATCCTTAAAGTAAGTGTGAAACACATGTACCATCTAATAGTATGCTTTCATATTGTAGTGCTGTGAATATACGATTAGATTGCTTCTTATATTTCAAAACAATTCTTTTATTTTCATTGTTGGTTATGCATTTTACTTTAAAATTTAACAGCAATTTACACAGTCATTACTCATTTCGGGTTGTTGTCATTTTATTTAAGGAAACTTGAGATAGTAATGTCTTGTTCAGTTGTCCAATAAGTCACAGTTGTATTATTGCTGTAGAACTACTCAAATTCTAGAAATTATCACCCACATACATTTTCATATGTAATAATGAAATAAACCCCACCTGGTATTTTTATAACATGCAAGACTGTTATTCATGAATAAATATTAGAAAAATTGGATACATCTGTACTAAACAGCACTAGAACTAATAAAAATAATTGTGGAGGATAAACTACGGCTTATGAAACATGACAGAAGGATAAAGACTCAAAACCTCGAACTTTTTGTTGAGCAGTAGGTGTGGATGTCCTGGACTTCCATCCATATGTTTATGATTTGTGTGTGTCTTCATCGTTTTTATGTGTAAACACTATCTTGCAAGACATTTTTAGAAAATGTTGGTTTCTTTCTCTGGTCTTTTTTTAATTTTATGGTCAACATATTTTTCCCCATCATCCACTATGCGATTTAATTCTTGTAACAGGTAAAACAGAAACACATTTCTTTTAACAGATTTACAAAAAATTAAAAAGGCTGAGAAAGATTTTCTACAAAGAGAACTTTCATGTTGATGAACTCCAGTGTAAATATTTTATATTAAGTGATAAAATTAATTGCCAAGAGTATAAAGAAGTAACAATAAACTTGAATTATACAGAAAAAGAATGCAGGCGTGACACTTAAAAAAAAAAAAAGTTAAGACAAAAAACAATTTGAAATATATCGTTACAAAAGGATGATATCTTTGCAACAAAATTTTAAATATGATTGTCCCTTTTCTTGTGTTTATCTGAATATGTTATATATAATTCAGCTAAAATAAGTTTGTATGGTCTTGCGACCTGATGACAAAATTTCAGTTTGTTGCCATTCCACCTTTGTCATGGCTGGACCTACATGGAATCTGAAACATGGTGTTCTAGTGAAGCTCATTTAATTAAGCAGTACTTTTAAAACTTTCTGGCTCCATCGCAATATGAACCCACGACTTCAAACTTTGAGAGCAGTGCCTTAACCACAGAGCAACCAGACTGCTGTATAATTCAACTGTGAAATGATTTATTTCTGATTCATTATTTTTAGTAAAATTTATTTGAAATATTCATTTTTTATCATTAATTTAATTTGAAAATTACAGTAAATAAAAAATAAAAGATTTTTGTGGAGGATTAGTAGGGATAATTTCTTAAAAGAGGCACCTTACTAGTGATAAAAAGTATTAGATTGTTAGATTTATACCATTCAGTACCAACTATAAATCTTACATTCATGATAACTTCAAGTGAGGTGCATCTGTATTTTCACATTATATTTTTACACATCATATATAAAATTTATTATTTATTAACTAATAAATTAATAAGATATAATTTACAACAGTGCATCTTTATAATTGTAGTTTGGTATATAAAACTAAGCTTTAACGTCATGTCAATTAAATTAAAATCAAATTAAAATTGCGCGGATTTTAATTTGTGTCTCTGCAATGCATCTTTGCTGAGTGTCTCACGGACAATGCTATGGGGATAGGGAGGAGTCTCACCCGCCCGTGCTCACACCGGCTAATGATTTGTAAGCATAATATTGTATTGGGTAGTTAGCCATTAGCCACAGCTGACAACACTGCAAGACAAATGAGTACGTGTGGACCTTTGTTCAAATTACGAACAACATAACATGTATTTTGTGCAAAAAGTGCAAGACTGATGTTAACAGCCATCAGTCTGATGATGATAATACAGCTCATATTATGACATTCATTTCAGGTATGTTGTACCAAAATTTTATACTAAAAGTTAAGACTAAAAATTATATGCTAACATTACAGTAATTACAATTTACGTACATTCACTATTATCTATAAGCCCACATTTGTCCACAGCTGGACATCGGCCTCTCCCAGGCCATGCCAGCTATCCTGTTACTAATATTATAAATGTGAATGTATGTTTCTTTGTATATTTATCCTTCAGTCATGTTCGAACTGGCATCAGGTACTGCCAGATAGCCACAAATTTAAAGCCTCACGTATATAACAAGGACACAGCTTATAAAAATAAATACAGTCACTTTGGTATACAGTTTACATAGGTAAAAAATTATTTAAAAGAAATAAATTGATGTATAATGTTTTAGACACGAAGAAAACAACATTTCTACAATGTCAGTTAATAGTGGAAATAAATCAAATTAGAAAACATAATAATACAATCTTAATCCAAATAAATAACTAGCGCATAACAATACTAGTAACCAAATGAGCCTTAGTAAGACATTTCAGCACCAAAAATGAATTATTAACAAAGTTATTAACCATTGGTGTAAATAGTCTAACAATAGGAATCTAAATGTAATATAACTTTTTAATGACAACAAGAAGTGAAATAAGTTTAGTTGTAAATTCAGAGAGAAATTCAATGAAATTTAAGACCATAATAGTTTAGGATTTATAATGGTTTACATAACATAAAGACCCTTTTAAAATGATTGAAACAGTTATTAAATTTAGGAGATTTCAGGACGAGGACAACCCCAAAAATAAGAAGATTTTAAAATAAGAATACTTAAAACTGACAGGAAGATATCATTTTCAAAATGTAACAAATTATCATTTGACAAATGTAAACACAAGTTCTGTTTAAAGGTAAATTATGGATATAAAAGATTCATTGGAAATGTAATATTTTGTGAAGGAAAAAGACTTTAGACGGAAATTTGGTTGAGAACTACTTCAGTAAATTGTAACAGCTTAGCTATTGATTCTTTTGATATAATTATAACAATATAAAATGTTCAAAATTACATAATCTATATTGTAGCAAAATTTGATAATGATAGGAGTGAATTTTGAAAGACCTGTGATGTCAGGTGATTGCAAAATAGAAAAATACCCCTGCCCAATGCTAATTTCTGGAGAGGATATAAATTAAGATTACAGGGTGGCAGTGGTGACAAGTGTTATTTCAGTTTTGAGAGAGTGAGAATCCCAGTGTGTCATGTCATGGCGCAAAAATAAATAAATGTGTGGTGGATGTAGCTGTGATCGGCAACTAAATATCTCTCTGAAATGAACTTCAACTAGAAAAGACTTTCTAAAGTACAAGGGTGGTCCAATAAGTACTTGGCCTACAAAAGAAAAAACGAAAATTTTGCAAAAGTGGTGATTTATTTCTCCTTCTAGCTCGATACACTTGACCCAGTGATGCTCCAACTTCTTTAACCGATATGAAAAATACGTTTTCTGGAGATCTGCAACGTAGGCCTCCGTGGCGGTGATAACCTCCTCATTCAAATCAAATTTCTGCCCGGCGAGTGTCTTCTTCAAGTTTGGAAACAAAAAGAAGTCGCACGGGGCCAAATATGGAGAATATGGTGAATGGGGCAGCAGTTCATAGCACAATTCCACCAATTTGCCTGTGGCGACGGTGGAGGTGTGAGCTGGTGCGTTGTCATGGTGGAAGAGCAAATTTTTCTTCGCCAAATGCGGCCATTTTTTCTCCAATTTGGAGTCAAATTGGTCCAATAATTCAGCATAGTAAAGCCCTGTGATCGTTTTGCCCTTCTCCAGGTAGTCGGTGTAGATCACACCTTGTGAATCCCAGAAAATGGTGGCCATCATCTTTCCAGCCGATGGTACAGTTTTCGCCTTTTTCGGAGCATGTTCGCCGGGTAACGTCCACTGTTTTGACTGTTTCTTGGTCTCTGGTGTGTACCAGTCGATCCATGTTTCATCGACGGTCACGTAACGACGCAGAAACTCCTTCGGATTGTGCTTAAACAGCGTCCAACACTGCTGTGAAGTGGTCTCACGGTTGTGCTCTTTTGAGATGCCTACTGTCCCAGCAATCTCGCGCACCTTCAGTTGGTGGTCTGCCAATATGAGAGCGTGGATTTTTGTCACATTATCCTCCATGGTAACCGTTTTTGGGGCACCTGGGAATGACTCATCAAAAACTGACGTGCAACCACGTTGAAACTTGTTAAACCCATTTTTGACAGTCACCGTACACAGCATCCAAGCGCTCTTTGATTTTGCTGCGCGATTTTCCTTCCAAAAACAAGAATAAAATGACCAACCAATATTACTCTTTTTCCATTTTCTAAAATCCGCAGACACACCCACTTTTACACGCGATCAAAACAAAACTATGACTCTAATTTGGCTGAAATTTTAACAACAGCCTTCTAAGATAATGTACTACACGATAATAAATTTCTCTGGCAATAGTGGCGCCATCGGGAAGAGAGGTTAAGTACTTATTGGACCTACCTCTTATTACATAAACTGATTTCTGTACATTTTTTTTTATTGCTGATCAATGGTTTGCTGATGCAATTGTCATTAATGAGTGAAAGCTGAAATTGTTGTGTATCTCAGAATGTAATCTACTGTTTACAAGAAGAGTCAAATCTGATAGACAATCATTGCCACGATTATGCAGATTCCTGATACCCGCATTTAACTACATATCGTTTCGCAATAAATGCAGTGAAAATTATTTTCTTGTGAAACTTCATTTAAAGCTGGACCTATTACTGCTCTTGCTCGTTACACTAAATAACCTATTTAACAAAGTTCTCAAAGGAGTTGATGGCTATCTGTGTGGAAAGAACTATGCATTGAAAATACTTACACTCCATCTAGAGTTGCCCCTGTCGTAACTAGTTACCACCTACTAATCAAGAATAAATAAAAAAATAAATGTAGCGAAAAAAAAATACGGCATTCTCTAACAAACAAATAATTATGACAGCTAGCAGAAATATTGAACACCATCTGTTGGCCTTACCAGTGAACTATTTCACCATCTCAGAGACACCAGATGGCTCAAATTGCGCATACGAACTGGTAGCTTCGCAGAATTTTCGAAGGAAAGGTATCCACTTTGGAAGTAGCAACTTGTGACAACTACATTCTGTCTCCAGGTGATCCCGGGCAGTGGGCACACACACACACAACATGGTGGAGCTCGAAAAAGTTATTAACACTGTCAGTACAGTGCAACAGCAACTGTAATTTTTATCATGTGGAGAGATCACTGTGATATTTATTACTGAATGCAGGGAGTCATGGTTGAGCTGAGAGTCTGCAGTTTGTGGGGTTGAATCCAGACCAGATCTTGCAATTATCAGAGTGTAAGTTATAATTGTGAGATGAATCGTATTAGTGAGTTTTTAAAGAAGCCATTTTCACTACAATCCTACAATGAGAAAAAATTGAAGGTGGTGTAAGTCTTCCTAAATTTTTCACATTAAACATTTTGTACTGAAAATAAAGTGCTAAAATGTCTTGGTTGAGGAAATTTAACTGTGATGCGCATTTAAAAAACGACTGACTGACTGTACTAGCAATGTGAAAATTAAGTTTTCCATATTCCACATGTTCCGTTCGGGTGCAAATTTAATTGGTCACACGGAGGAGTTTCTGAATTGCTACATCTTGCAGGAAATATTAAGACCCACAAAAAATTGGAAGGTCTTGTTAATAATATGCTTAGTTTAGCAATGCTTTTAAAAATAAAACTTTCAGAATCAAATCTAATTTTCAGCACTAACTTAATGAACAAGTGGATATGAAAAGTTACATTCTAAATTTAATTATAAATTGTGTGCAATTTTGTGGTGCTTTCGAACTTGCTTTGCAAGGATACATTGAAAGTGATTAATCCAATAATACCAGAGTGTTTCAGCAACTAATTCTTTTCACTTTGGAGTTGGACAATAATTAACAAGTTATTTGTAAGAATTTAAAGACACCAGTAAAACTATTCAGACTGTACTGCTCGAGTGTATGTTGAATGTGCATCATGAAGTTTAGAAAGGAATTCACAATGTTGAATGTGTTGCCATGACAGCTGATGAAACCACATATGTGTCTTGCCAATTTTGATTAGTTATAGAGTTGCAGAGGTGTAAGAATTTGGGTGAAACAATATTAGCCTCTTCCAACCGAAATATCAATCTCTCATTCACATTGTGCATGGACAAGGCTCTGGCATTGTAATGATTCCTGGTATGAGTCACCCATTACTTGCCAATGGGCTCATGAAACGAGGGCAGAAGAGAAGGGAAAGGTCTAGAGCACACTAAAGGTGGATGAATCAAAACTGATGCAGAAGACAATGGGAGGCATTAAAAACCCAAAGAGTATCCCAACCATATATAAGCCTCCCAAATTACATATAGTATGATAGTTTCTTCCTGTGTATAATATTCTGGACATAAAATAGTTTCCCCAGTCAGATCTCCATGAGAAGACTGCTCAAGGAGGAGTCAACATTCTGAGAGTCGGAGCATGAATGTTAGAAGTCTAAAAAAAGGTAGGTAGATTAATTAACATAAAAGGCAGTATACAAACAGTTTAGTGACAGGATTATTTTAATGAGGGTTGAAATTAGTACAAGTGTATATGCCAATGTCACAGGAATATGATGAAAAAATATAGAAAATATGTAATGAAATTTAAGAATTAATCTGGTATGTGAATGGGAGGGAAAATTTAATAATTACGAGTGATTGGAATGCTATAGTGGGAGAAGGGAAGACGGGAATACTGTAGAAAATTTTGGGCTTTGAGAAGAAACAAGTGAGGAAACAGGTAGTTAGAATTTAGTGAAAAATATAAACAGACTGGTGAACACACTAGTTAAGAATCATACAGCAAGGATATACACCTGGAAATGTCCAGGGTAATCATGTAGATATCAACTGAATTATATCATAGTCAAACATAGAATCAGAATAGAGTTCTAGACTAAAGAATATCCAGGAGCCGACAAAGTCTGACCACAATCTTAGTTATGAAGTGTAGGATAAAATTCAGGAGAATAAGGAAGCAATCCAGACAGAATGGACTGGAACTGAACAAATCAAAACAAATCTAACATGAGAGAAAAATTTACATAAATGGTGGAAATTGGTCTAAGAAATAACTCTGAAAGTAGTCCAACCGAGGACTGAAGATAGAAATAATCTAAGCTGGTAAAGATTCTTTAGGCTTAGGAAACAAGCCACCTGAAAACCTTGGATCACAGAATATTTTTAAAGTTGATGGGTCACAGGAGAAGGTAAAAAAATACCGTGGATGATGCATTGAGAGAGCAGAACAGGCATTTTAGAAATCAAATAAAAGAATTGCAAGAAACCAAAAGTAAAGTGACTACAAGAAAAGTGCAAAGAAATGTGTAGGTAAAGCAGATGTGGTCAATAGGAGGATCAAACAAAATTTTGGAAAAATGAAGGAAAATTGCCTAATCAACAAGACTGCTGATGGGGAACCTCTTTTAATCTCAGAAAATAATTACCCAATGGAAGGAATATATAGAGAAACTGGATAATGATACTGATTTAAACAACAGTGTAGCAGGAAAAGAAGGTAATTTCGACACTGATGACTTGGAAGATGCTGTTTTAAGGACAAAATTTGATGGAGCTTTGAAAAATTTGAAACCAAATAAGGTGGTTTGAACTGCAGAACTTATGAAATCTGTAGGGGAAAAAAATGAATTCAAAGATTGTTCAAACTGATGTCAAACAGTTACAAAACAGGAAAGATTCCAACTTATTTTAATAATAAAAGTATCATCTTTACCCTTCTGAAGAAATGGCAGCCCGAAAAATGTGAGAATTATCACACTTTATGTCTCAACATCACATGCTTCACAATTACTGAACAGTACAATACACAGATTAATAAGTACCATAGAAAAGATAGTAGGGGGAGATCAGTTTGGGTTTAGGAAAAACTGTGGTACAAGAGAAGCAATTCTGGCTTTATGATTAATACTTGAAGGGCAGATCAAGAAAAACAAAGATATTTTTATGACATTTGTCAATTTAGAAATAGCTTTTGAAAATTGGTCAAGATGTTCAAAATTTTAAAGAAATTAAGTCTAAAATACCAAGAAAGAAGAATACTTTATAATCTATATACGAATCAAGTGATTATAATAAAATAGAGAATCATGAGAGACATTCATCAGTGAGACAAAGTTATAGCCTGTCCCCATTAATATTCAAAATGCATGTAAAGGAAACAAAGGTAGTTAAAGAAAAATTTGAATGTGGCATCAGTGTTCAAAGAGAAAAAAAAAATCAATATGCTACGACTTGCTGATGAAATTGTCCTGTTAGCAGAATAGATGAGGGTATTGAGCAGTTACTGAATGTCATGAATAAAATACTGAATGAAGATTTTGGACTAAAGATAAACGAAAGCAAGACAAAAGTGATGAAATGTAGCAGAAACGAAGGCAATAACACAAATATAGGTTTGGATGCAATAGGAGAAGTGAATTCTGTTACTTAAGAAATAAAATTATAACTGATGGCTGAAGCAGGAATGGTATTAAAAGCAGAATAGCACTAGTGAAAAGAGCCTTCTTTAAAAAGAGAAATCTTTTAGTTTCAAATACTGATCTAGGTCTTTTTAAAACTATGTGTGGAGCACAGCACTTTATGGTAGTGAAGCATTGACTTTAGGAATACCAGAAAGAAATAAAATTGAAGCATTCAAAATGTGGTGGGATAGAAAGATGCTGAAAATTAGGTATGAAAGTGTTTTGGAAGAGTCTTACAGAAAGAACAGATAGGATGGTTAATCTGTTAATGGAGGGAACAGTTGAAGGTAAGAACTGTAGAGGAAGACATATGATTATATGAAGCAGATAATTGAAAATGTAGGTTGTATGGGTATGTTGAGATAAAGAAGATAGCATAAAGTAGGAAGAGATGACTGCATCAAACCTGTTGAGAGAGCGGTGACAGAAAAAAAAAAGTAGTGTTGTGCTATATTGTTAGTCGAAAACTTGTAGAAAGAGTTTGAAAATTTGGGAACCATAATGACCATCTTGCTAGTGTTGATTGCAGATTGTATTTTGTAAGAACTTGACACATTGAGATATTAATTTTTTTGGGTGATTTTACAATGAAAGTTATGATGGGGCTTCTGTAATGAAAGGAAATTAAAATGGCATGCAGAAAAGAATTAAAATCATATACCCCCTTTCAAACATATTTCAATGCTATGCAACCCAGATAAAGGCTGCTTTTGGCATTAAGATTTATCAATCAGAAGTGCACATTTACTACACAGATATCTCCGGAATTTTGTTTTTTCTTTTCAAGTTCTTCTCAAAGAATAAGAGCATTATCTGACATTTTTCAGAAGAAATAATCACTTGTGTATCAGATTAGGTGGAATTTTAACTGTCACAGAGTTAGCTGTATTTGTTAATACAGAAATAATTTAATAGATGTAATGCAAGCTATTGAAAACTGAAGAAATACATTTACCTTCTAACCTTCAATAGGTATATGCATATAAAACTATGTTGAATGAAAAGAACTTTGTTTTCTGGTTAATGCTGTTTATTTACATTGGCCTCACCTTAAACACTTTATCGACCAGAATGAAAGGTCACAGATTAACAGTTTACTTCCACCCTATTGCTTTACATGTTAGCTCTTACAAATCTTGTGACATCCAATAACTATACAGTCAGAGCCATCAGAGTACTCACTGATACCAATTCCCAATCTGAACTTTGCAGTTGGGAATTGGTATACCAACACATTCTGCAGACCAGACACACCCTCCCCCGAGATCTCCAACTCAGAAAATACCTGCAATCCTTACCCTGGCATAACCATTACTTTCAAATGTAATAAATACACACACACACAATTAGAATATGAAAATCAACCACTGCTTAATTTAAGATGGCTGTATGGCATGAACACACATAAC
The DNA here is from genome assembly GCA_031002005.1 of Vandiemenella viatica. NCBI lineage: Eukaryota > Metazoa > Arthropoda > Insecta > Orthoptera > Morabidae > Vandiemenella > Vandiemenella viatica. Next base: position 80,694,731 of record JARYHS010008074.1, read on the forward strand.
AAACCCAAACACAAAAGACTGTAATTTTCGGCTCTTGGCTCTTCATCAACAAGAGAACATTACTGATGTTTGCTACTAGAAAACTGCCTAACATCATGGCAGTTGAGCAAGGAAGAAGGTAGGGGTAATTCAAACAGAAGGTAGGGAGACAAGGAAGTGTTTTGAAGCCAATACCTGAGAACTGAAATATATCAAAACTGATCACTGGTATGCAAAAAGAGTAGACAGCAAAATAACATAAAAACTTAACTGCATAAATATAAATAAAAAGAACATTAAACCTAATAACATATGAAGTTGAACATCAATTTTGATTAGCAGTGGTTCAAGTTAGTTAGTGGGAGTGGAAGCAAGGAAAAACTAATATATTTACACAAGAGTCATTATTTTCCAAAAACAACTATCTCAAGATGCTAACCAAGTTTGTCTGCTGTATAACATTCCTTCTCCTGCACTGCAGTCTTTGTTGGCTTGAAAATTTAGTCAGTCTAATATTCTATCTGTAACACATCACTGAATTCCCAAAGTTATTCCATGTTTTGAAGTAATGGCTGACAAAAAAAAACTATAAAAAAATGTAGTAATAATTTCAGTCTGCAAACTAAATCCTCTACGAAGATAATTATAGACACTAAGTACAATAATTAAGTTGTTTATATCGGTTATATCAGGATTAGCCATAGTGATATTTAACAATTTTGAAAATTAAGATCCATTACCAAATCAATATTTCTTAAAAATAAAATAAACAAATGTCCTGAAAATAATTCTTTATTTAAAATACCTGTTACATTATTTGGTGGAGGAATATACATATTCTGAGTAGCTTACAAGCCTAATTTGATGCATTGCTCTTCCACATTCAGGTATGGTTTATTAAAAAATATCAAATTACCTAGCTTAGAAACTGGTGGAAGCTACATACCCAATTTTTCTTCAGTTTATACTAATGTTTTTTACATCAACTGTATTTTGTTTAATTTCTATCAAACTAATCACTCAAACAAACAAAAATACTTTATTAACATTAAGTAATTTACCACTTTTTATAGTATTGTAATAGGCATGAAAATTAACTGCTTTCTCTGAAAGGTCAGACTACGAAGTGTCTTGTCCAGAGTTAGATCAACTGGTGGAGGCAGCAACTGAGGTAGACGGTGTGCTTGGATCTCGTATGACTGGTGGTGGGTTTGGAGGATGTACTGTCACACTGGTATGTTTTACATGGAGCAGGGGCACTGCATCTTTTACAGTAATCAAACTAATATTAAGATGTTTTACTGAAGTCTCGGGCACTTGTATCTCAACATTTGTGAGGCTAGATAAGACTATCCACACTATATTAATCTTAAGACCATTATCTAGCAATAGTTTTGAGCTTTTAATGATTTAATGGTAAAGAGAACATCATATGCACTTTTAATAATGTAACCATTACCTTTATTTGCAAAGATGAATGGAAAAAGCAAGTTGCACTACAAAAACAAAAGGCTTCCATTCATATTAACCTCAAATCATAATGTCATATAGACTAGTTATTGCACGTTTCCATTTGCCCACAAAAAAATTGCAAAGGATGAGGGGAGGGGGGGGGGAGGGTTGTTTGCAGGTAATTTTTCCACGTGACCAATAAATTTGGATTTACTAAACCAAGCTGTAATCCATTACTCTGCAGTAGATGTTAATATGTTTAAAAAAATAAAAATGTCTACTTATATGATTTAGACCACTTTCACTAGCTATTTAGATATTACTTGCTCTCTATTTGTTACTATTTTTTCACTGATAATATATTGCAAGCAATCATTGTACTTTCCTCAGCATTTTTTTATTTTATTTTTTATTTTGGCAGTAAGATGACATCTGTTCGTGAAAAATATACTATTAGTGCAGTATTCTGGAGCTTTATGGCAATGTAATTAAGTTGCCATCTGTGAAAACTTGCTAAAAAAAAAAAAAAAACACTATCAGGGTGGCCACAAGGTTAATGATTTAAAAATTCCCTGATATTTCCAGGTTTTCCAGAAAAATTTGCCATACTTTTCCCCGATTTATTCACATGATTAAGATATTTAAAGTTTTAATTAGAGTTTAATTGTAAATAATTAAATCTGGCATAAAGCTCATAAAATTAGAAAAAGAAACATGTTTAAGAATGTTTATTTGGATATTTTACAACTAATTTAATAATCTTATGAAGCTTAATTAAAAATGAGTAGCACAAAAATAAGATAATGACTAGTATGAACTAGAACAAATTAATAATCTTTCAATATTTGGTAGATAAAATAATTGAAGATTTTTAAATTGTTCATCAGTAACTTGACTCAGTCAAAAGCTTAGCTTTTTTATGCCTTTTTTCATTTGCTACAATTTTCTTTTCAAATCTTCTGGTTCCGTTATTGTAGCTTTTTTTGTTCCATCTTCAATTTCTTCTGTTGCCGAGTTAACACTTTTGTGCAAGTTTCCGCGAGTCTACGCAACATAGCATGAACACGAGTTTGTATAAACCGTGCAATCGTGTAGGCTCACCTAGCGTGGTTGCTTGCGTGTGCCGCTCGCCTTAGCGGTTTATTTGGTGTGAGTTAAAAGCATGAGCATGATGTTTATACCGTCACATCGATTCAGCATTTGAAAGAGCTCTGAATGACACAAAACTTAATAAATCCTACCTGTTTAGACCTCTGGTTAGTATTTACATGATCATATGTATTATTTTGTCCCTGCTTTAATTTGCTTCATATCATTCATACAAAAAAGTTATAAAGCCGTATAATTATCGCTATTCACATTTTTTCTGGCATTGGTGTCTTGAATCTAGGCTTTTGTTTGGATATTAAAGGTTCAATTTTTCTCAAAAGAAGTTCAAAACCAGCTTGTGACATTCAACAGAACTTCGAAAACTCTCCACAAATTCAATTTTTTTGGAACATCTGTTTCACACTTTGCTTTAAAGTGTAAAACTGTTTAGTGTAACAAAAAAACACCTTTGTAAACTCACTACTCTATGATTGCTGTTTCATTCAGTAAAAAGTATAACTTCTGAGTTTACATGTACAATAGTACTATAATTCTGATTTAGATGGTATTCATCCATTTTTTTTTTTCCTTGTTAAATATAATTTCGAATGCCGAGTTCCAGAGAGAGTGTAAACAGCAGCTCATGTAGGAACATCTCGTCGTCATATCTCGACGAGGCGTAAGACGAGATGCAAGTCACTAGTGTAAATGTGGCATTTGTTGGCTATTTTATATCAAAAATATATAAGCTGAATTATTAAAATAAATTATTTAAAAAATTTCAAATTTTGGGTTGTCGCAATTAAAATTCCCTGATAATTTTTGAAATCACATGGATTCCCTGATATTTCCATGATATTTCAAGGTTGCTTTAAATTCCTGATAATTCCCGATATTCCAGGTTTGTGGCCACCCTGACTATTCACTGGCAAAGGATCATTAGACAAAAGAGAAAATTGTTGGCAGTAAAGACAAGAGTTACATTACTTTGTTTTTATGCAAACAACCATGTTCCTTCTTAAAGCTTGCACATAGGAAAAAAATTTCAAGAAAATACAAGACATACCAACATTATATTCTAATACAATGTTCATTTAGAATATGTTCTCATAGAAATGATGGTAAAATTAGTTTATATGGACAGGGCAGATAAAACAGACCAAACACTCATCAAAGCTGAAGGGAGGAAGGCAACAGCAACTCAAAACAACACACAAACACAGAAAAAACAATATGTCAGGTAAACACCATTTTTCAAGTTAGCAGAAGTACATGGCTGAGCTTGTGCAAGCCCTGCGTTCGACACATCCACACAGAATTCTATGCTGCTGCCCTCCTCCCTTCAGCTTTGGTGAGTGTTGTGTGTATTTTATCTGTCCTGCCATATAAATATTACCTCATGCCAGTTCTTTCCTTCCATTGTTACTAAAATTAGTTTGTATTTCATAGGTCTACAAAAATGCAGTTGATGCTGTGATTGAAAACATACAAAAGAAATACACAGGAGATCCTACATTTTATGTGGTCACTCCATCTGGAGGAGCTAAAATTTTGAAGAGGAGCTGCTCTTGTAAGAACTAATGGACTTGATTGGAAAGTGATATTGATTTGTTATTTAATTACAAAAACCATTTGTAATTAGCACAGAAAGTAGAAACAATAGGGGTTATGACACTATCAGTGATAGGTAGGCTTATTTCACAGTCTTCCACAACTTGGATGTGTACATGATATGAAATGGTGTGTGGGTTTTAATGCCTGATCATTGATTTCCCAATGTAATTTTATTTTGGCTAAAAGAGGAAACCACTAATGTCTGGTTTAAAAACAAAATATATTACTCAGTGAAGTAATTTTTTTTTTTATTTTTTTTTTAATGGAAACAGTGATGTAGAGTTAATGGTACAGAATTTAACTTTGTAAAGCCAAAGATTTTATTTCATAATTAAAATAATGATACCTATTATTTGTGGTGTTGCTTGTTTCACAAAAATAAACTAAATAAGACATTTCCCATGCTGTATTCGTTGAATGGGAGGCAAATGAAGATCATAACGATAATGTCCCTAAATCCCTAACAATGAATTACAACAGAAGAGTAGCAACTTAAGATAATATTAAAAGTAATGTACTTTTACCATGAATAGCAATGTGTAATCTGGACATTTAAATATTGCAGTACACAGAAAATTGGGTTTAAAAAATTAAGAGAAGCAGAAGGCACTAACTATGGCTCTAAATTGAGCCTAGTACTGAGAGGTTTATATTTAATGCATTGCTTCAAGTTTTGGAGTCCCTCGAAGGAATTTCTAGATGGCCACTTCTTCAAATTTACAGTAAGCAACATCCACTCCTCAAGATTCATTAACCATAAGGAGTTTCATATAGCAGAGCAAAATAGGCATGCTCTTCATTTCTTTATATCCTGCACGAACACCCTTTTATATGTACCTTTTTTTATGCTAACAAACAGCACAAGCTGAAATTACTCAGAGTGAACACCTTTTGACTAATTAATATGAACATCGCATGACTTGCAAGTGAAATTCGTAATCAACCTTCATCCTGTGTGTGTTTGTGTGTCTATATATATAACTGCCGTATATACAAAAACAAAACAAAATAATTTTCATTATACACAGTCATTCTTTGAATTTTTCTTGCATACTAAATAAATTTCGAATGTATCTTCAGTTCGACCATTTTGTTGTCACAAATTTTTATTTTGGACTTTCTTTCCTTGCAAATAAAATGTGATTAGGACCCTCCATCTAACTTAGAGCACTGGCACAGTGTTAAACCCTAATTGGGGGGTTCAGACCCTGCCAGCAGTATCCTAACAATAGTGGTTATTCTTTTCTACGTTTGTTTAGGTGACTCAAACCATGATACTCCATTTCTGATTTTAAAAAACTATTCATTTCATAGACAAACTAATTTTTCAGCAATGGTTTCTACTATTTTATTATAGATTGCTCACATAGAGAAAAATTAGTGCTGAATATTGAAAATTTCTATTTGTTGTATTTTCAACTTTTCATGAGTTTATACATATAAATCACAGAGGATAGGGAAATTTACTCATCACTCACCAAAGTTGAAGGCTGCAATACATGTGCAACACATGAGAAAAATACAATATTTTGGTTTAAAACCTTATTCATGCAGTTGGGAAGGAGCCATTTGCTAAGGGAGGTGTGCACACACCTTATGGCTGGCAATGGAAGGCAAAGTGGTGTTAAACTGCTGTGAAATGAACTATTGATATAGTGGAAAAAGGTTAAGATTATATATATAGTAACCAGGAAATGATAGGTGCTATACTTTTTTATTGATTTTGTGTTGGGGTTATCAACCTGAGCGATTACAGGCGGGAATTTATTTAATTTTTTATACTTTGGTTGCAAGATTACTTTATTGTTAGTTTTATTAACAATTTATAGGAATTTAGGTAGTTTGTTACCACTAGTGAATAGGAATTACAATCAAATTGAATCACCACTTACTTTAGATGATGGTTGCATGGCGTGAACACACAAAAATGCACAAGAACAGGAAAAACATGGTGACGTTCAGCGAGTCCTTTAATAACTCTCTGAACTTCACATGGACCTAATCCCACACCCAGGCCACATTCTTGGCCATCTCAGCTCCTCAGTCCACACCAAACCCACCAACTCACAGCAGTACCTCCATTTCGACAGTTGACATCCATAGCACACCAAACGTTCCCTCCCCTACAGTCTTGGCATTCGAGGCAGTTGTATATGTTGCAACCAGAAATCCCTCATGGAGTATTCAAACATCATCTCACAAGCATTGGTATCCCACAACTATCCCCCAGCTTTGGTTCACAAGCAACATTCATGAACCACATTGCAACCTGCTCAACCTATTGACTGCTCCAAAACCCCTGAAAACAACCATAGCCCAGTCCTGGTTACATATAATTCCCTGGCCTTGAATCCATCAAAGAATCCTTTGGCAGGGTTACAATTTCCTACCAACCTGCCCAGAAATGAGATCCATCCTTCCAAAAATCATCCCCCAGCCCTCCCAGAACTTGTTTCAGCAGTCCTCCAAACCTCAGCCAGCTGCTAGTCCACAAACACAGTCTTCGTCATCCCATCAGACAGCCCCAAGGATCTTTCCCATGCATCAGACCCCACTGTAAGATGTGCAACATACACCATACCTCCACCACTTTCACCAACCCTATCACTGGTGAGAGCTTTCCTATCATACGACACGCCACCTGTGAAACCTCCCACTTAATATACCAGCTAACCTGCAAACACTGCCTGGCTTCCTATATAGGTTTGACTACCAATCCGTTGCCCATTACAAAGAATGGCCACTGTCAGACGGTTTTCATTCGAAATCCAAAACATCCAGTAGCTATCCATGCCATCTCCCATGTCACTAATAATTTTAATTCTTGTTTCATGGTCCATGCTATCAGAGTCCTGCCAAACAGCAGCAGCTCCTCTGAACTCAGAAGGTGGGAACATGCCTACCAATACAAACTAGGCACAAGGCAACCTCCTGGTGTCAATTTGAGGTAATACCCAGTCAGTACTTTTCCTTCCCTCTATCCTCTCCTTGCCTCCATGCCCACTGTCTATATTGAACCACCTCATACCAGAGGCGATGTTTAACTGAATACATTTTTTTTTTTTTTTTCATTATTGTAATTTTTCAGTTTTGTTTACTTATTTACTTTTACTTTCTCAAATTTAGGTTATGAACATTTTAATGTGTTTTTCTGCACTTTTTGCAACATTTTGCATTGCTCAGGTACCTGCTCCAATTCACTGTCCCCCTGTCCCCGTCCTCTGTTTGAATTTACCCCCACCATGTTCCTGACTAACAGTCATTTTGTGAGACGGTCTCCTACAAGCTGGAGCTGAAGGGACAATACAGAATATTAAGTGCCTTCCCCAGGGAATTGACAGGAAAAAACCAAGTGTCAATATCATCTTGTTTCCAATTATACAAATGGGTCTACACTTTCCTGTCCTGTTGTTACTTGAAAACTTAAAGGGGAGAAAAATCCAAGAGAATTCTTTCCATGCCATAGTGTTTATGTTAAGCCTCTAGTTGGGAAGTTCATCTTGTACACAACCAATATTGGTATCTCCTCCTTTTGGAACCAAACTATGCCTCGTGCTGTCAGTTTCAGACCTCCAGAATCCTATTCCAACTTTCAGTTTTACAGTTAAGTTTTTCTGTGCCTCTTCCAAATAGATTTAGTTACTAACTTCCCAATTCATGCTACCTCAATTGTGTTTTTAATATGGAACTGAAAAAATACCCACTATAAAGTTGAAGGCAGGAGGATAGAAGCAACAAAAAAAAGTCCACAAACTCGAGAAACATTGTTTCCTCAACCTTGTCTACACAGCCACATAAATAGTGGTTATGATCTTTATGATAAGACGCGATGGTGGAGAAGAGGAGGGAGAAGCACAGAAACAGTATCTGTGATAATGTTAGCCGCACTCCACTGTTGCCGAGAATCAAAACAGAAAATATGATTCCAGTTATTTCCAATAGCTCCAGCTTTATATATCTGGGATTAACCATATATTGAAAATTGCTAAAATTAAATGAAAAACAGAACAGTGATCATTAAAGAAGGATGACAAAGAAAGATAGTTTTTACTGATTTATTTATTAATAAGGCTTCAGTTTCATATTAATATATGATTCAACATTGTTACTTATGTACATTCATACACTAGCACTCACTCTTCCATTCAGAACAGACAATTTAAGAAAAGTGTAAATACAAATTTAAAAACTAAGTACTCTGTATATTACTGTCACTCAGAAAAATATTCCAAGTATCTCCTCCCTGCAAACGGTAAACAACATTTGATTCACAACATTAAGCAATTATACCAATCACCATTTTTCCACAATATCTGCTAATGATTATCTGTACAAGATTGGCTTCTGCACCACTAAATACCATAATACAAGTGTTAGTTTCACTATTTCCACAGTGGTATAGACCGGCACACATTGCAAGTAAATAGCCGTACACGTGCTATAAAAACTTGCAGAGCCCACATTCAGAGAGCTCTACCATCATTCCGTTAGCACATTTGACTGTGCTCAATGGAGCCTGAAGTCTGCATAGTTTATTGTAAGAGGTCAAACCGATTGTTAGTGGCAGATTACAAAAATACAGACAAATGTTCAATACTGCTTATACTTATAAAAGCAAAAAGAAAAAAAAAAATCTGGAATGACCAAATCCCTCTAAAAGTTGAGGGAGTATGCTTTTCTCAGAAAAGTAACTTTTAAGAAAAGACGTGCTGTCCAACATGTCAGAGTGGCTGTTGGCGACCTATGCCACGTCAGACAGCACATACTGCTTGACAAATATAGGCACAGGGAAATGAGAAGATCTGAGGACCAGCCTCTAGTTGGGAAGTTCCTCGCCATCAATGGAGTCTTCTTGTGCAGAGCTGTCATCGGCACCAGCTCCTGTTGGAACTGAACCACGCTTCGTGCTACCCGTCAGTCGGGAACTGCTCAGTCCAAGACCACTAGCACCACGCCTGTTTTCAAATCATACAATATTATTTAACTCTATTAATGGAACAGAAAATGCTGCTACAAGGCAATATAAACTGGAACACAGAATACAGTAGAACTCCAATTATCCAAACTCTGACTATTCAAATCGCTGAATATCCTAATGGCATTTTTAATTTAGACGAAAACATACTGAGATTCAAAAAATAATGATTCTGCCTACACACCACATGCAACTTTTCACTGACAAGCAGATGTGTGACTTTGCTGCCCGAAAACGAGTGAATACAGTCAAACAGTGACCGATATGTTCAGCAAGCAATGACTTATTTACAGTATGGTACGTACATACTGTACTAATGTACAGCACTTGTAACTACGTTTAACATGTAAAAGTGTTGCATTTTTATTTGATTAATTAAAAGCTCTTTTCTTTTAAAAATGTTTTTTCCCATTTAATTAATTAAAATATACCCTTTTTAAAAAAATATCCAATTATCTGAATTTTTGACTATCCGAATGAGGTCTGGTCCCAATTGATTCGGATAACTGGAGTTCTACTGTACAATAAACCCATTATTTAAGCTTCCTTACTACTGTGCATCTTTTTTATGCTATCATTAAAAGGATCATCTGAATTATAGTTTTTGTTTGTCTTGTTTCAAATCTCCCTAGAATGCTTGCCTTCAGTTTTACTACATGGCAAGATTACTTTCCGATTCTTGTTCTAATTCATAAAACATTTGTTACAGAACTATTCTCTGACCATTATTAAGTATTCAGTGGGACCATAAACAGGGAAAGTAAGTAACTGACAAGCATTATTTCCATAGAATGAAACCTTTTGTTTTTGGAACTGCTGCACTGTTGAAAAATACATACATTTCTCTTTCTTGGTTATTTATTGAAGTTTGTGCATACTACTAGATAAATTAGAAAGAAATGAGAAGTATGTAATCACTAGACATCAGATTTTCAGGTTCTAAAAATTTTAATTTTGGCTGATAAAACAGGCTCTATTCCAATGCAAATTAGGTTCTAAAAAATATCAAAACAGGTATCAAATTTTTTGTTATGTTTCCGAAATATCAAATAAAAATTCTTTAATTAATAATGAAACATCGAGCAGCATAATTCATAAAGTTCTTGATATGAATTTGTCACATATTTCCTCTTGATGGAGAAATAAATTTGGAATACATCTCTGTTGGATATTTATTGATACAAAAATTCCTATGTGAACACAGAATTGAGACAAAAATGTACTATGCATTTTTATATATGTTGTTATTTTTTCTGTATTTTTATTGGATTATTTAAAAATAGATACATTTACAATGCAGATGGTTGTGTCAACATTCTCAGATTTAAAAATTTGCATATTGTGGAATTTACAACTATTGACAAAACACAATCAGGCATTTATTTTTAACAACCAAATTGCACCATCTATATATTTAAAAATCCACTGTTTGCAATGTAGATTGTTTAGCAATGCAGCACTGTTGATTGAAATATTAAATTTACAGTTTTTAAAAAATATATTACTTGTGATATAATTATTAATAATATCAAGTTAAACTTATTGAACAGGCGGCCACAAAACTCAAGTTTATTATTATTATCAAGAGATTTTCCTCACTACAATGGTTTATCTCCAACACAACAATAAAGAACTCGGAACATTGATCTTGACTTCATCTTCTCAAAATATTTCTCCAGCTATTTCGATCATGTATATCTTCCTCTTCTGCACCCAGTCTTCCCATTGCTGTTTGTACACTTTGGAGCCAGGTAAACATGGGCCGTCCTCTTTTCCTCCTTCCTTTAACTTCCCATTCCTGTACTAATTTTGGTATCCTAGTATCTTCCATCCTTCTTACATGGCCACACCATCCCAGTCTTTTTCATTCTATAACTTCATACATTTCTTCTTCCACTTCCATTAGGCTTATTATTTTGGTATTCCTTACTTTTTCTGTTCTTGATATTCTTGCTGATCTTCTCCAGAAATCCATTTCTAATGCTTTCAGGTTCTTGATATGTTTTTGGTTGATTGTTCAGGTTTCTGATCCATATAAGACTATACTTTCCAATAATGATTTGAATATAATTCTTTTTGTTCTATTTGTAACACTCTTGCTCCATAGAAGTAAATTGAGCATCCCGATTACTTTCCGGCCATTAAATCACCTGACTGAGGCCCAGGCGATTGGGATTAGATCTTTAATGAAGCCAAAGACGAAGTTGAACATCTGGAATGACTCCACAAGCCCAATCAGCCTGCTGTCCACTGAGTACTGTGGTGGAAAGTCTACAGAAAGGTAAAGAATGACCGGACCATGGGACTAAATTGGTCACAACCTTCTAGTGCCAATGGTTGCAATAAGAATGCGGAGCTCTACTTCCATGAATCGCAGGGGAGGGGGGGGGGGTGGCAGGAACTATAAAAACCCTCTGGCACTTGCCTTTTAAAAGTTTTGAACTAGTTACCGGACATAGGCACAATAACAGGGCTACCTGATGTTAGGAAAACCCTTTTACTATTTCTGCCCAGTGTCCAGAAGCAATGTTCAATTTTGCAATACAGTCAAAGCTCTTTATTCGCAGGTTCAGTATTCGCGAATAAAATAATTCTGACAACTTTCTGTATTCGCCACTTGAAATTTTTAATATTCCTGGATCCATTTGGTACATTCAGCAGATTTGGTATCTTTTACCAACGTGCCGGCATCATTTCAGTATTGCTGGCATGTGCCGAGAGTCGCTCTATCTAACCGAAACTACTAAAAAAGCAAACTTATTGCCACTAAAACTAAAGTTCATTGCCAAACTGGTCACTGCCACTGTGTTACACGTTCCGCTATGGCCTTTGATATATACGCTCACCACGATCGGCTCTGAATCTATTATTACTTCAACTAGTCAGTAGTTGCAATAATACTGAGTGAATATTTGTGTCCCCTCTGCCTTATTCACAATTTATAATGTTTAGCAAAAGCAAAGACAAATTAGTTCCTATGCGGAAAAAAGTTGTATTGCCGCTTGGAGTAAAAATAGAAATTCTGGACAGTTTACGCCTTGGAAAGTCTTTTGCATCCTTGTCACCTTTATTCAATGTTAATGAATCAACTGTACGATTCATCAAGAAATCCAAAGACAAAATACGGAATTCTCTAGCTAAAACTTCAGCAAAAATCGTTTGTGATTCAGGAACTGAAAAATTGGAAGCTGCGTCATCATTATGGACCGATGACCGTAACCGGCAAAGAGTGTCCTTAAATGGTCCTATGATCCGTGAGAAGGAAAAGCGTCTCTACACGCATTTTAAAGAACCTGGTGATGAACGTTCAAGTGGAGGATTTCAAGCATCAGAAAGGATGGTTCAATAAATTCAAGATGCAACACTCATTGTATAGCATCAAAATTGTTGGAGATGCTGCATCTGCAGACACCGCTGCAGCAGAAAGATATCCAGAAGAAGAATTTTAAACATAATTGCTGATGGTGGACACAAATCTGAACAAGTGTTTAATGCAGACGACACAGCCGTTTTGGAAAAGAATGCCAAACAAAACTTTCATATCCAAAAGTGCGCCTCTGGTTTCAAGGCAGGAAAAGATAGTTACACTGCTGCTGTGTTCTAACAAATCGGGTGATTGTATTATTAAGCCACTAATGCTTTACAGATCTTTAAATCCCCGTGCTTTGAAGAATCAAAATAAGGACAACCTGCCAGTGTTTCGGCATGCAAATAAAAAAGCATGAGTTACAAGTATTATTTTCTGTGTCTGGTTCCAGAACTGTTTTGTTTGTGAAGTTGAAACTTATTTAAAGAAAAATAATTTAGGCTTCAAGGCCATTTTATTTTTGGACAATGCACCAGGTCACCCTCCTGAGCTGAAAAATATGCATCAAAATCTAAAGGTGATATTCTTGCCTCCTAACACGGCAGCTTTGCTTCAACCTATGACCCAGGGAATAATCCAGGCCTTTTAGATTATTACATTAGACAAACCTTCAAAATCATTCTGGACACCATGGAATGCAATCCTGATACGAATGTTATGCAATGCTTGAAAAATTTTTGACATAGCAAAATGCATTGTTACAGTAAAAGAATCGTTGCAAGAACTAAAGCCATACACTTTGAATTTGCATGGATTCTCCATTTCTGACAGTGAGATTAGGCCACTGTTTTCTCCAGCATGATTTCAAACTTTAACTGCAAGCATTGCTAAAGTTACAAATGGAATAGGATGAGAATGATTTTGAACAGGTAGAATTAAGTTACATTCTAGAATTGCTAGAAGCCAAAGATGAAGATTTGACTGAAATCAACTTACAGGAAATGTTAAATCCCCAACCCACTGAAGACGATACTTCAACAAGTACTGAAATGGTAACATTTAATTTAAAAAACCTGAGTGAAGGTCTATGCATGGCAAATGAGCTTTGTGATTTCTTCATGAAAATTGATCCGTCTATGGAAAGAAGTATTATTTTTAAAAGACAAATTGTTAATGCCACAGCTAAATATCAATCCAAATTGAAAAACTTTTTAAAAATTGCAAAACAAGAAAAAATTACTCAATTCTTTAAAACATTGCCTAACCCTGACAATAATTAAAACGTTGCTTAAAATCTGTTAGTAAATTGATGTTTATTTGACTATTTTTTGGAACCTTGGAACATATCCCCTTAATCACATACAAATCACCATTCCATATTTACAGCATATTGACGGAACATATTCCCCGTGAATAAGGAGCTTTTACTGTACAGTGCAAGCATACCTGCCCCGTTTTTCATTAAAAACTTAATAAAGCTACATGTACGAAAATTACACTATTAAAATATTGTTAATGTAACAGTGAAAACTGCTCAACATATTAGAGAGTGTCCATAAACCACGTAGCTCCATTTTGGCTTCCGGTGACTGCAGCTTCTGTGCTACTAATAGTAAACAAGGACCGAGTGACAATAACACTATAAGTGTTCACTTCAATTTGTGTTTTTCCGAGTTAAAATGCTTTTGCTAATATTCAAAAGAAAAATACGTAAAATGGGCCAAAATAGGTCCTAATAACAATTTAGGCATTATAAAATCACAAATAACTGTCTTAAATTCCATAAATCATACATATAGGACATTTTTTCATGTATTTCAATCAGGAACAAAATAGGTTATTGCCTAAAATCCGAGGTCTACTAATCACACATTTTTAGTGGTTGTACTTATTTGTTATTTGGAAAAACTGTCAATGAGTATAAATACTTCATCTGGTTTCTCTATATCAAATTATAAAATTAAAACCTAAATAATTTCAGTTACTTTTCTCCCAGACAGTGAAACAGACCATCTGTGTTGATCTTTACTCCTTTGTATTGTTCTATATGACAACATGGCATTTAACAGTAATATGCTCGAAGAGGCATCTTTTCTGCAGAGACAAAATTAGTGGAGAGTCTCCAATTCATTTTTGCACTATCACGTTCTGTTATGTTGTGTTTTGTTTGTTGTCTTCTCATTCAAAATTACATAAAATTCTGCTACCAATTTACAGATAAAATGTAAAAATTATGAAATATATTACCTTCTAGCTTTAAAAATTAAGTTTTGTTAAAATTCAACAAATTAAGAGCAAAAAATGAACATGCCTCAAAAATGAATAAAAGCTGATCACTTCAGTTAATAACAACTGCACACACTTCAAGGGAGGAGTTAAAAGCCCAATTGTAAGCTTACAAATTATCTTTTCATTTCCTAGAGTTACATGGTGCCTAGACAATGCAAGAGCCTGTTATATTCTGTGCTCAGATATTCTCAAATAAGTTTGGTATCTTTCCTCCTTAATGCATTTTTTAAGATGACACAACGATACATATACACAGTTCAACAAATAACACAAATTAAAGCAGTTTTAAAATCACCAAACTTTGATTAGCTAAAGCAAATAGACCTCTCTCCTAATCTATTCACAAGAGTTCAAAGAGAGTTGCCATGGTGTGTAAAATTATCATGCATGCAAAATGAAGTTAGTCACCAAAAACAATTTCATGGTTACAAAATAGTAAGCAGAAGGGAGGGAGGGAGGACACTTTAAGTGTACTGGCCTGCAGATTCTTCAAGATCCACAGCAGCTATCACCATTCACTGTTGATTCCTGGTGTATTAAGATATTCGTTAAAATAAACAGTACGTATATCTTCTTTTAATATTATAATGTAGAAAATTATTGTAAAAAATCAAGAATTTATTTAGAAAATAGAGAGAATTATTCACACACAGGTTAGTTGTAATTGTTTACCTGTGTGTAAAAAAGCCTTTCACACAAACTTGAAAAGAAATTTCCACCTTAACTTTCATCTCAAGAGAATATATAAATTATTTTCTCTTATTTCTAGGGCATATTCAGTGCATTTGAAGTTGTGTCACAACATAGTTACCTGAGCTTGTTTTTAAGATTGTTAAGCTCCCTTGTCATCGTCTCTTGACTTTCCATCATATCTTCTACTTCACGTTGGGCTTTTCGTTTTTGAGCTTTTTCACGGCTGATTTCTTCCTCCGCTTCATCTAACTGTCGCTTCAGTGCTTTCACCCTGGCATTGCTCTGCAAGATAAATTAGTAAATTTGTAGATATTTTAAGTATAAAGTGAGCTATTAAATTTAATTCAAGTTTACAGAAATTACTGCGTTCTCTTACACAAAAAATAATAAATAGCACAGAAATTTTAATTACTGAAAATAAATAGTTCAAAACGTGATAAACATGAATATTTATAAGGGTGATGTCATAATCACTAGGACTTAAAAAGGAATTGTCGTTTTGGTCTGAAAATTGTTACACATGTTCATTGAATGATATTATTTAATATATGTTGCTCTTACAGCTGTAAAATATATACATGCTGCATAAACCTCCCACAAACGTTAAACAGTGAGCAACCTGGAGCAGGCATATTGCGTCATATGATAATTTACATGTTCCTTAAACCATATTATTTAACAGTATGTTTCTGTTAGTCATCAAGTATGCACATACTACACAAATTTCACAGAAAAAATCTGCCATTAAGTTACACTATGCAATTAGACGATGCAATTTGTAGTCATAAGTGACCTCCAATGATGTTAATAGTATGTGCAATAAAATGCAACAATGTCCAGTAACCATGACAAACTTTACGTACAGCGAATACTCTATCCAGAGGTGCCATTAATAATGCCGTTCCAAAATCAAAATGACTTAAATTTTAATATAATCCAAATTTATATATAAAATAGTTTAACAACAATATTAAATTGTCATTTTTATACAAGTACAATTCAATCTTGGCTTAAATTATTTAAAACTAATTTCCTTGTGCCTTATGCTTAAATAAGGATATTGCTGCTTTTTCAGCCTAACCACAATCTACGTTAATATTGCCACAACCCCTTTCTGTAGAATATTAAGATCTCAGACACAACAGTATGTGGATATATTTAAGTAGCGTGTCAATGCTACCTATTATTGTAGGAGGTTGCATGTGTGTACATAAATATGGCGTCCATTATTTGCTTACAGTTTAAAGTTGTGTGTGTGAAGTCAGTCTGGTCTGGACATTTGGATGGCTGTGACAGAAAATATTCTCAAATAATACGTCATTATATCCAGGCTGTTAATGGCTCATGCTCTATGGTACAGCAGTATGTCTGTTAAAGTTGTGTAGTATGTATATATTTTTATAGCTCTAAGAACAACATATACTAAATATCATCCAAGGAACATGTAGATCACATTTCATGATCTCAGCCCCGACTTAATACCCATCAAGTACATTTTATAAACAGTTTTCTCTTGGCACCTAAGCGAATACTAAAATGGACTTCACTCTCAGCCTTAGAAATTACAAGTTACACAAACAGAAGTAAAAAAACTGAAAAAAGCTTACACCATTTACTGACAAAAGGTACTACTCATTACCCTTAGGATGCTAACAGGATTTAAAGCCAATATTTAACTGATCAAAAGGTTCAAAGAATATTTTTATATAATTCATGTATCAAATATAGCTGAATGAAATAATTTTCCTCATAATTTTGGAACACCCATTCATTACATATGTGGTTATTCTCAGCCATATTGAAAGTGTGGTCTGTTTTATGTATGCAAATAAGAGTGTTCGGCATTTTTTTAAACTGTAGCTACAAATGGAGAAATTAAGAATTCTCAGCAGAATTCTAAGCAATTTAATAATTTAGTTGCTGGACATGCTTTCAAACATGGAACCTACACAATGCATCATTAGTGAGCCAAAGACAAATTGTTTTAACAGAATGACGTACATATCAAAACTGCTTCAAGAAATAAGAAACAATACTGGCATAACTGGACATTCCATTTTAAAGGGGCCAAATTAAAACTTTGAAACCCTGTATTTCAGTTCAATTGAGATCCGGTATCAAATTTAATTTCTCAGCCAGCAAACTATACCAACAGTATAATTATGTAAGTAGAACAGTGATTCCTTCAATAATGTGTGTGTTTGTGTATCTTACTATCAACTTGCTGGCGGCAAAGGGATTTTATTCAAAACAAGTGACTCCTAAATCTGAAAAACTACACGAAATCCTTCAATCTGGTTGAAAAATGTCGTAGAAACAGTAGACCAGAAAGTCTCAAAACACTATATTACAAGTACTTTGAGGAACAGATCGGATCTTTAGGATAAGTAATTTTTTCCTGCCTTCTTTTTGAGCTGTAATGCTGAATTAAACACTGATTGAACGTTTGATTGTATTTAAATGTATTTTATATAGCTTTTAAAGAGGAATGTAAGTGGTTTCTCAAGTTGAAAAAAATTGATTTGGACAAGAATACTCATGGAAATCTCAGTAGGCTATATGCAAGATATTTTGGATCAAATGGACAATGGAAGTCAAATGCATAGTTAGCACTAGATCTTTACAAGGCTTTGGACAGAGTGAGCCAAAAGATGGTGGTAAATATGGTAAAAACTACTGGAGTGGATGAAAAAGTGATTTCCTGGTAGAAGTATTCTTAAAAGGTAGAAAGCAAGAAGTCGGGGTAGGAAATGCAGTATCAAAAGAACTGGAAGTGTTGCGCACTGGGACCTTTGCCGTTTGTGATTTTAATGAAAGATCATGTTGGCGGAATACTAGCAGAAGTTAGGATGTTTGCAGATGACAATACTATGTAAGGAGATCAAAATGGTAGAAAACTGAACAGCAAGGTGGTCTGAACAGGATATCTAGTTGGGAAGGTCAACATAGGATGAAGATAAATGATAAGATGAGTCAGCTTGTAAGATACACAGATAAAAGAACTAAATGTTAAGGTGGCGAAAGAAATGCTTGTTGGCGACTTTAAATATAAATACCTTGGCATAACATTTTATAACAAACTCAACTGGGTAGGACACTGGACAGGCAGTAGAAAAGGTTTATAAACCTTCAGTTGTTGCAGAGAGTGATGAGAGGATATACCAAGGAAGTAAGGGAAATGAGTTACAAAACTTTTCACCAATCAGTTTGAGCTTACCTTCTCCATCTGCTCTTTGTACTGATCAGTCTGCCTGCGCTCATCCTCCAATTGCAAGGTGAGTTCTTTGACCTTCTTGTCTTGTTTACGGTTCAATTTCTGCTGAGCCAGCCTTTCTTTAGCTTCAGCATCCAGCTGCTCCTCCAGATTCGCCAATTTTGCCTCCAGAGAAGCAATTGTTGCTTTGGTCTTGGTGCGCTGTGCTGTCTCCAACTCCACCAGTTTTGCCTTCAGTTCCTTGTTCTGGCGTTCCAATAGCATACGTTGCGTCTCCAGCTTTTGTGTTGTTGAGCGTTCGGCAGCCAAATCTATAAGGAATTTAATTTAGTTTTAAAATAAAATGAATGACTAAGAAAACATTCATTAGGTTGCAGAAAAATCACATTGTGATCATATTACCAAAATTATTATCAAAGTGCAACCTATATTCAGAATGCATAAATTTGAGGCTGCCTGTAGAATCTAGAAATCAAGAAAAGTATCCTACTGATATAATCTTAAAAACTAGTTAGGCAGCTAGTAATTGTTGCAAAGATTGTCAAAAATTGATGAACAACAAAGAGTAAGTAGATAAAGGTTTAGCAGTGATGGAAGCAGCAGTAGCCGCAGTTTTACCAATTCTGGGCACACTAATTCTAATAGAATATAACTTAGCCCACAACCAGAAGGATGGTTATATCCACCCAAATGAAGCATACTAAGCCATTATGTCAGAGGTAGGATGGCCAGTTCCTTTCTTCTGGAACCAACAGTTTAATGTGGAATCTGAACCATAGGACATATTGGAGAATCTCATATGAGCAATCACAACTCTGAAAACTTCCTGCTCCCGTAACACTACACAATAAACGATGCATTTTTAAATGACTAAACGAAAAAACATAGCATATATTTGCCACACAAGCTAAAGATAAAACACAAATGCCAGTGCCAAAAGAATTATCATTTACCATTCATGAAAGTATGGTAGTATGGATACTACATTGATACCAAGAGTGATATTTTCTAGTGCAAACGGAAGACCATGATGTGTATGTAAAAGGAGCTTTTAGGTAACAATGAAAGGAAAGAAATGCCACTAGGCAATATTTGCATGGAAAAGAAAGGGAAAATACACACAACACTCACGAAAGTTGAAGAGAGAAGGGCAGCAGCAACACAAAAAAAAACACACAACAAAGAAAAAACGATATTTCGACACAAGTCTTGATCATGTGAGGCGAGACATATGGCAGGGGGAAAGATGTGGTCACATCCCAGCCTGCCACATGAATGAAGCACAGGCGGAAAATGCACAGTGCTGGTAGAATTGTCGGAAGGGGGGGGGGGATAAGCTTCACCAGCGATAAAAGTGAAATAAAATAACCTTTGTGTAGCATAATTCGAAAAGTTATAATTTTATTTAGATTAAAATAAAGTGAGAGAAATATATATATATATATATATATATAATATATAATGCTAGATAATAAATAAAAAAATAATCAAAAAATTTTGAAAAATATATTAAACTATTGTGCTGGCCAGTGATGGGTGTATAGGGGTGAGGATGGAAGAAATTAATGGAAAATATTGGAATTAAGGCCTGGGGGATGCTTAGTCTGGCAGGATGTGTTGATAAGCCAATTCCCACCTGCAGAGTTCAGATTTGGGAGGTGGTGTGGTCGGAAGTACTCTAATGGCTCTAACTGTTGAAGCAGTTATTAAGGTCTCGCGGGGGGTTGGTTGTTGTCCGAGTACCTTGGCATGGTAAGGCAACAGGAGGTCCAGGTTTTGGGAGTAACTGTTTTATGTCCATTTTTTTTTTTCGTTCTGATGGCTAATAATGAGTTTGAGGTCAGGCCAATGTAAGGAACTTGGACAGTGGTAGGCAGGTGAGCTGTAAAAGCCACAAGTGACTATCTAGATAATTTGGACCCTATGTAACACTTTTATAACTACAAAATTTATGTAACGTTTATATTCTAAAATAAACACTATGCGCTTAGTAACGACTTAATTATTGATTATCTCTTGAATATCTCGAAACACCATTTTACATTATATAACAGCCTTATTAGAGGTACACAACACCACGTCCATAAAAATTGTAAAAAAAAAAAATACTGTGGGCAAATAACACTAAAATACATTATAAAAGGATTGTACTTATAAAATTTTGATAAAATAATTCAGTAAAAAGTTAAGGAAATAAAATGTTTAAAAAATTAAAACTCTTAAAACTGCTCCAATGTAAACTTAGAGAAACGTGACATAGTGTTCTTTACCTCCGAGGTACAGATTTCTTTTATCACTGGAAAATAAGTAAAATAGCCCCTGATGATGGGAGTGGAAACTGAAAATTTTAATATTCCATATAGGAAAAAAAAAACAATCAATTTCAACATAAACTGAATGTTTCTCATGAGAAATTGTAATAAATTTTCTTAACACAGTCATTCAATTTTCAGAAGGTGCAACAACCCTGAAATTGTGAAAATCCAACCCAAAAATTGTAAATATGGACAGAAAAAATTGAAATATATAAAATACAATCTTTTCAAATGAAAACAACTGCTTACCAAAGATGAAGATTGCCATTGGGATCAAAACATGGATATACAAGTACGTACATACAGAGTATTGCGAATCCATTCTGAAGCAAGCGTGGCGATTATGCTTCCACCCCTTTAAACAACTATGATGAGCAACATTATTGTAAAACAATCCGGAGGTAAAACAGCCCCCCCCCCCCATTCGGTTCTCCTGCAGGGGGCTACTTTAATGTCAGCAGTCAAAGTTCCTAAGTGCAACCAGACCATCGATAGAAAAACAGCAAATAATTAATGTATGCACTTACAACTGCAGGTCTTTTAAAGGAGAAGCCCAACTTATAAAGTTGGAAGATGTGCTCCAAAAAATCAAATGGAGTATAGTGGGCCTCAGTGAGGTTAGACATCCAGAGGAAGAATGTATCTAACTGAATCAGGCCACAGCCTGTACCATTATGGAAACTCCCTGGGAAGCTAAATGGTGTGGGCTTCCTGATAAATTGTAGTGTGAAAAATTAAACTAATAGAAGGCATTTGAGATCGAGCAGCAAGAGTAGTGTTACAACTATCAAATTGCTATGAAATACAAATACAACAGGTATATGCTCCAACATCCTCGCACTCAGACGATGAAGTAGCGTCCTTACTATGAAGATGTCATGAAATTGCATAACAGATGCAATGACTGCCATTTCCAGATTATCATGGGAGACTTCAATGCCATTGTAGGCACCAAGAAACAAGGGAGACACTATGGTCAATAAGTTCGGAATACAAACAAGGAATGACAGAGAGGAATGGTTTGTGCAATTTGCAGAGCACACAAAAATTCACGTCATGAACACATTTTTATAAAATATCAAGGCAAAAGTGGACATGGAGAAGTCCATTTCATAAACTAAAAATGAAATAGAATACATTCTGTCCAATAGCTGACATTTTGTTCAAGACAGTCACTGTTCTAAATGAATTCAACACCGGAAGTGATCACAGGCCGGTCTGAGCAAAACTTTAGGATCTGTATAAAACAGGAAGGGTGGAAGCTAATAAAAGGAACCAATAAAACCATCAGTAAGTATAATCAATCTCACCGAAAAGAAAGACATTTCTGACACACACACTATCGGAGAAACTAGCTACCACCGCTAATGGAAATTAGCATCAACTATTAACACATTAGCCATAGAAATTGCAGGCACTGTTGAAACCACCAAACTAAGCATATTAGCAATGACTCAAAAACCCCTCCTGAATAAATGAAGAAAAATGAAAGTAAAACCTGAAAAAAAACCTAATTGAATATGCTGAACTGTGCAAGACTATTAGAAAAGAAATAACAGCCGACATCAAGAAATATAATGAAAACCTGGTTAGATCAGTTATAGAAAACGAGAGGCTATAAGAAATAAAAGCAAAGATTAATGATAGGAAGGAAACAAATAAGAGACTTTAGACAATGATAATGAACGTATTACAGACAAAAATGGTAGTATTGGACCATATCAAGAACTTCTATCAGACCTTATACAGCAAGCAAGATGAAATCCTTTAATGACATCAAGCCCAGACTCATCAATTCCTGAAGTCCTCCCATCTGAAGTTAGAAGGGCAGTGCATGAAATGAAAAAAGGGTCAGCTAGTGGTTATGATGGCCTATCCATTGATGTACTCCAATTGACTGGAGAAAGAAACCTACAGACAACTAGCGAAGGTATTTTCACAAGGTCTCAAAGAGGAAAATATCCCATCCAGATGGAACAAAGCAATGATTGTGTTGCTACACAAAAAAGGGCAGTCAATACAATATAAGAACTACCGCCCCATC
Source organism: Vandiemenella viatica (assembly GCA_031002005.1). Classification (NCBI taxonomy): domain Eukaryota; kingdom Metazoa; phylum Arthropoda; class Insecta; order Orthoptera; family Morabidae; genus Vandiemenella; species Vandiemenella viatica. The sequence goes on from JARYHS010008074.1 coordinate 80,717,702, forward strand.
AGCATTCTTCCTATAATCTACAAAGTGTTTACGAAGGTCATCAACAGCAGTTCTACCTTGGACACAGTACAACCAATCAAACATGTGGCTTTAGGTCAGGATTCAGAACGGTAGATCACATCCAAGTCATCCACGAAGTAATAAGTCAAGCAAATTAATACCAGATGCCACTCTGTTTGGTCTTTATCGATTTTGAAATAGTTTTTGATTCAGTCCATCACTCAGCAATCATGTAAGCCCTTCTAGAACAAGGAGTAAATCCACGCTATATCGACATGCTGTACAACATCTACAGTACTTCCACTGCCTTGTCAACATCGCTGAAGCCACCAAAGAGTTCCCAGTTGAAAGAGGGGTACAACAAGGAGACTATATCCCCCAAGTTATTCACATCAGTCCTGGAGTTGGCAATGTTAAAAATCCAATGGCAAAACCAAGGTTTGAGAATAATGGAAGAAGTCTCAACAACTTACGATTCGCTGATATAGTTTTACTCTCAAACAGTCTCGAAGTGCTAAAAGAACTGATAAATGAACTATAGGCAGCTTTCAGTGAAGTGAGCTTAAATAAACGTGTCAAAAAGCAAAATCTTGCAAAAGAAATGAGCAGAAAGGACAATAACAAGGCAGACACAAAAGGAACTGGTATTGAATCCATGGAAGAGTTCATCTATTTTGCCAAACTGATCAACATGAATGGCGAGTCAAAGCCCGAGATCTACAGTTGCATAAAGCTGGGCTGGAGAGCATACGGAAGAAATTCCATAGTTTTTAAATCAAACATGCCAGTACATCTTAAACAGGTATTTGAAACAATGTGTATTACCAGTCCTCACATATGCCTGCCAGACTTGGAACCTCAACAGTCACACACAAAAGCTTGTAACTGCCCAGCGAAGTATGGAAAGAGCAATGCAAGGGTTCACTAGGAAAAGGGCCGCGCAGATTCGTTCAGTAACCAAAGTGACAGACATCTTAAAAAGATGTCATGACCCAAAAATGGCAATGGGCTGGTCATATTGCTCGCAAAAGAGATGACAGATGGACTACGGCAATATTGGATTGGATACCAAAAAACCTGAAAAGAGCAAGAGGAAGACACCCAGATCGCTGGGATAGAGACATATGCTGAGTTACAGGCGATCAGCCTGGAAGGAACTACAACAAAACTACGTAGAATTAAATTGTAATATATAGTTCATTTAGCTTAAAGAGGCTATATCCTGAAATAAGGATTGATAAAGCTGTAATCATAATAATAACATACAGAGTAGAGTGAGATTGCTAGCTGCCTGACTCAGGCTCGCAGCTAACTTGGAAGAAAAGCAAGGTCAGAAAGACCTGGTACTCTGACGGCATTGCTCTTGGCAGAAGTTAGTTGAAACATTCATGACAGATCCATTTCAGAATGACAGCAAACACATATTACTCTCAGCAACATTCGTATCTAGGAATGATCAATTAATAAGATAAGAGAAATCAATGTCGGGACAGATTCTTTTAATATACTCTATTTTTTCCCCCTTCAACAAGTGATTAGAAAATGTAGTAGGAAGGATTTATCAAGCAAGAAAGCTTAGACAGGAGTAGGTCTCGAGAAACCACTTCAGTCATCCTGAGCTGGGTTTTTTATGATTTTTCCCAGATCTCTCCAAACAAATGCCAAGATGCTTCCTCAATATAGCCCTTGAGTGCCTCCTGCCATATCCCATATATCCCTTCCAATGCATAATAAATGATTACAAATTAGGATAGGTGCAACACACCCTCTTTCAACCACTTTTAGTGAATCGTGGTAATAAATGTGTCGTAACATCTTAAGACATACATTAAATGTTGACCCCAAGCTATCAATTTCTGAAAATTCCTTCAAAATCTGTATTTTCTGCGTGATGCAGGAATAAACAGACACATACCAACTACATCTATTACATGTATTAATATGCGTATGGTACATGTTTCGATTTTCGAGCAGCAACATTAGCAGAACTTGGTAAGCTGAAATACAGCCCGAAAACTGTCATTCCAAATCAAAGTATCCAACCCACCCCATTCTTGGAACTGTGCCCCAAAATCAATGTTTAGTTAAGTACAGGAAACGTCTAGTACCAAATTAATGAAGCTTGATACATATGAATCTTTTTGGATGAATGAAAATAGTGTACGTGCAAATAATCTTCTAACCACCCCACCCCTTTCTTGGTAGGGGGTGGGTGAATCTAAGTTTGCTTTAATTCCAAAAATGGATGGCACAAATTTTATGAAACTTTGTACAACTGTTTCTCATTGTGGGAATAAAAATAGCATACGGGTAAATCTACGCCAACTATACTGGGAAACGCTGGAAAAACTGCTATTTCTTGTATAACTCTCAACAATGTTTAGAGGTGACACATGGAAAAAGAATCAGATGGATAACCACCAAGATTTGTTACTTAATAGAGTGCAGTCTACTATGTCAAAAAAAAATTAAGAATCAAGAGGGCACTTTGAGAAATTCCTTGAAGGAACAAGAACAGAAATTAAATCACTCTAAACTAAGCTTAATTATTTTATCAGACAAGAGCATAAAAAGTATTAAATGCTTTAAGATTGAGACTAACCTGTGGTGAGCTGTTCAATTGTAATCTGAGCCTTTCGGGCTCGGTCCATTAATATCTCGGAGTTCCCTTGTTCCTCCTCTAGCTCCTCCTCAAGGGTAGAAATTCGTGCTTCAAGACGTCGCTTGTCGTCCAGCAGCAGCGACCCCTTACTGGCGGAACTTCCCATTTCCTCCTGCAGCTCATCACGTTCTGCTTCTGCTGCACGCCGGGCTCTTTCTGCTGCAGATAATTCTTCACTAACCTGTACAAGAAACACATTGTATATTTTTAAACAATTTTTAAAGGATCTATTGCTAAAATATATCAACAAGACTAACACACACACACACACACACACACACGAAGGCAAGTCAATTATTATCCGCAATGTAGTTATAATTTTTATTGCAATACAAATAGGAAACTTACATGTACATCATTTTTCAACATAGTCCCCTTGCATTTCAACACACTTGTTCCACTGTAGCACAAACTTTTTGATGCCCTCATAAAAGAAGGTTTTCGGTTGAGCTGCGAGCCAGGAATGCACCGCTTCTTTACCCATTTCTTCCGAGGTAAATTGACGGCCCCTTAAAGCGTCTTTGAGTGGACCAAACAAGTGGTAGTCAGAAGAGGCAAGATCAGGACTATATGGAGGATGAGCCAGTACTTCAAAGTTGAGTTTCTGGAGCGTTTCAGCAGTGTGGGCAGCAGTATGTGCACAGGCATAGTTGTGCAACAACACAACACCTTTCAACAGCAGTCCTCGGCATTTGCTTTGAACTGCAGGATTCAGCTTGTCAATAAGCATCTCAATAACGTGCACTGTTTATTGTTGTTCCCCTTCTTCAATGTTCCAGTACTGGGCCTTGCGAGTCCCAAAAAACTGTAAGCATCAGTTTTCCTGCAGATGGCGAATTTTAATGTTTCCATTCCATTCTTGCCATTTACTCTTTAGCTCATAATGATGGATCGATGTGTAAGCTACCCTTCGCTCTATTTTCAAGATTCCGTTAAAATCCGACAAAGTAAACGATACCATAGTTAACATCGAGATAACAACACTCCGAGTACAGAAAAGTAAATAAACAGCATATAGCAAACATAAATAAACCATAAATTGCAATAAATCGGATATTACAGCAGGAAATAGGTTATTCTAAATAAAAGTAAACTTTCACTATCAGATCCTAATATTGGTTAGGGAGATATCCTGAACAGATTTTAAGGAGATAAATGTTAAATAACAGTAAATATAGTATCTAAACAAACTTTTTATCATAACTACTAAATATTATTCCAGAGGGAAATAGTTAATTTCAATATAAAGCAAATCTAACCTTAAATCCTGCCATATACCAGATTTTGGTATTTCTGAAGAGATTTTAATACAGTAAAGATTGTGAAAGCAAATGAAAGCCAGGCCTAGACCTACAATAACAATAACTTCACAGTAAAATATAGTTCTGAGGAGATTTTAAAGAAATAAATACGATTGCTGGATAGTAGACTGAAGCAGGATGAAAATAACAGATTGTGATGTAACTCGACCATTTAAAAGTTCCAAAAGTAATGTAATAATGCCTGAGACAGTTTAGAAGTATAACTGATAAGTTTCTAATAGTTTCCAACCACTTAATAATAACATGAAGTAGTTTTGAGGAAAGTTAATAACTCATTTGCATAAGAAACTTCCATAAACGATTTGAGGCTTTTTAAGTAATATCAGGAGTTAAAAAGTAGATGAAAATGCTGTAAATCATCGTCTCTTTCTGTTTTAAGAGGTTCCAAGTAGTTTAAATCCGGAGAAATATGAAATATCAGTAAAATCAGGAAGCCGGTAAACAGACATTGGAATTAATGCTAAAAGGTTTGATAATTCACAAGGTTAAACCATTTTAAAAGCACTAAGAACAGGTAAAAGCTGGTAAATACACGTAATTAATTTTCTATAACAATTTAAAGACATTTTACTAACCTGCTGTTTGTTAATCCAAGTTCGAAATAACTCGCCAGAGGCACCATACACAAAATATGCTCTTTCACTAATTTTAGACACTGTCACTCGAGATAAAGTAAATAATAAATTAAAACAGTTCGAAAAAGAATTAAATTCATCTAAATCTCGTAGTTTCCAGCCGTTTAAGTATTTTTAAATGTTATCTGAATGTACAAAATAGGTCACTCAACTTTAACATTTTCTTATTCAAAAGCCTACCAAGATTTCGAAATAAAAAGTAGTTTTCCTTAAAGATCCACTCTTCTTGTTTCACACACATTAATTTCATGTCATTTAACGCAATAGAACAGATGTTAGAGAATTTTCAAAACCACTCGACAACAGCCCACATGGCAGAAACAGAATATTTTTATTGGGTCCAAGATATCACACCCACGAAGATGGGACAACTTTTAAAACACATATTTTAATACAGGCTACACTTTAGTAATTTTCCCGGCTTAATAAATCATATACCTTCAGAGTTATACATAGAAATATACTTATAATAAAAATGGCAGAAGTGCCAAATCTCTGTTTATAGTAATAACTCAGTCAGTTCTCAACCGATTTAAAAAAATTTAAATTTTTTGAGCGGTTAAAATCCGGACCAACACTTTGATCATAGTTTCATGTTTGTAACTTATGCCATTTGAAAATTTCTAAAAATTTCTGAGTATGTTGCAACAGGAGAAAAATTTGAATTTGTAGTGACGTCATACTAAAAATAAAAGTTAAAAATAAATTAAAATTTTGACACCTAACATGACACACATAAAACGCCCATAATCCATAAAAACTTTAGATTTTAATTTGAGCACCAGTGAAGAAAGTTATAAAATTAAATGTAAGGGAATGTTTTAGACCGCTGCAGAACATTGCCGGAGGGTAGCGGCCTTGGCCCACTCCTATATAAGCTCGCGTGTGAGGGAGGGGGTAAAGACAGTCAGTCAGAGTCGGTCACGGTCAGTCGCAGTCGCAGGGTCAGTCGTTAGACACAGTCCGTGGGTCGGTGGTAAGAGTGCGCGGCCTCCGGGCAGGCTAGCAACAAGTTGTCGCACGCAGGCAGGATGCGTGCGCAGCGTGAGGACGGCGGCCATATTCGGACTTAGAAAAATTCGGGAAACCATGAGTTGATTTGGGACTTTAACTTTTCGGGGGAATTATCGGTTCTGGTTATGCTTCTCTACTTGCAATCTTTCGTGTAATGATATTCCGATGCCTTGCTAACTGAACAGTTGTAATACAGTGACATTTAAGAATATATGTGAATTGTGAAACCTTCAAACCCGACTTTCATTTCATAGTACACCCTTCCTGTTTGGGGGTATAAACAAACAGGTGGCGACCATATTTAATACCAGTTAGCAGTTTCCATAGGCAATACACGGTCAACAAACTATTTTAAGAACTTTAAGTATTTTTCATCATGGCTCCTCGTGTACATGGAGATCGAAGTGATAAGTAAGTGAACTATAGTTGAGGGCCAGGAGCTGATTAACCCCCGATAATCAGCTGGGTTCCTTACACATGTTTCGTTACCAGTGATTATTCTGTCTAACAAGGTGTCATGTTTATTACCACAGTGATCCAAATGGTAGTGGCAGAAGTCCAAGCACGTTTGTTTATGTAACTGTGCGAGTTGTTTTGGGACCCATCTTGTAGAGACTTTATGAAACCCAAGTCTGTTGTAGACAATTTTGTTGGCAGAACCATGACTAATGTGCCACTTCATCAATAGTTACTCGTCTGTCTAACCGAACACTCAATGTTTTCCTCATTTGATCTGGCTCCTTTGTCATGCGCAAGTAACACTTGTCCGATCATTTTTGAATTTTTCAATCCATTCGTCGACACTCTGTTGTGGCAACACACTATTCCCGTACTATACAGAAAGCCTTCGATGAATTACGGCCCCTGATACACCTCTCGGATTTCAGAATGTTGCTCTTCTTTGGTGCAAACAAAGTCAACAGCAGGTCAGCAATAAAGGAACTAATCTAGCAGCAATAAACCTTCACAGACATAACAATTAAACCACTCATGCGCCACCTATGCAACACGATAGTACTACCAACATAAACAAAAATATAACTATATGCGGATAATAATTGACTTACCCTCGTATATATAATAACAATGATGGGGAAAATGCTCTAAGACAATAAAACTAAGGAAGGAAAGGGAAATAACACTTACCACAGATGAAGGCGGCTGGGAACGACAAACACAAAAAAGAACAAACATAAGAAATGTGCAATATTTAGATGTATAGCCTTTTTCTTGCAGAACTGTGAAACAAGGCTGAGACAGTCGTGTATACAACAGCCGTCTGATGAATGGCATGGCCAGCAATGATGGTGCTGTAGGGGGAGGGGAGGGGGGAGGAAGTGCAAATACTGGATTGATACTGTTGAAGGTATATCATCATTGACAATACACACATAATTCAAATTTTGAAAAACTTTAAATATGAAAAATAAAATACCGTATAAGCAACATAAATAGTAGTGGTAATAAGTGCTGGGTCTGGTGGGAGGGATTTATTGGAGACTGAGGCCTGGAGGATATCTGGTGTCCAGGATATTCTGATAGGCTAGTTCTCACTTACATAGTTCATAGGAGGTTGTGTTAACAGGAAAACTCAGATCACCCTAACTGAGAAACAGTTGTTAAAATTATTCAGTTTGTGGGAACTGGATGGACCTCATTGTTAGTATATATTGTCTGCCTGTGGCCATTCATTCTGATAACAAGTGGGTTATATATGAGCTGGAGCAATGGAGGCATGTAAGTTGATATAAGAGGTGTGTTGTAATGCAAGTAGCATGACCAATGATGGGGAATGTTTCACCTGTGGCAGGATTGGAGTAAGTGGTAGTAGCTGGATGCATGCTGCATATTTTACAGCAGGGTCTGTTACACGGGAATGATCCCTGTGGTAGTTTGGGGGAATTACTGGGAGAGTACTTGTGAACCAAGATATTTTCTAGATTTGGTGGTCTGCTAAAACATCTGCTTGGGACAGTGGGTACAATTTTATGGAGAATAGCGCGCATCCCAGGGAATGAACGTAGGAAGTCATGTCCACGACGAAGGATTACGTTAACTGACAAGACCAGGGAAGAACTGGGTGATGGAAGTGGGGCTGCGGTTAGTTTCAAGGGGTACAGCCTTTGAGTGGCTGCGCACAGGAAGGGCTATAGCACGAGAGATTTGTTTGTGTACCAAGTTGGAAGGGTAGCTGCAGGAGATGAGAGCTCCAAACAAGTTTTGTGTGTATCGGGAAAGACATTCTTCATCGGAGCAGATGCGCCTACTATGGATGGCGAGACTGTACAGAAGGGAACGTTTGGTATGGGATGGATGGCAACTGTTAAAATGAAGATACTGCTGTAGATTCGTAGGTTGATATGAACAGAGGTATGCAGATGCCCATTATGTAAGGAAATGTCAACATCAAGAAAGGTAACATGGCTGTGGGAGTATGTCTAGGAAAAGAAAGTTCATGGAGTGGTTGTTTAGGGAGTTGAGGAAACCTGTTAGATGGTTTTCTTTGTGGGTCCAGATCATAAAAATGTCATCTATGTATCTGGACCACCCAAGAGAAAGAGTGTTTAGGAATTTTTGTTCCAGACGGCCCAGGAAAATGTTTGTATAGGATGGTGGCATGTGGGTGCCCATAGCAATGCTGCATATCTTGTGATAAATTTGAGAGTTGAAGGAAAAGTAGTTGTTAGAATGAGGTTTGCCAAGGAAATGAGGAAGGATGTCTTGGGGATGCTGTTGGGAGGTCGCATTTCCAGGAAGTGTTCCATGGCACTGAGGCCCTGACCCTGAGGGATGTTGGTGTAAAGGGAATAGACATGTATGGAGACAAGAAAGGAGTCAGGTGGTAGAGGAATAGGGAATGTGGAAAGTCGTTCAAGGAAGTGTTGGGTGTCTTTTACGAATGAAGGGAGGCTCTGTACAAAAGGGTGGAGGTGGTGATCCACAAGAGCTCTGTTCAGTAGGCAACCCATGTTCTGCAACTATAGGTCGCCCCAGATTTCAAGTTTTGTGGCTCTTGGGAAGAAGGTACAACGGGGGAAGGGGGGGTATGAGAGATCTGCACAGAAAGGAGGGACAGAGATGGGAAAGAGTCCTTGTAAGGGGCCTTGGAGGTCAAGAAAAGTGCTTACTTCTTGGCATGTTGAAGTTTTAGGATCTGTAGGATGTGGAAGGCATGTAGTGGTGTTAGAGAGCAGTCTCAAAACTTCGGTCTCGTAGTCACTGCGGTCCGTGACTACGGTCGTAGAGCCTTTGTCGGCTGGGAGAATGACGATGTTCCTATTCTTAGACAGTTCTACCATGGCAAGGGCTTTGATAGTACTGAGGTTGGTGGAGTGGAAAATGAAGTTGAAGAAAGATTTTATATATATATGTTTGTGTGTTTGTGTGTGTGTGTGTGTGTGTGTGTGTGTGTCCATATATTTCACTCTGCAGACCATTGCTGTTCGTGTGCGGTAGTAGCATGGGCTTTTCATCATGCACAACCTTGGTCAAATTCCGGTAGCTGTAAGGATGTGGGAGGTATGGTTGTTGAAAGTGGTCGACCCATGGCGTTTTCCTATTTCTACCAAAGACGTGTCTCTCTATATTTCACCTTGCAGCCAGAACCACCAAGCACAGAACACTGGCATTTGTGTGTGGTAGTAGCCTGGAGTCTTCCATCATGCACTATGATGACTGCATGTCGTTAGCTGTGGTAGATATTGTGGTTGAAAGTGGTTGACCTGATATCAAAATGTATGTGCCTATATTTCTTTCCACATCAAAACTACCTACCACAGTCCACTGGTGTTTGTGGTAGTAGCCTCAAGTCTATCACAGGGTTCATACAGAATTTTAAACATTAAAATTAAGGAGTATTTAAGGAGTATTCAAGGAGTTCATTCAATATTTTTAAGGAGTCTTATTACATTCACCACAATTAATGGGCAAACTCGATAATTTTAAGAATACTGTTTGCACTACTTTATTACAATGAAACAAAAAACATTAAAACACAAACAACTAATATATATATATGTTCATTCAAATTATCCTTTTAATATCCATTTTTAAGTTTTCCTGCCAAAACTTGTCTTCTGATTTTTATCAAAACTTAAAATGTATCAGTTTTCACATTATTTGCTTTAAGGTTGGGATCACTATGTGCAAAATTTCAAACTTTCTTTTCTTCTGCAATGTCTCCAAAATACATTTTTTTTTCTTATACCACTGCTCTTACTTTATCATCGGTACAGTTTGACAGTAAAGCACATCTGGAAACTTCTATCACATTTTAGAAAAATTGCAAATGATTACTGCTTGAAAAATTACACATTCCATAACAAAAGTTTTAATTTTAAAAATTGACACAATTTATTTAAAAAAAGTTCTACATAATTTTAAGATCTGCTCTTTTAATGGATATCTGTTCATCTATTTTCGCTACATCTAGACATTTTTCTTTAATAGTTTTCCTTAACATATTAGACTTAAGAAAAAAAAGAAATGTCTTTCTTATCCTCTCCCTTTTCAGCATAAATGTCCGCATTCTTTTCACACTCAGCAATGTCATTCTGAAGGCATTGCTTTTTCTTTTTCAGATAGTCAATTTCATCTTCTATCGTCTTTCTTTTACTACTATTGCTTTCAGCAAATTTCTTTGTTCGTTGGCTTTCTAAATACTGCATGTATGTTGCACGTGCAGAAGATGCTGAAAGTCTCAATTCTTTTGTAATGTGTACATTAAGTACACCACCACAAAATTTGATGTAATAATACACTAATCTTTGAGAAATGTGGGATTCATCATTCAAATTTTCAACTTCTAGAGATTTATTAACAGAAAATCCCCGTTCAACTGAAGCTTGCCCATGACACAGAATAAGAATAATTTTTATCAAGTTCCATAATTTGAAATATTTTTCTTCTTTAAAATATTCAGATAAGAATATATCAAGAGACATTGTTCTGTGATCAAAATTTTCAAATTCCACTGCAAAATTTTCAACAATTTTATTTAAAAAATCATTGTATTGTAGTAGGATTTCACCGCCATCTTCATCTAAAATTTGTTTTTTTTTGGGTTAGGTAAGACAACATGTTTTTCATTTTAATCTTTGATTGTTCCTTATCCTATCAGAAGAACAAGATTGAGCATTAGATGATTCAACAGATACTTTGATAAAATCTTTTATTGATGAAGCAGATTGTTGCTTTATTTTCAACAATTCACTGTGTTTTGACCCTGCAACGAAAAAAAATATTTAAAAAAAAATAAACTTCAGTAAAATAAGAGATACATATTCAAGAAAATTTGGGGATTTTCTTATTTTATTCTGAATTTAACTACTCGTCTGTAATTTATTTTAAACTATTATAAACCGGATTGCTTGAGCAAAACTTCGGTGTTCGAATCCCGTGCATATAATTAAACATTGTATATGTATAGGCAGATTGTACGGAAGCCACATACTTTTGTGTGGCCCTGTAAATCCTATAAACACCATTTTCAATAGAAAACATGTTACAGTGTATTTTAATATCATAGATAAATTCGATTGAGTTTGAAAAAAGTATAACATCACTAAAACATATTTCATAGAATTTCCATATGTAATATTGCTGAATTTTTTTTGTGTGACCCTGTAAGTAAACTATAAATGGGGAGCTGTACGACTTTCTGAACCGATCCGAAACTATTACTAACCTGTTGAAATATGGATCAACTGCTTCCTTATAATGTCCTCTTCAAGGTTTGGAATCATATTTTTCGGAAAAGTTGCCACGAATTACATTAAAAATGCCGAAATATGAGAGTGTCGCACGGCTATTACATGTCGCTAGCGCTGGAAAAAACAATGAAAATCTTGTAAAATGTTGGTTATATGCTTTGTTGTAATGTTTATATGTGTTTGAGCTCCACTCCGTTGTCAAACGTCGCACGACATTAACAGATAGAAAATATGTATCCAAGACGCGCTACAACCAGTCACGCCATCTTATCGGTCAGAGACAATCAATTGCTTCCGTTGTAAACAAATGCTCCATTTGTAAGGCGGATGCCGCAGAATGAATGTCCCATAAATTTTTACTTTTGGTCCAGGCCGAATTTCACCCTATGTACGACCATTATGACAAAACGAAGCTGTTTAGGTTCATATGATCCCTGTACCGATAATTTCTTTGTCATTTCCGCGGCGCAAGTCACATTTCAATGTCAATGTGTTCTAAATTTAAGTTCACACGTGGAATAAATAAAAAAAAATCCGAAATAGCGGGAAACAAAACGAAAAATGTCGAATTGCGAATGAAATTCATGCCTAAAAATTACTGCAAAAAAATAAATAAATTTATATGATACATACCTTTCATATGTGACTTCACGGCTGCTTCTCCCATTCCGGATATGTCAAAAGTCTTCATACACACACAGCATTTGGCTTTGAATCTATCACAATCTTGCAAAATCCACTCCTTGTATTCTTTTTTATCCAGCCATATCTTATTAAAAACGCACTTTCCCTTAGGAGACATTTTCGATGTATAAAAATACTAATAACTGAACGCCTAAAGAAAAATATTAGCAAAGCGACTAACGGCACGCGAAAAAGAATAAATAAGCCGCATGCGACAATCAATAAATAAGCCGTTTGACAGTTCGGCCTGAAATCATAATCAGTGATTAAATCCCCTTAAAAAAACATGTCCAGGTGCTTTATCATCGAGCACTTTTTGACGCCCTCTATAGATCATAAATAAAGAGACCAGCACTCTCTCCTTTATAAAAACAAACAAAATTCTCTTCTGGATAGAGCATCTGCGATAACAGCAAGTCCCGGGGTGGGGGGATGGTGTGCGGTCATCAATGCTTCCAGAAACGGGAGAGAATGTGTGTTGTGGGTAATGAGTTAAATTACAATCTGAATTTATTCTTCCTGCGCGATACGCACGTTAACCATGGAAACTCAGGCGTTTCTGAATCCGAAAGTAAAATACCAAAAATTTTTCAAGGAGTATTTAAGGAGTATTATGTAAAATCAAGGAGTTTTAAGGGTACTTGAAAATGAAAATTCATTTTCAGGAGTTTTCAAGGAGTTTTTAAGGAGCGTGCGAACCCTGTATCAATGTGCGCAATGGTGGTTGCATGTTGGTAGCCATGGGGGTGTGGGAGATATGATGGTTGAAATTGGTTGACGGATAGCATTTTCATATTTCGGCCAAGCACATGCGTGTAACTATAATTTCACTCTGCAGTCAAAAGTACCTAGCGCAGCCTCGTGTCTCACATCCTGCACTAAAGTGGTTGCATATTGGTAGCTATTAATGTAAATTCTTCACAAACATGTATGAAGGCATGGGCACCAGCTAGATAAGAATCATAACTTTTCATCATTGAATGCAAAAAAGTGCTTATCATCATACAATAGAGCAGTAAAAATTCCATATAACATTAATATGGAAATTTAAAAAAAAAAGTAATTCAAGGAGAACTAGGAGGGAAACATTTTTTTAATTAGTTAAATGAATAAATAAATGAAATGCATGGTAAGACTGATGGGTACGCTCACAATAAAATCCTACCATATGAAACCATTTTTCATACTTTTAAAACTAGGTACTTTTTCATTATTAATTTCTTATTTAATGTGCTGAAAATTAAATATCAGTCTATCTTTTTTACCATCAGCAATATGTAATTTTGAAACGTGTATGTATCCTGGTAACTATCACTCCTTATGCAAATTTAAAAAATTAGCAGAACATAACTTCAATAAACATCATAACTAGTTTTACAATTTAAAAAATCCCAACTAAATATTTCTATAGCTATAAATTTACCTGTGCAAGCTCAGCCTCAAGGCTTTTAAGACGACGCTCGGCCTCTTTAGCAGCTGCTGCAAGCTCATCCCGTGCAGCTCTGGCTTCTTCTGCATCACGTGCACTGTCCTTTGCCTGTGCCTGTATACGTCAAGAATCATAATTATTTATATGGAAAGGAAAGATGAATTATACCCCCTGCTCTTCAAAGATAAAGGAAGCAGGGTAGCAGCAACAAAAAATATAATCCTAAAAAACAGTATTTTGGGCTCCATTGAATACCATTTAAAAAAAAAAATCATGTCTCTCAACTCATGCAAGTGCCTATGGTCAACACAGTCATATGGAGGATGGATTTCACATTTATCTATATAAAATTTCTACTACACTGGCAACTATGTAATATGTCAGTCATAGGGCCATTTCAGTAAACTCTGGACAAAAATTTCAGTTTTTTAGATCATTTATTTCACTCAAAAAAATAGTGATACATAAAAAAATGTGTGTGTGTGTTTTTTTTAATGATATATTATATTGCAGCATCTCTGAAGAATAAATTTTGCTCAATAACAGCTTCTATTTGGAGCTTAAAGTGATTCACATCTTCACCCAGGTATACCTCTCCATAACTGTAAACGACAGTTCAAATGTAGCCTTCAGTGATCCAATGTTGGTGTGGCAGAACTTGTTGGAATCTGCGCAGTTACTCTCCATACAAAACAATTCAGTGGATTTAAATTAAGGGCTATTTTTGTTCAAAAAATGTGCTCAAGTTATCACTCTACGCTAAATGACTAGCCACAATATTTATCCACACCATTTTTCAGACTTCTTAAACTTATTTTTCTTAAATAAACTTTTTTTCTTAAATGAACTTTTCACCCTCCTGAAACATCTGTGGCAGCTTGATGTCTCCGTCATTTAATACCACATTTAAGACATGGCCACAACCCATGAATTTGGTTCTAGCCACAGCAAGAACATTGTTGACAGTCCTTATTCCAGTTAAGTTTACATCACCAATGGACAAAATTCCTCATCAGGAAACGAAAAAATGTCCAGCCATTTCATACTTAAGAGAGCACAGCAGAAATCATGTTAGACAGGTAGACAAGGTCCTCTAACTATTCAACGGTGCAGAAGATGCAGTGGAGTTCAAACTAGCCATTTATCACAGATATGAGACTCCGGGGTCAGCAGAATTGTACATTGTGCACATTTTTATTGGAATTTGGAGTCCTTTCACTATTCTACCTCATTTAAACCTGTTGCACTATCTCATATGAAGTACATTCCCAGAAACTTTCAGGAGCCATGTAACAATGCACAGTACCATCAAGGATTATTGTCAATATTGTCGAAGTAAAGGAATTATCCCTGCTTTGGTACATACAGTATACAGACTCTGAACCCAACATCACGAGCTTGGCTATGATGAGGATATGATTTCAATATTGAAGGATTCGGATTTATTTTAATACAATCTAGATGCCAGATGATTCATTTCAAAGTGAGAAATTGCTGGATTTTACATGTATATAATTTTACACCATTGTAATGTAACATTAACAGACGAGATAACGCTGGATGTTAACAACTGTCAAAAATCACACAAATATTTATTTATTTATTTATTTATTTATTTTTTGCTGTTTTGCTTAACGTTGAGTGTTTTAGTGATTAAATCAGAAATGGTACTTAAACTTTTTTTATACTACTGTAAATATATTAGTTTAAATACACATACCTGCAGCTTCCTGAGTTGCTTCAGAGCATCTTCCTTAACCTTGTCATGCATTTCGAGCTGCTGTTCAAGGTCCTTCATGTCAGCCTCAAGCTTTTTTCGCTGCTGAGTAGATGCTGCACGCTGTTTGCGCTCGTCCTCCAATTCAGCCTCCACATCGCGTAGCTGCTTCACCAACGCTCGTCTCTTCTCTTCTGCCTGTTCCTCGCGAGCCTGTAGGTCACGCTCAAACTGTGCCCGAAGTGCCTGCATGTTGACCTCTAGCCGTAACTTTGCATCCTCTGTCAACTGCAGCTCATCCTCCAGCTCCTCGTATTGTGCCTTGTGCTCTGCAAGCTGGCTTTCCAGCGCCCTCTTTGCCTTTTCCAACTCATGCACCTGGAATTATTTATGCTCAAATGAATAAAATAAAACAATGAGCATCAGTCATTTATTAGAAATTATTACAAGACCATCAAATTATAAACATACAAAATGTTATCTAATTATTTGTAAGAAAATTTTCAAGTTATGTTGTGCAAACCCATTTTAACAGTGTAAAATTGTGCACCCTCCCATCACACTATCAGATATGAAATTAAAGCTTTTAGTGATTCTCATATAGATAGTAGAAATGTATAAAATAAGACCTTAATTGAACTTTATTTCTCAATGAGCTAGATTAAATTCACTATAGTAAATTAATGTTTTATCTTTCTAATTTTAACAGTTAATATAAATCCAATCACCCCACATGTGCCATTTATGGCACATCATGGGGGTAGGAGGGTAATATCAAGATTTGGAAAATGAAGGGTGAGCCTGGACATGAAAGATTATTACCAAGATTGATACTGAAGACAGAAGTGTGCTGGTACGCCAGTTTCTACATAAGCAGTTTGGATAGACTAGATATTTGGATATTAGTCTAGCTTTAGTGAATGTGGAAATAAGGAAGGATAGGGAATAAACCCATCACTTAGCAGCAGGAGGCTGCAATGAACATCCTTTACAATATTTCACACAAAACCATATTCATGTATAAATATGACACACAAAGGGCATCAGGTATGCACACACTGAGAATCACCATTTATTGTAAAATGTGTTAATTTTTGCACATTCATCACAGCCCTCCTGCCTTCATCTGTGGTAAGTGATAGGTTTACTTTCCCTATCCTTCCTTATTTTCATTGCCAAAAAAGTATTTTGTTTCTCACTATTATAGTGAATGTACTACAGTTGAAACTGGCAGATGCAGTGACTAGGTGATATAGAACTGGTTGGAGGTGAGGACAACATATGACAGAGCAATTGTTTATACTTCAAGTGTGATGTGGTTCCATAAATGAAGTAAACTTACTTGGTTTAACATTTAAGTAAGTAATGAGGTAGGGTGCTTGCTGCAGAGAAATAAGACTGAAAGGTCCAAACACATAGAACCTTTCTAAACAACAAATACAAATATTTCAAACCATGCACCATTGAATTATTTAACCAATATGTACACATTAGAAAACAGTGTTTGCATCCGACAGAAAATGGGAAGTATTAAATAAAAATCAGGAAAAAGAAATGGCCTCCCAAGGATGGCATAACAGTACAGGTACACTAAAATAAAATAACAATGGATTTTTATAGTTTAAATCAATCAGCAGAATGATACAATCCACACATTGTGGAAAAACTTCTGATGACAGTGGATTAAAACCAAAATATTCCTTTGTTGTATATTCTTATGTTTCTTAAACTGTGCTGTTCTTCCACCATTCAAAGTAATTATACTGTATAACATTTTTCAGAAGTTCATGACCCTCAAAAATTTATTTACTGCTTAATTTTGACTACTTTCTGACAGATTATTTGTCACAATTAAATGATTACGAGAAGCAGCACTACCTCATGCATATGTTCAGATAACCAACTGTTCCCAAGATTCATGCTTCACCTAACTGGTCTGAAGCATATTGCATGCAATTCAATAACTATGAAAATAACTACTTGCATCTCATTACAGCATTAATTTGTTGAAGGAACACTTATTGCTATAACATTCAACAGGGAATTTATGCAGTATAGCCATTCAAGGTTTTGTATCTACAATATAATTTTAATTTTAACCAAAGAAAAATACAGGACTTTCACACATGCTTCTACCATAATCACTAGATAATTTTTTAAACCAACATTTCAAGTCAGTGATCGCACTGGAAGTAGGAAATGAACAACAAGCTGGTTTACAAAAGGTAAAACATTTTAAAATAATGTTAGTTCTTTGTAGTGGAATTCAACACCACTACACTCATGAAGTAAAACAAAAATAGAATATTAGAGCACTTCAAGTCAGTAAAAAGTAGGAAAACTTGGCATCTCTTACCTCTGCCTAGTAAATTGGGTGCAAAAGAAAAGAACAAGAATGTTAAACAAAAAGTCATGCAATCAAATTTTAATTATCAAATGTTATCTAATACCTGTATATGCTTAACTAAACTTGAAGATTTTTTTTTAATTGTTAGTCCCATTCTTTGTTAATACAATAAATATATATTCTTTAATTTATACATATTATTAATTGTGATGGAGTTAATATGTATGCACAAAACAAAATGGTGAAGATGATGATACTTATCTACACTGGTGAAGAGTATAACAGGTAAACAATTTAAAAATATATTCTAAGAAATAAATCAAAAAATGGCAAAGTATACTAGGAAATGATCTTTATCATAATCTACACAATTAGAAATCAATTTTTAAAAAGTTTGCAAGTAAATTTCAAAAAGAGCCTAGTATCATACAAAACGAAGATTTTTCACCAAACCAAACTCTGATTCCTTAGACAGAATGTAACTTCATCCACCTCTCAAAAATATACACAGTAGCATATGAACACACATTAGCATAAGAAAACTAAGTGTTTCTTGAACATTAAATGAGTAGGATGCAGAACAGGACAAGTCTTTCTAACTAGTTTTATCTTGCTACTCAAATTTATTTGCAGCAGCTTTTTCCCCCTCTTTTCCAACGTTAATCAATCCAATCTCTCAGCCCGCTTTTTTATGTAGGAATGTGAAACTTCCTTTTTAGCATATATGTGTGTGTACATGGTTTTTTTTCCATGTCTTGATGCTGCAGGAATCTTCCTCTATGGTAAGCAATGGCTTTTCTGCCATCAAAATATTTAATGTATCCACTTTTTAGCACCTTTGTTTACTAACAATGTATATATATATATCCATAAGGCAACCACCTCATTCTATTGCTGAAGAAGGGCTATAAGCTTCAATATTTCATGCTTTTTGTGTGTGCATATTATTTTGCGTGTCTCGATGTCACAAGACTCTTGCTTTATGATAAGCAGTGGTTTTTCTTCCTACCCAAATATTGAATACACACACACACACACACACACACACACACATTTCTCTCTTTCTATCAAACTATAACTGATGGATCAGTATATAAAATAAAAACTATGTGTCTGAACAAATGCTTCTAACACAATTTGTGAGCAGTTGTTAGCATGCTTTCCCAACTACCCATGTTTCTAGACCATGCATCATTTTTCTAACCTTGTGTATACAAACATCTTATGATCAAGTGTTTATTACATCTGATAGCTGTTCACGTAATTGTGGGTATTTAATTGTGGCTATGAATTTAAATCACAATACAATAAAATCTAAAGAAATTTTTCAAAATTAGTTGCCAGATCTAAGAACTTAAGTTACATGCCAAATTAACAGATCACTCCTAACATTTGATCATGTTCAATTAAGATTGACAAGGTTCATTAAAAAAATTTTGTTCATTGTGTTCCGTCAACTTAAAACAATGTGGAAGAAAATGCTTGCCTGTGGGAACAAATTTCACAGCATATAAGAAGAAAAAAGGATGTTTTTGAACGACGACAAATCTTCTAGGGCTTGCAGCCGGATTTTATTATAAAGCGACAAGCTTTCGGCTACTAGCTCAGTTTATAATGAGAATGTATTTATAAACTGAAATGTAAGTGAATGATGTTGAATATTTAAGGAATGCAAGGATGAAGATAAATAATTTGGGATGAAGTTTTATTAGATGGACAGTTTAAATGACTTGTTTTTTCCTCATTTTAAAATCCTCCTCCAGATAAGCTGCTCAACTGCAACATCAACAAGTTACAGAGTTTTCCCAGACTTTCACTTGCATCATGCCTTTTTTTGCTACCAAAGGAGAATCAATATAACATTCCATTGCTCCTGAAAATAAATTTATGTTAATCTGCAGTCATGTGTGGCAAGTGATGATTTCTCCAAATATTATTTGAATTTGCTAGCTAACACATTTTTTTTTCTTTAAATTCTCAAATTAAAAAACAGAAGACAGGAAGAATCCCAAGTGTCTTCTTGTTTCTTTGGCATTCATTGTAATTACAAATTGGAAGACAATAATATACGAAAATAAAAGGTTAAGAAAAACGAGACTTCATCCTGTTTTTGATTAAATATGAACTCAAATAAGGCAGTTTGAACGACATTCCTGCAGAATTTTTTAAAATTTCTAGAAGGAGGAATCCAAATAAAATGCAAATTGTTTTAAAAAGTTTATTGAGTAAGAGATATTTCATCTGTTTTGAAAGTATCCTGTCAATAAATAAATTTTTTTTAAAAAAGCACAAGTTAACTATTTTGAGAATTTTATCACAGAGTAACTATCACACATTTCCAAAATTACTGGCTAGACTAATATACAGGCTAATAGCGGTAACAAAGGAGTGAAAGAACTGCCCTGAGGCCATATTTATGTGGAAAAGAAATTAATCAAACACTCACCAAAGTTGATAGGAGGGGGGCAGCAGCAAAATGAAATAATATACGAACACAAAAAAAACAATATTTTGGAGTTAAACCTTTATAAAGTGAAAAGAAACGTGTATGAGCTACAAAAGGCTTGCGATCAACACAGCCACATAATGAATTAAATAGACCATAGGAGGTGTTGGGGGGAGCAATGATAATATAATCTCAAGAATTAATCATAAAAAAAGAGAAATACGTCATTTACAAGGAGTAATAGAGAAATACTAATAATAAAAAATTAATTTAATTGCAATGGAGCACACGCTCCGGTGGCAATTTCCCTACACACCCAACTTCCCCCTATCCTGCACCCACCAACATTTGCCCTCAACAAATTTCAACTTTAAATTCTTTTAACGTTTTCAGTAAGTTATTCATCATTCCCCTTGGTAACTCATTCCAATCCCTGACACCCTTACCTAAAAAAAAAAA
Organism: Vandiemenella viatica; assembly: GCA_031002005.1. NCBI lineage: Eukaryota > Metazoa > Arthropoda > Insecta > Orthoptera > Morabidae > Vandiemenella > Vandiemenella viatica. The sequence goes on from JARYHS010008074.1 coordinate 80,738,128, forward strand.
AAAAATCTTCCCACACCCTTGTGCCTGAAATCGAGTGCCAGCTTGTAGTCATGGTCATCTTTTCCCTTCCATGAACTCCTTTTCATACCTACTGCAATATCTTTCCATGCCTCATTGCCAGTATACACCCTGTACACTCCCATCACCCTCCTAATCCTCCTCCTGTCTTGCAATGAATCCCATTCCAGCTCCTTTATCATATCTGTCACTGATTGCATTCTGAAATAATTTCCGGAAACAAATCTAGCAGCCCTTCTTTGCACCCTCTCCAACTCCTGTATTTGATACTCAAAATGTGGGTCCCATACTACACTACCACATTCGAGCAATGGTCTGACCAAAATTTTGTAACCCAATTCCTTTACTTCTCTCGTGCATCCCCTCGTCACTCTCTCCAACAAGTGCAGAATTTTGAAACCTTTTCCTACCACCTGTCCCATGTGTCCTGCCCAGTTAAGCTTGTTATCAAATGTAATGTCATAGGTAGATAAAAATTAGAATACTTGTATTTGAAGCAGATATTGATGGAGTAAGTTGTATCGTGTATGCCGAGATGAATCCGCTTATAAACAAGCTGATGACCATTGTAAATTCATATTAGCAAGCATATCAAGTATCTTCAGCAGTATTTTACAGAACTGATACATACATGCCATCCTTCCACCATAATCAATACAGTGTTTCCTCCTTTTAGCCATTTGATTCTACAGTGATGTAACAAAGACAGCATGCATTTTCTCACAATTTCTTTACATATATACAATCTAGTATCATCCCTCACCCTACCATGCCTTACATTTAATTAACACCTTATTTCATACATACTACACAATATGTTTATATTTCACAAACATACATTTTTGTCTGCAGTGCCCTGGCTGTTAACCAGTTCATCAAGTTCAGCCTGCAGCTGACGGCGTCCACGCTCCAGTTCCTCCACCTTTTCACTCATCTCATCCAGCTCACGTGTTAGAGAAAGTACACGTGTTTCTTTCTCACGGGCCTCACGTTCAGCAGCATCTCTTTCCTGAGCTATCTGCTCAGAAACAGCCTATCAACAAATGAAATAAACTATTATTCAAAGAACTGGAGTTAATTTTACATTTATAAATTCTCTCTTCACACCAATGTGAAAGTAGCTGATCTGCATTCTCCTCATTTTTGTAGATTTTTTTAAAAAATGAAATGGATTTTTTAGATTAAGCAGAAAAACAATTATGAAATGTAGTTATCAAGTTGTACTATAACAAAGTTTCGAACTATTTCATTCACTAACTTATAAGGGAATCAAAATCTTTTACTGAATATAGTGTGTAAAACAGAAAAACCTGTATTTTCTACTTTCCCTTTGTATCTGATATTGTATACAAGCAAGCATCTTCAGAATAGCAACATACTTAGTTATGCTTTAACAAATCATACCATTGTTACAGTTTGAACAAAGATACGTTCATCCAAGATTTACTATAAAAAATATATATATATATACATATATTTGAAGTTCCAACGGTAATCATCATCCTACCTTCTCTTCAGCAAGCACCTTGTCGAAATTACGTTGTTTTTTCTCAAGCTCTAGCACTTTCGCTCTCTGGGCTTCAAGATCAATATTGGTATCTTCTAGTTCTGCCTGCAGCTTTTTCTTTGACTTGTCCAACTTGTCATTTGCTGCCTGCAATTCTTCCACTTGCCGTTGGAGGGACTCAATGTCCTAGTGCAACAAAGTGTCATTAGTTAGACCTGAGGTCACTTAAAACACACCTGCATTTAAAAATAGTGCAACAAACTGCTACACATAAATTTTTGTAAACAAATTAATTTCTCAAATGTTTTATTAAATGAATTAAAATAAGCTCAATTATGTGTGTCATTAAGATACTTAACTTGTAGACAAAAGAATTATATAGTAAATGGAAACAGTACAGGCAAGTTAGATTCATAACAAAAATTATGTAAAATAAGAATGAGTAATAATACTAAGGAAAAAGGAAACTGCTTTTAGACAGTATAAATGACAAAGGAAAGGGAAAATGACTCATCACTCACCAAAGATGAAGGTTGCAATGGGTAAGAAACATATACGATGAACAAAAACTTAATATTTCGTTTTTACACCTTATTCATGTAATAGGGAAACAGTCATGTGGTTTTGGATGTGTGTACACGCCGAAGGTATCACAATGAACTTCGGCATGTGCATATCCCCTGAACCACACGACTCATTCCTTATCACATGAGTAAGGTGTAAAAATGAAATATTGTATATGTTTTTGTTCATTATGTATGTTTTTCACTCATTGGAATCTTCAACTTTGGAGAGTGATGAGTAATTTTCTTTATTTTTTCATTTGTAAAATAAGAATGAAACATTTTAAACATTGCCTAACTGAAAAAAAAAAAAAGTGCATTTTTCTCTTTTGAATGGTTAAAATGTAAAAAAATTGATAATATTTCTAGTAAACAAAAGGAGCAAAAGATATCCATCATTGCTAAGTCACTGGCTGAGTATACTCACTATTTTTTAATTCTGCATTTTCTTGTTCCCTCTCCACTTACCCCTCAATTTATTTGATATTGGCTTTGAAGCTTAATGAGATCTATAACATCATAGTGAATATTGCTAAACATCCACAGATGTGTCTCTTTCTAATCATGGGCAACAGCTCTAAAATATTTCATTAGTTTATCACAAAAAAAATATTTACTTCATGGTAAAAATCAAGTACAAACTCCATAATAGTCCCTTTTATGGCACAATGTACTTTTAGAGAAAAAAAGGAAAAAATTATGTCCATGGATTCACCTTGGCCATTTTCTTCTTGGTCTCCTCAAGCTGCTGTATTTGTTCAGTATCCTCTTCCTGCCTCTTTTTGGCTTCCTGCAACTGAGCAGTTGCAGCTGCTAGCTGTTTGTCAAGGGATCGCCGTGCCTCTTCTTCCTCTTCCAGCTGTTCCTGCAACGCCTCTCGTTCACTCTCCAGCTGCCGCAGCCGTGAGCTCACTGCAAGTTTCTGCCTTGTCTCCTCCTCCAGCTGGCCCTGCATGCCAATATTAAAGTAGATTTAATAACTCTTACAGTAGCCTTTACACTCCTATGAAGATAATCACTGAAATATAGCAGCTATTGCACATCCAATGGTTTTAGCCACCACAACTGTGTTTACTAATCCACATGTGCAAATAGATATGAGCTTAAGTTTTAAGTATTTGCTGCTATAATCCAGCATATACAAAACATAATAAATTCCATCATTCAACTTCAAATAAACTTGTACAATGTATATTCTTTAGACAAAAATTATGCCAAGTAATTTTCTTTAACACTCTTCACTATATTGTATTATCAGATTATTATTTCCAACGGCAACTACACATTTTCAAGAGTTCTTTATCAATCATAACATAAATATGACATACCTGGACCTCAGTAAGCTGAGACTCCAGAGTGGCAGCACTCTTGGTAGCAGCTGAAGCTCGCAGTTCAGCCTGCTCCAGTTGCTGCTGGGCAGCATCCGCTTCTTGCGCAAGGCGCGTAGCCCTCTCTGCCAACTCGACACGCAGACGCTCTGCTTCTGCTGCCTTGGCCTGCAGATCTGCCAAAGCTGCTTCGGCCTGCTTTCGCCGACGTTCACACTCCTGTCGACTTGCACCTGCCGTACGCAGTTCTTGTGTTAGGTCAGCATTCTCTGCCTCCAGCTGCTGCTTCGCCTTTTCGAGACCTGCCTTTGCCTGTAGAATCATCAAATAATTATCTGCCGCTGTCATTAACAAATTTTGTAATAGAGAAGACTACTACATATTTTGAACAGAGAAAAGATGAAAATGTCATGTAATTGTTTGGCAAATGAATAATTTACAACAGAATTGAATTTGCTTCCTGAAATGTACAGTTATACTTTCTGATTTTACCATTTACAGGGATTCTGATTCAACAATTCTTTGGTCATGTTCCAATATAATGTGTAATATGACATCTGCTTACCACACAGGAATAATAGCAATCTTAGTTATTTTACAATCGTAAATCAATCGTCAAATGACAAAGAAATACATTACTTTGAATAATTCTACACACAAATAAATTATAATACTTTAAATGAAATTGGTACTGACATACCTTCTTCACTGCTTCCATCTGTTCATTTATAGCAGCAATTTCCTGGCTATACTTATGCCTCATTTCCTGTATCGTAATTTCATGAACTGATGCTTCTTCTTCAAGAGTCTTTTTCAGGGTGGCTAGTTCCTGCAAACAAGATTCCAAAAATTTCTCATTCATTCAACAATTAATAGGTCACAAAGCAGAAGAAAATTTTTGCTTGTGTCTGATAATTTCTGGCATCAAATGAAAACAGATCAACAATTAATATAGAACTTTGTGAATACCAATAAAGTGTTTAATAAAAGAAAGAATTTAACGAGCAAAAATGAAGAGTAATATACATTCCTTAAGTATATGTAGGTAAGTTTTGTAAATATTTCTTAATACATTTGCATTTTTTTAGTCTTCATTAGTCTCTACTTATATTAAATATTTAGGAAACATTTTTATATTGAAAGTAAATACTTATAACAGCAACTACTATACTGAACGGTAACACTCAGACCCGGCATTCGGGAAGAAGTGGGTTTCTAATCCCCCAACTTGTCAAACAGACTTACATTTTCCATGTTTTCCTGAAATCAGTTTAGGTTAATGCTGTGGAGGTTCTTTCAAAAGGTCATACCTAAATTCCTTACTGTTCCTTGTCCCCAGTCCTCTCCCACCTCTAATGACTGATCAGATATAAGCCAAGAGAAAGAAAAAGCAACAACTCTGAAGTAACTAACTGTTACTGCTCTGAAATAATTAATGCACTATTAAAGGAATTTCCATTTTAAATAACTGTGTCAACATTAATAAATACTGCTTCAACTTCCATTACAATAGGAACTATCAAAACCAACTTGTCAAAAGTTTAAATAACGGCACTATTTTACATGTGCTTAAACATGATCCCATGTGACACTAAGATACTAAGTTAAGAATGCTTACACAGCAGCACCACTGAAGAAAAGCTTCTTACATCTTTAGTTGCATCTAAATAGAGTTCTTGGGAAATTTTTGAAACTACACACCACTCTCATTGTCAAACAATCATCTAATCCTGTTCAGTGAACAGTGTAAAGTGTTAGAAGATGACACACATCATTGAGTCCCACACCATCCCACATCATGGGTAATCAGAAATACAAATGCTGAAATGGCAGAAGAAAAAGTCAAAATCCTTATTAATGTCTAGACAAACAAGGCATACCCTTCTTCCCCTGTAATTGATATCCATAATGTGTGTGCCCTGCTATCCCACCATATTGAAGCAAATATCTGATCTAGGCTTTATATCCCACTTCGCTCACATCCCTGGTACATCCCCTCAATGCCCAATCCTCTACATGCACAACTTTGAAACCTCTCCCTAACATCCACCCAACGTCTTTCCAAATTAAGTTTGTCATTTAATATGCCAAATTATTTATATTGTATGCCTTCAAGAATCAATTCCTCCTCAATCTTATAAAATACAGAAACTTTATTTTTCTCTATGACTTTTTGGCACTTATCATCGCATGGTGATGAACCCAAATCTCTATAGATGTTCACATTCTCTCTCAATTTAGTAATTTGATACAGCAATGTGTATTCTATAAATAACGTATCTTCTGACTAAACTAGCAATGGTGTCACTCATCATAATTGATTCCAATACACTACATCTTTTACCACTCCTAATACCATTAGCACCTCCTGGTATCATGTTTTTGCCTACTTCTTAAATATTCCACCAACCATAATGTGACTGATTCAACCAAGTGGTTTTAACTTTATTTACCACATCTCAATGGCTCATCATCATATCTAGCATTTACACCAATAACTTGACCTCTCCAAACAATTTCATCTGAAATATCTTGCACATAACCCATTGATATTCATATGAATAACTCCTCCTGAACTCACAACCATTTGCTACTTCTGATACATTCCTGATATAGTTCCATATCAAATTCTTCATTACCTTAACTACCACTGAGAAACTATTAGCTTAATATTCTCAATGCTTTGTCTTCCTACAGTTATAAACCAATGATATGGTGCTTCTACAGTCCTCTGTTATTTACAAATTCCTACTTTGCTGCAATCAATCCCTCATTTAGATGTTTATAGTGTTCCCTAACATTTTTGTTTTCCTGATTTAAAACATTTTTTTGTCTCCTAACATCACTTTTGTAGTTTGTATGTTTTGTGCTTTTTTTTTAATAATGTGGTGAGACTAAGTGCATCTAACGTGTTAGCCATGCATCTAATCTCTGTGCATATATGATGTTTGTGCTAAAATCGTGTAAAATTGATTCTTGCATTTAATATTGCACTTCTGCCTTCATTTCAATTCAGTCCTTCCTTACTTTCATTTGTTTGGTATTTATAATTTCACCACTGTACATCAGTAGTGGGTACCCCTTTGATCATAAAATTAGCCATGAACAAATGCTAGCACTGAATTTCAGCTAATTACATTAATGGGATTTTAAAATAGGACTTCTAAAATACAAATACTACAACAAAATTGTTAAATCAGTCATTTATCATTTAGCCACCCAGAGTCAAAAAATAACCTTTGTTACAAGATTAGAGGAATCTCTAAGATATAAAAATATGTTAATCGGCTTACAAGACTTCTACATGCAATTATTTAAGGCAGAATCCAGATATTTGCAGTTTAAAGAAGGGAATGTCCAGATGTCCATCTGATGAATACTGGTTTTAACTGTTCACACTCAGCATTTTCTTACCTGTTCTCTCTTTGTGCGTAGTTCCTGCTGAGCAGCAGTTGTGTCTAAAGAGTCTAGTAGCTCATTCTTTAGTGCCTCTAGCTCTTCATTCAGATCCCGCTTTTGCTTTTCAGCTTTACTTCTTGCTGCCTTTTCAGCTTCCAAATCTTCTTGTAGCTGGTGAAATGAAAAATAATATACTATGATTTAAGAACCACTTTATGATCAGGTATAGCTACTACAATTATATCATAACCAAATTTCAGATAATTTTTGTAGTAATAAACTGTAAAATTAATATATGTATAACCATCATCAGAACAGAACAAAACAATGGTTTAAGTTTACATGTTTTAAAATTATTTTCACTTATTGCAGTAGTGTATGAAATAAATTCATACAAAGAATCTAAACTTTATTTCTTACCTCTGCCAACTGTGATTCCAACTCACGAAGTGCCTTTTGTGACTGAGCTTTTCCTGCCCCCTCCTCGTCAATTTTCATCAAGGCTTGGGTAAGTTCCTCTTCACGCTTTCCAAGCTGGAGCTGCAGTTCCTCTAGCTAAATAAAATAAGTGATGTAATAAGTTAGAATTTGACACACCTTTGTTAGAAAACTTAAAAATGCAGCTTCACAATGAATTACAGCACTTTTGAACTTATTTGTCAGAAGCAAATTTTTTCAAAATACTAATTAATTACATAAAGAGCTCTTAATCTGTTCAAACCACTGGCATTAGTGTTCATACAAAGACATACAATTGTTAGCAGACTCTAGCAATCAGAATTTCATTACCTTTCTACATGAGAAGGCCCTCCTGCCTTCATCTGTGTTAACGGTCTTTCCCCACAATTCCTTATGTTTTTATTTTCTACACGAGAAAATGTAATATGAAGTTCAATCAAACAAAACAGTTTCTAAATTTAAGAAATAAGGTCAAAGGAGAATTGACAAAATTTCAAACAGAAAAAAAAATGTATAAAAATTTCTCGGATTTCCCACTTGAGTGGGGCCTAAATTTGATGTTAAGTTTTGAAATCATTTCCACAAAGATGAAAAATGAGTAAAACTTAAAATGTCACATCAAACTAACACACTCCTCCAGTGAGAGGCCTGAAAATGTTTTGTTCCACTGATATAACAGAAAACCCTCAATTCTTTCATAATCAATAATGCCCAACTGTTTTTTTAAATAATGTATGGAGTTATAACAAAAATTATTCAAACCATCCTTTCTCGTATGTTGAAAAGGATCAAATTATATCAATTTCATGTGAAATTTTTCCACCTTAATATTTATTTCAACCAACGGACTACCGTCTAACTTTGGGAGACAGGTAGGGCAAAATGTTTATGTTGGACAGATATGAACATGAGTTCTCACTTACATATCACTTAGCAAATTTAAGTTTTTGTAAAATTTGCCATTTGTGAAAATTGTCTCAATATATGTCCCGACAGATTCTGATTTTATTTTGAGTTAAATATGATATGGTATCACAGTACAGTACTTTGGCAACTGAGTTGTTCTGGTGGCTCAATGGTTAAGGCATCTGACTGGAGATGGAAAGGACTCCAGTTTGAAAATTCCACCCAAGACCAGGATACAAAGGCACTTAACCTAATCTTCACCGCTGGCAATGCTTACTTTGTGTATGTGAAGTATGCGAGAACTTATATGTGGTTTGTATTTAAGTTAAACTGAAGATCCCCTTTACCTGGTAGTATTACCAAATTAGGTTAGGACAGCCATAAAAAGAGGGGCATACGCAGTGAATCACAAACTTCATTTGGTGGCTGAACCCTCCAGTGATATCTAGGCCAAAAATGCTATGTGCATACGCATTTACTTTTTTTCTTTTACTAACACAACTACCTTGGAAGCTGGATGCATGCAGTTCAAATCAAAGTCTGGCCTGATATTTTTACAGGCTCCCTACCGCTCCTTCACCTCCAGCAGACCTAGTTTTGTGTATGTGAAGAACGTTCTCAAAAACCCATGGTCCCACATCTTGCACTCCAGCCATGACAACGGAAATACACAGCAGATTGAAGCTATGCCATCCAGTTGTTGACAACATAGCACCTTTCTTTCTACTTGCAAAAAAAGAAAAGAAAAAAGGTATATGCTGTGTTTATATTCTGCGTTTCTCTGCATTTAATGTCCAATATTTTACTTACAAGGGACTTCCAGAAAAAAAGGTTAAAAGTGCTCTGAAGGATGTGGGGAAAATTTGTATTCAAAGGTTGGTACATCTGCATGGAGGGGAGGGGGGGGTCCGTAATAGTCAAACTGAGCCCCACTCCAATTCAGTCCGTTGAGATATCTCGTGAGAGAAGGAGCTTCCGTCAACCTCCGCAGGGGCTGTTTGCTCCACCTACCACCGATGTGAGATTCGCTCTGTCATCAAATTCCTCACTTTGTGGCAAGAATCCACGGCCGAAATCGATCGTCAGCTTGTGGAAACCTACGGGCCTGAGGTAGTGTCACATCCCCACATTTACAAGTGGGTTAGGTTGTTTAAAGAAGATCGCACTGACACACATGACGAAGAAAGGAGTGGCAGGCCATCTCTCATTTCAGAAGGGCATGAAACAATTCACAGTGATCATTGCACAACTATTGACAGCCTTCATGAAATGTTCCCACACATCTCGTAGTCTTGTGGGTGAAATTGGCTCAGAAAAGCTTAATTACAGGAAACTGAGTGCAACATGGGTGCCAAAAATGTTGACATCGCCAAAATCGCGTTTTGGCCGCACGTGAATTTCTTGAACATTAAGAAACAGACGGTGATGCATTTCTTGACTTAATTGTCACTGGTGATGAAACTTAGGCATGTCAATATACTCCCGAGTCCAAAAGGCAGTCCCAACAATGGCGTCATACCCATTCCCCCAACGGCCAAAAAGTTCGAAGTGCAGTTGTCAGAGCGGAAGATTATGGAATCTGTTTTTGGGACAGAAAAGGTTTTATTTAGTGGATTTCATGGACTGTCGCTTATTGTGAGACCTTAAAAAAATTAAAAAAGAAGATTAAAGACAAAAGGAGAGGAATGCTGACTCACGATGTGTCCCTCCTTCACAACAATGCAAAACCCCACACGGCTCGTGTCATCCAGGACCAGGCCCGCCGCTAGGTATTTGAATGCCCATATGCAATACCGATTATGCCACCCCCTGTCTAACTACAGCCAGTGGTGGATCTAGGAGTTTTCCAAACATGGTCAATAAACTGTGAGATTGCCGCCCCTTCGAACATTATTTGCCACCCCCATTGTTGCCACCCCGAGTGTCGCCGGCCACCTGAAGGAGCAGTTGAGCTATAAAAAAAAAAGTCGCCCGCTACATAAGTTTCATCGCGGCGACAATCGAGTGACAACTATCACGGGGCCGCGACTGTCGATCACCCCATTTGCCGCCCCCCTTGATGTGCACGCCTTGCACGCCAACTTACAGCGGGCCTGCCCAGGACCACCTTGTATTCTTTGGATGGCATATTGTGACCCACCCACCATATTCTCCAGACCTCGCGCCCTATCATCTTTACACCAAATTAAAGGAGTTTTTGGGCGGAAAACGTTTTTCCCATGATCAGGAAGTAAAAGACAGTGGAAAATTGGCTTTTCGAGGTGGAGCGGAGCGGAGCGATTAAGAGGAGGCTATACAAAAACTGATGCCCGGGCTGAAGAAGTGCATCCCAGGGGGTAATGAACACATGTCACGAATGGCACGGGGTATGAGGTAGCTTTGCCACCCGTGTGAACGATATCCCACACTGTAGGAAGTATTATGCCTCCTTCACTGCCCCTTAGATTAAAAAACTTTTATCCTAACATCATATACTTGGCGCGTTTCCTCTGAGATGTCATTGTTAGAAGTGAGAAGTAGGCATTTACCTTTTTAATAACAAAATTTTTGCGAGGTGAGGGGGAATGGGAATTTTTTACCGAAGGGGTACGAAGTAAGAAAAAGTTTGGAAACCCAATCTAAAAAAATTATTCATTTTTGCTCTAAGTGTATTTCAACAATAAAAATATACAAAGGACAGAAAGTTAATAGTACTCTTATAGAAAAAAAAATAACTGTGCAACATAACTGCACTTGCATACCTGCAAGCGTTTCTCATTAAGCTGTTCACGTAGGTCGCTGACCTCCGTCTCAACTTTTCTTTTACTACGATCCATTTCTTGTCGTTGCTGGTGATCTTTGAGAAGTCTTTCCTCCAGCTCTGCTATTGTTGATTCATGCTTTGCTTTCAGCTTTCCTAAATGCTTTGCCTTTTCTTCCTCCTCTGCAAGAGCCTGTGAAAGATCTGCTGCTCGTTCCTCCAGCACTTTCTTCTCTTTTAAAAGCTGCAAAAAGAAATTAGAGAGATTATTATAAATAATACAATGATGCTTTCAAAATGGAAAAAAAATCCTTCAATTTACTACATGCAGGCAGAGTAATAAATTCTAGTTTCCTTTCATTGTGTCAACCCAAAGGATGGAACAACTAAACGGAGATTGATGCAGATTTAGAGAATTGTGGAACAAGGAGAAACTAAAAAACAATTGATATTTATTATTATTATTATTATTATTATACTAGTGTAAGCCCGTGACTGTTTTTTGCGTATCGTCATGGGTCTAGAATAGTTCCAGTTTTTACGATGAAAGATTATGACAAGTTAACCTGATCTGGCCAAATATAAGCTTGACCTGTGTTTTGCCCTTAGATTGAATACAATCTCTTGAGCTTGAAGAACTCAGAATCATTAATAGAGGTAGGTATTAAACAAGGACAGGACCGATCGCGCTATCATGTAACTGTTTCAAAGGTCATACACTCGAACTTGCTTAAATACGAACTTGACTTGTATTTGACCCTTGAAGTTCGCTCTGCAAAATGTTTTTAAAAAAATCCCATTTGCTTTGAAAGCATCACATTGTTTATTATTGAGATTGATCATATACTCATAATGTAAACATTCGTCATAGTATCTGTGACGGCCAGAGAACTTGATACGCATTTCATATTATGAAACAGTTGAGCAACTCCGCAGAAATAAGTTGCCAGAATAGTCGATTCGGTAACACAATTGGTCTGATATCCGCTTAAAATAACCTAATAACTCACATACAGCGAACATAATTAAAGACCAATAACAAAAGTGGTCAGTAAAATGCATAAAAAGCAAATAATAAATGCATAAATTTTGGTCAAGCAACAACATTAGTGAAGGTTATAATTAAACTGAAATTTAATGTAAGCCGAAATGCCAATTGTTATTCGTGGTTACAGCAGAGACTATGAGTAATTTAATTTATTTTTAAGTTGCTTTAATTAGTAACATGTTACTGAAAAGCAGATGCACGTTTTTTCAGCCGCAAAATTTACTAAACATTTTTTAACTATGAAATGCAATGAAAAGCAATGAAAAGCAAACTTAATGAATGTATTATGCCAATTAATAGTTATTAAATTGTAGACATAACCACGAATTCCTTCTACTGATATCTCTGGTCGCTGTTGATGAGCGAAGGCCGACACGTGATTCCGTTCTCCAGCCAACAGCTATCAAGGTTAGTGGATGGCCTTACGAAATTATATAGTAGATTATTACTATTATTATTAATCTTCCATTAGCACCAAAGTCTGAGAGAAATTTTTTCCTATAGCACCCTCCAACCTACTTTAGTAATAGCAAGTCATTTTTCAATCCTTGTTTAAATATTTATGTCCTTAAATTGCATACTAAATACCAGCCATTTCCTACTATATTCACGGAACAAATTAAAGCTGCCATCCCAGGTCGGTCAGCTTCCAATTTTAGGAGGTAGAATTCGCTTCATTTTGCAAGTAGCATAAATTGCAACAGAATTAAACAATTCAAGATTAAAAATTTCTATAGATCAGTGGCAATAAAATGTCTCATCATTACAGTTCCGTGCTAATCATCTGTTCTTAAATTTAGTCACTTGGTGTTCACTGACTAAGGGAAGCCTTGCCCAACATATTTTTACGGGAGCAGGTAAAGTGATTAAATATCTAAACGATTTCTGTGACTTTGTAACAAATACTGTATCACAAAACTTTTTTTGAAACAGAAAAACTATATGAAGCAGGCAGTTTCTCCTGACCTTAGAATAAAAACCCTTTTGGGGAAAAAAAATTGTATCACTTTCAAACCTTTTGGTTAGTATCTTCTGAGAGAGCCAGATCTTCTTCCAACTTCTTTATCTTAGCATCACAAGTAACTTTCTCAAGCTGCAATTTCTGTCTTGCTGCCTCCTCTTCTTCCAACTGTTCTTCCAGATCCTGGAAATAAAAAAGTACAGATTTTTGTAATATATTTTTTAATGCAGATGTAGAACAGAATATTATTTAGAGAGCTATACATTTTTGAATAATGACTGATCAATTCGGCAGCTGTGAATGATTCCATCAACATTTAAACTCTAAAAAATAATGGTACAATTTAAAGTAGTAGTTGCCCAGTGAAAAAGATGTTTATTTAACTAGAATTTATATTATGGTGTCTTCTGAAGTCCTCCAACATTTAACAAATCTGTATATCATTTGTAAGCAATTTACAACTAATGGGTGTTTAAAAACAACCCTTCACTGTTTTCTGAACAAAACAGACATACACATTTATCTTTTTACTGGTAGGAAAATAAATGTCACTGAAGAAAGGGATACTGGGTGGTATTTGATATGGATTTGATTTTAAATCTTTCAAACAAATCAATGAAGTTGGATGGCATTGCTTCAGAACAGTTACAGTAAGATTAAAATTTGGTAAGTAAAATTATTACGCGTTTTACATAAGGAAGTGCCAATTTGCCTCACCCAATCCATTACTTTCATAGCCACTCTAATGCAACCCAGTAAGCCTAACATGGAATGGAGACCTGCAATTTTACTTGGAATTAGAAACACTTAGTATTATTAGTACCCTTTACACGGGCAAAACAGTTTTTCTGGAGGTGGAGATCAGTTTAAAGGACCATAAAGATTTTGACTGGATTTGAGATTTGAATCAAAAGGTACAAGAATCAGATTTACAGTAATAAAAGAACCTATTTTATTAAAGAGAAATGGAAAAAAACAATAGAGTATCAATCACTGATACTTGCCAGAAGCTGTACATTTGTGGTATTACACTAAATTCATAAAAACTCCAACTTATACAGAAGTAATACAAATTATTTAAAATGTTGGCAACAGGATTAGTCTAAAACTAATTTGTTCTGATGAAATACAAAAGGAACATAATATAAGATGATGATAATTTAATAAATGAATTTATGATAAGCCTCAACATTCTGACACGTAAATTATGTTTAATGTGTGAAGGGAGAAAATATCTAATGATACAAAACTGATAACTGGGAATGTGTAGTAGATATTACTATAAATAGTACAAAATTGTCCCTGAAGGCAATAATCATGGAGTAGGACATAAAAATAACTGATGTGATTTCTCCAATAGTTCATTATTTCACAGTAATCTGAATACTTTTGGTGTCATGAAATTAAACAATTTCGTAAAGATTGTATTAGTTCTGAAAATGAATAACAAGCTCAAAAGAATATTTTGCTTGAAAATAGGGATGGAGAATTGGATGTTCGAAACATCCCAAGATTGGCATGGCTGGAAGCACAAGTTTTTGTCAGTTACAAAGCCAAGAAACTCTTTGGTCTTGCAACACCGAAGCTGGCAGTCATTATAATGATACACCAAATAACCCAGATCTTTCTATCAACACACATAAGCTCTCTATTAACTTATCAGAAATTCAATTCAGTTGGCGTTTTTAACAATTCAAAGAAATGTCGCACAAGAAATATACAATGAAATAGCTTTCAACATGTACTAAATTATAAAAGGCAAGCTCATTAATAATCACTTCCCACTAAGCACCAGTAACTCCTGGGTACACAGATTTTTTGCGCAGTGAAACTTCTCAAATTCAAACTTTTTTCATTTAAATTTCTTGACAATTCCCTTGAATTTTGTATTAAACTAGAGCAAAAATAAATTCCTATAATTCAAATTATTTTTTCATTAATTTGAAGAAAATTTGTTTGTATTTATGAAAAGAACGCTTACTTCTCATGTAAATTAATTTTACAGTAATATTTAATCATCACAGCACTTCCCCCACCCTTCCCCCATTGTCATCATTTCCAAAAATGCAGTGACTCATCAACGAGCAAGCCACCTGTAATCCAGTTGCAGTTCAATCAACTGACTCTTGTCTAGTGTTTCGTGTGCGATTTTAAGATTACAGCAGCAGTGTACAGTCCACGCTTGTGTTTTGTGTGGTGTTTTGTGTGCAATTTTAAGAGCATTTGTTTATCTATTCCTTACGTTTAACTGAATAAATATGTTTTCATCCAAGCCTAGAGTTCAGCACAAGACATAACATTTTCTGGAAAAGTAACTGGAATACATAAAATTAAAAAAGAAGTCTAAAAAATCTCATATTGCAAAACAGTTTGGAATTCCACTGAATGCTTTATTCATGTATCTTAAAAACAAGGAAAAAGTTTGGGACAATTTTGTTAAAGTAAGGGATAAAGGACATAGAAGAGAAAGAGGACCTGAAAATCCTGACTAATTAATGGTTCAAACAAGTACAAAATGACTATAACTTCATTTTTTTTACAAAATTTTGAATTTGGCTTTGTACAGTATATTTTAAATATAAAGTGATGTTTAAATGAAGAAGTTAAAACATAATTTTTTAAGGACCTTTTTCTTGCAGTTTTACCTATTTTCATAAACAATTCCCAATTCAAATTTTCAGTAATTCAAGTCTATTCAGATGCGAATTAGAGAAGTTCCACTGCAAGTTAAAAATAATTGGTAGGCAACAAAGGGAATATAGGCCCACAGTTGCTCTCTCACCTGTATGTTGAGTTGCAGTTTCTTTTTCTCATTTGTAAGTTGTGTAACTCGCTCCTCCTCCTCTTCCATGCGTGCTTCCATATCTTGGAGAAGTTCTTCCAACTCTTGTTTTCGAGCAAGCAATCTTGCACGCATTTCCTCTGCTTCAGCACACAATTCTGTTTCTGCCTGAAGTTGCTCAGATAGTGCAATCTTTTCCTCAATTGCCTGAAAAAGGAGCACAAATCCATTAAACTGAAATTTTTAGGGTTCCATTACAGTAATGGAAAATTAGAGCCCCATAATGTCTCAGGCTTCAAAATTACACATGGTGTGCTTTGTTAAACACTGTATTTAAAATTTTGTAAAATTAAATTCTCTGGGGATTACAAAGAAGCAAAGAATATAGTTGTTTAGAGAATGGAAAATAAAGAACAAGTATCCATTAAAGTTGTCATTTGTACCTTTTTCACTATCAGATCTCAAAAATGTTGAAACTTGTTCCCAATATCAACAACTTCCTCTATTTAAAAAAAAAAAATTACTCATGTCTAATTTAGTTTTTAAGTTGCAAATGAAGCAAGGAAAAGTTTTTATTCTATGGTTACTTTGCCAGATATTTATAATGCTCTTAATTCAGAGTGCACTGTATCACTATAGGACAATATAGGATAAGGTAGGTGGCAATGGGGCACGCATTTGAGAACCGTTAAGCAGGATTCACTACATAACCTGAAACTATACAGAGCATTAATTTTTGTACCGGGCGAGAGCAATATAACAAACCATAGCCAAATCTGTGAACATGGTTAAAATATAAGAACCCTAATATTAAGCAAAGCTTGGTTTTAATCAAATAAAGTAGCAATCTCAAATACCACCAAATGTCACTAGGCATAAAACAATGTTATATGCAAGTGTAGGCTTTCCCGGTGAATAAATGACAACAAATCTTCTCGGGTTTGCAGCCGGATTTTATTAAACAGCGACAAGCTTTCGTCCACTAGCTAAGCAGCCATCATCAGGTCAATTATGTAACGACGATCTTGCCGTTACGAATATATAATTGACCTGATGGTGGCTGCTGAGGTAGTTGCCGAAAGCTTGTCGCTGTTTAATAAAATCCGACTGCAAACCCGAGAAATTTGTTGTCATAAAACAAGGTTATTTCATTTTAAATTATTATCACCATACTTATTGCAGATGGATTCAAAAGTCAGAAAATACTTTAAAAAAGTCAAGGCAGTGGCAAAGACTATTTTTGGGATAAAATGAAGGAGAATAAAAACACTCCTATGTGCGAGGAATAAATTGCATTAAAATAACAACCTAAAATACTATTATTGCAGAGAAAGGAAAAATATCCACTGTGTGTATCAGCGTGTACACCCATAAGAAATGAAAGTTCTATATATTTTCTGGTTTTTTTTTTCTTTTTCTTTCACACTTGAGTGGAAGAATGTTGATACTATATTGCATTTGCTCAGTAAATAGGAATTTTATCCAAATTACACTCATAAACAAATGAAAATTATTAAAAATTTAAAGCAAACCTCACTAGATTATAGAATATTGCACCTAGCCTTAGAATTTAGAGCTCTTATATCAGAGAGCATCTGGGTCAAGTTTACTACGTGATACAGTGAATGTATTTTTGTTAAAATTTATGCTGCAGAAACTAGGAATCCTGATTTAGAAAAGTCATCATTTCACAAAATGTAGTTTGTGACAAATTTCGTGTGTTTAGATGCGTCTGCAGCATTTGATTTTTGTATCAACGGAGATTATAGTTTGGCTAAAATGGAGCCTGGACTAGGATTTTCTTGTTACAACATAAAGCACAGGGAATTTAGTTATTAGTATCATGAGTATCATGATAGTCACGACATGTATCATGACGAAAACTGTTCCCGAACATCTTGGAAAAAATTATCTGATATTTATTTTTAAAGATAGTTTTTGTTAGTAACTAGTTTCTAAGCCTGACAAAAATGATGGGCTAAACACAGGTTTTCTGGCTCGTAACTAAAATAGCAACTAAAAACACTGTTGTATGTATCAGTGAGCACAAATTTCGTTAAGTAGAGTCCAAGCCCAACCGAGTGGCGGATCTAGGAATTTTCCTAGCTGGGGCAAAAAGGTCACTGGTTAGCACCCCCCTCCTTAGATACAGCACTGGCCCATCAAAAATGAAGGGTTGAATGCAGATTTCTGGCTCATAATGTAAATATTTTTTATAATCTTAAATAACACATTCCTTCTGTTCTAAATACAAATGTTAATATTTCTGTATTAAAATGAAAGCTTTTATCACAACAGTGATCAGAGGACATGATGAAATGATCAAAATTAAATGAATATAAACAAACACAAATTAACTAATAAATAAATGACTTAAAAATACTGGTGCATGTCTCACTGTTTAATATTGGTGACTCCTTTGGATGTAAATATTGCATATGACACCATGTAATTATCAACATTTTATGCATGCACAGAACGTTGCGGCACCTGCACACTGATCGCATAATAAACACAAGTCAAACTCTTAAGGATTATAAATTTCTCCCTACCATGGCCAAAAACGTTTCACTTCAAAAAGAGCAACTGCTGTGAATAAATTTAATCTGCAAGCGTAGAATGAAAAAGATCCATCTAATCATAAAGGACACAAGTCCAACAGAGGTGTTTGTGTTTCAATAGACGTACTTAAACATTTCAACAATTTAAACATCTCAGATCATGCAGGTAAAAGTACTGACCAGTTGGTACTTTCGCTCGTACTCCTGAGAGGCTCTCTTCTGTTGATCCAACTGGTCGCGCACCTGTCGCAGTTCATCCTCTTTCTGGCTCAGCTTCTCCTCTTGTTTTGTAACCTCCAAGAGAGGCTTCACTTTTGTGTATAGGCGCCACCACTGCCAGTTGCGTAGCTTCAAATAGGCAGCACAGTTTCGCTGTATGATGCGGATGGCATTTAGTTGCTGTGTTCGCTTCTGGAAATTCCTACAGTGTGGAGCAACACATTTGCCCTTTATTAAAAACAAACTTTTGCTATGCTAATAACATATAATTACATGTATCCTTTTAAGACTTGGAATAAAACATTTTTTTTTATATTTTGTGCTTAGGGCTTTAAGTCTCATTGACGTAGAGGTCATGAGAGGCAGGAAAGTACTACAATGGGAAGGAATTCGGCCATGGCTTTTTAAAGAAAGCATCCCGGCAGTCACCTGCAGGAATTCAGCTATGGCCTTTTTGAAGAAAGCATTCTGGCATTCACCTGGAGGAATTTGGAAAACCAAATCTGGATGCCCAGACAGGGATTCAAACCCACATCCTCCCGAATGTGAGGCCAGAATGTTAACTATTCACCTACCACGCTCAGTCAAAACATCAACTGTGAATGCATGGGCGCCGGCAGGATTGCTTCTAGGGGGGTGCACCAGGGCTGCATTGGTGCCCCCCCCCCCCCATCGGCCCAAAAATTTCCGGGCTGGGCGAACTTTTTTTTTAAGCTCTACTACTGCCCAGACGGCGACCCGGGATGTAGGGGGGTGCAAGTGCACCCCCTTGCACCCCCCTCCTGGCGCCCATGTGTGAATGCAATACTGCATTGTCTAAAATCAAAATGAGTACATCTTGTCAAATCTCCTTTACAGTCTATAAAAATTTTCCAATGTCAATGATGTTTAAGACAAGGTTCTGAATCTGTATGCAAAGGACAAAAAAACCTCAGTAAATGTAAAAACTTAGTAAATGACAGACCTAACCATTCACTATAGCAAGGGTGTTACGCCAAGTAAATGTAATATATCACTACACAGAGAGCAAAGTCCCACATAAGAAAGGAGTATATTGCAGTTAAGTAAAACTGCACAACTGCCAAAATTTCTTGCCTGAAAATTTTGGTCCACGTACTTAACTCACACTTATTTCTTTAAAGAGGTGGCATCTGCTGTGGTAAATAATAGCTCTGACTATCTTTAACATTGTAACAGGCAGTCTGTGAATTAGAGTTTAAATTGGGAGTTTCGGTATTTTATTCAGTGAATATTGTAGGTAGCTTGAAGCAAGCGGACAGTGTGTGCGTGAGATTTGCATCGGATCGTCCTATTCAGTAATTATTCTGCCAGCAGCCATGTAACAGGTAATACTTGTGTCTTGTCTGTGTGCCTTTCGGCGCTGGGCAAGCTATGCTTGCCCATAGTCTTGTCTCACTTTAGTTAGTATTTGGTTAGTTAAAGTAGTTAGATAAATTATCCAGTCTGTGTAACTTAAATGAGTTGTTTGCCATTGTTTGTAATAATGTTGTAGCCTCGTGATGAGCTTATTTGGTAATGCCGGGTTATAATCAGGATCGTTAATTATTCAGTTATTAGTATTTAATCAGTAAAGCCATCTTTCCATTATACTCGTATGAAGAAGCTATTAATTCATTTAGTAAGTTGGTAACAATTGTAGCTATGCTTGCGTGTCGTTTCCCTTCCAGTATAACGTTAAACAGTTTTGCAGATAAATGTATGTTAGGCTTTTATAATTAAAGTACATTTAAATTATCAGTTGTGTCGCCTCAGTCATTTACAGTCGTAAGGTTAGAACCCATGTTATTTCAGATAATTATGTGGAAGAGTTTGTGATATATTGGCAAGGTAAGATCTATTATAAGTATATCACTGTTAGAGCAGTTCGGGATCCCTGCTATATCAAAGATCGCCCTGGTGTCGAATATCCTTATCCTGACAAATAACATCTCGGTGCCCACAAGTAGTTAATCTGTTATAATCTGGAAGATAGCTTAAAATCCTAAGATGCTTCTAATAACACCTCCCAAACCAATCATAATGCCCACTAGTGGACTGCAAGGCCATAATAAACCCCCACATCACATAAGTCCGCAACAACATGATAACCCCTAAGCACATTTTTCCTTCCTCTTTAAGCCAACACATTTTGTTTTCTCTTTTAGTACACATTACATCAGCTGCATGCATACAATTTTTGGAAAATTAATAAAAGTGTAAAATTCTTTGGGAGCTTCAGCTCTACAGTCTTAACTTCAATTGGTCTACACTGGTGATCTGTAGTGAAACAAAATTTCTTTCCATAATATATCTGATTAATTACAGAATATTATGAAGGTAAAGGATTTTTTTTAAAATCTTTTAAAGTATATTGCACACTCAGCATAGAGAAAATATTTTCATAAACTTTACAACTAAAGTAAAAAGCAATACATCAAAATTCAAAATTTAGCCTTTCAAATCATTGCAAAATTCTTCTATACAAACAGAAATGCTGTACTATCCCCCAGAATATAAATTGACACTGTTGTATTACAAAATATGTTTAGTTTTTGCACTGTTTCAAATACACAATCCACTAGAATTAAGACACAAATAAAAAAGTTTCATTTCATCTCAGTTTTAGTGGGAAAACTATTGCGTTAATGAATTTTAAGCTTTATTATTAACACAAGCAAGAGTGTTCAGTCCATTAAACAAACATTTGTTTTACGACAATATAGTACCTCACACAAAAGAAAAAAAAAAAATTACTACCTCCTTGCCAAATATCCTCTGCAGAAAGCCTGGAAGTTGACTATAAGGTCTGTTATCTTGTAATCACGTTCCTCTTCCAAATGAGCTAACACTCCAGCACGGAAAAATATCTTTGACTGACCCACTCTAAATAGGTTAGGATCAAGCTCAAGTGCCTGGATCTGTTGAAGAAAGGATGAACAAGTTCTTAATTATGACATCTTAACTATTTACCAGAAAGATACTATTAACAGCTAATTTACAAACTCACCATATTCTCACATGCTTTCTTCCCATCCATAAACCCTTTTGGAATTACATTTGGAGTTAAAAGTTCATACCTGAAAAGATTTTTTATGTGAATTGTAAAATAAAAGTGAAATATGACAATGCTGAAAAACGTATTTCTATTACTTGCTAACAAAAATATTCCCCAATACACCTATGAGACCTGTTCAAGTTAAAGCAATATCATGATCATGTTACTACATCACTAGAATTATGTTACTGGAAATGAATAAAACATTTTAGATTAGAAATTTTAAGAGAATTCAACTTTTCTAAAATGAAATTTTATATTTTCTCAAAGTTAACACACTTTTAGTACAGACCAATTAACAATTTTTGTATACCAGGATACAATCAGATCCAGTTAATTTCAATCCAGAGAGTTTGCAGTAATAAGAGGGAGATCACAAAGAGTAATGAGAAAGAACAGATTTTATTGTGAGCTTGCCAGCTGCAATAGGCAAGCATTGGAAATACGTATTAGTTACACCATTTTGTTGAGGTGAAATTATTTTTCACATTCTGCTAGAATTCAGTATAAGCATAGGAATATAAAAACCCACAAACGTCAAACTTGTGAAAACAAACCTTACTCAAACTTATTACCTGGGAGTAGTAGCGTAAGGAAGTGAACCAATGGTCACATGCCTGATGTTTCAAGTGGTTTAAAACATTTAATTATGATAGAATGGCTGTTATCAGTCATTAGCATTAATCATTTCCAGCAACATGCCATAATGATGGAATTACAACAAAAACACACAGCCATCCAAGAAAAACACCATCTCATGATCATAAAAATTAGCAACAAGCTTAACATCTCATTCATATCAGTTCAAATTATTCTAATTGATGATTTTGGCATATCACAAGTGCCAGCAAAATTTGCTCCATGGTTAACAGCCAAACCAGCAGATGGAAACTGAAAAACTGATTCAAAATTAAGTTGCAAAATTGTGCCAAATTTGCCAATTTATTGTTGTTATTTGTTATTGATATTTAATGGTGGTGAAACCTAGGTCTATGGCCATAAGCCAGAGATGAAGGTTAAATGTTTTCTGTGTAAAAGAAGTGAGCCTCCAAAAGTGAAGAAAGCACGACAAGTCTGCATGCAATTGAAGGTAATGCTGACAGTTCTTTCTTTATTATGAATACATGTGTATACTCAAAGGGATTCAAACAGTTATGAAGGAGTTTTTTCCCTACAGTTTATGAGATGCAGTGGGCAGTGGCAGTCCCAACTCAAAAGATGCAGGAAGTATGTTTCTAGAGGTGGCAGGAATTCTGGATACACTGTATTCTGAAAGATTCCACTTTGAAGGAAATGTCGCAAATTTCTTTAATTTTATTCATTCTGATACCACACCTCACAACTTAGGTACAATAGGAGAAATAAAACTGTATTAATTTGTTTTGTTTCATACTGTGCTGAATAATTTTGTAATAATAAACATCACAATAAGTTACTCACAAAAAAAATATAAAAAATTCATAATACAAATTGTGATTAACTGCTGTTATTTTACTTATAACTGTAATTGGACTAATTTGGGCAAAAATAAAATGACATTTTAAAATTACAATTTAGAAGAAATAAATAACAAACACTTATAATTTATTAATAGCATTATGAAAAACTTTGATCTACAATAATGAGAATTAGTCAAAAAGCCTACTCATCTTACCTCTGTCTGAACTCCTGGAAAGGTATACGATTAGGAAAGCCCTGTCTGCAAATTCTAATGCCTTCTAGAACACCATTACAGCGCAGCTGATCTAGAACCAGAGGTGCATCTATCTTGCCTGCCCTTTTCTCATGATTTGGTATGATGCAGCGCACAAAATTCGGGTTTGTATTACGTAAAGTCACCATCAACCGTGCTAACTGCTCTTTATATAGCTGTGACACAGTGCGGAACATTCCCTTTCGTGTGCGTGCTCCAAACTGTGTGTCAGTTAAAGCCTGTTGGGCCATTCCAACAATTTCAGCTGCAAAAACAGTGAATGACATTCAATCATACACATTGTTGAACAGCGAGTCATAATACATTGGTAAAAAGTTGTGCAATACAATGACAGATGTGTATTTTATATAGTAAATACCTAACCACAGGTAGTACAGAAAGATGTACCTGTAGATAAGTTCTTAGTGTCGTCTCTTCTGTGTATTATAGTTACTTATAATTGCCATAAATTAGTTACTATTTAATGTGTTTCAGAAAATGACCTTTAAGCATCTATACGAAATATACACAATCAACCATTAATTTTGACAATTCAACAGAACAGAAGTAACAGCAAAAATTTAAAAAGTTTGCTAAATTAAAAGTTAACTCTTATTCTACACTACAATAAAATATAGAATTTTAATGCAATACGAGAAAATAGAAACAATGTACGAGACTTACCATCTTTCCAGATATGCACCACAAATGGATCCTGTGAAGACTGCAGTAAAGATACCACATTTTCATTCAGTGGATCCATATTCTTCATCAACCACTTATGTGCAGAATAGTCTACTCGTCCTGCATAGTGGATCACAGCAAAATCAGCAGAGCCACGAAAGTCTGTTTTCAGGAACTTTGGGTGTACACTGTGAGCACCAATCAACTTTTCCACAAATGACTTGTCCGTAGCCTTGGGGAACCAACATTCTTCATCTAGAAGAGCCATTATACCCATAGGCTGTCCAAAAATAGACAGAATATTGTTAGTTGTGTTATGATAACACAAGATATCAAAGTTCAAAGAGGTTAATTATGATGAAAACATATATAAGAAAGAAGGTAGCATGGAGCAAAATACACTTAGGCGAAAACAAAATTTACAGTGTTAATATATTGACGTAGTACCAGAAAGCATACATTGATAGACTAGGAACTGGTAAACTGTAGAATGTGGTCTCAACTGAAACAGTGCTGATAAAAAATAAAATAAAAAAATAAAAAATAAATAAATAAATAAATTAAAAAAATTGAATGATACAGAGGAAGGTCAGCACCTGCCATTGCATATGGCATGGCAACAAAGAAACAAGAAACAAAAAACAAAAAATATATATATACAAAAAAATTGGGCACAGCCGTTCTTCAGCAGGAGGGATGGTTATGGGACTGCACCACTCCAACGAGATGGTACGTAAGCGTGTGTGAGGTTAGGAGTGGTTGGTTTAGATTTTCCCGAGAAAACAGTCATTTATGTATATATTTGCAGATGAAAAAAGGAAGTGTATACAAATACAAACCTAACCACAGAGGAAAAATATGTGTGTGTATATACACTTTATCACCAGTGAGGAAACTTTGCACCCCCTTCCTCTTCCTGTCTGTCCAGTCCCTTATATCCCATCTCAGTCACTGTAGTTTGTAGGCCCCATAACCATCCCTCCAGCTTTACAAAGGCTTTGCCCAACTCTGTGTCACTAATGACCCCGCTGTCGACGCGTCCTAAAGCAACAACAACAACAAATTTGTATGTGTTTTCTCCCTTCCCATCTTTCCAAGCAACATAAAAATTGACAGAGAAAGAAACTTGTTACTTGTGGATGCTTGCAGGATAGTGAAGAAACAGAAAAATGTGGTGAAAACTAAATTACTTTCTTATCATTGCATTGTGCTGTAAACCATTTGTGACATACAGTAATTTCTTTCACAAATTCATAACTTATATGAAAAGCTTAGATACCACTATCTGTAACCCACTAATCAAAAACAGATGAAATAAATATTGTTTACTGTAACAACTGTGATACCCTTGTAATAGGTAACAAAGATAAAGGCAATTTCCTCAGTCTTCACCAAAAAATTACAATCAACCTACACAAGGATTTCTATAAAAAGAAAGAAAAATAAGTGCAATAACAAGACACAAAACAGATCTCACTTCATGTACACATTATCCAGAAAATATTCAACAATGTATAACAAAACTACCATCAAATCTCTCAAACAAATCAGATTGCTACAGTTTCATGTAGCATATATTTACTATCTTCTCAGCAGATAATAAAAGTTGAAAACCAATTTCAAGCTACGTAAAAAAAATTAACTGCTACAGAGCATCAAATCTTCCTTACCGTTACAAAAAATTATTCTCATTAAAAGTAACATTCTATCAGCTCACAAAGTACAAGAAAATATTTCAAAACAAGATATGAGGAAAAACCGTATTTTAAACAAGAACGTTATACTAACCTTATCAATTAAATCAATAGTAGGTTGCAGGTCAAGACCGAAATCAATGAACTTCCATTCAATACCCTCACGCTGATATTCTTCCTGCTCCAGAATGAACATGGTGTGATTGAAAAGTTGTTGGAGTTTTTCATTAGTGTAATTGATACACAGTTGCTCAAATGAATTAAGCTGAAAGGAAAGTTTCAATATGTCAGAATACATCCAGACAAAAAAATAAAAATAAATTTTATCTAACCCCATATTTAGAAGCCATCAAGTTATCTTAGTAGATTGGTTACAGTGATTAAACTACAAGGAGTACAGCGTAAGAATTCAGAATCGCTGTAATTAAAATAGTCACATGATAATAAAATAACATACACCATTACCTCAAATATTTCAAAGCCTGCCATATCTAAGATTCCAATAAATGAAGCTCCTTGTCTCTTTGTGCGGTCCAGTGACCTGTTGATTCTGTTCACAAGCCACCGGAACATACGTTCATAGCATGCCTTTGAAATAGCCTCTACTGCAAACTCCACCTGAAAAATTTGCATGTACGTAATTTAACTCTATAATATCATCATCCAAAGCTGGATCCCCATTACTCAATACTTGTTTTCAAAAAATTTAAAATCAAACTTGCACTGAGATAGACTGAAAAATTCAGCTAACCTGCTCTTTTGTTTGTGCCTTTGTGACAAAATCACGCCCAACTTTTATGCGAGGCTTCAAGAAGGCCTTTGTCATATCAGTAACACTAAGACCCAGAAGATGAGCCACTTTCTGAGCTACAGTGTTGTCAGGGAGTGTAGCTTGGTCGGAGTTTCGTTCCTGCTTAAAACGCATGTTTCCAAAAAGCATGGTTGCAGAAACGATGCGGAAAATAGCTGCAAAGTTGAGGAAATTATTTTACATATAGTCTAATATAGAAAAACCACACAGTTTTAACAGCACATTACAGCAGAATATTTCCATTCATTTTAATATGTTACATTATACACAATCTTGTTTTATCACTCAAGGTTTTTACATTTATGCAAGTGCTCAATCTGACTTGTTTGATTGTAAGTTGGTTTATCAGTTATGAACAAAACTTATTTAAAAATCCATTACATTAATACACAAACATATATATAAAACTAAATTCTTAAATAGCCTCCACAAATTTATCATTACATTTCCACCTCATTGGCAGTTTATGAAGTTACTTCATAAAAACTATAGGCATAGAAAGAGCTACCCCTCAAATATACGGACTAGAAAAGTCACCATAAGCATTGAACTTTTCAAATGTGGAAGAACATCAATTAGTGAATAGATATCAATATAGTAACATCACCTTTTAAGAAACGGAGTACAAATAAATGTGAAACTAAATATTGGATAACCCATTATCTGCAATGCGAAATTATTTCTAGTAAGGCACATCATTTGTTGAAGAATGCTTGAGATAAGAGAGCATGTTCAAACCATTTAATTACAATCATGTGAAATACGTATAAAGATTTAAAGCATGGGTTGCCAAACTTTCTTGGCCATTACACCCCATTTACTAAAAAAGAAATTACTCATCGCTCCCTTTAAAATCATTCGCCACCCCAAGGACAGAGTTGTAAAATTATTATGTTTTAATACAGTAACTATATTGCTGTAGTGTTCATAGTTTGATTAACAAATGCACATTACAAAACAAGACTTAATTAAAGGGCTGATCTCTATGTAATAACACTAATTTTTTGATATTGGGTGCCTTACTTGCAATCTTAAATTACCCATGCCAGAATCAACTATCCGTTTCTTTTCTTAGCTAGTAAACTGCTATGTTAAATACTCTTTTGGCTACAGATCACAGGAATGCAATTAAAAACATATTTGATGTAATCTTAATGTGAGATATAATACTGGAAAGCAGGAAAGGAGGCGGATAGTCCTCAACCTTCCCCCCCCCCCCTTAAATTTGCCTTGGACCAGAAATACTCCCTATGATCTCAATACCCTTCCCCCGGTTAGTGATACCGCCCCATGTTGGGAACCACTGATTTCAATGGCAAACTTATTTGGCAACATCTAAGATGTATTAGGTTGAGATAATAGAAGTGAGGAAATGTGTTGACATTTTCCAAAACTTATACTGGACAAATAAACACAAAACTTTATTAAAAAAAAGAGAAGAAGAACTTTTCAGCTAGTAAACTGAAAATAAAAGCTACGAACTTCCATGTTAAGTTTCCTTTTGAAACAGGAGACCAGATAACCAGACAACAACTGTCTTATAACAAACAAGGAAGTATATCGTGAAAAAATCAAAACATACAATTTTCACATGTCCATTTAATTGTAGTACTGCATTTACAAGGCTTGATACCACAGGTGCTTTGCAGTGAAAGTCAGGAATAAGGAGCAATGGATGAATGTTAATTTTAGGATATAAATGGCGTGAGGAGAAGTCCCTTGATTAAACAAAGATAGTAAAAAAATTCAGTTGAAAGTAAAAACAAAACAATTATACTAACAAAAATACTTAGGAAGAGCAGAGAAGTGGAGGACAGAGGATAAATGGAATAAGTAACATTACAAACTACTTC
The DNA here is from genome assembly GCA_031002005.1 of Vandiemenella viatica. Taxonomy (NCBI): domain Eukaryota; kingdom Metazoa; phylum Arthropoda; class Insecta; order Orthoptera; family Morabidae; genus Vandiemenella; species Vandiemenella viatica. Next base: position 80,766,409 of record JARYHS010008074.1, read on the forward strand.
AAGGTAGATCCCAGGGCATTTACAGTATCCAAGATGTGTTTCTTCTGAGCTTCAAGATGCTGTCATCTCCAGAAAGAACTATGACTGTATAGAAGGTAATAAAGTTGTTGGTATGTTAACTATTACACGTTTGTTAAAGAACAAATCAATTACATTAAACATACTTATTCGAAAAAACTCTTTAAATATTATGACACTTGTTCCTAACTTTCACTTTTGCCTTTGGTTGGGATATTATTTACAATTCTATAAAATTGTTAACAGAAATGACAAAGGAAAGATCTGCAAACAGTAATAAAAAATATATTTTTACTCAGAGTGACCAACCTGAAAAGTCATCAGCTGTCAGTCCCATAATGCTCATGGCTTTGCATGTAGCCTGGTATTCTGCAGCATCATCTACACCTGGTACAGGTAGATGACCTCCACTCGACAAGAAAGTGTACGTTTTAGGATCTTCTAGAATGAACTCCTCTGAAATGTCAAACCATGAAAAAGCAATAATTCCATGATATCTAGATACAAAATCAGCACAAAGTTAAACCAAAAGTTATTCAAATCATTATTCTTCCAATATATGTATGTGGCTTTTATCCTTTCTTAATTATAAAAAGAAATGTGGATATTAATATCATCCATTAAATACTGTATTTTTTAATATATATTTTCCATTAGCATAATGAAAAGTGATGATGAATATAAATCTCTTGATTTTAATATCGAAAAAGAGAAATGCGCTATGGCAAAAATTACCTAGTTCTGTACTATAAATTTCTATTATTTATATATAAAACGTTTGTCGCAAATATCTCTTAACTCACTTCTCTGTTCAGGTGTAGCTCCCATAAGCAATTGGTAAAAAATATGGAATGTTCTCTCATCCTTAGCCTGACGAATGGCTCTTGATTTCTCCAACAGATAGGTTTCAATGTTTGCTCCAGCAATGTAACCAGAGGCATCAAAGTTTATTCGGATGAATTTTCCCTTTGCAAATCACAAATAAATTAAACTACAATTTAAAGAAAAATGTAATAGAATATGTTAGAAAATGACTTTATGACTTACAAATCTTGACGAGTTGTCATTCTTAACAGTTTTTGCATTTCCGAAAGCTTCGAGGATTGGGTTCGCTTGAAGCAGTTGTTGCTCTAACTCACCCTGAAAATATATTATTTCTTTAAAACATGTACTAAAAATTTAAGAAAAACCAACAAGACAAGGAAGAATGTAGTTACCTACCGCAAAATTTGTGTTTGACTGATAGCATGGAATAGAGCATAACATTATTAATCACACATGTGCAATATAATTAAAAATAATTTTAAAAAGCTAAATTATTCCAAGACAAGTAACTACCATTTACAAAACTTGGATTTTTGTACTTTGAATCACATTACGACATTCATGAATAACTCGAGTAGTCTATGAAATTTGTGTAATTCATTGAAAATAGTCATGCTGGTACTGTAGATTTTACTAAAAGTTGGTTATAGTCATGCAGATTTTAACTTAAGACTTTATTCCCTTCTCTGTTATGAAATAAATAGAAGTTCAAGAGTATAATTGTCATGCTAAAAGTTTTTAAAAGAAGGTCGAAGGGAGAAAAAGGATTACCACTCTGTACAATGTTACAAGTAATGGGACACTAAATTTGTAAGAATCTATAGATCCTTGCACAAATGGAGCAAAATTTACTGTCAAACTTATCCTACAACTTAGTTTGGCGAATACAAGAGAAAATAAAATTATTAATAAAAGTAGATTTCTCTTTCCATGACAAATATTTACATTATCAATATGGATTGTCATTTTACAGAATGCACTTCCCTCCCTCAGAACAGCAGAACTGAATAAGCAAATCAAGGAAAATGATAACTTCATTAAGTACATATTTGAATGTATGATTAACCCTTAAGGCACAAGAATAATTTTTAGATTTTCCAAGGAAATTATTCTCGTGCTTAAACCACTGCAAGAGGTTCCATTAAAACCAAATTGCAAGGAAATGTTCATTGTATTCATCAAGTTTAAGAGCCCAGCATTTTCTCCTTATTAAATTATAATAAAACCATATGAGCATAGGCAACTGTGGGTATGGTGATTAAAGAAGAAAGTACTAAAGATGATAGACTGTACTTACAATGATGAGAGCTGGGCTCGGAGCCTGCCTCATGCAGCAGCCGTATGCAACAGAAACAACATTATACACATGCAATAACTACATCCATAGAAACATGCAAGATGCTCTACAAGTCCAATAACTAGCAATGCTATGCAAAGTAGAGAGATAGAAAGATACTTGCTTGATCAAGTATATTTTACTAATGAAGGGACAAAACTATTATATACTGCCATGAATGCATCAAAAGTTGTTGAAAATTACTATTACTGCAACAACCAGATTTTCAAACAACTACAATTTCATAATGAATTTAGATGTCTATAATCACAAGGTATAAGTTTTCAAAAATCTTGCCTGAAATAAACACATCAGAAATTTGTACCATATCACAGTTTCATTAACATTTATTATTATTGCTACAAGAGATCACTGTTCTGTTATGATTCATCTCTAAGTGAAAGATTCAGGTCTGGAAAATGTAATTTCATTTATAGAAAAGCACAAGTAGTCTGAACACCAAATGTGTTTATGTAAAGACGCGTTTGTTATACAGGGAACTCCAATATAAAATACAAAAATGAGAAATGTCAAGTCCACTTCCCATTCTTTCTCAATTCTCACAGAAGATGCAATGAACAGACAAGGCATTTTATGTAACAAAGGCTTTCCAGTTGCAAAAGTAAACAGATACCAGTATCCAATATTGTAAATTGACCTTACCCTGTAATGACTGTAGGAACAGCATTAACTTCAATAAAAGCTTCCATGTCACATTCTTACAGCTAAATACAACAAATCATGGCTCAAATGAATATAAATAGCTATGTATAACTGTTTGGCATCTCATTTTTAGAGGTTTTGTAAGTAACAAAAGGCAATAGCAACTAAACTTTATTCAACTGATCTATTCTTGAATGTGTTTCTTTGATCAAAAATCTGTGAAGCGTGGATCAAGTATTGAAACTTTGTTATGGTACACATTCCTATTGTGAATAAATGGGAGGATTAGAACTTAACTACTCTACAGCTGACGCTACTCACCACACATTATAACTGCAACTAACTTAATATAAAAACCACAATTTATTAAGTTTATATCGTCTACTTTCAGTAGCGCAGCAGGGTTAAAACAGGACCCTGGTGAAAATAAAAAGAAAAAAAAATTGGGCCTTCAGGCCAGATGGGTTACTTTTTTATTAAAAAAAAAAACTCTACCAAGTGAGGTTTGCTGGTAGGGGCTCCCTGAGCAGAGCTTTTGTGGTGGGGCCCCTTGCACTCGGGGGCCCCCTAAGCATGGGGGCCCCGGAGCATGAAATCGCCTAGCCCTCCGATAGCTACACCCCTGCCCACTTTCCTACTTTCAAAGCAGCATATTATTTTTATAAAACTGAAATAGTATCAAAAACATTTAAATTCAAAAGTACTAAAATATTAACAAATCTGCACTAATTTCAACAAATTTTTAATAGAAAAGTACTAAGAGGTTGTAAAATGCATATTTAATTTTATACTTACAAATACCCAACAGAATACAACCAACACCAATGCCTTCTCTGTGTTTGAGTACTCCTCTATATATAAAAGCATAATTCTTAATGTTCAATGTATTTATTGGTTCACCACAAAATTTAATACCACCATGATGAGGAACAATTAATCCTTCAAGACGATTTGCCATGCAAGATGATTTATAACTTCACTCTATTTCATAAATATCCATTAGAGGATTGTATAACAATTTACACTACTATCACTACAGTATTACTTGTTCCGTAAACAAGTATTCAACTTACTAACAATGTCAGAATCAAGGTTACAATAGCGTACTGCCCTCAAGAGTTAAGACTGTAGGCATTGAAACTGACAACACTTACAAAATAATTAAAATATTGATGGCACTCCAGTCAAACCGCAAAATCCACAATAAACCACATGCTCATTTTCCCATCAAAGAAAGAGCAATTGTGATAATAGTAACAGAAAGGATCCAATTCAATTAGAAGAAAAATAGAAATGAGAAATATTTACTAAGTAAACAAACACTAAAGGTCAAGTGAAAGTAAAAAAATGAGGAGGAAGCAAAGGTGGCAGAAAAGAAACAACTGGCACAAAACAATGGTACTGAAGACTAAAAGGTAATGAAAGTAACTCTCAAGAGCAAATTATGATGACAAGTACATAGTTTGGAGGAGGTGGGAGATGAGATTTACATGTCTGCATAACCTTAGCACTTTTTGTATTCCAGTGAGGAATAAACAGAAAATAAGCCTGTATTAGTGGTATAAATTATATACCAAATTTTTTTCTGGTATCTTAAGTACACATTTTACAAGGCAGATTAAGAGAGAAGTGGTTCTAGTGAGTAATATGTAAAAATAAATGCTGTAGGTTTCAAGAGTTAGAAAAAAAATATCTGTTTCCAAAGCTGATAATATGATACTTTAAAGTACAAAAGACAAAAACATGTAACAAGTGTCCCGAGGCAGGAAGTGGAAGAAAGGCGAGTGGATTGACAAAACTAAAAAGTGTGTCTTCAAGAGAGCAGTAGCAACTGTCAATCTCAATCTTAAAGTCATTTACATTAATAACTAAAAAATATAAAATTTATAATAGAAGCGTTATAACAAAACCGATAACAGAACTAGAGAATATTTTAACTGATTACACGAGTATCTTTCAAGTCATCTGAGATGTTAGCACATCCCTATTCTGGTACCTACTTGCCCCGTCTGTATCAAGCAGGGCAGACAATATTGTATGGTTTCCCACAGCTCAGCATAAAACCAGCCATGGCCTAATTCTTAAGCAAAACGCACATCGTAGGAAGTTCCTTGTTCTGACAGATTGTTGAGGATAGAATGTCTTCAATAGGTTTTATGATTTACCTAATGTTGAAGATGAAAAAACTTTTTTTGTTGCTTAGAGAAATCTCTTTAAATTAACTTCCTGGGTGCCATTAAACTGGAAACCTGTCATTGAGAGACAAAAAAATTTCCCAATTCTTTTAATATGTATTTGGGCTTAGAAGAGCAGTGAGATTTTTTTTAATGACAAAAAATACTAGCATAAATTTTATATGTTTATATCATATTTGTTACTACAAATATGGGTCGTTAAATGCTACTCCTACCCCTTTATTTGCCGTTATACTAGAGATGAAATAAGTGCGAAGTTTAAGATGCTTTAAATTTTATCTAATGTGATTTATTCTCGTTATGGATGTAAATTTTGAGGAATTTCAAATATCATTAACAGTTATAGCTGCGGTTACCATCCAAAGGCAGATTGCAGAATTTCAAAGAGAGAACTTTATTTGGGCCAAATATTCCTCCCTACATTATATCCAGAGACGAGATGTACATTTTACAGCTGAGAAGGAATTAGCATAGTGTGGTGGGCAATACTAATTTTAATTCACCAACACACACGATCAGAACATTCACCGCCACCATGCGCATTACAATTAGTATTATGATTCATAGCGAATGTAGCTGAACCAATGCAAGTAAGAAGCAATTTGCCGGAAGCAAATCAATTCTTTAACCTTAGCAACCAGTTTTATTCTATTCTGCTTATATGTATGTGTGTATCTCGAAACCTTATAAAATACTAATGTAATCCTTAAGAACCAACATCAACGGGCTGCGAACGATATCTAACATGGCAAATATCTCTTACGTTTAGCACCGAAATTTATACTTTGTCAAAGAAAAGATAAAAAAAAAAAACTCCGTCTTTCTCGACGACCATACCGAGGGAGAGCATCTAAAGACAAACTTCATAAATCCAAATAAACAAAGCAAAATCAGCTGAGTCGAGACGTAGCGCCTGCCGTGTCGGCAACCAGCCAAGGCCGTCGTGCTGCGACCTTGACCTTCAAAGGCCAGCGGGAGGGCACCGGAACATTAAGGCGAGGTACAACACATCACAATAAAGCTACAAGTCAAATCTATCTGATGCTGTGGATACCGAGAGTAACTGCCATTATGACGGGAATATCGTCCGTTTTAGTTAACAACAATCCCTAAATATTTCTAATTTTTGCGATTGCAACGTGGGCGTTTCATGGCGGTGCACGAATTTTTGATTATTCCTTAACATCGAGGAATCAGCATAATTTTAAAAAGGGATTTAAAAAATTAAAGTAATAAGAATACGACACGAGGTTGAAAACTAATTTAAAAAAGCAGCACGGTTATAGTGCAAGAAAATCAGCACTGGACCTTACAGTAGTTGTAAGGCAGCAACAAGAAAAACACAGTGCGGACAGTAGATGCTTGTAATCTTCCTGGATAATGAGAAGGCGTAAGGTTTGGAAGGTCCTGAAAAACCAAAGCCTTCCAATGTAGACTATAAGCAGGCTGAAGAAACGTACCAAACGAGTATGAGTTACTTTGATGTAAGAGGAGAAAGGAAGGGTGGCTAGACCAAAGAAATCGTTTAAAGCAAGGAAGTGCTCCTCGTCCCTTCTCTTCATTGAATTAAAGAAAATATGAAGTCGTTGACGTTCACGCATGACAAAGATCTGGAGATAGAAAGACCAGAAACTCATGGACAGATTATGTTACTACATTATCTGATTATACGAGGACATGGAATTTGATGTAAGGAAAATTCAGTACATCACAATCAGATATAACCAGTAGGTTGATGATGACAAGAGTGTGGCTACAGAAAATAGTTTTACATACCCATGAAATGTTTAGGAGTAAATTGGAAGGAGTGACTGACTCATAAGCGAAAGAGGGAGAAGGAAATTCACAAGCCCGATTTGGAACAATTAAACATCTGATGCAATATAGGGCTAACAAGAATGAACAGGATAAGAAATGATATCTTTAAGAGGTGGTGGTACAGCAGTCATTGTGGGACGGGATAGAGACGGCGAGTTTAGGCGGTACATACAACAAAGAAAGGACAAAAGGCTAAGACAGATTAATGTCTTACAAAAGAACATGGTATAAACGACTGAAAGGAGTGGACAAATATTTACAGAGATGAGTGGGAAAATTTGACTGCAATAGAGTGATGTCAGAGTTAATGAGAAGCAGAAAATTAAGAGCCTTGTATGAAGGGCTGGAAACGAAAGAGTATCCGAATGTTCAAGAAGTATCTTCATTCTTGTTTAAGCTTGGGGTTCCATCGTACGTGATAACTGAGTTATTACGCAAAAAAAAGAGAGAGAGATTTAAGGGTAAGATTTTGGCATTAGAGTTAGACGATTTAGAAAAAGTGGGACATAACGCCATTTGAAAACACCAACCGTAGCAAATAGAATTAGTTTTATTACTGTTAAAAACTACCTCCTAAACCGTGTAAATCTGCAACTAACACAACAGACGTTACTTTTATATCAAATTTAGACTTTTAGAGATAAGTGCACAATATTTACGACAGTGATTCCGAAAAACGATTAAAAAACGATGCAGTAACTTGGAGCAAACTGGGCCAGCAATAATCGCTTTTCTTGATATAATACAGCAGCGTCAGAACTCACTATTCACTAAGCCACGTTCATGGGGTTTTCTCTATATTTCTTAAGTGTAAACATAGTTGGGGGGAGGGGGTGGATGAGGAATAAAGACCCCAACAGGTGCTCGATCGTTACGAACTCAGGCGGAGATAAGAATTTGACGATGTTACCACTCCTAAAATATGCAAATAAAACGCCATTTGTTTGCTAAGCTTTGTATTTCCGTTCGCTTCCAGGCACTTCGCTTTCGAATTTACGGCCGTTTCAACTGATCACTAACGACGAGTTATTTCATTTTTACGGGCCCATTCCGTGAATGGGCGCCGGTAACATTGCTGTTTAGCGTAGACTTTTGTAATGAAACTGCGATAGTAACAAGTAAGACGATGTTTACTGTCGTCTTAGGTATAACACATCACCGCTGTTTGCATACTAACCTCTAATCCACATCCATGAATTCTCTGTCAATACTGGATTAAAAATACGTAGCTCGGAAATTATCACAAATACTACCAACACCTTCCATAAATATTTTTCTTAAACAGACACGAAACAATCTGATCAAGTCGCTCTTTTATCTTTTTCCCCTTCAGATGGTAGAGGTGCGATACGCTCAAGGAAAATATCTTTGCTTCTTTACACCATTATCTCAAATAAGGTTGCCACAAACCTCAATGTTGCCGAAACGAGATCAATAGCTGTACTGTCGAACTTTAGGGACAAGCGGATTAAAGATACGCAAATAAAATATTCAGACCAAACTTCCATAATTTATAACGATTTTTTTAAAATTAAAACAACACGTAAACCTATCATCTACGACCAGAATAAGTCATGTTTCTAAACCAGATTTCTGAGGTTATATAAGGAGAGCTCAATTGACTCGGGTGTAGTTTCTATGAAAGAAAGCTTTTTGTATCATGGAAATAAAGGCAATGACTCGAAGCTGCAATCTAGCCACTACAGACATCTCCGTAGCTTTTCGATAGAAAGCCGAGGCAGAGCTTATGAGCTGCTGGTTGCAATGAGTGCATGTTTAGTATGTACTCACGGTATGGGGCGCTGAACTCTTGGGCTTGGAGGCAGCGACGTAGGCCAGGTACTGGATCACCTTCTTCGTGTTTTCTGTCTTGCCAGCACCGGACTCTCCGGTACACAGGATCGACTGATCTTCGCGATCTGAAACAACGAATTAGGAGCGTCAAAACTTAACCGCAAAATACTGGGCATTAGGATGAAGTATTTTGGCAGGAGAGGTAATCGCAGAGTTTTTAAAAATAAAAACGAAATAAAACTGACCAAAGTGAAATATGTACGATGGATTAATTTTATATCAACATATTCATACAGTACACGTCTAGGTTTCGGCGTAATAAATTCTTTATAATTCTTTCTGTCGGAAGTTACAAGATAGAAAAGCCAGCATAAGAAAATTCCGCAGGAGTTTCTTCGATATAAAGCTAATATATTTCGTTCTTTTGGGTATCTTTCATTTCTTAACAACTAAGACATCGGGATGCTTCTCGTCTATGTTAACATATTTCCACGATTGCCCAGCCAAGTTTATTTTAAAACTAATCTCTCACACATCCCTGCCAGATTTACTGTCATTTATTGAACAGGAAATCTGTCTACCGATACTTATCCGACTGTTTCAAATTGCAGTTTTACATAAACTAGCTGCTTGGACCGTTTTTTCGTTGGTTAAGAAAGTCTTCTGTTTGGCACACGAAGCCCGTGTCTCTGCACTCAAGGAGATGCTCAGGTGTCTGAATGGAGCCGCAATCACCACACTTGTCGTCGTCCGTGTATCCCCACTTTTTCATTGTACAACCGCACCATGATACTCCTGTTCTGAGCCTATTCAAAGCCTACCATTTATAGTACGGAAGATTACACCCAGCGGCCAGTTTTTCTAGGGCCTTAAGTTTGAAGATGTGGGAAGCGCCTCCTCTGATTAAGATAGTCTTCTTTCTTCTGGTGTTTTGTCTAGGGCCCTACTTCTTTTTAAGAAACTTCTCCGTGAGAGGAGAAATGGTGATGCCATGGATTGGTTGAACATTGGGTGCACATTGGGTGCTTTAGGTCAGTCTCTTGTTTGAGCTTCTCCTTCTCTGGCAATTTTCCGCCTTATATCCGCCAGCGCATTTTTTGTGTGTCTCATGCGTCTAGTTACCAACCTGACAGTCTTACTGCGCGCCACGTCCACCTCCTTAGGGCCTTATTACACTAGGCGACTTGGCGGCGCCACCAGCCGGGCCACTGGTGTCTCTGTTGGCGACGCAACCAGGAATCTGGTGGCGCCGCCAGCCAGCCACTCGTTTCCATTCTCGCACAGCCGAGCTGTCTACCGGTCCTTGCATTGTACGCGAACTGTGTAGTTCAGTATGTCCAGTGAACTACAGAATGCCACTGTGGAAATGAGTGTAGAGAATACAAAAGGGAAAAGCAAAAAGCAAGAAGAAGCCCTGAATCAGTGCCAGAAGTTATTGGACACAAAAGTGATTACTGAAGATTTCATTTGTGCAATTGAACAACAATCCGCAATTTGGGATGCCAGTTCCGAAGCTTACAGTAATAAGCAAGTAAAACTGAATGCTTGGAATGAAATTATTTGTACATTCCTACCGGATTTCAACCAGCGGTCCTTGGCTGAGAGGAATAACATCAGTAAGTAATTAAAAATTATATTATTCTTTGGTAAAGTCGAAGTTTTAATATATCAAGTTCTAACTAAAACTGTAATTTTTGGTGATGGCTTTGCTTCATCTGTCTATATGATTCTGGCTTTCAAATAAAAAACTGCAGCTTAAGTATAAGAAGTACAGAAATAATTTTTATTATGTATGTTGACAATTTAAAAATTAGTTAAAGAAGGTTAACATAAAAAAAGTGTCAGTTTAATGTTTTTGACAAACATTCACATGGTTTTAGTTGGAATGCAACAAAATTAAAAAAAAAAAAAGTAGTCTATATCCACTAACCAAAATAGTACATGTTTTTGCTTCAGCAGTTGTACTATTGAGTTCATTTATTTAGATTCTGTCCATTTGCCAAGGTAAAGCTCCTGCTTCACTGACAAAATAATCACAAAACCTGTCTCTGAGCTGTGTTGCTTTTTTTGTTGGTGGTTGACGGTCTTCACTCAAATCATATAAACCTTCGACCGACAAGGTGTCTTCAATTTTGAAACCATCACGTTCTCTGACAAAGTTATGTAAAACACAGCACACTCGTATTATGGATTCGCACAAAGGAAGGTCAACATTCAATGGTCGATGAATAATTCTCCATTTATTGGCCAAGATTCCAAACGTACACTCTATATTCCTGCGTGCTCTGCTGAGATTCAAATGAACCGAGCGTGGCGGTGAAACGGTTAGCGTTCTCGCCTCGCATTCGGGAGGACGGCGGTTCGAATCCCCGTCCGGGCATCCAGATTTGAGTTTTCCATGGTTTCCCAAATCACTCCAGGCAAATGCAGGGATGCTTCCTACAAAAGGCCATGGCCGAATTCCTTCCCATTCCTTGCCCCCCATCCTTTCCCGTCTCTAAAGACCTCGCTGTTGAGAGACGTAAAGCAGTTAAAAAAAAAAAAAAATATCCTTGCCTATAGCCATGTTGTCGATCTGAAAACGCGTTTCTTTCTTCACAGACATTTCTGATATACTTGCATATCAATCTCTCCATCATTCTGCCTATCACTGATGACAAACTAATTGACCAGGAATTTTCACCATATTTTTAACCCTTCCTTTATGATCTGGTACTACTATCGGTCTTTTCCAATCCTCTGGTAAGCAGCAAGTCTCCAAACTCATTTTAAACAAAATTTTAAGGTAAGGTATAATATCGTATCCTACAATCTTTAATAAATCTGTAGTAATATTACCTACACCAGTTTTAGCTTTCTGAGTTACTTCGCAATTTACTGAGAATTTATTTCAAGTGTTGTAGGTTCGTCATTTATACTCTCCTCTGATTCATTCCCTCCCATCACCCCACCAAACCTGTCACTCAGTATCTCTGCAATTTTAAAATTGTAAAGTAGGAAGGGGCATATGAACAGTAGACTGAACGCGTGTTGGCGAGTCTGGCGGCGCCGCTTGGTGGCCTAGTGTAATAAGCTACGTAAGATGCAATGCCCCGCCACGACTCTCGGCCACCAGTGGTTGCCCGCCTGGTCGCCGGGCAGGGCAGCCAGCCGGCCACCAGTTTCTGGCGGCGCCACTGGCTGCCCTAGTGTAATAAGCTCCATAAGATCCTGTGCCCAGCGACGAGCAGAGCCACCAGTGGCCCGGCTGGTGGCGCCGCCAAGTCGCCTAGTGTAATAAGGCCCTTAGTGTCTGGCGATGGTAAAACCTGATCAGCGAACTTGGTTATATGGATAGTTATTTGCAATTATTCTTTCAAAACTCCATTTCCATACGGAAGAGAACTCCGTCTCAAGGGCAAGTTTAACGCACCCGCAGACCTCTCATAATCTAGGCAGCCCATCTTTGGTGTAGTATTCATTTGTGTAACCAGACTAGATGTAGACAGACCTATCTCAACAAACGGACGAACAGGAAGTGGCGGCGATATTTAACGGGCAAACAAAAGAACTGCGTCAGCGCGCGACTCTTCACACAAAATTCATTCAGGTCATAGTGCCTCATATTTCTCAACGATCATGTTCACTTAAGACATTTGATGAATTACGACCTTTATGAAATGCGAATAGAAACTGTTATCCTTAATGCGTACGAGGAACTGCATCAATCGGCAAATAAAAGCTTTAAAATCAGATTTTTTATTCCATTGTCAGTTCAGAGTTCTTTAGATGACATTTAATTGTGTACTACTATTTCATTTTGAGTGTTTACACATATTAGATAATAAAATCTCTTTCTCTGGTGATAGACCTTCGATGTTTGATATAATCGAAATAGCTGGCTTTGAAAAAAACCAGTTTAGTTTGAAATTTTCCTAATGTTGCCCAGGGTACACCCGATCGTATTAGCTTTCATATTTCACTATTATGTACGATATTCAAGGAGGCTCCTTCCGTGTACTACAGTCCATAAGCTTGGTATTGATTGATTAATTTATTTGTATTTGTTTTTTTTTTTCCTTCAACTAGTAATTGATGTTCTGGATACGAGAAATATTATTAAAAAAACACTTCATTTCTACGTAGTACATTATTTAAAGTGTCGCACTCAGAACATGAGCATATTACGTTACGTACTGTATTAAAGAGAAAACGGTTGCTTCTTATTTTCGATCCATACCACCAACAAATACATGTCCTTATGTCGTATGAAGAGATGTCATAGTAAAAATATATCTCTCACATAAAGATGGTATGTAAATGATTGAAAAAACTGAAATTTCAAATAGTAAAGATTGCACACTATGATGGTGAATACAAGAAACGACGTAACCGACTCATTTCGCAACGGAGCAACTTCAGTTAATGTTTCATCGGCAACCTAATCTAATGGCTGGTCAAAACGAAGTTCAAATATCAGTAGCTAAAAATTTATGCTCATGCGAAATCTTGGAAATATGAAACTTATAGGTACACGAGAATGTAAAAATTCTACGTGAATTTGAGAGCGAAGCGCGAAATGTTGGTCGATAATACAGCTCCCCGTGATAATTCCGGGAGGGGGATACGAACCCTAGTCGTTGCCCCACTGGTAATCATTGATCAGATAGCAGCCCTACCAACTATTAATACAACCTCCTCGTAGGGTTCAGATTCGCGAATGCATGAAGAGCTGTGTACAGCAGGCAATGGATTCGTATTTGTGGTATAGCTCTGTGGTGCCCTTACTCTTCCTGTCGACTTCGTATGGATCATTGAAGATGATCTAATATAAGGTTGAGCAATAAGTTTCGCTAAATTATCATTAAGTACACTGACACTGGTAGGCAGACATCACTACTGGCAGACGTATGCCGAACAGCCTTCTTTCTCGTCGATCAAAATTACAGCCAACAAGATTACATGCGTCACCATAACAACCCAACGGCTAGTTTACACTTTAAAAGGGGTTTCGTGCGATTTATTGCCAACTAAAAGTACGTTTATAAAGGTTTACAACGAGTCTCCCCCATTTTCAACCTTGGAAAGGTATTCGTACATCTTTTCAAGATGATCAGCATGAAGACCAAAAACACTGCGCCCGACTCATTTTTTTCATTTGTGATTGCAATGTGGTATTGAACGGTCACCGATTAAAGGTGTATGCCAATATTAATGCCGTAGACATCTGAAGAAAGGGTACGGTACACACTACATACAGAATTAAATATGAGAAACCTTTGTGAAAGATGTGTGTCGCACTGAATGTGGATAGAACGGTCTTGTGGCTCAGTGGATAAGGTGTCTGACTGAAGATCGAAAACTCTCCGATTCGAATGCCTCCCGTCTCGGCGGGGATTTTCATAGGCTCTTAACCCTACCTTCACCTCTGGCACAACCGGCTGTGTAATGTGCAGTACGTCAGAACGCTTCCGTGGTTCGGATTCCACGTTTAACTGTAGGTCCCCCGTACCGGGTAGGATTACCGTGATAGGCTAAGGCGGCTACGACATGGGCGGAATGCGCAACCAATAGAAACCCTGTCATTACGGCCACACTGAATTATTATTATTATTATTATTATTGAATGCGGCCAAAACAAATTTCTCAACAATTTTAGACAGTTATAAAAAGAATCCTACCAAATTTGTGCGCCGGTTTGCAATTATGATTGAGACGTAAGTCCAACACTGCACGCCAGAAACGAAACAGGTGTCAAAATTGTGGGGGCAAGCCGACAATTCTGCACCAAGAAAGATGAAGTCTATTTCGTGCCAGGAAAGTCATGGCCAGTGTTTTATGATGGAGAAGGGGTTCTTTCTAGTGATACTCCTGAAAATCGTACAACAATAAATTTCTAATACTGCGCAAGTTCTCTCACTAATTGGAGGTAAAAAAATGTGATAACAGAATTTGATTGTAAAATAAAATAAAACATGACACTGCACCTGTCCAAGACGTTTAATCAATTACAAAACTGAGGATGGACATTCCAACAATTCGCACTTCAGAGACGGAAATTTGGTGTGAATTGTTGGAACATCCACCTTATTCATCAAATTTGTTCCTCTTCTGACTTCCATCTTGTTCCAGGTGTAAAGAAATTTGTAGCTGCAAAAAGTTTGAGTCAAATGAAGAGGCGATATTAGCCACAAATAGGCATTTTCAGATCTTTTCATATCCAGAAGCGCACTTGAGCGAAGGAATCGAATCACTGGAGGAAGTGTACTGAACTAAACTACGTAATATATTATTATTATTATTATTATTATTATTTGCGAATTCTCCCAATGGAAGACGTTAAACAGATGACCCAATCAAGTTTTCTTTGAGTTGTTGTTCTTGTTCCAAAATGCTTTCATTCTTTCCGAGAAAACTTGCTTACGTTCGTCCGACCACTTTGGTCTGTATTGTTTTTGTTTTGGTTGCTCAGTTATAATTTCCCATTCGTCTACCTTTTGTCTGAAGGTATTTCTTTCTAAGATGTCTGTTGCTCCTATGTTTGCACTTTTAAGATCCTTCCGAATCTCATGCAGCCAAGGTGTTGGATTTTTAAGTGAAGTTACATAATCTATTATCTTTGTCAATCGATTTTCTGGTAACCTCTTACGGTGACCAAAGAATTTCATTCGCCTTTTCTTGATGTCAATTTCGATGTTTGATAACTTTTCTGTTGTTTTGACTGATTGTAGTCTGTAACCATCTTTAGTGAGTCTTGGTACTAGAATTTTCCTAATAATTTTTCTCTCTTTTTATTTCTTCAAGGTCATGTTTTCTGTTAAGTGTTAACGTTTCACTTGCATAGAGGGCTGTTGGTTTTATAACTGTTATTGTGCTGAATTCTGGTCTGTCTTGACATGGATTTTTTTGTTGTAGAGATTTTGGACTAACCCTAACGCTTTTTTTACTTTTTGGAGGCGATTTTGCTGAGAGATTTTCTCATTGCCTGTCAGTTCGATGAATTCTCCGAGGTATTTAAAGTATGGGACTCTGTTGATTTTACAGTGTTTCTCAAACTTGATATTTCTGTCTTTGAACATGTGAATTCAGTTTTCTCGAATGAGATTTGTAACCCTCTTTCTGCACATTCTTTGGGTTTCTCAAGCTGTTTGATGGCAGTCTCTTCATCATCCGCAAAAGCGAGGTATGGTATGTAGAGGTTGTTTTTGGGAAATCCTAGTGAGATTGGCTTCCAACACTTACATTTCTTGAGTGCTTTCTCCCGTTCTGCCATAACATTGTCTAGAACGACGTTGAACAGAAGAGGAGAGAGCCCATCGCCTTGTCTCACACCTGTTTGAATTTCACTGTCAGGCCGAGGACTTTCCGTAGCCTGGCAATGGAAATGCCCAGTACATCACCAATAATCACTGCAGCTAACAAGTCGAGCCCAAGAGCCCTACTGTCACTACGGTGCACAGCAGACGGTTGAACTTATCGTGAAGAACTGACCCACCAAATATTTACTGGATGGTCTGTCTGCTCTCCACGCTGCTGCAGATAGCTCAGTTGAGTGGATAGACTCCTTATATGTCACACTAGTATCGTATTTTTATACTTAATATAGGCCGCATACGATAAATTTTGTTATGGAAATGTGACATTTAAACATAAGTTCAGATTAATAAGAGAATGAGACTAATCACTTGAAATCGTGCAAATATCAGCCATTTACATAATGAAACAGGTCCATTAACATGGCCAATATCCAGTGAAGTCGTTTGTTAGATTCTTTTTTCTAAGTTCGAATAATCAAGTTAGATATCGTATAATATAGTAAAAATGTTTTTGATCTTAGTAACTGAAAATCTGGACTTTCTAGGAAAATATGCCTCAAAAATTGACAGTTACGACGTCCTGCAGTAAAATTTTGTAGCTACAAAAACGGAGAGATATTCAAAAGCAAATGCAAGAATGTGCTGACAGGGGTCTTGTTCTATTAAGAATAGTCACGTCAAGTACGCGAATGTCTAACAAATGCTTTTTCTTTCCAATTACGAAACCGGAGCATTAATTCTTTTTTTTTCCTTTAACCAGGATACATTAAGTGAAACCCAATAAACGTTACTGTTGGGGGAAAACGAGACGATGCTTCACGATCTCTTCATATTATCCAAATCAGGGTTTCTCAAAGTAGGGTCGTAGTAAAACATTTACGTTTAAAAAAAAAAGTTTTTTAAGGAGGTTTGCCATTGGCTGGGAAATTTTATGGGATAAGTGGAGCTGTGAGTTTTAGAAACCCTGCTCCAAATAATTAATCCATCAAAAACGTGTCCTAGAATTTAAGGCAGACCTAAAAAGAATTAAAACCTTACAGCTGGTAGCTTTTAGTGCAATAACCGAGTAAAACTGCATATGTAAGGTAAGAACTGTAGGAAGCAAAGCAAAAAAAAAAAAAATGAATAAGTAATAATAAGAAAGTTACTGCATTTTCGGCTTCATCGACTGAAATGATGGCGTTTGAATTTATATACTTTTCACTGTAATAAATAATAAAACTGACGCTATCTTTCACTTTCAGATTTGAAATCCCAAAAGAACTAACACTTCAGACTGTACTAAACAACTTGTGTAATCCCGAATAATATACCCACTACTTACCTGGTTATAATCGTGCCTTAACTGAAATTTTAAGAAACCGATCACAACTATCCATTTGCCATGTTAATGAACCATGTAATCACTCTCTTACACCAATTTCAGAAAATCACTGGAATTTCGTCTCGAACGTATAAGAAGCGACAATTTAATTGTGAAGGAAATAAGAGGCTAATAAACAATATGCAAATAATTTGAGTAAGAAGAAAGTTAGTATGAGCGTGCGAACTAGTGACAGTCCCGATTTGCTGCGCATTCCGCCTCTGTCCTACAGTTAAACGTGGAATCCGAACTACGTGGCATAACTCTTATGACCGAGAAAAACTCTTTAAAAAAATCCTGGCTCCAATTGAATTAACCTAATTAAGTTAATAATGATACACGTATCTCCTCGACATAAAACTTGTCAGAACCCGAACAGCCAAGACCGGTTCCAGTGTTTATTCGCCCACGAGTACTCAATGTATGACACAGTTGATTGACCGTGAAATAAATATAACACCGTCCCGCCTGCGAATGGAGTTTCCACTTGGAAGCAGTAGCTCCGTTCTGTGAAACCGCTGGTCGACCTCGTCGACTCAAGCTAGCGTGTCAGCTTCCCTGATCCAAGGTCACGATTTCGATCAGGATCGAGGTCGATTGCAAACTAAAAAGGCTGCCATTATTTTTGTCAATCTTTATAGTATATCAACGTTTTGCATGCCGAAAGAAGTAATAGCGAGAGTTTCCTCTCAGACTTCTAAATACAGGGTGATTCTAAAGTCACTATACATTTCAGTGATATAGTAACAGAATATTTGTTTCTTGCAGGTAATACGACAGAATGCTAACCAAAGAAGAGGTCAACAGTGTACGGGACCTTCTGCGCAGAACAAACCGTTACTGGAACCCGTGTCGTACAGATGTCTAGTAGACGGAAGGAAGAACCGTGACGATGTGCAACTTCGCACGAAAGTGACTGAATTATGATAATGCTTCCGCCTATGTAATTTTAACGTATGTATAATGTCATATTTTAAAGATAAAAGCTGTATGTATGTATTTTATCATAGTGGATTTTTAACATGAATTTTTGTTTAGGTGTCATACTTCTGAAGAAGACAAACATGTATTTGTCGAAACTGCAGTAAAGTTTTAAAGAATAAAAACTTTTAAGCAACTGGTGGCGTTTTCGTGACTTTATGCTAATATTATTATTATTATTTTTTTTTTTTTTTTTTACCGTTGCTGACACGCAGCTATGCTCAAGATTTTAATACCTAGATATGTTGGAACAGTTTTTGGAGCCCCAGTTGATATCTGATGGCATTATGGATACTGTTAGTTTTCCAAAAGGATGGTGCACCATCCCATTTTGTCCTCGTTGTTCGCGATTATCTGAATCAAGCATTTCCCGGCAGATGGATTGGTCGTGCCTCTCCACGGATGTGGGCACACTTGACACCTTTAGTCTTTTTTGCATGGGGGTTTATCAAGTCTAAGGAATACCAGGTCAAGATCCGCAGCACTGAACACTTAACACAGCGGATTCGAGCCGCAGCTGCTGAGATTACACCAGATATGATTGGGAAGGTTTTTCGGTCTACAGTGGAGCGCTGGGGGGTGTGCCTAGACATGCAAGGTGGTCACATTGAAATATACTGAAATTATGTCCTATTGTGACATACGTTTCAGTGCCATTACATATTGGTTAATAAAAAAAATTTAAGTACAAAATGTATAGTGACTTTAGAATCACCCTGCATAACCCCTAAAAAGAAAAATTAAAACCGAAAAAGTGCCCACAATTTTCAAGTAAAAGGGTTACGTGTTTCGCCCTCAACTTTTAATGACAAACGTTAGGGTGCTAGTCTATCTAGAACACGATTCGATTGTTTTCACATTTACTCTGGTGAATAATAAGAACTAAATATAGCCTATATCCGTTGAACAGTACGTCATTGTTATGTACCATCCACATTCAATTTGGATATATATTATGTTTTAAAATCCTGTAATGCAATTTTCTTATTTATTTCAATTTTTTTTATTTGGGTTACGAATGAAACTACTAAAGCTTGTATCCCAAAATCGTTTCTCTATGTCCTTTTATTTTAGATCATATTTAATATGAACTTTGAATAATTTGATAATTTGGTACTGGCATCCGACTGTAGATTGGTCTGATGTTGAGTAGCGATTGTTGTTAACTTTCCTTGAACGAGGCCATCAGGGTCTGAATGGCAACCGAATCTACCACAAACTTTATGAAGGTATCATCCCTTTAGCCGGTAGTAAATTCGAGAAACCGTGGGGGAGAGAGGGGGAGGGGGGAAGCCGTAGGCGGACGGGGTCGAACACGCGGTCTCCCGAGTACCAGGTGAAAACATTACTCTCACCCACCAGGCTCAGTAAATTTTCTTAGAAGCGTTCAAACTCGAACTGTAACTAACTTGTCCGGTTGAGACAGTTCGACGTGACGGGTAGAATACGTGAGTCACTGTGATGACCGAATGAGCATTTGGCCGTGCTGCTACGTGACCTACTCGATAAACGACCAAATTCCCGCCATCGTCAAAGCTGTTAACGTGTCAAGTATCTACAAACAGTGGGGGACGTAATACGACTTTTAATGGCAATCCAGGAATAAGATGCAACAGCAGAAATTTTTACTTCAGATTTAGCAATCTCAATTTGAACAAATTTCAGTTTTACATAGGGATATTTCTCGTTTACTCCATAAATATGTAAAAAATACGCCACTGTAATATTGATATTTTAAAATTTACGACCCACTTTCGTAACCTAATCGCATCACTTTCTCAGTTCCCAATGGAAAATCACAAGAGGAAAAATACAGTTAAAACGTCCATACCACCATGACCAACATGAAAAAAGTTTAAATTCATATCTTCAAATTTTACGAACAGAACTCGTGTCTAATTTATGGCTTTTAGCTAAATTGTATTTTTAAGCGCGACTAAACACTTCCAGCAAATACTTAATGAAGAAATCATATTCATGCAGGATGAAAATTTGATACCCCTCAGGCAGCACTTTTCAAGTCCAGGAATCTAACTCGCAAAAATTGTATCTATACATACACAACTTTCATAGCAATTTCTGTTCAAAATAACATTGCCGATGATTGATCTTCAACTAGTGCGCCAAACAATACAATACTGACTCTTGACAGAGATCTGACCAAGCTTTCGCGATGTGTTCCAAATTTTTTTTCTTCCTGAATACTTGGAATTCAATCAAAATTTTACGAAATTGGCTTTTAAAATCTGCATTCGCCATTTTTTGATTCCATATCTAAAATCCACTTTTCTCAAAGTGTATTCGTAGAAAGGGACCAGCGAAGGAACTTCGTGGCAAAAGACAAATTGAAGAGTTGGGATTTTTCACGGACCATCAGTCTCCGAGCTAGGTAGGGCAGTACGTATTTAGATATGCGTGGATCGGTAAGCGGCCATGGTCTGTAAGGAATTGAGAAACTGTGCAACATGCCTATACAAAAAACATTATGCACATAGGTGTTTACCAGAGGGTATGAAAAAAGATTTTAACGAATTTCTTACAAATAAACAGCGTTCATTGTGTTAATTGAGCTACATTCAATGAAAAATAATTAAAGATCATTTTAATAAACTTCAGTTTTTACATGATTTTTTCCCCATAAGTTTAAGAATATCCCGCACTAGTAGACGCCACAGCGATGCATATGAAGAAATTCATTAAATCTAAATTATCTACTTGCATTCATGCATGAACTTTAAAAAGAAAGATAAATTTAATTGTAGTTTTTTACACGCTCCGCTAAAAATATTGGCACACGCGGCACAACATTGGGCAGTGCCGAAATCTTATATTGAAAAACACAAAAGTTGAAGGTAGCTTCTTAAAGATTGATGACCTAACGCGAGGAGAATTGTTAATATCATATCACGTATCATCAGGGATGGTGCATCGCAAGTATAGTTATGATTCGCGAAAATTTATCTCGCTTTTCGCCCTTCCCGTAGTTAAAAATCAGCATTACGGCAAACGTAGTAATTTGTGTGGCTGTGGCCCAGCCTCGCGGTATCTGCCTCGGCATCGGGTTACGCCCATCTGGCCGACACACAAGGCGCTCCCTTCACGTCAGCGCTATCTATCACGCATTACGCTGGCTAATGCGACAACACTTTATGCGTTAAATTCTCCATCCCTGCAGTGGCGCAACGCAGTTATGCATTACTTGCAAACGAACTTGTTTTGTGAAGTTATATTAGGGACTGATGTTCCAATGAGACGGGTAACATTATACCTTCCATTCCGAATAGATTTTCCTCGGGTTTCAGTAAATATCTAAGGACAAAAAATGAGGATACTTCCTCAGAGACAATAAAAGATTCCTTACAATTTCTTTCAACAGTACTCTTTCCTTACCTCTACCACAGTGTTATTAAATAACCACTATGAACCATAGTTTGAACCAATTACAAAAAATTACGAGATATCAGAAACTAATGTATCTGTTTCCTATTGTTAATCAGCAAGTGTATTATAACAGCCGGACATCGTTTATCTCAAGGGAAGGTAGAGAAAAAAATGGAAATTTACCATTATTTACATTTAAATTTTATATTTCGTGAAACAGCGTTACATCGGAATCAGTATAATGACAGACACAGCAGTGGGAATGTGGGTCCGATAAACGGAGGCAGTGGAATATTGAACAAGTGACATGTAAATCTTTCGTTGTTAAAAAACAGCTACAACTTCGAAGTATTTTTAAAAAGAATTGTGAACAAGTAACAGATGAATATAAGCCTACTTACAACGTGCAACACAAAGTATATGGAAAAATAACAGACAGCCGGGCATGAGCCTATCGGGCATGAGCCTATCAGAGATTTTTATGGACAAAATACAATGAGAGTTTAGAAATGGCACATGTTGTTCGACTGTATTTTCACGGCCATGCAGCCCATCCAGTCCCTCCTTCCCGAAATCGGACTTGTAAATTCAAGGTGGTAGGGCTCTGCCTACACGCTTAACGTTCAGCGCGAGACAGCAGAAGGAATTAATACACAAAACATTGGTAATGAACCTTAATAGCAACATAAACCACAGCAAGAATAGCAGAACGACATATTTAAATTATTGCTGGACAATAACAGCAAAATAATGACTGTACCATATGTGATTCGAGGTTCATTTTTGTATATTCCAGTAATGAAAATTCAAAACCAAAGATTGTGTGTCCCCAAACGAAAGTTTAAATTGATAGATACACTTTACAAGAATATAATAACGTCCCAATCCTGTCAGGCTTTGTAACAAAATGAAATAATTGCTACATAATATAACACGAATAAAACTAAGCAAGCTACAATTAATGCAGTTTCATTTGTGACAATAAATCATACTTACCGCAAATTTATTACAAGCTAATCTGACAAGAATTCCTCACAATTAAAGTTGTTACGCTAAAAAATACGCACCATATTAAATTTCAGGTCTCTTGTGACTTACAAGTACATACATAAACGTTTGCAATTTGACAAAGTACATCGAATTTACAAAACATACTCAAAATGAACTGACTATCTTTTCTAAGCCCTCAGCAAATATATTAACAAAGCAGTTTATTATTACTTGAAACGTCTACAAATTGTCATTTCTTCCCCCCCCCCCCCATTTCACGAAAAATATTCGAAGACATATCCAAAAACAAATAAGTAAACTATTTACTATGAACTCAGAAATCTGAACTTCAATGGCTCTTCTAACAAATTAAAACGTTCTATCCTTCTAGGAAAGTAAAAATTTAATGAGGTAAGAGATTATATACTACAAAAAATGCAAGAAAACTGGACAAGTTTCTAATTTATGCTCTAAAGGAACGAATAACTGCTGAGAATCCTGATCACTGCGAAAGACAATTTATGATTCTCGCATACCATTTGCCCTTCAAATGATTTTATTGCAATACCAGTCATTTTAAAAGCATCGCATCTTTTAAGGGAACATACCAATTGGATCTTGATTTGCAATCGAAAACTACTACTGGCAGAAATTCGCAGTTCTCTTACTTGTTTTTTTTTTTTTTTGCCTGAAGGTCTGAAAACCTTTTCTAACAAGTATCCGCAGAATTATTTTCCATCCAATCGGTACAGACTTACTGCATCCACATTTCGGTCACAATACGCCGGTAACAAGCTCAATTCGCCCTTTCATCTAAGGCTTCGTAGAGCGAAGAACTATCTTATACGACCAAAGACAATGCAAGTATCTAACTATTTCAAAATGTTTCTGTTAACGTGTTGTTATAGAATGATATTGTAAAAGTATCAGAAACAAAGCAAAATTTGAGAGACCGGATCTCTACAGAACTTTGAAGAATTACCCCGCCTAATCCAGTGTACACGCAGAAGCATTAAAAAAATCCAGAGAGGAAACTCATAGCCCGTTCCCGTATAACGTCTAGAGCAACATTATAACTTATGTAAAAAACTTGCAAGATTGTCAAGAAAACTAAATTGTTAACTACCATCTCCGAAGTGGTGCGGGATTTCTCTTTTTATGGCACGTGGCCAATACAGAATGAATGAAACAGATTCTAAGGCATTGCTGGCTGAACCAATAGAAATATTTGGCAAGCTAGTCGAGTCCAAGCCACAATGACAAATGTCAGGGGCAACCGTTAATAGTCACCATACCACACAGACGCCCACTCTATGATTACAACAAAAGCCTTATCAAAACAGGGTAGTTATACCGAGATCATCATTGGGTATTTATATCAGTCCACTGCTTCGACAACGACGAATCTGAGACTGAAGAACCTGAATTTTGTCTGCTCACGCTCGGCAGGTGTTAGTTATCAGTATAAAGTAATAAGGATAAAGAAATAACAGTGAAATGTGTTCCCTGGATTTGATAATTGAATAAATAAGGTAGCAGAGGGATTTCACTTATTCCATTTGTACTTCATCTTAATACATCACAAATCAAGCAATTGTTACAGAATGAAGATTAGGAAATTTCATTCCTACGCTGGAAATTTCCATAATGCAGTTAGACTTTAATTACGTACATTTTACACCGATTTTCACATTTAGCTGCGCATCTGTAACATCCTAATCTATTAAGATTTTAATATTTTTACTAATACTCAAACGCTTTTCATTTAATAGCTTCTGTTTCAGACGTTTATATATATATCCGCTAAAATACAAGCGAGCAATATCAAAAAATAGTATTTAAGTAAACCTAATAGACGGTAATAAGTTTCATGTGTCAAGTAGAGTTTAGTTCATAACCACAGCGGTGCAATTTTTCTCAAACACGACAACTTGGAACAACAATGTCTAATTTCTCTCCCATAAGTTTGAAGTTTTCAATTCTTTTTATTTTATTGATTTATTAGAAATTCTAATCTAATACTGTAGGCCTTAACTAATAATTCTGCTCGTAATGAATTTCGTTTTGTCGTATGTAGGAAGTGTGCAACTACAACAATAACTTCGACTAGAGTTTTTTTTAATTTTTTCGCGGTACAGTCAAACCTCGTTAGTACGAACCTCGGTAAAACGAATTCCTCGATAAGACGAATTTTTTAAAATCCCCTTGAAACTTCCATAAAGGTCAATGCTAAAAACACCTCTATACAAAGCAGTAATTAGGTTAAAAACCTCGATAAGACGAATTTGTTTGTGACATGGGCTAGGACTGATTAACCTCTATACAACGAATATTCTTAGCACAAGACCTCTACAAGACGAATGTTACCTCTTTAAGACGAATTTCTTATGATCTTAACCTCCATAGTGCGTAGTTTTCAAAACAAACAGAAGCGTGTCTTAACATGAAACTCCCCACCCTACCCTCTTCCTTCATCAGTCATTGTTTGGCACGTGCCTTTGCAGTGTTGAGTAACCCTTCCGGCTGTGTTTTTAAGTGTCCCTTCCGGCTGTGTTTTAAGACTGACCGTTGTGCGTATCTTTATTGTATGAACAGTAATGGCAGGGAAAAAGTCAAAAACGGCGCTAACAGTAGAGTTCAAGCGTAAAGTTTTGAAGCATGTGGAAGAAAACCTGTTGAAGAAGAAAATCACCATTGCTAAGGAGTTTAACATCCCTTCAACAACGTTAGCAACGATTATAAAGAATAGAGACAAGTACGATGAAGCAAGTGGACTTTCTAAGTTTTGCAAACGCGCAAAGACGGGTGAATTTCAGGAAGTAGACAAAGCCACTTTAAAGTGGTTAAAGCAGTGCCGCGATAAAAATTTGTCAATCGGAGGCCCTATTCTCCAAGAAAAGGCACAGCAGTTTGCTGTACAATTGGGACACCCTGATTTTCGTGCCAGTAATGGCTGGCTGGAAAAATTTAAAAAAAGGAATGATATTGTTTTTAAAAATGTGTGTGGTGAATGTGCGTCTGTGGACAGTACAGTATGCGATGATTGGAAAGAAAAACTTGCTGACATTACTCAGGGTTACCACCCAGATGATATATATAATGCAGACGAGACCGGACTTTTTTTCAAGTGCCTACCAGATAAAACAATGACGTTTAAAGGAGACCCTTGCAATGGAGGCAAACACAGCAAAGACCGATTAACTGTGTTGCTTGGAGTCAACGCTTCGGGAAAAAATAAGCTCAAGCCTTTGGTTATTGGCAAGTCACAAAAACCTACATGTTTTAAAAATGTGAACAGTTTACCAACACTGTATAAGGCCAACTCAAAAGCGTGGATGAATGGTGATGAGTTCAGTGCATGGCTGAAAACTGTAAACACAGAAATGAAGAAGAAAAAGAAAAAGATCCTGCTGTTTATTGACAATTGTAGTGCACACGGAACTGTTCCAAACTTGTCAAACATCTCAGTCCAATTTCTTCCCCCAAACACCACATCAAAGCTCCAACCACTTGACCAGGGAATTATTAAAAATTTCAAAGTGAACTACAGAAAGGAGGTTGTTCGGCAGTTTTTG
Source organism: Vandiemenella viatica (assembly GCA_031002005.1). Lineage (NCBI taxonomy): Eukaryota > Metazoa > Arthropoda > Insecta > Orthoptera > Morabidae > Vandiemenella > Vandiemenella viatica. The sequence continues at coordinate 80,792,643 of JARYHS010008074.1, forward strand.
ACAGATATGGATCAAGACGTACCGACTAAAATCAACGTTTTAAATGCAATGTGGATGATTAACAAGGCCTGGTCAAACGTAACCGACAAAACTGTTTTTAACTGTTTTGCAAAATGTGGATTTCGTGTGACGGACCTCGAAGATGAGGACGATGACCAACCTCGAACTCCAGCACCCCAAAATGCAGAAGTAGGCCCAGATCAAAACTGGAACAAAGTTACCGAAAGACTAGGCGTCCAAGAAATGGAGTTTGAAGAATTTGTTGATTTCGATGATAATGTAGCAGTATGTGGAGAGCTGACGGATGAGGATATCCTGGATTCTGTTCAACCCTCAAATCATAAAGAAGATGACGCAGCTGAAGATGATGAGGAGGATGCAGCCGCGGAGAGTGATCGACCGGAACTGTCAACGAAAGACGCAAGAGAAGCTATTGATGTGCTCAAGTGTTTTTTCTTAAAGAAAAATGCTTTAAGTGATAGTGTAGTGAAAGCCATCATCGATTTGGATTCCACATTGGATATGGTAACCCTTCATGCAAGTAAGCAATCTAAAATTGATGACTTTTTTAAGATTAGTTAGTCCTTATTTATTATATGTACATACTACATATGTATAAGTTTGGTTTCCATTTATATTTACCGTATTTTGGCTTCAGATTTGTTTTCATTTTACTATACAGTACATGGTTTTCAAACAGTTTATTGTTTGTTTTGATACTTGAGTGATTTAAATATAAACGAGTATGTATTTTTAAAATTGCTACATACATGTTTTTTTTTTTTTTTTTTTTTTTTTTTTTTTTTTTTTTTTCCTTTTTCCTACATTGAAAAAATAACTTTAGTGTAACGGTAACAATGATTCGTATTATAGAGGTTGGCCATAAAAATCTTCGTTTTATAGAGGTTATCTCAGAGCGAGGAGAAACCTCTATAAGACGAATAACGGCAGTATTAAACCTCGATAAAACGAACCTCTTTATTAAGAATACCTCGGTAGTACGAATTTTTCCCTTACCCCTTGAAATTCGTCTTATAGAGGTTCGACTGTACAAGGCATACACCAATTACCTTGAAGATCCTAAAAGTATAAGGTGTTAATGGTTCTATATAAGCCGAAAAATGAATCCATCAGAATGCTTAACCTAAGTTACTCATATTGTGAAAACAAAATTGTGCATAGTAGGTTATAAATGCTGAAAATCTAATAAAATTCCGTCGCCGGGCATGAAACTGGTACGCAAAGCACGAAATAAAAACGTTGATTTTTATGTTCCATACACACCATAGCGTAAATATGTAAAGTTCATTTGAATTCGGTGAAATCGGTGGCACAAAGAATTCAATGAGAGTTTCGAATTTGAGTGTTCGATATTTTGCGGGCTGCGAATGTTGAAATTCCGTTACTGGGCATGGAATCGGTGGCCCTAAAAGTGCAATAATAACGTGGAATGTTAGGGTTTAGTATGGGTAAATAGCAGTTCTGGGTAGGACCCTGCAGACGATATCGAGGGAACCTGCACGACAAAGTGAGCTACAACCATTTCTGTGTAGTGATAAAAAAAATTGGCAGTTTCGCCATACCACTGAGCGAAATGTACAGACTGCATCTACAACAGATAAATGCAGGTGCTAGTACCGAACGGACGAGTAAACAGGAAACATGACGTTACCCAATTTCCTGCATGGTACACATGTAGGTGCATGTGTACCAGATGGATTTACAAAGTACTATATAATAGCCGAATTGTTTTGGCACGGTTAATTTTACATTCAGCATTAATTATGAAACTATGCAATGAAGTCATCAGACGCGCAACAAATCGTTTCTTCCTATGCTGCTCTTCTAAACAAAACAAAATATCTACCTCATGAAAGTATATACTAGCCCATTCTTAGAAAAGTTGTACCATAAACCGAAACGTGGCTTAGAATGACGAAAGTCATTAGTATGGATGAAATAATCTCGTACAAGGTCGAAGTGAAGACACAGCAAGGTCTTTGGCCAATGTGTCTGTAATACCTAAATAAGAGACAAACACGTGAGAAAAAGGTAGTGGACAAACATAACGTGCAGAAAACTACAGCAACGATTAACCAACTATTACTTTCTCTAAAGAATCCTAGAAATTATTTAAACGATTATCATATACGATGCTATTTTCTGTGTTACGACTCATTTATCTCCCTGGAAACCTATCTGAAATAGTTTAATGAAGTATCATTTTTTAAGATTAAGATCTCCGCTTTAGTGACGTCATATATTAAGACAGAAATTTTTCGGAATTCGACCCTTAAAGGGCAAAAGTATCATTATGTTTGCAATTCGTTTTTGTGTCACGAGCGATTTATCTCCCTTAATATTTAACCGATATGGATAAATGAGGTATCATATTAAAGACTAAGGTCTCCGCGGTGGTAACATTATCTTTTAAGTAAGGAATTTTTCGTAATTCGACCCATAAAAGGCAAATAAGTCAATATTTCTAAAATGCGTTTTTTGTATATCGAGTCATTTATCTCCCTGGATATCTAACCAAAATCGATAAATGACGTAGGAATATAAGGAGTAATGTATCATCTTTGTGAAATCATATTTTAAGAAAGAATGTTTTTAGAATTCAACCCTTAAAAGAAAAAAGTATAAATTTTTCTATTACCGATTTTTGTGTCACGGGCGATTTATCTCCCTTGATATCCAACCGATATAGATAAATGAGGTATCATATTAAAGAATAAGGTCTCCGCCGTGGTAACATATTTTAAGAAAGGAATTTTTCGTATTTCGACCCATAAAAGGCAAATAAGTCAATATTTCTAAAATGCGTTTTTTGTATCTCGTGCCACTTATCTCCCTGGATATCAATCCAAAATCGATAAATCAAGTAACAATATGAGGAATAATGTCTCAGCTCTGGTGACATCATATTTTAAGAAAGAAGTTTTTGGAATTCAATCCTTAAAGCGAAAAAGTATAAATGGTTCTACAACACATTTTTGTGTCACGAGCTATTTATCTCCCTTGATATCTAACAGATATAGAAATATGAGATATCATATTAAAGACTAAGGTTTCCGCCGTGGTAATATTGTATTCTAAGAAAGGAATTTTTCGTAATTCGACCCTTAAAGGGCCAAAATGTCAATATTTCTAAAATACGTGTTTTGTGTTTCGAACCATTTATTTCCCTGGATTTCTAACCAAAATCGATAAATGAAGTAGGTGTATGAGGAGTAATGACTCAGCTTTGGTGACATCATATTCAACCTCACTATTCATGGCATTTTATTCGCGAAATTTTTGCACGGGTCGTCGTCTAGTATGTTCTTAATATTACTACGGCGAAGACATATTTAGCTCATGGAAGATTATACTAAGCTAATTCCAGAAAGTGTACGAACAAGAACAAATACAGAGTTTCGCATAAGACAAGTGATTGCAATTAATTAAAACGGGCAGCAACTACGAGAATGCTTTAAAATACAAAAAAGTTGATATGTTAATTTTATAGTAATAATCCTTCATCCACAGAATAATGAATAATAAAAGCTGCAGCCACTTCATCCTTCCACGCTATCTTTCACAGGTTAAAGTTTTAAAGCGTTAAAGTATCGTTTGATAAGAGATATTTAAATTCACGGAAATCTATTATTTCCTTATAAGCCTACACATTCGTAAAACATCTTTCAAACAGATCAGGAATCTGTTTCATAAGTGACAAACATTCCAAGAATAACAGTCTTACGACCTGGTGACAGGGGTTGGATTTGCCGCAGTTTCTGCCTCTCTGGCTGTTGGATCTACAGTTTCATGTGGAATGCAACCTCAATAGAACGAAACAAAGCATACTCAAATCACCGGCCGTGTCTGACATCGAAGCCGCCTCCATTCAACCCCGTGCCCAGGCTAGAACAACCGCTCACACATCAGATTACAGTAGTTACTTTTCTTAGGAATAATTATGTCTAAAATTAAGAGGGGAGATTCCCATACAGTCTCTACCATTTCATTCCATACAGTTTTTTTTTATTAAAGTTTAACATGAAATTTATTTGCGTTCACTTTCCTACAGACTTCGATGTAACTAATTCTTGGGTCCGAGTATTTCATTTGTATATAATTACAACGCTCGTTCGTGAGCCGATGTGGCAGTACTTAAATTTAGACAGCTCTCGACGCCTCCATGTCCACCCACATCCGGCCGGCCGGCAGACGGTTTCGCGCGCCGTATTTTGGCGGGAATGATGACCTCACCGGCCGTGACCTTGGGCACTCCCCGCGCATGCGTTTAAGCTCTCGTGCGTACATCTCGCGGGGGGCCTCAACTGGCTTCACGTTTTACCGGCTCCGTTTAGAATGAGGCTGCCAGATGATACACGCACCAATTATGGGAAAGATTTTTCATTAATTTCCGTATACTCAACAATTTTAAAAAATGCTAAATTTGCACGGCTATTAAGATTGTTGATATTTGCTGTATAAAGCGTCACACAACGCAAAATATAAAAGCTTCAATGCTTGTATGTTCCTACCCGGTAATAGTTGCTCCGTGCTGCTATGAATTAGCTCCCTTCTTACATTTCCCAAAGGGCTTTACTGAGATCATTAGAGCCGTGTCAGGATGAGGACCCAAGGGGATGGTGGAGGGGGGGGGGGGAGCGGAAAGAAAGACTTCAGATACGGTTTTTTGGAGGAATCATCCCGAATTTAAAAGGAGCTTTTTTTTTAATAGAGTCGGAAGATTGAGAACAAGAAATGGATGGAAATTCGGCAATGGCTTTGATTACGAAGGAACCATCATGGCATTCGTCTGGATTGGAAACCATGGCTTGACTGGAGAATGAACATCCTCTGGAATACATGGCCCAGAATGTTTACAACTCTCTGATTGGGCTCAATTACCTACATTCTCTATTACAGTAGCGATCCACTGTGGTTACATATTACAAAGATTAAAGGAATACAGACATTCTTATTGGAAGAATCCAGTACTGCTTCGCCTACGTGTTCATACTCTTGAGAACTTATTTTGTCACAAAAGAGGTTAAAAAATAAGAAGGCAGAGATTTTCCAATAGAAAGTCGTTTTAAATAGGCATCAACGAACAGACAAAGCTAAAAGGGTTACTAAACGTTGTACATACCTACGCGCCTATTGCTGTGGAAGGGATGGATATTTTCATCAACATAATTACGTAACATTAAGCATCCGTTTCTTCCTATGTAACCAACATACTTAAACTTCTGACCTAGTCACATATTTAACCTTTTGTCATGTAATCATGGCATAAATGTTAAGTTTTTGTGGATAAACAATAAGGTTTTCAAATCTAGGGAAAAATCTGATAACCTCAGTGCTTTGCCCACGGTGGTATTCTTGTTCAAACAAAAGCGGAACTCGAGAACAACTGCAAAATATTACTGCTAATAGGTACCGTGCCCAGCCACCGGTTAACAAGTAGTTTCCGCTCATAGTCACACGTTGACTACTAAAAGGTCGCAGCAGGAAACAAGACAAACTTCGATTGAATTGCGTACAATGTTTCAAACAAATTATATTAACAGCGTTACTTCAACAGTCATAAGGCAGATCTGTATGGGTAAATACTACTTTGAGCGAGTGTCCAATTGCACGACGGTACATTTAACTCCGAAAAGTGATTAGAAATTCAGTCAGCACAGCTTAGACTGCGCTCTCGTTGATTTACAATTCCGAGAATTCAACAATTATTTACATTTCGAGAATCCCAGCAACTTACTAGCCACTTTTCAGCATGAAATGGAGCGGTAACGCTCGGGTCTGGCATTCAGGAGAACATGGGTTCAAATCTCCATCTAACTATCCAGATTTCGGTTTTCTATGGTTTCTCGAAATCACTCCAGGCCAAAGTCGAATTCTTTCCCGTTCCATGTTCTAATAACCACGATGTCTACGAGGCTTAAAGCCATAAGTAGTGAAAACAAAACCTTTTTCTGCCCGACCCGACTTACTAGAATAATAGTAAAAGATTTCATACGAAACTTCAATAGGAATGGTCCACATTTAAACGGGTACTCGATGCGATCCGAGTTTGATTTTCTAGTAAATCTTAAATGGGTATATTAAAATTCTTTTGTATAAGAACTTTTATTTGGAAAATATGAAAAAAAGCGCAATGAATTATGTATGCGAGTCTAAATAATGACAGCTGCTAATTACAAGCGTAATGACAGCTAATGGTAATATGTACCGACTGTACCCAAATTTCATATTTCCAATTGTAATATATGCAATCCAAAAGTTGCAAGGTTCGTATTGGTTTGGTTGTTGCTGAAAAGTTATTGAAGAAGTAAAGAGGAAATGAAGCATCTCTGAAATGCAAACAAAAAGCCTAACTAAGAAGATTAAAGTGAAGTTTCTTATAAACTTTTTAACTGCAAGCAGAGTTATCGTGTAAACAAGTAACTCTCAATGAAAAATTTATAATTCCACAAAACAGTGATCATATCTAAGAACTAGATTTAGTACAAATTTTCTACGTATTTTTAATTTGGAGAAAAGAAAAAAATTACAACAGATTAGATTGTAGCAAGGTAGGAACAGTAGCTGAAAATATATGGCGCATTCGCAGAATCGCCAAGTCCGTTATCGCTTTCTTGTGTATATGGCGAAGGAGGCGTTTCCCAAAAACGAGAAAAAGAAGCAGGCTGGTTGTTTGCGAAGGTACTCTCCGTGGTAGAGTTGATATACGGGCAGTGTTTATTCAGAAGCGAAGAGCACTTTCACTTCTCAGTATGTCATCCTGATGGTAATTTCTCAAAGTTTACGGCTTCCCTCCTGAACAGAACAGATCCTTGCATCCATTATGTTTCACACACTAGTAGGACTAGGTCAAACGTTACAATTGCTACTTTTCTGTGTATGCTCTCCATAAATCCTTCAAAGCTGGTTCCCCGAAACCTTTAAAAAATTCTAATCCAGCATTTTTATCTCCTCTGTCCTCCCCCTACACAACCTCTCAGTTACGTACTTCAGGAAATCCTTCCCGACTGTTTGCTGAAGATAACATTTATTTACGAAGTGTGTTCAGAAAATAACGGGGATTTTTTTTTTTGAAAGAATTGTATTTATTCGTCTTCATCTATGTGATCCCCTTCAAAATAGTCCCCATTAGATATTATACACTATATATATTATGCCAGCGTTTCTTCAAATCCCCAAAACACTTCTGGAACTCTATCTTTGGGATAGTTTTGAGGTCTTTCAGCGATGAACTTTTGATCTCATTTATGCTTGTAAACCGACAGCCCTTCAAGATTCTCTTTATTTTTAGTAATATAAAAAATTACACGGGGCCATGTCTGGCGAATATGAAGGCTGGAGCATCACTAGTGGTTTTTTTTTTTATCAAAAATTCAAGAACAGCAACGATGTGTGAGCAGGTGTATTATCGTGATGCAAAAGCCATTAACTATTCTGCCACAAGTCTGGGCGGTTTTTTCGGAATGCTTTACGCAAACGGCGTTGAACTTAGTATTCCTTATCTATCGTTTGACCTAGTGGCAGAACTCGTGGAGCACTATGCCATTAAAATCGAAGAACACAGTGAGCATAACCTTCACATTTGACTGAACTTTCCGAGCTTTTTTCGGTCGTGGCTATCCAGAATGCATCCACAGCAATGATCAAGCCTTAGTTTCGACTTCATTCACATAAGCCCAGATTTCATCATCTGTTATGATAAGTTTCAATATTTCTGCATCGTTGTTGACCTCATTTAGCAATTCCTGAGCAACTTCCATTCGCCGCTGTTTTTGTTCGAAACTCAACACTATTGGAACAAATTTTGTTGCAACACGTTTCATACCCTAAAATGGAAAAAGAAATCATGGGATGAGACAATTGATATGTCAACATCAGTAACTTCTGTAATTGTGATTCGGCGATCGTTCACAATCATTTCTTTCACTTTTTCCACGTTTTCGTCGGTTAGTGATAGGACGACCCATACGCTCGTCATCTTTAATACCTTCACGGCCATCTTGAAAACGCTTATACCATTCGTAAACTCTTGTTTTACTCATAGTAGATTCACCAAAAGCAGTATTTAACATTTCTAAAACTTTGTTGCATTTAATTCCATTTTATAGAAAAATTTAATGCAAATTGTCTGATCAATGATTTACACAAATGAAAAATCGCCGACTGTTATCCTTTTAACAGTCGACAATATAGGTCAAAATGTATAGGTACTTTAAAAACATGCTTTCCAACACAACAACAAAAAAATCGTGTCAATCTAATATAACCCGCGAAATTTCAAAATTACCGTTACTTTTTGAACACGTATCGTAACTCTAATTTTAAAAAGGTAAAAAAGAAAGAAAACGGTCTCAGAACCGCAGGGTCTATATAGCGTACTGGAAGTTACGATCGGTTGTCAGATTTCGTTTTACGACGGTTGTCAGATTCAGTCTTACGACGAACTTCGAACATAAAATATTTTGTACAACCGCAACTACAGTAATTGTATATTCAAACAGTGTTGAATCCAAACAGTTGTTGGGTTTACGCCTCAATTCAGATTTTTTAAAACAATATTTCATAAATTCAAGGGAACAATCCCCAGGTTCTTGACCTTAAATGTAAATATCCCAAAGCAGAAATTCTTTGATTACGAGTAAACCACTTACAAGTGACGAAATATCGAACTTATAAGTTATCTAATTAATAAAACTTTAACTGCCCCCGTTTAATTTACGGCAAGAATTACAAATTTTCCACTAGAGCAGTTTTAGTTGATAAAATTTGCCTCGTCTTTTAATAGTGATGCTATAACGTCATAAAAATATGACGTTCACCCGTTTAAAATAATATTTTGAAACAACAAACTTCCAGACGTCACTTCGTTGGTGCAAGATGTTCGTCATTCTAAATTGAACGTTGCGAAATAATCATAGGAGAGTGATATGAAAGGTCTTAGCCACCAGCATAGTCACCGATGCTATCGTGGAATTAACAAATGGGAAATTTGAAGAAAATTTTGCGAATATAATTTCCTATAGACTAATGTTTCTTAGGGCATTTCAGAAATCTATCTTTAAATCACAGAATACTGTACATTACAATTCATGGTCGAGGTTGAGAACTTTTCACACCGGGCTCGTATAGGAAATCAGTCGCTTCAGATTAAATGCATAAAAAGGACCTCTTATACCCATATAATCTAAATCGAAATGTTGAATATTCCCAACATTAATATACAGATATATTATGTTCGCAATACGTGGCGTACAGACTATTTAATGCAGCATCAGACGAAGAAACTTAAATCTAAAATGACACACTACATTCTATTTGTCGTGTGGTACGCATGCGCCCTTTGTCTGATGTCAAGTACTGTAGCTTCAGTCGTGAAGAAAGTGACAGCCTTGAAAGAGTGCGAGAACGACCCAACATGCCTTTCGCATTAGTCGGTACAGACAACATCCTGACCTTAGACGTTTACGATATATCAGAGGACGTTCACAACTGGGTGGAAATTACGAATCAAAATATTGCATTAATTACAGTTGAATCATACGTCATTCGTCCTCAGTTATGTACAAAAGAAAAATTGATTCCATTCAGTAAATCTGCCGAGGTTAGCGATATTCAGCTGTTGGAAACTTTCCAATTGTTTATAAATGATGTAGAAATTATGACACACCCAACACACATTATTCTGCGGCATTACACCACAGCTGAAAGTTATTTTTAACGTTACAGTGTTATAGAGATATAGTCACGCGCTTTATTTGGAACAAAAGCTTCCATTTAGATAAACTCGCAGACAACTGTGTGTTAATACAATATTCATAATTTATTAAATATTATGATATCAGCTAAACAAAGCAGGGAAAAACTCATTTGTAAAAGTGCATACACGTTTTGTGCTTGTGGACCGGAGGATTTTGAAAGCAGTTTTTGATGTCTTTATTCTAGATGAGATTAAGAGGATTACGTTTAAAGGACGAACTGTCAAAGGAAAGATCTGTACACGAAGACAAACATTAGAATACTGGATTAAACACGTCAAAAATGAAGGCATTAACGTATGGTGGTAGTAGGAATCTGTTATGTATAGCTTTCTAAGGAAAAACGAAGAACGATTAAGCAATCTTTTTTACTAATTTTTTTCCCTGATGCGCGTAAACTTTCTATGGTTAGACTGAGTATTTGGCAAGGATGTTTTCAAATAACTGCATTTGATCCTGAATGACAGCAATTTTATTGTTATGAAAAAGTTTCCAAATGTAATTTCAAAAACGAATTACTATTCGATTGATACATTTCGTGATCATCTACGTTTCGTGTAAACTTTTTCAGAGTTTTAATAAGCCTCCCTTTGTTTTCCTCTGTAAAAAAAATCTTAGGTTATATTATCAGTAACTGCTGCATAGAATGCAGCATAAACGTCAGAGGCTCTTCTCCTTGCATGAATTTCTGATTTCTTTGTCGTCGTAAATAAATAAAGCAACATATAGATTTAAAAGAACGCCTTTTTTTACATCCCTGCTTCGCAGTATAATTTTTATCTCTGCTACACAACAGACAGCTGCATTTTAGCTGGCATCGCAGTTACACTTTCTTTTAACAATATAAGTGCAAATAAAATTAAATTCTATTATTTATTTGAAATGTACACTTCTTTTTAGCAATATAAGCGCAAATAAAGTCAATAAAAATTTCTTGGCTGGTCAAGCAGCGTAGTATAACTAAGAATTAGGGTATCGTCTGATTCTCTAAAGGTTTCGTAATTATCGATTTCACGTCCAGCCTCCAGGTTCAACGTATTTTATTAAAGTGGATATGAAGCAGGTAATTTAGGTAAACACTTTAATGAGTATGTTTCGATAGGAAAAGATGGAGAGCTGCAACATACCAGTTGAGAGACATATTAAAAAGAAAAATATGTTTTAAAGAATGATTCTTACATCGTATAAGTTTCAATTAAAGCAATTTTCAAACAAATGGTAAAATGACTACCAACCTCAAGTTCTGAGCAAAGTAAATATATAAACAAATTAGTTTGCTTTACTCATGATCAAAAAGTAAAACTGACAATCTTTCTTCATGTAGCTTCAATTTTGAATTAATACAATTGCAAAAATTGAAAACGTTGTAGTTTCTTCAGGCACAGCTATTATTGTCCTGTCCGATACAGAAACATTAAAATTACAAGGTTTAATTCAAGAGAGAGAGGAGCGGAGGCTACGGTGGACACCCCTGTCTTGATGTTTTCTTAATCGCCCACGCGGATCTCCAAATCGCGCAGCATCCAGCTATGGAGACGTGCTCTAGATATGGGCACAGAGGTGTCCCTCCCTAAAAGGTGCGCCCAGTGCAGCCACACCACCATCGTCTTTTTTGTTTTGTGATATACACGTCCATCTGACGCTAGGAATCAATGGTTTCGGTTTCCCTCCTCCGGTTAATTACCACACGATCGGCAGAGCGTACTTGTTGGTATCTCTCTGTCAATAGTGTAAGCTACACGGTACGTACCAATTTGTCAACGTGTAGTCAGGGAGCGTCCATAAACTACGTAGAAATGTTTTGGCCTCAATGAACTGTTATCTCTTGTCAAGCTATTGTAAATACGGAGATAGTTAAATGACGGAAATAAATATTCACAGGTGGTATGTTCTGTACTTTATTTTAACTGTGATAAACAATATGAATGAAAAGCTTTATAATCAGCGCGATCGGATGAGGATCTACAGAAGGTGCGGCCTCAGATTGGATGTACTTGTCCTGGGGAAGCCATCGGAGTGCTATGCTGTACTTTTGAGGAGGATAACACGATACCAAGCGTCAACTATCAGGCCAAGTTCGTAAAGGGGAGAGTTTTTTTATCTGGCGACTACATATTTCTAACAAACATGAAACAGCTCCACATCCATACCTCCACGTCATTCTGCTTAGCTTCCCGCATTGCAAATTAGTAGAACCTTATCTTGGCAAAATAAGTGTTTGAACATAAAATAAAGAAACTTCAGCATAGCACTTCTTTTCATTCCATCTTTAATTTTACGTAAGCGTCTCAGCATTTTCGCTACCACTGTTGTATAAATATTAGTGTTTGTCTTAAAGAAAAGACAAGCTTAGCGCGAAATAAACATTTTCTTTCGCCATAACTACTAGCAACAAAATCAGTGCCCGCATCGCAGGATTCGTAAATATTTTTAACAGGAAAATACATTGGTACGATTACTTTTTCAGTAGCAACAAAATTTTTACCCTGAAAACAACGCACAAATAACCCTGGTTTCATGAAAACCAATTAAAACTTTCTTGAACGTCCGAAATGAAAACTAAATCAACATGCTGCGACCTCTTGGTATCAATGACAATGGGACAGCCGGATGGGACTTATCACTGGCGTATAAATAGTTGTATCACCTAAACGCAGTACCCACACAGTGACCTCCTCTCCATTTTTCCACAGAACATCGCCTCAACTGTCACAGTGTACAAGGCAAAACCTGTCTTGCCACGTATCAAAAATTGTCACGTCTACATGATACAAAATACAATTGCCCTACCACCAGACGGCGTTCACCAGCTGTAACAAATCGCCGTACAGTTACGCCGATCAATTTTCCATGTACTTAGTTTCCGCTACTATTTCTCAAAGGAGAAATTATCAGATTCGTCCAGTTCCAAATAACAGTTACCTATGCTACAGACTTAAACTGCAAGTAGCCGCAGTAGTCTGATAGCAAAGCAAATGACGTGGTGACAGGGTTTCTTATCGGCTGCATAATCCACCCCCGTATTAGCTGCCCAGCTTAACCCGGTAACCCTAGCGAGTATAGGAGACTTACAGTTTAACGTGGAATCCGAATCACGGAAGCGTCCTGACGTACTCCACATTACCCAGCAAGCTGTGCTAGTCTGGTAAAACATTTCAATCTTAACACATGTGCGCAAACTTAAAGAAAATAGTACTCCGTGTTATCCATATACTAAGTTGTACTACTGAAGTACGCACTTCGTGTACAACGAACAATGCCGAGGATGTAGTTCTTATTAGGATAAACTGTCTTTAGTGAAACTGGAGTTGTAAGCAGAAACAGTATACAACACGCAATTCAACATCAATAAAAACGAAATGAATTCAACAATAAACCTTCCATTCAAGTAAGAGCTGACTTTGTTACTGTTGTTAACATGAGAGTTCAGTCGATCTTGCAAAAGACAATCGGACATAAAAGATGTTCACTTGGAACAATTTAAAGCTCCGTTTTTCATTCACGTTGGTTTATTATAACAAAATTTAACGATAGTGTATGTTCGCTAATTCTTAACATCGATTTATTCCCCATTTCTAAACGGCATACTGTATCTCTAACAACGCATCTAAATACCATAATCGAACAAACCGCGAGGCCGCGATAGGCAAAATTCGGAAAGGAACTAAGCGTCAAAGAGTTGTGCCGATCAGTAAAGAAGCAAACGATTATAGTCATAAAACAGCGCCTCCAACTCTCGAATTACTAGTTGGTTTTATGACTTTATGGTTAAACAATGAAAAGGAACCATGATTTTCTACAATAATCGTTATTTTATTTGTTAATGTTTTTGGGGAAAAAGGGCTAAGGCTTGTCTACAGCTGAATTTACATTTTTTGTTTTTGTTTTTGTTTGAGGAAATGATATATTCCGGCTTTTGCCTGAAGTGATTTTATAAAATATTTAAAACCCTAATCCGGATGATCTGACATGGGATCTAAAGCACGTTTTCATAGCGTTCCGATCCGTAACAGTCATCATTTTAGTTTACTACACAGAACAGACTTCTGAAAATTCTTATATTTTTCACAACTAGCTCAAAATGTGAATAAACAATGAACTCAGATTAAGAAAAAAATTCAGATTGTGCCTGATTTGTTTATTATAATTGTTGTTCCTGATGCATGTATTTCGCTCCGGTAGAATGTATACGTTAAACCTGTCCTGCACCTCACACAGGTTTTATCTGAAACAAATTTACTGTTTGACATTCAATGAAAACTTATTCTACAATCCGTATTGTAACAGAATGACCAAATATGGGTCATTCCGTACATTTTTATATATAATATTTTGTATATTTTTATATATAAAAGGAATAAGAAAGGAAGTTTACGGAGAGGATTGTCAGTGTTTTTGGGACCTCCCAGCTAGACGCGCCAGATTGTCGCGACAGGCCGGCGGCTGCCAGGGACAATGGACACCAGCTACCCTTTCTCACACATTTGGTCAAGCGCATAATCCCTTGGGTCCGGGGAAACTGTACACTGGGGTGAATGATCGTATCCAAACACCAGGTCTCGGGACGGGCAGTTTGGAGGTCACAGGTGACGAATAAGTCCGAGGCTATCCGAGTTCGCACGAATAGAGAAAGACAATGTTCGCCTATCGTGACAGCCGGAAGGAGGAGCTTGAAAATGGCAGGACCAATCGAGAGAGTCTTTCCTTTGCATTTTGTAATGCCGGTGTATTTTTGCTCTATGTAAACCACGAGCGAGAGGAGGAGGCTTTTTCCGGCGGACGCTGGAGAGGACTTGACTCCGAGCCTTCAGACTGGAAGGAGCGGATCTTCCGAAGCTGGAGATCGCTCCGTCTTGGCATCGAACCTGGGGGTCGATAAGCGTGTCCTGTACAGTGAGGTCGCTGTGCACGCATCCAGTACGCTTGCTGTTTATTTGTTAATATGTCGGAAATTGTAAGAAGAGGCTTTGCATAGTTCTTTTTATCATATTTCAATGTGTCAATGTTAACGATAAATAAGCCTCGCCTGTACGCCATTATGAGTACCCAATAAAGTAGCAGCCTAGCAGTGGCGGGGCGAGACCAAAATTTTATGTGGGCGAGATAAGTTTGCGAGGCCCTCTGGAGGCGCAAGATGACAGGGTTTATAAAGTATTTAAAAAAACTTAAATTTGTATTTATAAAAATACAATCACTTTTACTGTGTATAATATTATTAAATAATTAGTAACAGTATATAATTAAAGAAATAGAAATTTTCTGCTTTTAGCCTTGCTGAACTCCTTAATTAGATGCTATATCTGCTTCAATCAATAAAAGTGCCAAAGCTGAAAGTCTTTCCTGACCCATAGTACTTCGTAAATAATTTTTTATTAATTTTAATTTTGAAAAGATCCTTTCAGCGGAGGCTGTACTTACTGGTACTGTTAGCAAAATTCGTATGAAGAAACATGAACGTAGACGAGAAGCAAACTGAATGAAATAAACCCGGTGGCCGAAGATTCCCCGGTAGAGTCATTGTAACGCCAGCAAATATTGCTAAGCTATTGGTATTGCCATATTAGTTGCTAACTTCTAGGATTTATCGCATTATGATGAGTAAAATATTTAGTCGTAGTCACGGCTTTTAACTGTACTAATCTGTTTTACTGGTTAAGTTGCTTAAACTTTCGGGATACGAGGCCCCTCTAGGCGCGAGGCCCCTCGGGGCGCGAGGCCGTAGGCGATCGCCCACGTCGCCCACGCCTTGCGCCGCTTCTGCAGCCTAGGGTTTCTTTGAATTATAAAAAGAAGTAAAAGGTTTTCACCCTTACCTCCCCACCGGCACATACCGCTACAGTATGAAATGATATTTTCACTTTAGACATTGTTTAGACGAGGCAGTATGAATTCACCCCGTATACCTAAACAACGTAGTCGCCTCTCTATCCCTCCACGTCTCCCCCGCTCCTTATCCCTGTCGTCCTTACGGTTGAGAGGGTACGGCTTGAGCCGTGACTTCACATTTCTTTATTTGGAAGCTGCTCCACATCTGCTTTTTATTTTTTTATTTTTTTTGCTCGACGCCTTTACTGCACGGTTATCCACAACGTTACGTATAACAACCCTTTCTCCCACAACATTCCTAGTACATACATTATTGTAAAATCTGAATGAAACCTAAGGCAGCGATAGCTTTTATTGTAATACATTTTATTTGCTTATGCAATAAGATTCGAAACATTTCGATTTTTGGTTTAGATACTTCTAAAAACGATTGACCCTTTTCAACTTTATTCCGTATCCGTTATCTCCGACATGCATCTGTAACAGTTGCATAACAACAGCACTTTTGGCACATATAAACTGTCTACCATTTGCCTCCAAGCAACCCATGTGGGACTAAGAACGGATATTTTAAATGCAACCAATTCACAATGTTACTACAAGCGCGTTTTGAGATTTCTTTTGACCTACAGAACTGACGAGATAACAAATACTATGTGAGCTTTCACCAGCGTATTGCTTAAGTGAGCAAAACTGACTGGGAAACTAGTCGACTTGTTATCAGAGAAAATAGCGAATTATCTCAGCGTCATTCACGTGATGGTCAACATTTCTTTTGCCAAATCGTGAATATCTAAATCTATAGTCACAAATCAGTATTTAAACCATGTTACTACCAACGAACACATATTTAATGTTTTTCTAAAATAGCTTTGTTATTCTCAGGGATGAAGATTTATGTAAATTCAAGATTCGGGATTTTTTACGGGCTGTGACCAAGTTGCTCCACGTTTCGTATTCCACGTCAAGCTCTAGGTCCCAAAGGAAAGGAAATGGCTGTCCTACTTCTGACACACTGGCTTAGTACGCCTCCTTTGGGAGAATCCAACCGACTTTCGGGTTGTGGGCCAAGTTAAAATCACTAAGTCTACAGTCACATTTACGACCTTGGCCTCGCGCAGTTCCCAAAGAACCGCTAGGTAAGATTGGAAACTACATTACCGTAACAATTTATCTCCATCAGTATCCAACTGAATCTACATTGATTCTACGACAAACGAATTTAAGTGAAAACCAAAGTGACATATCCTTCAGTATTCTGCATCGATTTCCGGCGGTAATTTCGTATACTAGAAGCAAGATACAAGGCTGTGAGCTTAACAGTCTGGCAGAATCTGCATACTTCAACTATCTGAGAATACAGTTAATCTGAACTGAACAACAGCAAATATGGTAAATTCTCGAACAGTTGAATAATGTGTAAATGTGTTTCTTTCACAAAAAGACAAGTAATTTCTCAGAACAGAGAATACCGGAAGGAGCAGTTTCGTTACCTGGTGTGAAGAAATTCTCCACATTCTACAGTGGCTAAAGTCAAAAGTTTTCATAGATCACACTGTATCAACAACTGAGTTTAGCATCTCATGTATGCCCCAATTTCAGTCGTAATTAAAGGTCGGATATATTTCATAAGGTAGATGGCTACCAGATCAAGAAGCAAAGCGTCTACTAATTTGATCAATCCCAACACATGGTTTTTCCCCCCTAGATTCCAGTCCGCGCGTTTTACTGCACAAAAGAAATGTCAAGCGCGAGCTACTATCGACTGCTGAGTGCTGCGCACATAGATTATATACAAACTTTAATTAACAACTATTTTTCTGTAAAAATTTTCAATAACAAGCAACTTTAAAACGGAGTTAATTTACTTTTTTTTTTACTGGTATACATAAATCAACGAAAAATTGTGTATAAAAACTATAATAGATTTTAGAAAAATGTAAAACTTTCGAAGAAAACATTTTTACGAGATACTTATCATGCTATTAATTAAATTCTCTATTTGATGATGCATACAATTTTTTGATGAAAACAATTAGTCGAAGTATTAAATTCGTTGAAATTACTCGTTTAATTATTCTGCGAACACTAATCTATATAAAGATCGCTACAACTCTCTAATGAACGTTATGACACTATATTTCACTGTATATTATGAATTAATTTTTGTATCAGCAGATACGAAAATAAGAGGCAATCATAATTTAATAGTTTTTCGCAAGAAACTTTTACAAATAGTTGAATTTAAAAAAGGTCAAACACGGAGACGAAAGGTTGTCAACTTTAAAACCCATAAATGATTCAAAAAAAATTCTTGCAGGTCCTCACAATTATTTTCATACTTATGAATTCTTCCTTTTTTGTCACAATCGTGTTAAAGTTAGTAAAGCGTAATTACAATTTTTTTTATGATAGATACGTCAAGAGTTAAGAGTGCGAGATGAACGACATGCATCTGAACTGAGCAAATCTGTTTTCAGTCCAAAT
The DNA here is from genome assembly GCA_031002005.1 of Vandiemenella viatica. NCBI lineage: Eukaryota > Metazoa > Arthropoda > Insecta > Orthoptera > Morabidae > Vandiemenella > Vandiemenella viatica. The sequence continues at coordinate 80,810,732 of JARYHS010008074.1, forward strand.
TCAGACTGCATCATTATTCAATAAAGGAAATTTGAAAACTTACTACGCAATTTATGTAAAATATATAGCTACAACATGAACACGTGTAGCTAAAAAACGATATTTGAAAAGTCCTTTTACGATGACACTCAAGTCAGCAAGTAATCACTTTAGATAAATTTCGTAGCCAAACTTTATATGGACAAAAGGGCTTTACGTGCAAATACATTAAGATGCATTCTCAGCAAAAAGCAAATGCTATTAGTTCCGACTCCAAAACAAACCCCAAGTCTACAAATTTGTGGAGTACTGAAATATTCGTCCGAAATCACATGATCCATTTTACTGTAGTCGTAAGATACAGACTATTATACAAAACAGTGAGCGATGACCATTTAACGTTGAGGAAAAACTTTGTAACTTGTATCAAGCTTGGTGTTGGGGAGAATAAAGCAAGAAAATGAAGGATATAGTTATCGTCTTTGTGTTACTTATAAAGTTATTTAATGATTTTAAGCAAGTAAAAAAGTTTAAAATTTAAAACTATTGGACACGAAATAACGAAGCTTTCGAACGCTGATCTGCTCGCATACTTTTTCTGTTTCACGCCATTAGCTAACGCAATTCTGAAATTCGTTTCGATCCATTTTCACCAGCATCAATTAAATATGTTGAAAAAGCATTTATCTTTTATAATAGTTTTTTACTGAAAGCAGCAGTGTTACAAACTTTTTATTTTTACGTTTTACTTATCAAGAAATACTGCATCAATTATGCGCAACAATACTTCACAACTTAATTCCCAGCTACTTTAATTGCGTGCTTGTTGTTAATCCAGTGCTTTAATGTATACAACAGTGAAATCAACGTCAGCCCAGCGGCTGCAGTCCTGCTTAACAAATTAAAGAAGATCGAGAAGAGTCCTTACACAATGTTACAACCGTGACATATAGAACAAGACCGAAACACTAGCAATCAAAATAAGTGACTTCAATACAGCGGATTGGTGAAACCCATCACAAGGCTACCTCCAGAGGACTCTAGGGCTCCCGACTTCTTATATCAGAGTTAGAAATGGGTACGGGAGTTATCTATTAACAGAAACATTATTAGCAAGTCTTAATTATGGGAGTATTCTAAATGAGAAAGCTGCGATCGCTAATACAAAACATTCGAACGCAAAATTAGATTGCAACTAAACGAAAGTCGGCGAAACTATATTTCGGAAATTTTTCGTGTTATTTCGTATCTGAAAACTCTACATTTCTGCTGCAGTCCAAAATAAAGTTGGCCAACATACCCTTATCCCACTCCTTCAGCATCCCCCTAAAGTATCTCCTGTCTGAATAATATTACAGTCAATTTTTTATGGAGGAGGGGGGGGGGTAGGAGTGGGAAGCCGTATGTATTTTATAAAATGGAAGCCAGAAACAGTACCACAATTATTCCAAATATTGAAAGGGGGGGAAAAAAAAAGCTATGGCTAGAGTGACGCGGGTCGAAACTGGACCATTTGAAAACCGGTCTGGTGCCATGGTAGCGGTATACATTACCGTTCCTTGCCCAATATACTAGCAGCAGACATAACACCACAACCTCCAACTACCGCACCAACCGGGAGATGTTTCTAGTCTATTTTGAAACATGAACCGTTGTGTTCCTTGTTACAGTTGACACGCCGAAGTACTAACAATGAGGGAGAAGCTAAACGAACCACCGGAATCTGGCTGACCAGTGTGGAGCGGATCAGATATGGAGCCGGCAGCGAGCACTCCTTGTTTGGTCGTGTCTGCAAGTGGGACAGACAGGCTCGCTTTCACAGGTTCGCGTCCCGAGGCCCTTTAGCGGAGTGCCATTTGTCGCGAACGCATTCCGATCTAGGCGCTAACAGCTCCACAGCCACTTCCACCGTTATGGCGCCTACTGGTGTTATGGAACATCGAGACACCGTAATAATCCCCGTCCGCCCCGAAGAATGAAACTCGCTGGATATTTGCGTAGAAAATCTAGTCATTGCATAGTACAATCTGTAACTGAACACAGCATTTAAGGTTTTTCAGCCAACTTTTCTAACAGAATATTAGCGAGTTGCTAGCCCCATACCGCTCAAATGAACTACGATATAAACTTCCAAAGTTTATAAATATGTAACCTGTACCGTTACATCTCTGTACAGAAAACTTCAACAATCTCATAACAGTGGATACGTCAGAATACTAAAATGAAACTTGCACAAAAATCATTGTCAGGCCCTTAGACACGAAACGATTATTAAAATCTTTAAGTAAACTGGAGAATTTTAGCTATTTAAATTTGTATTTTCCACAACTTTTTACAGACTGTCTATAATATTCTACGATTGAAACTTATATTCTCTTTAAGAAATTAAACCGAGGTTTCTTTTGAGTTGGAAATATTAACGCAGTTTAAAAACCAGATTTTCACGAGAGATTTTTTTTTCAGTTTAGCAAATTACCAGAAAGTCACCCCCAAAGTCCTCCGTTAATACATTTTTTCCTCCCCTTATGATTTTACGCCTCGTCGTCATCGAGGTCATTAGAGGCGAGATGGGACTAAGGACAAGGAACGGGAAGGAATTCCGGAATTTCCTTTTGAAGGAAGCATCCCGACATTTGCCTGGAGTGATTTGAGGAAAGTATGGAAGACTAAATCTGGATGGCCGAACCGGGATTCGAACCCACGTCGTCCCGAATGCGAGGCCAGAACTTTATCGCTCACCCTCCACGCACTAAGAACTAAACACTAAATATACTTTAGGAAAATCCAAATTGGCAGTTTCACGAAACAAAGACCGGGCTATTCCAAGTACGCTCCTTGGGAAACGAATAGCCTTAAAAAAATTAGTAACTGCAATCTTTCCTTCATATTCAGTTGAATAGTTCTATAAATGTTTATGAAACATTTTGTATTATTCACTTATCGATTTTCATTCAAATACGTTTTGATAGTGTTCAGTCCGAAAGCAGGTAATTACATAGTTTTCTCTATCTTCCCCGCTTCTCTGTTTTCGAACAGTCTCTTTACTGTACAGCAGATATTTTGCACTTTAATATCATGCACCATCTAGAATCTTCGAAGTTCTCCCTTTCATATCTTTACAGTACCTTCAGAAACCTCAATATGCAGGTGTATATAGAATTATAGTCATCAGTAAATGGACAACCCATTCTATCAGGTGCTTATGGTACTTTAAAACTAAGTACTACGCGTGTGAAGATATATTCACCATAGGTAGAAAGACAATTTTTTAGCGTTTACGTTGGCAACTCTGGCTGCCATCTCGACTCTTTTACTTTTCCCAATAGTAACATTTATGAAAACAGATTGACAAATATTGATGCAATTTAACTCTAGAAATTGGTACTTCATTTCAGGAATCCCATAGGAGGAAACGTTTATAAATTAAAACAGTTACGAAACAATTCAATAAGAAACATAAATACACGCTACAGAACATTAAATACTAGTTTACATTGAATTTTACGGTCAATTGCCAACAGGTAACAATGAAATCTCCAAGTATTATTACTACTACCACTGCCAGACTGGTTTTAAACACTCATTCTTACACGAGATTTCAGAGCAGCAAAGCAAACGCGAAAATCCATTACCTATTTTTTTATGATTTAATCGCCATTAAGACATAAGTTAAACCAGGCGTAACCATACGTTTTTGTGTTTTAATGGATGAAGCAAACCTGTTAATACCTACAATCACCCGCACCAAACCATTCCATTCCATTTTGCAGCAAAACGAGAAAATAAAATGCCTACATCAGCGATCATCCAGACGGTTGCACATGAAACGCAGCACAGCGTTTACAAAGGCTGTAAAACATAATAAGTTACCGAACAGAGTGCATGAGAACCAGATCTACGAAACGTTTTCCCCAACCAATTCCTCACTAACTCACCTTGCAGCATAGACCGGTATGCTGTATCAGTGATGGCGAAGACATGCGGCGGAACTTCGTGCCTCTTGATGCCCTTGTACCGCTCCATGATCTTCTCCGTGTAGATGGGAAGCCGCTTGTACGGGTTCACCACCACGCAGAAGAGACCAGAGTACGTCTGTAACAAGAGAGATCACAAGGTTTGCGTCAACTATTGGAAGACATACTGCTAGTGTAATGTAACACTGGAAATCAGGTTGACATCTTACTCCTAAATCAAAAACGTCGATTTCCATATCATTTCAAGATTACAAGATAATTCAAACGCAAAGTTGAGAAACTTAAGTTTCTAATCATTTATACAGCTGCAAAAAAGTTAAATATCTAGTGGTCTAGCTTGTGCAACCGCTGAATTTTTTCGGCAACGAAGGTAAGCATAACGAAAGTAGTAACCAAGCAGGGTTTTTTTCTGTTATTTTTACGACTCGTCAAGATCGACGAGCTTATAAGAGCAGGGATTGGATTGGGGGCACAGGTAGGAACGGAGTTCACACATGGCCACTTGAAGAAACCATCCCGGCATTCGCCTGTAGTAATTTCGAGGAATTATAAATGCGGGCGCCGGTTCGGGGATCGATGGCTTTACGCGCAGTCGATGTCTAGGTCATTAAAGATGGCAAATGGTAACAGCTTACCAACGATGTCCTTACCAGATCTCTACAGAGAATACGATGTACCGGGTCATACACTACAGCACCGATGTCTGGTGCGTTTCCACTTGAGAGTAACTCTCGCGAGAAACTCTCGAGAGTTACTCTCGGGTGGGTGTCCACTTGAGAGTGGATTTTGGCGAGCTCTACTCTCGGCGAGCTGCTCGCCGGGACAGTTCTCGCGACAACTCTCAGAACCCTGTCCACATGAGAGCAGCGGAGAACAGTCAAGATGGCGGCGCACAATAGCAAAGTCGCGTCAGCTGTGACCATACTGTCTGCTGTTACTAAAAAGAGGTAGAAACTGAGTAGGAAAAGCTGCTGGGTTAAGACTAGGATAAAAAAAAAATGTTTTCGGAGCAAGTCATACAATGACACCAAAATTACAGATCGAAGTCGCGCAACAGTTTGGGAACTTTTCTAGGTTAATGAGCTGTGAAGTAGAGTTTATAGCAGAATCTGTGGGATCCACAATTTTAAAACACGACACTAAAATGAGAAAACCTATATCAGTACATGCACTAGTTATGGCTACTCTTCGATTTTTTGCATCAGGTAAATTTACTTGTTGCGTAATACCTTGTTTTCCTTTTTTTGGTGTTACATCGTCTTGACGTATTTTTTGGGGGATTCGTATTCAAGCCTCCATTACAATAAATACACCGAAATTTATTGTTTTGGAAAGACAGTGAATTCAGGAATCACAAATTTTCGTGCACTGAAGTAAAGCTACTTACATTGATAATTTTCCTCTGCTCCATCTCCACTTTTTTTACAATACTTGAGAGTTCTTGAAAAATGAATGAAATCTTACTTCAGTTTTGAACTTCTTACTGTAATAAGAATGTGTCTACAATAATTATAGACACATTGTCATTAAAATAAATGTTATAAAATTGTATAAATGCATCGTTAATATTCCTTAAATTGCGGAGATTCTTTTGAACTTCATACCCTGAATAACAAAATTTCTCTCCTATTTCCTTCAAAACTTTTTTTTTTTTTTTAAAAAATTCTGCCACACTAATCGGCACATTTCACATTCCACACCAATTCTCTACCTACACACATTTTAATTAATTCCTTTGTTTCTTCATATGACCAATTTTTACTCATCTTGTTGCTACCTCTAGCCGAACTCTCAGCTTCTGCTCTCAGACTATACGAACAGTGTTCGTATTCTGCGAGCTACTCTCAGACAGCACAAGAATGACGTGTCGACTTGCGAGAAAGTTGATTATTGTCAGCTCTCAGGCAGTAGCTCTCCACTCGCCGCGAGCTACTCTCAGAGGCGTGTCGACTTGCGAGTTACGCTATCGAGAGCTTCTCGCCAGTATTTACTCTCAAGTGGACACGCACCTTAACCAAGAAGGTTATACAACAGATTTTCACCGACCGACTGGGACTAATAGGCCAGTTCATTGAGAGAGGAGGCTATAAAAATTATTTTAGACAACAGATGCATCGATGGGCAGATTAGTTTAAGATCTATCCCAAAAATATACTAGACAGAGCCAATATCAGAAATAATTCGTTTTATGGTCACATCTTACGATAGATTAATAAAAATCTGATCAGAGAGAGATAGCAAGGCTGGACAATTTTGATGGAATAGTGTCTAGTTTCTTCTCGCTGCTTTTGTTACAAAGCAATGGTAGTAATCCCCAACATTCCAAGAGGCACAGATCTCCAAAACCTAAATCGATGAAAAAATCTCTCTTCCATCTGAAATCTAGCACCATATGATTAAAAGCAGAAACTTCGTACTTGTTATCTTACACAACAAACTATTCGTATTCCAAACACTAATTCCACATACTTTCTCTGAGAAACGCAACTGCACCTAACTGCAGATGTTACAGATAACTTTCCGATCTCGCGACGCATTATTTCCTCTTCTGTAACAGTCTGAAACCCGGCCGACGGATACGGCGCCTGGTCCGTAACGCGTGGCGCCTGTTAAGCATTTACTTCTCCGCTTATGGAAACTGACAACTCTGAGTGCTCCATTAGCCGGTAATGTAGGCAATTACTCAGATTTACGGCGACCGCAATTAACTAGGAGAAAACAACACCGCAGGGCAGTTCACCTAATTAAAACGCATATCGACTTCTCGTTGTGGTGAACCTAAAGAGTCATTCTCACGCGTAATGGTCAACGTCTACTGTGACGCCCACACTGAATAACGCACATGAGACTAGCGAAACGTGAATCATTGCTACAGTGAACACGAACACTGAAACATGTTTTGGATATTCATATTAATATGATAGTGCTGGCGGTTGCTTAAAGGGAAATTTTTTTGACAAAAAAAATCTAAACTGATAACTTTCATCACCCAAAACTAATGAAAACACCGAGAGAAATAAAATAATTCGCTTTCCTACTTTATTGTTACTCAATAAACCACATGTCTTTTGGCCTACTTAAATCATTCTGACAACCTCAAAAAGCGAATGTCTGGAAAAATAATACCCAATCTCCAAATGCACTTACTGCTACTGTCTTTACGATGATGACAGGCGTACCCGCTCGTCACTGTTGAATTTTACAGAAATGTTTAAAGGTATGTAAGGTAAGATACCAAGATTTTTTTGCTTTGTGCTTTACGCCTTGTCGACAGCGTGGTCATTAGAGGCGGGATGGGATGGGAGACAAGGAACGGGAAGGAATTCGGCCATGGCCTTTTTGAAGGAATCATCCCGGCATTCGCCTGGAGTGATCTGGGGAAACCATGGAAAACCCAAATCTGGATGCCCGGACGGGGATTCGAACCGGCGTCCTCCCGAATGCGAGACCAGAACGTTTACCGTTCAACCACCACGCTCGGTAAAGATACCAAGAAGATGGACAGACCAACCGAAGGAGGACACAGAGAGAAGAGGCTGGAACTGGGAATATATTACGTACAGAGAAACTCTTCTGAATAGGAGACAGTGGAAGACAATCGTCTATAACAACCAAGACAGAAACGCAGGAAGGCTCGTTAATCACACCTGGGAAACTGGAGTTGGCCCCCCCAACGATAATGATGTTTAAAGGTAAGACAACTGGTTTACAAAACGTGTAACTCATTTAGTGTTTGTCTACTTATGGAAATGGATAGCTTGTAGAGTTTCAGTGATCGTTATGATCTGATGTTATCTGAATTTATTAGGTGGCCGTAAGTTATGCTATTCTACTTCACCAACCGCGGGTCCTATCAAACGAGGAACGGTAGACGATTCCACCCTGTTTTTTAACGCTTCCCAGATAGGAAGATCTTCACGTCAAACTATAAAGCACTTTCAGAAGATAGCTGGCTTTAGCCACATTTTACTTCTCAGTTTTGTCTGCCTCCAGTTATCTGATGGAAATTATTTTATATTTCATCTATCCACGAAATCTTAACTTTAGTACCCCAAGTAGGTCAAATTTGCTGCGCGTTGTCCAGTTTTTAGGTTGTGACCCTGATAGAGAAATTAATCATCTTAATGACTTGCAATTAGCCAAAGAGAAATTAGAGGTCAAGGGAAAAGCCCAATCATAGTTACCATCCTACATATCGATAACCTCAACTTTAATATCTTTCCTTCTCGCATAGCGTATAGGCCTATCTATATGTGTCACAATAATACAATTTCCTTAATTCCATATGTCACACGAAATTTGCAAAACTGCGCGAAATTTCACCATTTCAGTTAATATGTAAGTAACTTTAACAGTAAGTTCATTTTGAATGAAAAAATTGCAGAAATATGTCAATAGGTATCAAATGGTAATAAATAACGTAGCCTATTACAATTTTTTTGCGGATGAAGTAAATAGACACGAACATTGCATTGCTACAAATGAATGTATTTAAATTACTACAATAAACCAACGGATTATTTGTGGTAGATGTAATGAATCATTAGAACAGACGGATAGATTTCCATTTAATTTTTGCGTTCTGCTGACAGACCAGAGAGACACTTCGCGGTATCAGTACAAGGCGGTTATCTCTACCGCGAGGGTTGTGATCTACAGTTAACTATCTCTCATATTACAGGGGAACCGTGACCTGCGATTAACTGCTGACGAATCATAGAAACGGTCAAAGGCTACACACGAACTGCCACCAGATTTCATAATCTGTTTCGATGCCGAATTACCTACTATGTAATGTGACAACTGCCCTATCTCCTCTAGAACACACATTTAAAATTACTACTGCCTGCTCTGGGCCACCTGTTTTAAGCGATGAGGATCGATTGACTGTCCGAGTGGCATTCGAAATTATTTTCGGTCCTTTCCTACATGTAACTCAAAGCGATTTCAACGAGTTCGCTGTTAAGCTGTAAAACCCAAATTAAAACAAAAATTTTAACATCTGTCTAAAATAGTCCTAGAAGCTATCATACGTTCTAACATTATCAAATTGTTAAATTATTTATTTCGAAAAAACACTATTTCTGGATTAACAGATCGTATGAAGCAACTGGCTCTATCTCACATGGATATTTATTGATTGAGTCTAGTGACTCAAGTTTTTAGCACCACATTCCACTTCTGTCAAAAGAAATATTCCCACTGCCCCCACTACCCCCCACAGATTTATAATTAATAAGGTAAATAAATGCCTACTTTTCACTGCTAACAATGACATCTCAGAGGAAACTCCGTAAGTATGAGATTTTAGAATAAAGATTTTCAGCTCTAAGAGGCGATGGACACCTAGGTCTTTAAAATATTAGGATGAACCAATACAAAGTAACTTAAGTGGAACGAGAAAATAGGATCGGCCGTAAGTTAAGCTAGTTCTGCATTATTATTCATTAGACGAATTCTGAATTACCGCTGTGTATATGTAAAGGAAATTGTCAATGACTAAAGGACTTTGATGAGTAAAAAGGCAGCTGTGATCTGTGGCACTATAACTATGGCTTTGTACGTATCATAAGAAAATTGCGTGCTATACTTCTGACCGAATTCTTGTCTGATAGGTGTTGTATTATGCGAATATATCCGGCACTTTAGAATTATAAGGAAGCATTATCTAAATGAAAAATAAGATTGAGAATTACAGATCGATTACTTTGATCCCTGTGCTAAAAAATTAAGTTAGATTACTGGATATCCATAGAAAGGTTTATAGAATAGGCTTAGGAGATGATATTTATGAGACTATAATGATGCAATAAGCAAGTGGTAACATAGCGTAATATTGAGGGCGAGGAGGAGTGGAGGGGGACATATACACGTTCGCATCTACCACAAAGATGTCATGGTGAACATCTGCATGTGTTTTGGTTCTATATCCCCATTAAAAAAGTAGGTTTTGAAAAAGTCATAAAACAAAACAAAAACAGTAATACAATAGGCAACAAAACCGTGGCGCGGGTCGGTTACAATATTGCAAAGTTTATGCGTGTGCCAATGGAAGTCAGAAACATTAGCAATAGAACCATGAATGACGAGATAATTACCTATCAACCCATCACGTTAGGAGACGATTTAGTGCGTGAACATCAGTTTCCTGGCACTACTGGGAAAGGGGTGAAAAGGGGGGGGGTAGTTAGCATTTAAGTTGATTTAAACCCACCATATTTCATGTCAATCTATCAATTTTTTATATGTATCTAAACGAATAACCCCTGCCCTACCCAAAGGGGGTGGCTTGGAATTTATTTACCCATACAGTATTTTCAGTTGCTTAGTGAGAAATATGTGTACCAAGTTTCACCAAAATCGCCTCCTATCTTTTGGATGTGATGCTGCAACAATTTAACACGTTGACTTTATATCCATTATATACAAGTATACAGACAAATTCATTATTTAGCCTTACCCACAATAAAAATCTATTCCTTCCTACACATATTGACTTAGCAGTTTAAACGGTTGTAGCCTTCACACACCTTATGCTGATCTATATAGCCTCGTATGCCCTAAATACATTTTAAATCAGAAAGTTTTCTTCCTGCTTTCGTAGTTAACTTATCTAAAATTTTAAGTATCTCGTTTACATTTGCGCCTAATAAATGATATGATTTTGATTTTTTTTATTCTTGGAATTATCTTCTCCAACAGCAACTTTTTTCCTGATAGCGAAAATAGGTTTTCATTTTATCTCTGCTAGCTCCACATACTTCGAGAGTGTGAAGGTGATGCTTTCAAGAAAAAAGTGATATCTACTGTCTTCTACGCTTCTGGTGTCAGTGCGAAACTGTTCTGATTTTCTAGTGCTACAGATGTAAGGTACTCAGCGAAAATCTTATCTACGTCAACTATCATATCTCAATTGCAATCTTTAAAATCGCTAATTTCCATCTTGCTTTCCTATAACATCAATATCGAGATTTCTTACTTCACATCAGTCCACCAAGCAAAACTTACAGGTCTGTGAGATTACCCCCGTATATCTGACTGACTTCCAGGGATGGTATCGGCCGGAGAGCAGCCAAGCATAGCATAACGTATCTGAGACCCGCCTCAACCCGACCCCGTCAATACGCCAGCAGTCCACCCCAGCGAGCCGGCATTCAAGGAGCAGGGCCAGCCAGGCCTTTCAGCGGCCAGACGAGCCTCCGCCCCGGAATTAAAAAGAAGAAAGAGGGCCTGCAGGCTATGCGACGACGCCCACTACTCAGGACTTCACGTTCATATTAAAATTGTCTCTGCCGCAATCCATCTTGTCTAGAATCGCAGTTCACGACACCAGTGAGTTTTTTAAACTAAAACTTTAATTTTCAATGTTTTTTGTGCAGTAAAAACGGAGCTTTAATTTTTAATAGATGAATGCCTTGATCTATGAACACGTGTTAAACCATGACATGCAGAAAACTAATAAATCATTATGAGGAGCCACAAGCAAAAAAGGCGAATATGGAGATTATGCACCAGTATAAATTCCAGTTTCCTATGTGAAGCAGGAATGTGGCAATGCCATCTCAGCGATCTGTACTAATTACCGTAACAAATTCTTAGCAAAGCTACCTTCCGGAAGATTCCATAAATAAGTGGAATTCGTCAACTATACCCCGAAAATTCAGTTTTCAGTTCGAGCATTCACTGAATAAGGATATCGCAGCATCAGTTAATATCAATAGCACCAATTAAAAAAAAACTTGGACAAGTGTAATCTTAAGCGAAGACTTGATCGGAGTGCCATCGTTGCCATTAAAACAATTTGATAATGCCTGTCATGAATAATGCTATCAGAGAGCTGCCAATGATAAACGTACGCACCATGAACAAAAACTTCAGCGGCTGGTTACACACATTGAGATGTAGACTGGAGAACCCTGTCGTTCGATTCGGCTCACAGTAAAGGGCTACAACGGTATTCTAGAAAATGGAGGAACATTAGCTGTCGCTAAATCTTTCAGAATTATAATCAAGATTGCTGAAGGAATGTAGTCTCGGCCAGCTGGTTAACTAAAGAAAGCGAGTTAGAAATCTAATAAATACTCAGCAGAGTATAATGTGCTAGGATAGTAACGTTTAAAAGATTGCTTCCACGAAATAAAATACATTTTTTAAAAGAATCTTATACTGGCCTAATTTGCATCCTAATTTCATATCTGTTCAGTAAATAAACATATTTGAGCCAACACAAAACATTTCTGTTCGTCATGTGGCAAGCGACAAAAGGGAATGACTGTATAAGAAGGGGGTGTTAAAGTAAACGCCAAAGCCGACAGATTTCCATTTTCAACTTTACATTTGGTTCCTGGAACAAGCAGACAAGGAGACTCCAAATAAAGAGCGAAAGCTGCTGAAAGAGCCGGCAGCTGGCGTTGCATGCTTCGCCTAACGCGTCACACCGGAAACTACTTCTGAGATAAGTCGAGCGCTAATGGTGTCATCCTCGGCAAACCTCTGTGCCTGAACGCCACTTGTGACACCTGCAACAAAATAGTTGTTGCATAAAAATAACATTACAGTTAACAGTTTTAGTAATAGGCGAAACCAATCGAAAATTATGTTTACTCCACACATTGCCAACAAGGTTTACGATTATGAATTTGGACAAACTTCTCCGACTCTGGTAAAATAAGTGCATTATCCCAACCTACACCTGTACCACTTGGCCTGAGGAGGTAGGACAGGAGTTCATTCAGACCATGCTACCAACGAGTCGATTCCGTCAGTTATGATTTCCAGTATTCATTCCTTAAATCACTTGGCGGATACTGGCATTGTCCTCACTATCGCATCACTAGAACAGGGCAAAGTCTAGTGTATTTAAGATCTATCACAGAACTTTAATTTATTAAAAATGCAAGTTTTATAATAGGAATCCTCTCTTTAATCCTTTGAGTTACAATGAATGGTAACTAAAAGTTTAAATTCTCCAATATAGAATAAACTGTCTTCGTCTTCCTCTAACCGCGGAGCAAGACAGGATACTCCAGGGGGTTTGGCGTTAGGAGTAAACTTCATGGTTTTTGTTCATCCTCACAATGTGGACAAATATGATTCGAGTTAGTAACATCGATTAGGATCCATACCAACAATGTGACTTATCTACATGTCAGACATAAACGGACCATTACAGTTAAGGCAGTCTGCATCTAACGCGACTCTATGGACAATTGCTTTTCCTGTTTTAATAATCCACTTATTAACAATTCTTTTCTTGCATACAAGACGGTAAGTGCTCAAAAAATACTTTTTGTAATTGCATCTTAATATGTAACATGGTCAGTTCACTCGGTACACAAAGACGCTATTAGATATGCTTTTAAGAAATGTCGAAATACAACCTGAAGTAAGGTTTGGCGTCCAACCCAACCTTACTCCGCCAACCAGTTTTGTCTCAGCTACTCATACGTTTCACAAATAGAATATTCCGACAGTCACGCAGTTTTACGATTTTCCTTGGTGATAAACGAAGGAAATCCTCATAAAATTAGAAAATTGGTTTCCGCTACGCTGGTTTCATATCAGATCCATGAATTGGTTTGTCTGAAGTAATATCATTCGGAAAGCTGTTACAGCTGAACGTAGAAGAAAACAAACACTCCCTCAAGGTTCTAATACGAAGCCGGTGATTCACCAGGCTGCAGCAATCGGAATATTTTTATCCCGCCGCGTCTGTGGCATTCACTAAAACTGTCCGCCGGAACGTCCCACGTGAAACGACTGAACCGCGAGACACGCTCTCAGCGCCACGGCGGCCCATTCCCGAAACATTGCACCGAACTGCCTAGCTGAAAGTGCATTCGTATGGTGCACAGACTTCTGCCACGTGATGGACGTCTCTGGTGTTAAAGACTTAGTTCTGGCCTCGCATTCGGGAGGACGGCGGTTCGAATCCCCGTCCGAGCATCCAGATTTGGGTTTTCCATGGTTTCCCAAATCACTCCAGGCAAATGCCGGGATGCTTCCTTACCATTCCTTGCCCCCCATCCTTTCCGGTCTCTAAAGACCTCGCTGTTAGGCAAATTAAAAAAAAAAAACTGTCTTAAACCAGAACTTAACCAAAGTCATTAGCGTCACGTATTCTTTCCGATTGATTGGTACTGGGTCTAAAGCTTTCTTCACATTGAAGTTCGAAGCCAACTAAAGTGAGGTCATATTTTTAAGCCTTTTTTTTGGTAGTGTATGGCTTTTATTGCTGGGAGACCTCTGGACGGAGTTCAATCGCTGTGTCTATTCCCTCCGTCGGGGGAACTCGTTCTAATGGTGGAAAGGATGTATTGCCATCTGTCTGCGAAACTTTTAACTTTTGTTTAAATATAAATGTATATTTTATTTCGGCGGCCTCGGTAGCGTAGGGGCTAGAGTGCTAGCTCCGCGTGCCGAAGGCCGCCGGTTCGAATCCGGCCGCGGGCATGGATGTTAAGTGTTGTGTGTCTGTGTGAATGTCCTGTCCGTCCTGTGGCGTCCATACACTGAAAGCAATTATAATTACATTGAGCTGGCTGTATGGCCTCCGTTGCCAAATGCCATTAAAACAAAAATTATTTCCATGGATTTGACCCTATGCCCATTGCACATCTCAGATCCACTGCGGTGGTACTGCTAACGGTTATTTCAAACGCTAATACCTTGCCACATAAAACAAGTTTTATGAGCTATATATAGTTCGCCGTTCTTTTCATTCATTAATAATACTAGTTTCCATATTTAAATCTGCTAATCCAAATTCGCAGTTATTAAATTTATAGCAATCACAAATTAACAACTGGTGTGCTAATATCCTAAGAGATTTTTTTAATTGGTCCAGTGCATTTTAATGTGGACCAATTCATTTTCCATGCTACAGAAAAAACCTTACATGCGAAGATGATGCTTCGTTATTACATCAAGCAGGGGAAATGTAACTAGATCATTTTGAGACCATTTATTTGGAAAAAGAACTACCATCTTTCTCCTACCTCCTGGTTTGTTTGAGTCTCCATGGTTGTTCTCGTTCAGGATTTTGGATGGACTTGCTATCAATTTTGCAAAGTGGTTCGCCCACCTGCTGAAATCTTGTGTAAATTCTCATCCTTTTACCCTAAAGAACAGTTTAAAGCCATGAGCGAACCCTATGCAAACATGACTGGCATCCCAAACTTTACACATTTTAAACCATAAGGTGCTGTAGCCCACATCAAGAATACAGACAGTTCCGGTAACAGGATATTTCTTCTATATATTATTTAGGTTTGCACTTTTCCGTAATCACGTGAGATTAATAAACCCTCAGAGACATGGGCGTTAAGCGTCGTGTGCAGATGGTAGCAGGATATCCTGGACCAAGACCGCAGGAAGCTAGGAGGCGGATGTGGTTCGCGGATACTGCTCCTCTTGCATCATGACAAATGGAACAGATGATGTTATGACTTTAAAGAGACGCTAATATAAACAACCGCATTAATACAACAAAATCATGTCCACAGTTAAAACAAAACTTGTTCTGAATAAATTAAGTTAGAAAAAATCAGAGGTCTTTAAACGTGGCATTAAGACTTGCCCCCCACCCTTTTTTTCTACGACATTCTAAATGAAAACGAAAATTGCTTTTGAAATTACATCTCTCGCGCAATACTGTTCGCGAAATACATCTTACTACAGGAGGAATAGTGTTCTAACGCAACTCCGGATGATATTTATTAGGTTAATAGCATTTAAGCTATTACTACTACCTTTCATGTAAATATCCCCTATCGAATTTGGAATCCCGACCAAGCACATCATCTCAACTCCACGAAAATAGATATCTGTCCTAAAATGAATCTCGAGAACTGCAACAGGAAGACAAACTTATACTTTCGATACAAACTATAAGAGTTTGTAAAAAAAACAACAACAACTAGAATCTTGAATAAGGTGGTTAAAAATGCAGATGCCTTTTATATCAGTGTTAAATATCTCGTTTGCTGAAAACTACAAGATTTTGAGAATCTGGAAGAAATAATATATTATCTCAGCAAATCTGCAGATTTTTATGTTTTAATACTTCTACGGCTCATTTAAAAATGATCATTAGAACAATAATGCTCAAACAGAATAATCATGATTATTAGCATTCAACGCCACCGAGTTTTAGATTACGTATAAACTACTGATACAAACACGTGCTTAACGTTCCAAAAACTACATTAGCTTCCAAGTAGCTTCTAATATCCCAAGCCACAGTTTCTCAATGTTTGTCAACCAGAGGTCCAACAAAATGTTAAACACAATTCTGCGGACCACAAGCTTAGGTGGTCCTTATTTTACACCTATGCCTATATTATTAATCAACTCCTTTAAGACCTACGTCTCGTAAAACGGTCATTAACTTACTTAAACGAACGTCGCTTTCTCTCTGCTGCCAGATGAAAACCAAGAGAGACAGGAATATTTCAACGATTATTGTATACATTTTACGGAGTAAATTTTTTTTTTGTTATGATAGCTTTAATTCGATTAGAATTACTTTTTAAATAATCTGCCTGCGGACCACCTGACTCCACAAACAAAGGTTAGTTGAATTCTGCCTAAGGTAAGACAGTCAGAGGTAAGACGGCCAGTTCCTTTCCTCTTGGACCCATCATAACGTGAAATCACGGAACGACAGTGTAGCTCATATGATCAAACAACTTTTAGAAATTCCTGCCTTCGCTGGGATTTGAACCTGGGACCGGAGCAGCGAATTTTTGAAAGCATGCGCCTAAACCACTGAGCTACCAGACCGCTCACAAATAAGATAGGACATCTCGAAACGTACGCGACACTGCTAAAATCTCCGTTCATACAAATCAGTAATAACAATTCGTTTTTTTTGTTTTTTTTCTCGATGCAAACCTCACGATTACAAGGGTAGTTAAAAAGTTAAAGATTCATTGTGTAGAGCGTATCAGTAAATTACAAAAAAGGTAAGACCACTTTACACAAACCCATAGCATTGTTTTAAAAAACAAAAAAGCATTTTTGCAGTCCAGAAAAATGCTGTTTGCGGACTCAAATTTCAACTGCCATTGCTGGAAGTTTTAACATTGTAATCATTCACAGCACAACACAACACTACTTTTAAAACATTAATCAGTGCACTTAAAATATATAACTCTGTACAACTTAGGACCCAAGCACCACCTCAAAATTCGTAATGTGCCTCAGAGCAAAGAGTGCTAGATCGCCTTTCACTGGCTGTAAATGGACCGACGTTTAGTTGAGTGGAACTCTCGAGGTGGAATAAATGAGCTTAATTGCGGTATACAATGTGGCGAAGCAAGTTTGTAATACAAAACGTTTTAAATGCCAAACATCTCCATTGTAACCGATTCAAGAAGAGCTCGTAATTAGTCACAATAATTCATTTGTTGTGAACAAAACAGTCTTAATTCAGTTACAGTCAATTATTACAAAGCTCTAGTGATTACAGTAATCTAACAGTTAAATGTGACAACTTCTGCAGATGTAACCGGTATCCTGTAATCAAAAGTACGCAGTTGTCTATTACATGGCAGAGCATTTCTGCGTGCGAATTTATTTACTTTAAATGAATATTAAAATTAGATGAAATATTTGAATCACGAGTGCAGTTAACAGATTGATCCCATTTATGAATAGTATTTAGGTCTAATAGGGTTATGGATCTATTATCTTCGTTCTCCGGGTGGAGCCGCGTCGATTTATTAAAACCTAACGTTTCTGTCATCTTACTGTGGCTTTCATCAGGGTTATGGATCCTTCAACTTACTCGCTACCGTAAATACAAAAATACAAGAATATTTTGTGTGTGTGTGTGTGTGTCCGGCCGAAAATTTGTCAAGACATAGCAATGAACTATATAACAAGGGTTTTTTTTTTTTGAGAGATATTCTTTTAAAATATGGAACACATTTATGAGACTTTTCAGTTAAATGAAGTTGCTGCACTTTAAAACTTGTCAAGATTGGTGATGAGGAAGAGAAATGCAAGTACATAATGAAGATTGAGATGTTGAATTTGGGAGAAGAGCAGAACTCTTTTGAAACCAAATCATCTTGGTGTATGGTTACTTCTACGAGTGTCTCCCCTTTCAGTTCTTTCGTCTCACCACAACCATGAATTTGAAACAAACCAACAAGAATCATCTCTCGTACGCAGCTTCTCGTCATCTCTAAGTTGGAAAACATGCCGCGAGCTGTGATAATGGACCAACAATCACCCACAATATCGAAATCGTCCCTGAATAAGATACCAACGAACAGTGTAAACTTACTTCATATCTAAATATCTTATGATCAATCACGTTAAAACCGTTTTGTGAAGTACCTTTAAAACTAACATGGTTTTGGCCTTTGGTAACCAACCATTTCACAATAACACTGATTTTTATAAGGTAGATCTTTAATGGAGGTAACAACGATTTACAGCAACTTACGTAAATACGTTAAGATCTTCCGTAAACAAAAAATTTAAACTGGAACAGCTCAATGTAGCCGTATTATCGAACTCCTCCCCACATATACAAACGAGAATTTAGGTGAACAAAGAACGGAAAAAACCGGGAGACGACTGAGTCACATTTCCGTTAACATATTCCGCCTCGCACCCTTCTTAGTGCAACGTAGAAAATGGTAAGACTAAGATCTGAACATATTAGTACCTACCTGCTGTACATTACGATTAGAAGCAAAAAAGAAATGCAACCATGAAGATATATACCTGTACGGCGTGACACTGAGTGTCTGGAACAAATTACTTAGGTAAACTTCAAGCGAACGTTTCGTGGAAGCGCTCCGCCTTATTTGCCAACTCTTGTCAAACTCTTCCGGCCAAAGCCGCTTGAAGACAATAGAGTTTTTTTTGTTATCACTTCCCAAATAGTCATATTGACGCATTTTTAACGAGTTTTGTCTTGAAATAGTCTAAGTTCAAATCAACAGTCTGTCTGTGTACAGACACATTTGCTACAGAACTGAATATTTTCGTAGATATTACGTAGGATATCGCAATGTTTTCCGACAATTATCTAAAGCTATAGCCACAACCCTAAACAGAATGCAAACAGCAGTTTTCAAAAAGTTTACCGACTTAAAACGTTAAATGTGCATGTACACACTTTGACAATAAATCTGGCCGCCGCTGAAAAATTTTATCACTCTTATTTTGCACAATCTGACATCAATGTCATCCTAAGACACAGTAATCCAATACTGGCTAGCCAATATTGCATTACTGTTTCCTGGGATGACATTGATGTCAGATTGTGCAAAATAAGAGTGATAGAATTTTTCAGCGGCGGCCAAATTTATTGTCAAAGTGTGTACATTACTAGCCAGAACGGCAAAAATAGAGCAGCGAGGACGAATAATCGTTTGCAGTTACCAGTTTCTCCTTTGAACAACGTACCATCAAGCAGAGTTTCACAAAAAATTAATTAAATTTTTTTTGTAAGTTGATAGTACCTCCAATTTTTGCTGATAATACCAACTGTTGCATGTAACTATTTTATTCCATTGTTCAAAGCTTAAGAACGAGGCTTTTAAAACTTTTTAATGAATAAAGACTGGGCTAAACCATTAAAAATGACAACTCGAAAATCGAAAGGTCTGAATAAAGACATCTACGTCTGAAGAACGAAAGACAGTAACATTGTGCAATATAAACCACGAGATATTGATTCCATCTCGTAACTCGTGTATAACAAAAGATATAATGTCGCTGATCACGAATAACAGAAACTAAGCATGAAAAACTTTTTTTTTAAGTCTGTCGAAAGTTTCAGCGATCTCACTAGACATAACGTAATTTTCGACACCGTAAAACACAAACAAGAAATAAATTCAAACATTTTGTTTTAGCTGTCTAACACAAAATAATGAAAATCAGATATTATGTTTTCTTTTCTAATCAGAAGTCGACAGTAAGCTATGTCTGAATCTGAGAATTCCGCCTTCAATATGAGAGCCGTTTATCGCAGTCGTATACTATTGGTTCTGTCAGATGAAAGACCAGGAGTGCTGGATGTCGGCAATCCGGCAGGATTAACAACTGACGGTGAACCACACTCTGAGAGCGCAATACGCTGGATGCAAGTTGCCGAGCAGTGCATAAAATAAACCGTCAGACAGTGCACGTCTGTGTGACGGCTATCGAGTGTCGCTAGAAGCTGCCTGGCGGCCTTCCCAACGCGCTTCCTCGCCCAAGGTCGGTGTCTTCCAGAAGGCACGCCAGGAATGCTAAGGGGTCTCTGTACGCCAGCGCATACTGGCTCCACGTCAAACTAACAGTACTCATCACCCATCAAGCAGACGGTTTTCCAACCCCGTCCAAAATATATACACACACATCGCCTAGTCGACGACGAGATCATTAGAGGCGGGAAAGGAGTGCAGGCAAGGTAATGGAAGGAATTCGGCCATAGCCTTTTGAATAAACCATGGAAAACTAAACTCTGGATGGCCGGACGGGGATTTATCCAATCCTATTCAGTTTGCTATACGATGAGAAGCAAGCAGGAAACTTCTCGAAGCAATTGAAGGGAGCGTCCATAAACCACGTAGCTCCATTTTGGCCTCCTGTGAACCCTCCCCCCACCCCCACGTAGCCCGACGTGGCTTTTGCCTCTACCTGCGCTTTTGAATTTTGATCCGACTTGTTAAACGAAGTACAAGTCTTTGGAATAACTAGCCCTCATATATATGACACAATCGTATGTAAAACTTTAGAAAAACAATAGTTATATTCCCAAATAACTGGAGAACTTAATCTGCAAAACACGAACAACGCAGAAAATCAGTTATCTATTTCATGCCAACATCTGACTTTTTTTTAACTGACGAAATATTTCGTCACCTTTAAAAACATTGAAGAGCAGAAGCATGTAGGTAGAATCTCTTTTTATTTTATCGTACATGCGCCACTTCGGCGTGTCAAGGCGAACCACAAGTCTGGCGGCGACGCACTGATATTTGCCGCACACCAGAGTAAAATGTCAAGCTCGAAACCAAATAGTCTAGTAGTGATACATTTGGGTATAATAACGTAATCCGAGTGTTGTACCGATAGTGTTCAGACACACTGTATACGCATGAAGAAATAAGACGGTGATACAATAATGAGCTCCATGACTGCTGCCAAGGGAGCGTACATGAAGCTACGTGGGGGAGAGTTTCGCTGGAAAGCTACGCAGGGCTTCGTGGGGGAAGAGGGTTGTTCCGAGCCAAGCCAGGTAGTTTTTAATCAATATTCTTTGACAATTAAAATAAGGTACAGAACAAACAGCAAGTGAATATTTGTTTCCATCGTTTAATTATCTCCGTAACTGAAAACAATACAAAATGTTTTTTGGAATCAATAGGGAAAAATAGCTACGTGCTCCGCGGGGGTGGGGGGAGGTAGAGGTAAAAGCCACGTTGGGCTAGGTGCAGAAAGAAGGAGATTACAGGAGACCAAAATGGAGCTACGTATTTTATGGGCACTCCCCATGGGCGAGTCTGAGTTATAATTTATAAGATTTGGTATATTTAAAAAAAAAAAAAAATCACCACTGACGATACAATAAATTATTCTAGTCCTGAATAATTTTCATTTAACAATAAACGGCACTAAGAATTTTCGTGGAAGAAGATATTGGCTGACAGTTACAAGGAAAGAAATGACGTCCTTAATTACTTCAGAAAGTGTTTCGCAGAAGTGCCTAGCGTCACTGGTGCGAGTTCCTTCCGTTGTGCCTCATCGCAATCTTCACTTGATGAAGCCAAGGCATCGCCAAAGATTCGTAAACGAAATAACAGAAAAACCTTAACAGCTCCATCATATCATTGATCCGCCTGACATCTGGCGAGTCACAGGTTACAGGCTGTAATGGACGCACGCAAAACAAATCGGCCATAGCGTAAGGGAGCGTCCATAAACCACGTAGATTCATTTTGGCCTCCTGTGAACACCCCCCCCTCCACACCCCATGTAGCACGTAGCTTTATCCGTAGATTCCAGAAGACATTTTGTACCGTTTTCTTGGTCAGACTATCATAAATTAAATAGTGACAATTAAATTGCGGAAATAAATATTCACGTGCTGTTGTGATTTATCTCATTTTAACAGTGACAATATGAACAAAAAGCTACGTGTCCTGGCTCGGAACCCCCACCCCACGTAGCCCTGCGTAGCTTTCCAGCCAACCCCTTCCCCGCCCCCCTTTTTTCTTCTTCTTTAGACCGAGCCACGTAGTTTATGGACACTCCTCAAGGAGCTATGTACGAGTTGAAACGAGTGACGGTCTCTACACGTTTGACGGGAAGTCACTTAGAATTTTGCCGGACACATTCTTAAAGGACAGGGAAGCACTTTCGACAGTGGAGGTTGTCTACGATAAATCCGATGATTTTATGTGCGAAATATCGATAAGTCTTTTGGAGATACATATAATTAGAGAGAGAGAAAGAGGAAGGTTTAAACTGCGCTAAAATCAGTGAAACGGACAGGCACTCACATTTAGCCGAAAAAAGTTTCAGAGTATTTTCGGCATAGTAAAAGAGTAGTGGAAATACATCGGCAAACCGCAGAATTTTATATTAAGTATTCACGCTATGCGTTGCATTTCGGATTAATCTGGAGTAAAGTGGCATTCCTTAAGGCGTCCGATTGTTGAAGCAAGATCAGAGTACGGTGCGCACCGAGGCTCGGACAGAGGGAGAAGTGATTTCGAAAGAATTTTTCAGTTGGCGACGCTTGTGACTGGCATATCTACTTGCATCTGGCTTGTACCGAAAACGCCACGAGACCCCCTACAGAGCTTAACCGTGAAGCACGCCGTCGTCATTCTCTATGAGGGAGCACGCCATCACTTGGATGAAAAAACGACGATTCGTTCCAGTAAGTTGGACAGCCGCCCAACGCAACACATGGAATACAGTAAAAATGCCACTATTAAAGGGAAAAAACACCAATATAGAGTCGCAATGCAGTTTTTTTAATTAAAAAGTTGTGTGTATATTATAAGCTCAATAAATCTTTGACATTTATCTATGTAAGTTACGCGATTTATCGAAACCTAACCACTTCATTAATGCTATTTTTTCCTTCTTATATCTCGTTCCGCCAGAAATTTTCTTTGATGTTTTACTAATTTCAACTCTTGCTGGTAAAAATCATCTAACATGGTTATTTTTATAACTAATTAAATAAAATTACAAGCTTCTTTAATTTCATTTGTCTCATGGTAAAAATTTCTAACAGTTTGGCAGGCCACTTTTCTCACACTGCCCTTAAATCTGCCCATTCTAACACGATCAATTTTGCTCAAGTATGTATAAGATTCAAAGTAACAAGTCTACAGACACATGGTTTCATTTTGACAGTACTGTTCCATTTTGTATAGTAGCTGGGTAGTGATAGGAATTCCATCCAGCGATGTAATCCACGCCTGTTAAATTTCCCCCAAATTGCATTCTTAATAGTTCTGTAGAATCGATCAACTACCGACGCCTTAAGATAAGCAAATTATAAGTAAAGATTAATAGCCACTGCAGTTTATGAGAGTCAAACTATGAATTGTGAAATTCCTTGTCTAAATTTTAGTTATGTAGTGTATCATGGCTCGTCTTGTTCTCGAGTATTAAGATCCACGCAAACTTGTCATTGACCCTAGCGTTGGCGCTCACGTAGAGGCTGTAAAATGTGAAGGCAGTATCACTCATCATTTTAATCAGTCCGCAAGAGGTAACAACGACCTGGGAAACGAAAATCAAGGAAATTCCGAAATGCTGTAAATTCTAGGAACATACGAAACTAAATTATTTTCGAAACTAATAAAAAGACCAAAAAAAGCCTTGATGCTTACTTGCTTCTCAGCCAACCTAATACCTTTATCAGTTTGTATCACTCAGGTGTGCTAAGGATATTTTCTAAAACGTGTGCGACGTGCGGTGGTTGCAATTGGGCTATTGGGCAAAAAAAATAAAATATCAGGGGGGCAATGCTCGGAGTTGCTGTTATGCAGCGTCCCATCGCTGAGTCACTCGCACCGACTGCCAAGGAGAAAGGCATCACGTTCGGTAACGGCCCAAACGTTGCGCAACAAAGCACGACCACCTTAATGGTCATACCGGGTTTCGGTAGACCGAATCGTCACACACTCTATGGAAACCAGTATATTCAAAGTGTCTAGTCAGAACGTGGCTCCAGAAACCATTAAATCACCTGTTCGTAAAGCATTGGAACTAGCGGGAGCATTAGGGCTCATTCGTGGGCATGCGTATTTGAATAATGAGAACATAAGAAGCTCGCTATTAGTACAAGACAGTGAACCTGCTTTGTGGTTTCTTTGAGAGGCTCCTCGAAATTGACTAATCACTCACGACTCCCCTGAACACATTCCTACAGAGCTACCCGACATACTTAACGCATGACGTTGCAGAGTTGTATGAAGTGTAAGAAGCATAAAAGAGTACTTAGAAGAATAGTGCTGCTGGTAAAAGTTTACTTGCAGACTATTTTTGAATAGACCTCATACTAAATGTTTAAAATGTTAACTGGAATTTACCCACTCAACTTGGATATTACTGGGCAAATAGTGGAAGTTTTCAGGATAAAATGATTATCGGATACAAACATTACCGAAAATGGTTGCACTTGCTCTGCTTTCTGGAAAGACAACATCAAACATGGTTCATAAGATAATTACTTATAACAAAATTATTCGTTAAACGAAAGCTAAGAAGTGTGTCAATTCCTTACAGCTGAACAAACAAGTCTTTCCGGCTACAGGCGAACATGTGAACGTTGTGTGTTTCTTTGAAAGCCTAGCAGGTCTTAAAATTTAAAAAGAAAAAAACTTAATCCTAGCCTGATGAACATTACAGGAAGGATCTAAGAACAATGCGCTACGGGTTCCTATTTTCGTCTTTGAAACACATTTCTTAAAAAGAACACGACACAACCACAGACCGAAATATTTTGCTTCCATTGCAAATGTTCTGCTATTATCAACTATTCTATGTCAAATAGAGGAGGGTTAGCTCATATACCTGAGCAAACTACAACAAATGAGTCAAAGGATTTATTTCGTCTGGAATCCCAATAAACAAACAAAATGTTTTGTTTTCCAAAGTCTTCAATGTCAGAACCCGTAATCTAGATTTCACAAATTCTATTTCAGCGATTTCTTAGATAACCAGAAGTAAGAAATGTTAGAGAGCATAAGGATAAAATCCGATTACTATTTGAAAAACTTGGGTCATAGCAAAAACATCTCACTGATGATGAATACATTACCACCAAACTACCGTTAATGGAAAGCGACCTCCATCCCAGCTATATATTACCACGCCCTGCACTTCCCATCTGAGAGTACATCAGCGTACACAATTCGAACGGCGAGATGTATATCTCTTATGGCTTTACCCCTCGTCGACGTCATTAGAGGCGGGATGGGACTGGAGACAAGGAACGGTAAGGAATTCGGCCTTGGCCTTTTGAAGGAAGCATCCCGTCATTCACCTGGAGTGATTTGGGGAAACCGTGGAAAACCCAAATCTGGATGCCCGGACGGGCATTTGAACTGCCATCCTCCCGAATGCGAGGCCAGAACGCTAACCACAGCAGGTTTGAAAGTATGTGCCAGCATATCCTCTGGTGGATCAGTGGTTAAGGCGTTTGCTTTCAAAATTTCGAGGTCCGGTCCCCGGTTCAAATCTCGGTGGAGCCACGAATTTTTAAGAATTGTGTTTGATCATATGAGCTACGCCAGGACGATCTGTGGTTCGGATTCAAAGTTAAACTGCAGGCCAGAAGCGGAAAACGTGACAAATATCAAGAGCTCATGAAACAAGGCATCTCCATAAACTCTTTTTCCTTGAACCTCGTTGTCCCACAGTTTTCAGTTACTTTCCGATACCTATGCAGTTTACGAAAGTTATTAAAAGATTTCTTCACCTGATCACAAATAGTTCTCTGAAGAGCAATCTCAAGCAAGCAGTTCCTCACCATTTCCCTGGTCGGTTATCTACCATTTGTTTTCAATTATCTGGACATGTTTACGACGACTATTAAACAGACCGCACTACATACACAAAATATTTGCATGCATGTGCGGGTTTATCAGGGTTATCTGACATTTATTACGGTGTAGCTGCAAGCGGGTCTCAAACTGCCCGTTCCCCCTCCACCCAGTACTATTTGATACCACATTCTTACCCGCTACGAATTAGTTTGAAGCAATATATCCGCCAGGGCTCATTTTGGTATCGGTATAAAAGTTGAATTCAAGTTATTTAAACTACGTTGCTCTGTTATCGAAACATTATTTTGCTGCGTTTGTAGTGCTTGAAAAATTTGGGCAAAAAGTAACTCTCATACGAATAATGTATGAATTTGTGTTACCTCTAGCCCGAATCAGTACTAGTTCCTGTTTTACATTTGTAAGTATTTGTTTCGTAGATATATAGGCACCAAAATACCCGGACTCGACATGACATCTGACCATTCCTGTGAAATGTAACAGTCCAAGGTGTGCTTGAATACAAAGTATTTATAGTGTTTTTACACCGGCATTACTCGGATTGTATTTAAAAATTCCATTTATTTCGTACCAAATTTAATCGTAAACGCGACTGTATTTTTGTGAAGCGCGAATTTGTACGTCCGGTTCCATATGACTTCGGGAATCTTAATTAGATGCGCAGGAAGCTTTCACATGACAGTGTGTTAAGTATCTGGTTTTTGGACAGGTATCCGGATCTCGTCATTCTTATTAAAAGGTGGTTGCTGTGTACAGTTGATGCAACAAACACAGTATGCGCATCACTGCCTCAACACTAGTACACACATCGAGTGCCTCTTCCATTTCTGACAGCAATACTGCAAGAAGATCATGTTAGCAGGTGTTAAGCGTTTCGCTGGCGGCTCGCGACTGGCAATTTTAAGTTGAGACTCTTATTAGGGAGCGTCCGTAAACTAGTAACTCCAGTTTGGCCTACTGTGAGTAAACAGTATATTGTGATCCCTACAAGTTTCAACTTTTGGACCGATTCCTGTCTATATTTCGGAAGTTTTTAAATTATAGTACACTGTCCATGAAACTATGAATGTTCTCCTCAAATGCCACATTACTGAAGAGACTGTATAGAAAGTCACGTAGCTTCATTCTTCAGGAGGCAGAGTTATTAACAGATTTCAAGTGTGCGCAACCACATAACCCAGCCTACCCAACCTTTTTCAACGGCGACCCCCTTAAAGACTATCCACGGACCCCTTAGTAATAATAACAATAATAGTAATAATAATAATAGGAAATTGGCTTTTCTAGAACTGCCATTTCACACACCGTGGCCAGAGTTCACGTGTTCTTACGCCTCCATTCATGTTTTCGTACATATTAATTTTACTTTTATTTTTTCGGATCACAGGTTGGTAAACACTGACATAACCACATAATATTCGCTTGCTGAAACAGTTTGCAACGTTGCCTGCGAGTAGAGCGGATATTTCCGATGATACCAAACGGAGTTCAAAGAACGCTCCGATATTCCTGTGGATAATTAGGGCAATAGTATGTGGACTATAAAACTGTGGAAAGACTAATCTTGTGCTCTCACTACTGGAAATATCCAATGGACTTAAATTTCCCTCGTCGTTTTAATAGCCAGAGTTCAGTTGCTAGGAGAAATACTGAAACCTTTTAAAGCAAGGTTTCTGAGAGTGGGGTACGCGAACCCCTAAGGGTTCGCGGCAAGATTTACGTTATGGCAGCTGTCTCAAGCGTGATCATGAGCAAAATGATCCTAAAATCTACTAAACTGCTGCAAGAAACAAGCCCATCAATCACATTAATTAATATACCTCTTTCTCTTTGTGGCTTTATTACTTTTGTAAAATGCTTATTTCTTTATTTAAAAAAAAGTTTTTTTTTAATGGGGCTCGCCCGGGAAATTTTATAGGGGTAGGTGGAGTTTAAGTTCGAGAAACCCTGCTTTAAAGTATAGGTTACTACCATCGGGGGCGCACTCCCCTCAGGAGGGCGTGAAGACCTACCGAGGAGGGTGGGAGGGGGGTGGGGTGCGAGATAGTTTTTCCGCCCTTGTCGGTGATATCCTATACTACACTACACCGTCGGAGGTACTGTATCTTTTTTACCGTCTCTTAGAGTAGAAAACCTGTATTCAACACCACACCCGCAGCGAATTTGTTCTGTAATGCCATTGTTTGTAATGAGAAGTTTTAATAAAATTGTGGTTGGGGAGGAAGCGTGGGAACTTCTCTTTTGACGGATCGGGGGCGTGGTAAGGAAACCCCTACTTCAGCAGATTAGCATACGGGACAATTTTGTATGGGTAGACACTGGTCAATCGATTCCTTCTGCTTGTGTCAGAAATGCTACGATACCGAAAACTGTTTGTTGGAGGCAATGCAAATATAATCGTACTTATTAAGGAAGATAATATGAACCTCAAACACATTTACACTGATAAGATGTTCAACGAGTTTAAAACTTCTGTCGATACTGCTGGAATGAGAGTAAGCATTGATCGCGATAATTAACATATCTTTGGAGGCACTGAAGCGACACCGATTCGTTTTTGAATAAATAGTCGGGCTAAGGAAAGGGGAAGGGGAAGCCATCGCCTTATCGTATGCAATTCAACTATCCAAACCGCGATATCGGGGAATGTAAATACGACTTTAGACTGAGAATGCCAGTGTAATCAGAACCTGGACAGTTGTGTTTATTTCGTATATTTTGGACAAATCGGAAGAAACTATTGGTTTGATATTTATTTAATACATAACGTACTTCAATTATGTCTGCGAAAAATCGTTTACGTCAAATGTTAACGACATTATGAAATCTAATCACGTATTAATTGTAACTGAACTCTGAGCATTAAATTAGGGAAATTGGCAGGCTGAGACCAGTTTGCAGCAGCACATTAAGAGGGCATCCATTAATTATGTAACCTCAAAATAGGAAGAGAGGGGTCCAGCAAAATCTCACCAAATCTCATTTAAAAGCAGGGGGGTCGAAAATCTCACGTCAACTTTTTATTTTAGATTGCCGCTCTTCCAGGAGCATTAGTGATAAGAGAGAAAAAAAAAATCTTCAAAATTACTAGGTTAATCTCATTTTAGAGGGAAGTCCCACCAAATCTCACCAAGAAAGAGGGGAGTTAACTGATCAGCAATGATGGAGAACAATGGACTGGGATGGTCACACCATAATTGCATGCCAATTTTTAAAAAAACGACCGAAGAATGGAAGAAGGGAACTACTGACAAGATTCTTTCCGTACGAGTTAATCTGCATGTATCATCGTCTTATCGATTGCCTATTGCAACCTTACCGTGTTTGTAACAATTTTAATGCAATTCTAATTCCGGAATTGGATCTAAGGCCATACTTCTGCTGTTCATTTCTACTTTATAAGGCTTACTAGTTGCTTTACAGAGGTCCATTTAAACTATTTTAAAGACCTTGCGACGGAAATTCTCAGTACAGAACACATTTATTTAGTTCCTGCTGGGCCACACAAGAACTCTAAGGCGAAGGAGGCTTGTTATCGGCGCCAGCTGACGATCCGGGCTCTAATGGCAGGGCGATACGACAGGAATTCCAAACACGCCGCATGCAATACACGCTTTCAAGAGAAAAACATACAACTGTTTCAGCGACTATGTGGAAACTAGATTTGAGGCGGGTAGAGGAATGTATATATAATCTTCTTTCCTTAAAACGATACACTTTTTTAAAAAACAAAAAAGGGGGCTAAGCTTATTTTAAGCGGTTTGTTTAACTCCAATTGCGAACAGTATAAATTAAACTGTGCACCCTGTTTCTCCTATTGCGTGTTTCAAGAGCAAGTTTGGAAAAAAAAATGCTCTCTCCATTTTCAGTGAAATGTTCAAATACTTACTTGTCTTCAGGATTGTCACGCACTACAAGATGGAAAATATAGTCTACGTTACCTGCACAGAGAAGTACGCAATGAAGATTCCATAAATACAGATTTTCAACATGGAGGACAATAAAAGACTTCTAACTAAGAATATGCTTAACAGAAGAAAACTATGTTAAAGATCATTTTATTGTTTTAACATCAGACAACTATTCAAAACGTGAGAATTTGGAAAATGTATTTCGAAATGACAAATTTACAGAATATCGTTACGAACACTTGTTTTTAGAAGGTCATTAGCGGTAAATTTTCTTTGGAACTTCACGTTTCTTAGGAACTTAAAAAAACAGTGAAAGTTGCAGATGACCTCGTATAATACACCATATTCCTTATAATACGATAGTTGTATAACATACAAAATGCTAAATTTGTCGCAAAGAAACAGTCCAATAGAGAAAATAAAACTTGCACGTAGGGACAACATAGAAAAAAAATTGTAAACTGGCCTGGGTAATAGTTACACAATGACTGGACTATTACCCAGGTTTTCCTCACCAGACACACACTGCTAGGTTCCCCAAGGAAGTTTTATTCATATACAGCACTGAATAAAAAAAATCTTTCTTATACATACCTTTAAATGTGATTGAATAATTAAGATTATGAAGAAATGAAACGCAAGACCATTTAATAGTTGACTAAAGATTGAGACAAAAAAATGAAAAATTATGTGAAGGAAGTAATAGGATAACAGATCATACACAGTTCTGTACAATTTAGTCGAATTTAGGACGATTGGTTTGGATTTGCTCACTGAAGACACCCAGATCTTTACTTTTAGGAGGAAGAATGCAAGGGTTATTACGCGGAATGTAATTAACGAATGTTTGTTGACACGTACAGTATTAGATCGTACACGCGCCCATCCTACGCTGCCTGGGGACAGTTGACAACATCAAAGTGCGGCCTACTCGAGTTTCGCAACGTCGCATTAACTTTGTTAGCTGGGTCGCTTACTGCTCGCTTCAACGGTCATTAGCCGCACACGCTTTACTCCAGACAAAAGCGGCAGGAACAAGCTGCCCCGGAAAAATTTCTCACATACCACAGTTATGAAAAATTTCCCACCTACCACAGTAATGAAAAATTTCCCACCTACCACAGTAATGAAAAATTTCCCGCATACCACAGTAATGAAAAATTTCCCGCATACCACAGTAATGAAAAATTTCCCACCTACCACAGTAATGAAAAATTTCCCACCTACCACAGTAATGAAAAATTTCCCACCTACCACAGTTATGAAAAATTTCCGAAATACCACAGTTATGAAAAATTTCCGAAATACCACAGTTATGAAAAATTTCCGAAATACCACAGTTATGAAAAATTTCCGAAATACCACAGTTCTAAAAAAACTTCTCACCACAGTTCTAAAAAAACTTCTCACCACAGTTCTAAAAAAACTTCTCACCACAGTTCTAAAAAAACTTCTCACCACAGTTCTAAAAAAACTTCTCACCACATTTCTAAAAAAACTTCTCACCACATTTCTAAAAAAACTTCTCACCACATTTCTAAAAAAACTTCTCACCACAGTTCTGCATACCACCATTCTGAAAAATTTCTCATAACCCTCTAATGCTAAGCTGTCCAACAAATTTTGGAGATGGGCCACAATTGCGATTCTAAGTTAACCTGCAGGCCACATAATAGTTGCCTATACTTACAATAGGTATTTAAAAGTAACAAAGATATAAGTAAAACAGTTTAAAATCAAAAAGAAAAAAACATTAATGAGACCTTTGCAGAGGTTTTTGAGCTAGCATATACTAGACCGCTGCTGTTTGCGGGCCAGTTAAAATGCGCTGGCGAGCCCAGGGTTGGGCAGCCTTGTTCTAATGTGTTCTGTGCTTGGGAAACAAAAAAATACGAATAAAAACTCAACTTTTCCTCATCAATTTGTTTTTTCTAACTAATTGAATGTCACCGTCTATTATGAAAGACAACGCATTTTTGTCGTGGCTTCACATTTTACTGGCAACCAGGATTAAAGTATGTCCACAGCCAATACCTGCATCTGTCTGCAAACTGATTCTTTATACTGCAGGTTAACCTATAAACGAAATTTTTATGGCAAAAAAGACAACGCCAATAGACGACCCTGTTATTCTGAAATCACCTAAGAATATGCTATCAGCACGTTCGGTACGATCAACCAGCAAGAACCCACGCTTGTGCCTTATGTTTCGTAGGCCTACGTAGAGTAATTAGGTGGCCATCAACTAATTTTGGTGGTTTGATTATAACAGAACATAATGGCACAGCATCAAGTTTTAGCATAAATGCTACTGTAACCTAAACGCGTAAATCTAGAATTTAGCAACCACATATTTTCCAATCACCAGCTCGAGGAAAGTGTTAATTCGCGGAAAATATACGAAAGCAAGACGCCTTTTCGAGTCCAGCGACAAGTACAGACGATTTCAATCAATTGAAACAGCATAAGCATGGGCATGTGACTCGATAGTAGTTTCTGAATGGAAAAGGTACCCTCTTCGAACGATTACAATGACTGAATTACCAGGTCTTTTTAATCTGACTTCACCTCCGAAAAAGTTAAAAAGCTTTGTCGATCGGAGGATACTACGTTAGCGTCCAGCTTTTGCCAGTAGGATTGACTTAATTTAAAAACTTAACGCTAAAGTTAATCGCATCGTCCCTCCGGGAGACATGTAAAAATTATTCTATACGATATATAGTGGCCGGGACGCGAGTAGTCAGTTCTACCAGTCAAACAGGAAAAATGTAGCTAATGAATTTGTCAGTGACAATGCGGCACGACTGATTGTTTGAGGGTCGTATAGTCCGTAAAATAAAGTTAATATGCTGATGGCATGCAGTTGCTCGTTTCAGCTCTTCGAAGTGTGACCAGCACAAGAGAAATGACTTTCAAAACTCCGCTATTTCATTACAAAAACGTGCTAGCCATATTACGATGATTGGTTACCAAATTTGGAACAGGCAGGTCATTCACGAGTAAAATTTATGTGTAACCATTAACTTTTAAGTGCTACTAGACGCCAGCTACCCCACTTTCGCCTAGAGACTGACGCTGTGTGACGTCAACATGTAACAAGTAGCCCAGCAGTTCAACCGTATGCCAAGTTTAGTCATTGCTCCTGGCACAATCTCCCGGTTTAGCAATCTCACTTCAATTTGCTCTTCACTTAACTAAAAAGATACTGTCAATCCTTTAAGGATCATTTTGTTGTTTCTACTTTTGAACGCCAAGGACTTCTCGACGTATCAAAGTGACGTATGAAAAACACCTACGATACAGCCAGCATTCGGATACATCAATCAAATCCACCAGCAGTCGGTTCTCTGGGCTACCAGATTTTAAACCACTCTTTCTGAACTACATCCATATGTCCAAGAGTATTTAGAGAAGCCGTCTTGTCCAGATCTTAAAAATGCCACAACCAAATGAGAAGCATACAAACCTTCTATTAATACCAGTGTGTGTGTGTGTGTGTGTGTGAGAGAGAGAGAGAGAGAGAGAGAGAGAGAGAGAGAGAGAGAGAGAGAGAGAGAGAGATTGTAATAGCCGTCCTGAACATACCAAGATAATCGGTTATCACTCTGTCGGCGGCATGCAAGAAGTTTCCGTATCAGACACCGGAAATATTAGTTACGCATCGCCGACAAGAGGTCTTACAACTGCGCTGGATGCGTCTATCGCACCCTAAGCGTATCTATCGATATCCCCGCGAGTCAATCATTCAGGTGACGTTAGCCATGACGACTGTCGTCCATTGCATAGCTTTAGCACGCTCTCACGCAAATACTTCATTCAGGCTTCAAGAGAGCTGGCGAAAATGAGCTAGAAGGAATTCGTCCACGGCATTTTGAAGGAACCATCATCTCGGCAATCACCAGAAGTGATTTCGAGAGACCGTAGAAAACCGATCGGGACGATAGAAACCGGGTATCACGTCTGTGTCATTTTGAATTCCAGGGCCGAGAGATCACTAAAAGGCAGTAGCAACTGTATTGTGGTAGTTAACAAGTAACTGTTTCATAAAAATACTAGCTTCGAAATGAACGACCAACTCTTACAGTTATACGAATTTAGCCTTAATGACCTAACAACTGTTTAAATTCTGTCTCAACAAGGTTCAACCACTAAAATAACTAAAAATTTTACGCGAAAATCTTTTATATAGAAGGTTTGCAGTGACGACTGTGTAACAGTCAAATAAAATTAAGGATATTCAGAGATTTGAAAGAAGAAATTTTCTACTCCAACTAAATAGCATACTATCCAATAGTGGGATTAATGTTTTACCGGAAGAACCTACCATTGTCTCGGGTAGTATTCTAAAACCACGGTAAGCCTAAATCTAAATACCAGGGCACAAATCGATCACATTTGCTCCTCCGAAGTGGTTTTATAGCAGTAATGTCACTTAAGCTAAGAATGTATTGGATTTTTACGACAGAATTACCTAAAGCATCCATGCTGACATGTGTAACTGGATTTACGTTAAGAAGTCCTCGCGATATATAGTTCAAGTTATTTGGAAACAAATACTGTAAAATAGATGACAAACATAAAATTCAACCACAATACCCCATTTGGTGAACCCATCCAGGAAGATTCATTGTGGCAATCATCCCCGAGTTTCCAGGTTAATTCTAAAAATTATGCTGTCAGTTTACCACAGACTCTCCGGCACTCACTGACCACCACTTACAAAAGATCTATTCTTATGCTGGTCCTACTGACGAAATAAAATCACTTCAACTTTATATAAAGTCCCGTTAACGGCGAGTGCAAATGCTATTCGAGTGGAAATAAATCAAGTCACTTCCGACAACATATGCCATACCTTCACCTCCTGAATGAATTTTATATGTTACGAATACCGTGAATACGCTACCGATAGGCTTCGCACATTACGTAACATACTCCGTTCTGCAATGTTTATCGTGCCAAAAATCGTGAAAAACTGTATGTGTGACCCACGCACCATTGGACTAGAGGTTCTGTTTTGAAGGCATCAGAACTCTGTGGGCGAGGGAATTTCTAATGTGACAAAAATAACCGCTTCTCTGGAACACAAACTGAGGGAATGTGAACTCTGCGTGATGCACCAAAAAGGCAGTTTCTTGCATTCATGAAGACCGGATAATGGACTTTGCCCATCAGCACGGGTTGTGTGTGTGTGGTTTAAAAGCACGCAGCTTTGCGTCATAAGCGTTTCATGAAATAATGCAATGGTCCAGGCGTGAAATATTCTGGTTCCATCACTTAGATTGAAAGAAGTATCAAACGTGATAAGAACAATGACAACTTGCTACAAAAAATTTTGCAAGCAGCTGCCCAGTTTCAGCTCGTGTTCTGGAATTACTGGACAGAACTTTTAGGGAAATGCTTTATACAGTCGTTATAATCAGCTACCAGGTAAAGAGCCTACAGCAATACTGGAAAAAGGCAAATGAACCATTGTTTTGTATTATCCTTATGCCCACTTGTCAGCTCGCTGTTACTGTTGCAGGTGGGAAACAATAGTGCGCTTTCAAAATGAAACAAGTTTATATGATTAAAAAGACACTACAGTGCATTTGTGAAACACAGTAAAAAAAAAAAAAAAAAAACTCAGATGGAACTTTCCCCGAGTTCAATGTAAACAAAATAAAAAAAACTATGTATAGTGTAATATTTACAAAATTTAATAACAGGTTAGTATTATTATTTACATAAACATACTACAATAACTTCAAAATATGTAACATCTTGTTCCAGGGCATCGAAGATGATTGAATAAAAATCGAAACGCGTAGCCAAAAAAGTTTATTTAGCTGTACTAGACGTAAAAACCACTAGAAACCCTAATTATTAAGGCAGCTAAGGACAAAAGGCTTAAATAACAACAGATTACTGTACACAGTCACAACTACATCTGCAAACGAGTAACATCTCGGCTGACGAAAGAAAAGGAGTATTCCGTAAGTAAGCGAATCTTTTAGTTATATTCCAGTATTAATTTTGCTAATTTTTATGCTGAACTGGGTAAGAAGGCAAGAAGACAAAGAAAAACCATCCTATCTATGCAATAATGCAATCCAAAAACGAAAATGCTGTAAACGTGCTTTGTTTAATACTGATTTGTCAGCACAGTTGTATCTAGGAAGTATTAACGACCACAAAATCGGGACTTGGTGATATGTCCATACGAAAGTTGCTGCCGATTTCCATCCTTTGTGAGGAGTTGCTGAACAGCTTGGAATGTACAGTTATCTCTCTTGAAGCAACTCTTTATTCAAGTAAGAGAAAATAGTCGGCATGCCAACTTAATGAAACTTTACCGACAAGCAACAACTAACCAAAAGGCAGGTGCGGCTGAGTCACAGCAAGGAAGGTGCGCCATCACAGGCATTTCCAGCCACCAGTCCTAGGCAGGTGAGTCACAAAACACACGGAGAGCACAGAAATGTTTACTACTACTAATCCGCAAAGAACAAAGCGACGGCCATGTATTCCTTATACATAACCTCATTTTATTCAGCAAAATTCCTCACGACCAATGAACCCATCGAAATTCATGTTATTGATCTCCCGTAGCGAATAGAGGTGAAATAAACCGATCTATATTTTATTCGAGCTTCACAGCTATCCGAAAACACTTTAAATACGAGATATGGTGAAACCCCCCCCCCCCCCCACTGACTGCCTGACGTTCACACAGGGTTTGATACAAGCCTCAAATTGTAAATAATTTTTTACTATTCCGAACGTTGTTGGCAGGGTAGGGAGATGTGAACGATTCCTAATCACAAGTACCAAGTTAAATTGTTGCCACATTGTTTGTGAACGAGGGCATATGACTACTGTAGGTGACTTGTCCATAGGAGGCAGACATTAAAACTTTATGGCGCCATGTCTTTCGGAAGAATACACCTGAAAAGGCCTTCTCTCATCTCATCGACAAAGCACTACAATGAAATAGTTTCATCATTGTCATCCACATCTAGAATAACACTTCCGAACAATGTTCATGCCATGGAAGGGGAAAATATCACTCATAAATCAACACCAGTGAACTTCTATGGAGGATTAATTCCCTTGATGGAACCCGGGGATGGACGTACTTTCTGAACGAAAAAGGACGCGGTCGTTGCCTGTATAGGGTAACCATTCCTGTGGCCGATAACCTTGTGAACATCGAAATCTTCGTAGAGTAAAAGCCAGCGCAATGAATATTTCAGTCTCATTTTCCATTTAGTTCACCTTCGTCTAAAACACAATTAAAATTTGGGATATTTAATGGATATTATTATTCAGTGACATCCGAGATCAAGCATCTGTTACCATTAGCATGGGATAGATGTTGAACACAAACATCGAATAAACGAATCAAGCAAATAATACAACTCATTACAAATAGGGTACTGTTTAACGCTTAACTTTACGGCGACAGTTTTCATAATAACAAGGAAGAACATATAAAACATTAAGACGGTCCCGAGAGCGTTAGGGCGTCGAGCTTAGGGGATTTTAAAAAAGTGTTACATTTTTCAAGTGTTTCACGTTCTAAATGCAGAGTATTTACACAAAAACATGCTGAACCAAAATTCAAGGGGGCATCCATAAATTAAGTGAGGTGAAATAGGGGGAGGGGGCCGGCGAAATCTCACGTAGGGGGGGGGGGGGGGTCTACGGAAATTTCACGTGAGGTTTTGGGGAAAACTTTTGCACTGTAGAGCTAAAAAAAAGGTGATAGTCGATTTTAGAGAGGTATTTCGTCGAAAAGTGGGGGTGTAACCGGATTTTGGAGGGCGAGACCTAAAAAAAAAGTCTCCAAAAGTTTCGAGGGCGATTTCTAGGGAGTGGGGGTTCTCACGGACCAGATCTCACGGGATGGGGGGGGGCAGCCAGATCTCACAAAATCTCACCAGAGGGGAGGGGGGGGGTCCGGAAATCCGGAAAAACACCTCACGTAATTTTTGGTAAAATTAAAATTAGTTTTCTTTGTTAATTTTAGGGAAAGTACGAGTCCTCAACAAAGAAAGAAATAAAGAATAAAAAAGACCAGTCGAAAGAGTTTCATTTTAATCAGATTTACAACCGCAGCAAGAAAAAAAGTACTGTAGCGTGCTGAAAACGCGTTCTCATAGAAGCTATGGGACCGATCAGAGGGTCATTCTAACATCATATGAAAACGGACACCAAGGAAGAATTATAACAGTATTAATGTTGGTTATTAACTACGCGCAGGAAAACAAAACAAGATGGCTACCGCTGGCAAAACGGCAACAGGTGTTGGCCCACACCTGCCTCAACTTCCGACAGCAGTTGGCTGCCGAGTATGCAGACGTTTCCCTGCAAGGAGACGGAATAAAGAGACTGCTTCCAAGACATACGTTTCGATAAAAGTCTTATCAACGCTTTTCTGTAATGCCACCTCCAGACCCGGCTTGCAACTGTCTTCACATGGCGCTATCAATTACTTTTGGTTAATCTATTATTCATGTCGCAAACAATTAGCCATCAATTTACAATCCACTAAAACAATAGCAAGCTGTATAAAATGAGACATTTAAACAAGAAATTTTTAGACCCTAAAACAACACAGGTGTTTTAATGTAAAACAGTGTTCCAAATCAGTACAGTCAGTCAACATATAGTTTCATTCATGCTTGTTTAGGAAATGAAAAGTACAGACGAGTTTTTGAGAGTTTGGTTTCAAATAGTGCTTGTTATAACGAAGTAAAAGTTTTCAAAACTACAGGAAGTATTCGTTATTCTTGCTCAAATTCCTTTATTGCGCTGTGAAAACAAAGAATTCTGCAATATCGAATTTATGTTCAAATGAGTACCCAAGACCAAGAGCATGCATGTTGAAGGGCCTACACTTGGGGGAACAGTTTGATTTCTGTTTGAAATGAAGTCTTCACGGGTGTACCGCCGAAACACCATCTGGCGGTACACCCGTGAAGACTTCATTTCAAGCATACGCCGGGAAAGTCTCCGTTCTTACAGCTTCTGTTTGTTTTTTTTACTGTATCTGAACAAAGAACCAGAGAGTGCGCAATAGGATGCAATTATTTCAGCGAAACAATAGTTGCGACTCAAACTGTAGATCTTATTCAGCAATTTTTGACTGTATTAGCCTATAACCTGATGACAAATCCAAGTGTAGCAGTGCTGGCGCTTCGAAATTAATCTTCTACATATGTTTCATGGGTTACTAACGAATTTACAATTAGGCCCGCTAAATCATTATACGAACTATCCTGACAAAGTTCAAAAGACATAGGCAAATGGTTAAAAGCTTAAACCATTAGCTTTATAATCTACGAGCTCAATAACAAAAATATCGAGATATTAACATTAATCTCCACGAAAGTACTCTGAAGTTCACACGTTTCTGCATTGTTAGATTTGCAGGAAAGCCGCTCCGACAGTGGATTACAGCTGTGGTATTGCATTGCACTATAGCTTAAGTTCTTTTCAATTACATTTTTAGTAAAGAAAACGGTCAAAAACTTCATTTTGCTAAGGTAGCAGGGTAAGGTACTTCAGGATGACACTAATGCAGAGTCTGTGATATAAGTCAACAGATGCGGTAAACGACCAGCATATGTGGCAGCAAAATAAAATCTGGTGTCAGCTCAGTACACTCATTATCTAGTGGGCAGTCTGCTTTGGTGTAAAATAAATAGCTTGTTTCCACGTCATTCCCACACACCTTTCTTTCAGGAAATAAGTCCGATAATTTAATCGTATTCATACTAAATAGATTAAATATGCATCTAACAAACTAGTCACTAAGTTGCGTTTAATCTGAAAATACGACCTATCAGAGATTATTCCAGTGACTTTGAGGTGCCCGGGAGGTAGGTTTGGAAGGTGGCGACCGTCTATTAGTTTCAAGGGCTTGCAAAAATAAGTACGCCTGCATTGCTCGCCCACCTTACTTGGCAGGAGTGACAATGCGGAAGCTTTCATGAAAAGGGCGTCTTGTTTGTGTGATATTCTCGACAAAACGTTTGGCTACTCTCCGCAAGACGAAATTACCCAGAAATAACTACTTCCGAGTTAAATTGCTCAGCTAGTGGTTTCTTGTCTCCTATGTCAAGCTCTGTTCCAACGCCTCTTGTATCTTGTGTCAATGTCCGCTGCAACACCAGTTCTGCCATGGCATGGCATGTAACTTATGACAAAATTACTAAATACCATTTTTAACTGGTATGGTTATAATTGATTTTCGAATTAAAACTAGATGGAATACTTCTTGAAGTACTTAAGGCTTTACCTATCATTGAAGTTGTTTGATAGAAGCACAACTATATTGCCACACGACAAAGTGTGAAAATTATTTTATTAAAAGAATTAAGGTTTGTGTTGCTTTGGGGACACATGGCAAAGTTAAATTTTTATTATTTTTATCAAATCAAATCTAACAAAAATATGGCCATTGAGTGCTGACATCTGAATAGTGTAAGCTTTCTTTTTCTTATATACAGAATTTCTGATTAACAACGTCTAGTTCCTTACAGCCGCGAGAAACGGATAGAATGAGAGGAATTCGGCCAATGATTCTGAAGGAACCATCTCTGTATTCGACTGGAGCGCTCTGGGAAACCTGCAACGCCGAAATTGGGATGGGTGGATCGGTGATCGACCCTGCATCCTCGCAAATGTCAGGCCCAAGCATTAATCTCCCAATCACTTGGTTCGGTTGCATTTTAGAAGTTGGCAGTGAGAGACTAAATTTCGCCTAGGTAACTTCTACAAAGCGACAGAAAAACTCACGCCATGGCCTACATCTCAACCCAAACCCGTTTGGAATCATTTCGGGGAAACGTGCCGGACGAGACTGAACGGGTCATTCAGGATACCGGGCGCAAATGTTTCGGTTCACCCCTTTCGCCCTATGTATATATCAAACTGGTGAAATTAAAATGATACTTTACTCGTATCGCTAACTATTCCCCTACATAATCACGCTGGAAATTGTTTCATCGTGAAACACAAGTTTACCTTATTCATTTTCAACGGTAAACACGTTTAAGTACGAACTAGAGTGAGAATATGTTTGGTCTCGTCCACAGTTTGTGAGAGTGAATATTGTAGGTGATAAACGCACCATTCGAGCGAGATCCGGCTGGCGGAGTGCATAAACATCGTTAAAACCTAGCGCAGCTGCCTCACAACACGCGGCCTTGTTCTCTACTCGATCAGACCTCTGTCCTCGACACAGGCATATCTACAATAACGGCTCCTCTGTCCGCAACTTTAGACAGAGGTTAAACTAACAAGGTTGTAAAAACACTCGTTGATCTTAAATCATTTTTTAAGTCTACTACATATTTCTAATAATTCTATACCGAACATTATATCTGCAAATGGGGATACTGCTTTAAGTGATACAATTTCCAGAGCAGACACGTATAAGGAATTGTGGTTTATCGTTTTTCATCAGTTAAGCTGCTGTTAAACTCGAGTATAGGAAAAATAAATTATTCTCACGGGGTTACGGGTTAGTGTAACTTTCAATGAGGTTTGCGAACGTCCTGATCCGACAAACTTTTCCCCGTCTAAAAGTATGCTATTCCGATCGTGAAATGTGAACTCCAAGGTTCAGTCACTTTAAGGCCTGAATCCTAAGTGACACACGCGCAGATAGTCGCGTATGTTCGTGACTTGACCAGAACAAAATTTTACAACTTTCAGAAAACTGCGTACAATTTTTTGGTCATTTTTGTAAAATTATAGTAACACTATAGAACCGTTATTTTGCAACATGTGCTGAAAGCTTATGAGGTATACATATAATCTGAAATGGATAAGACAATTCGTGCGTAAGAGAAATTGACGAGTATATGGCGACATCAGAGAAGGGTGCTCATAATGTCATCAGCCAAGTCAATCATTAAATGATGTGGGCTCATCGTCGCGAGTCTGGAAATAACTTCTCCAGGTAACATTGTCTCGGACAGTTCTCTGCCAGCTAACTCCAGTGAACCTGCGTAAGCCTCCTGCCTACAGCACAGTTAAAAAGCGGACATTTGAATTTAAATGGGAGAGAACTTGCACCAAAGAAGATTTCCTAACAGGCCTGTCAGTGTCATTTAAGAAAATATGAGTAAGGTACACAACTTGATAATGATTAAGTTAATAGTTCGTCAAACCGGGGACATACCAGCCATTCCAAGAATATCAGATAACATTTAGACTCAGTACTTTGACATCAGAAAGTTTGTCGCACATCAAGAGGATCAGGTCATGAAGAATGAAAGACTGTTGTAGTGTAGTGGTTACGTTAAGAGACTGTGGGACTAAAGGTCGTGGAGTCGAATCCAACAAGTTCCGTAAAATTTTAATTTCTTATTTTTGCGTAAACTGTTCTGGAATGTTCTTGTTGTAACTAGTGTTAATGTTCTAGACTGTTCTTCATTACTACCATATAAAATCGATACTTCCTTCTAGCTGGAGTCGGTTCGCTCCGTGCTCCTGTACTGTACTGTACTGTTTAATAAAGCTTCGTTGCGTTAAAGTAACTGTGTTCATCAACGACCCTGCTACGCCCAAGGTCTCTGTGGTTTACTACGTGACAAAGTATCGAACGTTGTGTGCTGTTTCAA
The DNA here is from genome assembly GCA_031002005.1 of Vandiemenella viatica. Taxonomy (NCBI): domain Eukaryota; kingdom Metazoa; phylum Arthropoda; class Insecta; order Orthoptera; family Morabidae; genus Vandiemenella; species Vandiemenella viatica. The sequence goes on from JARYHS010008074.1 coordinate 80,853,253, forward strand.
AATGACCAGCCTGGATATGAACGATCTCTCTCATTTTCAAAATGAGAGAGCGTTCATATCCAGGCTGGTCAGTGTGGAAACCAGATTGCAGTAAAGTTCTGCGAAATGATTTCTGATGAGCATGGTATTGACCAGATTGGAACATACCATGGAGGTCGAACCTACAGCTGGAAAGGATAGAGCAGTGTCGAAGATACGGACCGCGGGCCGCATCCGGCCCCCGGGCCCTATCAATACGGCCCGCGATCGCAATGTTGACACAGAAAGATGATATACAGGGTGTTACAAAAAGGTACCGCCAAACTTTCAGGAAACATTCCTCACACACAAACAAAGAAAATATGTTATGTGGACATGTGTCCGGAAACGCATACTTTCCATGTTAGAGCTCATTTTATTACTTCTCTTCAAATCACATTAAACATGGAATGGAAACACGCAGCAACAGAACGTACCAGCGTGACTTCAAACACTTTGTTACAGGAAATGTTCAAAATGTCTCCCGTTAGCGAGGATACATGCATCCACCCTCCGTCGCATGGAATCCCTGATGCGCTGATGCAGCCCTGGAGAATGGCGTATTGTATCACAGCCGTCCACAATACGAGCGGTGAATCGAGGAAGTACAGTACATACTAACGAAACTAAAATGAGCTCTAACATGGGAAGTAAGCGTTTCCGGACACATGTCCACATAACATATTTTCTTTGTTTGTGTGTGAGGAATGTTTCCTGAAAGTTTGGCCCTACCTTTTTGTAACACCCTGTATACTATACAATTAAATAAATAAAATGTTATAATAATTCAGTACATTTTTTTATTTGAATCTGGCCCGTCTACACATTCTAAATTTAATATACGGCCCTTTGCAAAATTGAGTTTGACACCTATGGGATAGAGGTGTACTATAAAGAAGCTTCTGCGGGGCAAATATGTGCCCCGTGCTATCCTTGTTGACTTGGCGCGGAAATATTGCAGATCGAAAGGCAGCGAAACGGAAGTCTGCGGAAAACCTTTGAAGCAAACAGAGTTTGTTGAATGATTTGTATCCATGGATAACATATGGGCAACTCACTTTATCCCAGAATTAAGGGAACAGTGGAAGTACGCCGGTTCTTTTCCTCCGGAGCAGACCAATGGCGTTTCTTCTGCAGGGCAAATGACTATTTGAGATTGCGAAGGTGTACTGCTTATAGATTTGCCAAAAAATTGATGAAAGCATTATGGAGACGTAAGCCTCTGTTATAAAGCAAATGAGGATTTGTTAACAAAAATATACAAGGCAAACAGTAGATTATGTACATATAACGCTAATTCGTCAGGACCTGAATTTTTGCCATGGCTTCAATTCACGTGTGTTTAGGGTATTTAGTTGTCACCACAACCCCTCTATTAACTCCGAGAGGCCTCTCAGAATTCCCACCCATACCTTTAAATGTGTGTGTGTGTGTTTTTTTTTTCCTGTTTCATGTCAGATTCCAAATTAAGAGTCAATGGAAAAAAACTAATGTTAACTTTACATAATTTTATAGGAAATCGATTTTAATTCAGAACTGACCATATACTTTCCAATCGTGCGACATATTAAGGTGAAAATATATTTAATACTAAACATGCTTTTGTCGTTAAAATTAGTCAAGCAAACTGTATCCATCGTCAACAGCCACTAGAACAGATCATACTCTAGCTTTTGTATAGATTTAACACGTTTCTTAAAATGCATTGTCATCTCTCTATCACACTTTAGAAATACTTTCACGTGAATAATTTAAAAGCATTAGTGCATATAATAGAGTATGTAGTAAAATATACGAGAACTATTTAACTTATGTGCATCAGCATCAAGCGACTCACAGAGCGGCAACTCTCGAGTGTGTTATATGCGAAATTGAATACAGACCGTCTGGTTTTAGTCTTCTGCCAGACAGTTGGCAATGCTGACTTTAGATTCGTCTCTTGAAACAGATGAATGTTTTAACTGAGAACCAAGCCCTCCTCCCGGGAATTTCACACTTTAAATATCACAACTATATTTTGGAAAAGATCGACGACAAAACATATTCAAAAAAAAATTAATTTATATTGACCAGAAAAATACTGTGCGCACTTTGTGACAGTTCAATCAATAGGTTTATTATACAAATCTGGTTGTAGGCCATATTTCGCAGTTTCTGATCAATAGATTTTTTATAAATAATCTGTCTACGAACAACTGTTGTTTTTTGATATTTCAATGTTATAACATTAAAAAGTTATTCGTACACGGCGTTTTGTTTATAAAATGCAATAGAGTTATTCTTTGTGAGCATGCACATATTGGAGATTGCACTATTACATCTCCTAATTTAAAGGATGAATCTAGAACTAATAATGGCCGTTACGTTTCATAAATAAAAGAATTAGAAGATGAGATCTAATAAAATATTTAATAGAAAAAGATGCTGAAAGACGAGAAGTTCTGAGCAAATCAACGAACATCTATACGTTTGTCCACACTTCGTGGCGTATTGCGCCACATTTCCTGTTTTTCTCCTCTGCAGTACCTGTAGCGATAAGAGAACCTTCTCAGAAGATACAGGCGTTCACATTCCAACGGCGTGAATGGTCTGCTATACCGCCTGTCCCACATCTCTCTGGCGCCGCTCTTATTTTTTTTTCCATTGATCATTTCGTCAGTCTGTGGCATACTGTCGCCATCTTTCAACGCAATAAATACGGCGTCATGTCCTACATAATCGCTACAGAACGCCTCTTGTTCAGAGAGTATTAGTCAACCGTCATACGATCGTGATTTACAACCTCCGAGCGAACCCCAATTAACCACCCGACAAAGATGAGGCCATAGTTGTGCCTTTAAGTTAGCACTTAAAAGAAGAGGGTTTCATATCATCATGTTTTAAGAACCCTTTCTACCTTTCACAGAACTCTCCAATGTCCAGACCGTGATTCCTACTAACATTCTTCCGAATAAGATTCTAAATATAGGGTAGCCTAATTTAATATCTCTGCCCCCACTCTACAAGGCTCATACTGGTGGAATTACGCACCTATGTCACATACTTCTTGTATGATAAAACTGTTAATATGCATATTGTATTATCAGTTATTCGAAGTGCGAAAAATTTTAGATATGAAATAGAGCAGTAACATTCCTAGCTATTTTAACTGAATTTTAAAACACTTTAGTATTACTAAAGAAACAACAGCGAATAAGAAATATGTTTAATTGTATTTTTAATTCCTATTAACTTTTTTTAGTTATCAAACAAATTCCTTTCTTTTTCCTTATTGCTTTACGCCTCGTCGACGGCTAAGGTCATTAGAGACGGGACTGGGGACAAGGAACGGAAGGAATTTGGCCATGGCCTTTTGAAGGAAGCATACTGGATGCCCGGACGGGGATTCGAACCCGCGTCCTCCCGAATGCGAGGCCAGAACGTTAACCGTTCACCCACCTCGATCGATCAAAATAAATTCAATTAATGTTCCGATTCATTTAACTATTTCTAAAAAGTATTTATAATTACTATATAGTTTTAACACACATGCATTGTGTAACTGTTGAGTTTAGCCTTCTACTGTTAAGTTCCTCCAGGTTTCAGCGCGAAGCTGCATCCTGATTCGCTGGCGACCCCCGGTATTTTGAGCATTTTCAAGACGACTATTCGTGTAGCAGCAATCGTAAGGTTAGTCTGGGGAGCTCATTATCAATCTGCAATAACCATTTACAAGCACCGAATACGTGATTGTTAAATTTAAAGCTCTGACCCGGCATTGTGAAAGACGATGTTACGATCCTAATTTTGATTTTTTCCATTTCCAGAATTACTCAATGTGACCATCTGGATAGTTCTTTCAGAAGACTATGTTCGAATTATTTCCCGTTCCTTGTCCCAGTCATCGCACGGCTATAATGACCTCAACGCCAAAAAAGCACACAGCCCTAATTAAAGGAAAGTAAAATCTTGTAATAATTTGTTAAAATCCAGTTCTTCGCTGATGAAGCCTTGATATGTCCAAGTTACATCGAGTTTAATAAATTAAAGTTTCATTTATATGTAGAGATGTCTATGAGTTACTTGTCATAATTATATTGTATTTTGGAGGAATCACATGAAGACCGAATTAATCTGAGAGGAATTAAGAGATCTTAGCCAACGGTACTCTTACCGCCATCATAGATTATTATTAAAACTACTGCAACACATTTAAATCTTGTATTTACCACAAAATTTACACGAGGTTACATATTTCATCGTTTACTCGTACTATTAATCTTGGTATCTACGTCCGATGAGAAAAACAATTTAGACCACCCTCTTAACTATTTTATGATTAATTTGTCCTGCTTATAACGTTGAGCAATCTACTGAATACCTGAAAACATCTATTTTAAGTGCGTTATATGTTCATTAAACTTGTTACACCAAACGAAACTACTATTTGTTATTGCGCTGCGACATTACTCTCGCTTTTTAGTGGAAGCATTTCTTATACAAAAATTTCGTTGCCCAGTTGTAGCGAGATAAAATTAGTTCGCTGAAATCTAAATCACTGCCAGAGATGACCGAGTGGAGCACTTAAACAACTACCCTCTTCTTGAGTGCTATACGTTGTCCCTTGCGATAGTTATCGGGACAACCTGTGGTCTCAACTTGAGTAGCTTACGCCAGGGAAAAAAAGGACACAATTCTTGAATGTAAGAATTTTTGAACCGTATCAAAAATTAGGTTTTACAAGCTAGTACTCATAGTTCTCTCATTTGAGTCTTAACACGAGAAATAATGTACAGTTTAAGACCATACATTTTTACGCATATTAACCCTGCAGTAGTCGCGCTCTGAAAAGTCGCATTAGAAATGGCTTGAGTGGACTACATATGTAATCCACGCGACCAGTGCAGGGTTAAGGCGTTGTTAGAGCTAATGGTAGAATAACATACTTGTCACAGTGTCTACAGTGCAAAGTACTTGTGAAAATGATAAGACTCCGATCCATATTTTGTCAGTGACGAGCAAAATTTTGACTACAGTGCCTTCTGATTCCTTTTGAGAGCTACTACTGGAGTCAAGGAAGGGAAAAAGTAATGTTTGCAAGTTGAGTAATGAGTCGCACACAATTTTGTATGCTCCAATACCACAAACGCACAAAATTACGCTCTTCCGTCTTAATTCTGGCTCCGACTGAAAAATATTTTGAGTAAATTTATGTTATCGGTAAACTGGCCATAGTTCCGTTTTCTTTCAAGGAGTATGGATAAAGAATCGACTCATTCACTCTAATAAATAGTTTTCCATTCAAGCTTCGTACAAGGCGAGGCGATATCTACACTCCTCAGATAATATTCTTCAAATAACTTTATAAAATCATTTATCGATAATCTAAGGCAATTGACGCCATCGTGAATTCGCTGATAATTCTGTACCGTCGCAGCAATCTAAGTGCAGTTGGTGCGCACATCGCAAACACAAACTGCGCATTAACAGTGCAAGAACCAACTTAATGAATACGCACTTAAGCAGTCATAACTCCGGTTATTAGCGCATGTCTCGCCATAAGCACCAGGAGCCTGGAAACAGTATCAAAGGCGGATGTCGAAAGTGAAATGGGTTTAGCGAAACGAACTTTGCGCAAGACCGACGAGGATGCGGTGAAAGGCTGGTCCGCACGACAAGTTGTGCAAAGGAAGTGGTTGCCCGCACATGGGCTGCAAGGGGCGGTGTGAGGGTGGCGCGAGGGGTTCATCGCACCCGCGGGCAGCTTGCAGATGCAAGGGCAGCGGGCAGACGGAGGGTGGCGATGGGCGAAGGTGACGGGGGAGGTTTACAGCAACAGGTGGTCGCAACCGGGTCAATACCTGCTTACGTCACGCAATCGGCCGCAGACTGGCCCAAGGTGCCGCGGTTTGACTCTTCCCCTCCAACACTCGGCCCCGAGCAGCGTACTGACATTTACTGCAACTGTCACAACCGAAGTATATGTCATTCCAAAGACATAGTAATCTCCGTTGATGTGCTACAGCTAGAAATAATATTAACTACTTGAACATTACATTTATTTTTAAGGTTTAATCGCTACTTATTAGGAATGCATATACTGAAACAATGTGCATTATCACTTAAGCGTCAATTATCATTCTGGTTATTAGTCCAGATGATAATTTTTAATTATATGACAATGACGTGTTGCGAGTTCTCGCATATTTCCATTTCGTCCCATAGCAACCGATGACACTTAAGAGTGTTAAAATGTAAAAACGGAGGGGCGAGTTTAAGAACGTACAAAATTTTGAGAAATGCCGGCATTAGATCAGAAAACATCCATTTATTCTTGTTGCTTGTTTGCATTGACATAATGCAACTATTTTTCAATCTAATTTAAACAGTTTGTTGTTCCTCGAATTACTGCTGCGATGAGAAAGAGCCAAAGGTTTGACCAAGTTAATGCGAAAAACTGGTTAACAAAGCGTATCCCGCCATATCCCGTATATCCCTTCCAAACCATTACCTTTCCTGATAGGTGCAATGCACCCTCCGCCAAACACTTTTAGTGAATCGCGGAGTAATAGTAATAGTAATGGACCAACTACTTTCAAGGTTTTCTCAATTCTGCAGCTTAAGCTGAGCTAAGACATGGTTCTAAAGATTTATACTTGCGGGAAATGTATATAACTGTTCGCTAATATTTTCCCAACAAGTTGGCAGACAATCGCCAATCGGAGGCTGAAGCTCTATGTGTTTCTATATGCCTCTCCAAATGCACTTTGCAAATGTGAAGGTGAGAGTTTATGCACCTATAGAATCTTCCGCTTGATTCGGTTTTACCCACTGCACAATTTACGTATTTCTTATGGTCATAAAAATAAACGAAAACTTAGTCTTAATCAAAAGTTAATCTTCCAGTAAAAATAAAACCAGGAGGAAAAAGTCACATTTGATTCTTTTATTTTCAGATTTTGGTTCAGATAATTTAAGATCTAAATGTGCACTAGCGTCATACTTTTCACTGTTGCAAAAAAACTGCGCAGCTATGTTAGTCTTTGCCGCATTTCAGCGAGCTAAAACAGCTGGCTGCAACATAAGTGTTCTCAATTTCACCTATCATGTGTCACTGGAGTAGATCCCCTACGGTACAAAACCTACCAGACGAAGGAAGCTACAGCGAACGCTCTGAATGGCAGGCATTCTCATTCCGCGTGTTTCCTACAGAGCTAATTGGAAAAGTACGCCACGCATGTCACGTCCCAACGCAACAACCGTCACTAATATATCACAGGGGGAGGGCGTCAGGTTCACACACAAGTTAGCCACGCGTCAACGTAAGATCCGCTACAGTCTCTATAAAAGGCAAAATCATATCAAACACGATCCATCTCCCGTTAAATATCACAAGTAGTCGATTAACATTAAAGCGCATAGACAAGTTTTAGGGCCAAGAGTCTTCTGAATGCTCCGCGACAGCAAATCAAAACAATTGTGTTTTGATCTTGTAATCGAGCTTTGTTATTTTTTCGAAAAATAAAAATGAACTACCTCAAAAGAAAAATGACATCTTTACGCTGAAGAATATAGACTACATATACCAAATACAAATTTCGATGTCTCTTATAATCTCTATCAGAAGTGAAAATTATATAGAAAAAAATATAGTACCTTTGGTCTCTTACCAGTCAAACTGCACAGCTCAATTTAATTCCACAATCACATTTTTTTTTAATTTCATTAATGATTGAAGCATATCAAACATTTTTTTTTATGTAGTCATTTGCCGCAATTGCAGTAATTTTAGAACTGCAGGTCATATACTCCGAGTGCAACAAATATACAGGAAAAAACTGCAGCCGGTAATAGTGTATAGAAACCAATGTAAAAAACTGGAAAATTTAAGCAATTCGATATTAATACCATAACTTAGTCAAATAAAAAGTGGTATTAAAACTAAGTAATGACGTTCATATTTTCAACCAATAGAAACGGCTGAAGATTCGTTAGTGCGTGAAGAAACGCATTCAGTAAATAAACCAACGAACAAATTAATAGTATTCGCAGACATTATTTATAATTTAAATAATTATGACTGGTAACGCAAAAATTATTTTTAGTAACTTTAATAATCGTTTATGCATAATATTATTTTAAGTGTTCTCAAAAAACCTGGTAATCCCATCAGGTATTTTTTTTTTTTTTTTTACTTGTGACTTTGCGCCTTGTCGACGTCGAGGTCATTAGAGGCGGGATGGGGCTCGGGACAAGAAGCGGGAAGGAATTCGGCTAAGGCCTTTTTGAAGGAAGCATCCCGGAATTCGCCTGGAATGATTTGGGGAAACCATGGTAAACCCAATTCTGAATGGCCGGGAGGGGATTCGAACCCGCGTCCATCCGAATGCGAGACCAGAAAGTTACGGCTCACCCACGACGCTCTTTATTGCATAGGGGCCACCAAGGTAATCTACTGCGGCACTCAAAAGCAAACGATCGTATGCCACCACGGCTAATAATAATACAAAGCTCTTCTCTAAGAGATGTTACTTATGGAGTTAATTTCCTGTAATTCGCTAACTACCGCAGTCTCTCGTGTAGTAACATGCTGCGCAGACTGTAGCGACACGCTTTATAACTGCGCTGTTCTCTTTGCCCCTACTTGGTAACTTGAACCACAGATGAATGAAGCAGACGTCATGGAAGTAAACAAGCAAGCACCGCGTATATACTAATTTATCAGTGTATATCACAAATGCAACCTGCTTTAATATACTTTAGTTTAGATGTACCGCTCCACCAATGATGCAATGTATATTTCACTGGGTTAAGAATTGAGTTCACAGGCGCAGGATTCAGAGTATTGCGAAATCCCGTCTCGAATACCAATATCTCTACGGTTTATTAAGTGGAATTACAGTGACAACCGTCATTCATTTGACAGCTAGCTAGAATGAGAGTGTAAGTAAACGTTTGTGTGCTTGTTTTGTTATATTTACTGAATTGAATTATAGTAAAACTCGCCACTAATACAAGAATAGAGTTGAAATTTAACAAATTTCAGTCATTTATTTCAGATGCCAAGCGAAATCACACTACTAAGAAAAACCGACCAAAGCGGAGGAATTCTAGCAGCAAGTATTATACCAGTTCCAGAAAAGAAAAAAAGTATTAGAGAAAAACAGGATGACATTTTGAAAGATCCTTTTACAGATTATGTATTGCAAACCTGACATAATATTACAATAAGTAATCCTTAGCCAATAAAATCGACCACTCCCTGCTGAATAAAAGTTGCTGAGCTACTGGGCATCGCCAAGTCTCTAATGGATCCACGCCCCCACTATGTCCAGTGTTAAATTAAGCCTGTCGGTAGTATACTGTGTTTCCGCAAATTGTACCGGTATAACATAAGACGTACAACACACAAACTTCACAGAGGAAAGGAATCAGGAGCTATAAATATAACATTAGCTGGTGCCCACAGCTTCGTTCGTGTTTGTGAAGAATTTGGAAGGTTTGTGTTATTTCAATGAACCTTAAATGATTCCAGTATAAAACATAGCCTACCAAATCAGCAACCCGCCAGTGAAAGTTCCGCCTAATTTGATTCACACATTAAATATGTGCCATAGACATATTTGTTAAATATGAAAATGCGACATTACTCTAGAATATTATTCAAGAACATTTTATTACATTCTAGAAGATTCCAAAGATTTTTTAGAACACTTTGGTCGAAATATGAAAATTCCCTAGGTCGACTACTTTCAACCACATTATTACTAACCCATTATGTATCCTGTGAATGCATATGTCTAGCGTTTCGGTCACCAACATTCCATACTTTAGTCATCTAGTACAGAAGTGTTAAATCTAACGATCGAAAGCATGAGATGTCAGATTGATAGCAGTATGCTACTTTCATTTTTTGTTGTAACAAATGGGTTTCAACAAGCACATCGCAAACGAGATAATGTGTGTTGACAAGATGGTAATTAACACAAAATTAACTGCCCCGAAAGATCCTCGGAAAACTAGCTGTAATTGAGTGGAACTCTGCCATCCACGATGACTGAACCTCCGCGAATTCCCACGGACAGTACTTAGAATAATTAATAGCGCCTGTTAGAAGCTGCAGGAGATGAGTTTCAATCTCGTGCCAGCAGCGCGTACCTCAGACAACGGCAAACCAATAGGCGCTAATTAACGCCTCATGCTATGATGAAAACGCGCTGCCATTTCTCAATAGCACTTGATAAAATTGTTGATACAAAAGTCCATTAAGCTCGTCATGCAAGGAGTTAATTCAATTTGCTAGCGGTCGTATAGGTTGATTTATGAAGAACATGGACATCTGCCAAGGTTCCCACCGTTAATGACTACAACCAACTGCTAACGTCGAAAAAGCTATCTATTAGCGGATCAAAGCAAAATTTCATTCTATCACAGATACTAACCTTTCGGACATATTACAGCCTCCTTTGAATTTGCAGCTGAGTAGTAAGGAGAAACATGAAATCTCAATAACATGTGTCCGACTCTTCTTAGAACGTGTTCTGTATTGTACTTTACCAATGTACCCAATCCTTGACGTCTCTCCAGCACCGTTGATATACTGATACCGCTGGTGTTACACCTGTGCTTCATGAACTCCCCTTCAGAAAAATTCTGAATTATTAATACTAACGAAAGGCCAATTTAGTCATGCTTGTCACGCTTGCTTATGAAGTTCCGACTGGGAGAAAATCCTAGTTTATACTCCAAGAATCTAATGACAAAGTTTACTCATATGAAATATATCAATAAGTGTGTGATGTTATTTTTGCTGATGATAATATGTACAGAAAAATTGTTATTCTTTCCTTAGAATCCTTACAGAACAATATTTGTTAATTTTCAACTAAACATTTCATTTTCCTTCACGCCATTCATCAACTGTTACCATGTCCCCCTGTAACGACAAACATCTATCACATAACAATAACAGTCCTAATGACTTTAGGGATTTAGGCTGTTCCATAGCATGAAATCCCACCTACCACCATTGCTGCTGATCATGCCTGTATCAGTAGTTTTAACTGCTTAACGTCTTTTAACAGCGAGGTTTTTAGAGATGGGGAAGGATGGGGGGGGGGGCAATGAATGGGAAGGAATTCGGCCATGGCCTTTTGAAGGAAGCATCCCGGCATTTGCCTGGAGTGATTTGGGAAACCATGGAAAACCCAAATCTGTATGCCCGAACGGGGATTCGAACCACCGTCCTCCCGAATGCGAGGCCAGAACGCTAACCGTTACACCACCACGCTCGGTCAGTAGTTTGACAGGCGTTTCATATAGCATCTCTATATTATACACCACTTTCTCACTGTGAAAAAGGTCCTTTATGGTACTGCCAATTTGTTTCAGTATTATGCTTGACTCAACCATCGATTGTTAATTTCAATATTATTTCTTATTGCTTTTCTTCCATTCAACGCCTTTCGTTTTTCTCTCCTAATATTTTGTTGACATTAAACATTTATTAAAGCACTCGCATATTCATACCATTAATGCCACTTTCTGAGCAGTTTTAAACGAGGCATCTTTACTTTCCAATTTTATATTTTATGAAAGGGCGAACTGCAAAGTGCGGCGTTGCAGCAACATGTGGCTCTTCACTAATTATCTGTTCCCATCTCGTAAGCCGTGGACTTGTAGTTTTGTTAGTTACACGCTGTGGTCGCCTGGAGAAGTGGTCGGGCGACCTCGGCCCCGCCTCAAGGTGACACGGCACGCCGAGTTGTTGACCCGCGAGGTCCGCTCATGCTACAACACTATACAATAACATAACTTTCGTTGTGTAGCAATAAGATATCCGTACAGCTTTGTTGGTGGCGAGAGCCTGAAGGATAGTTGGGTCGTCAAGCGAATTTGGATATGCCACGCATTCCGCCGTCCGGACTGGCTTAACCCGTTTTACGTGGAATCCAACCGCAGAGAGTACTGGCGCACGCGTATATTGTGTAATAGTCTGCACGTACCGCTGTTAATTCTGTAGTCGATGCACAGAAATTCTGATTACGCTTCAGAAGGACGATTTCCTTAATTATGGGGGCTGATAAAAAATATTATACATCCCATAAGCAGATTAACGCAGGGTTAGCTTCAAATGATTCCCCAAAAATAACTATCACCATCAACTCCTTAAAAAATCGGTTTTAATCGCAACATAATAAGCTCCATTAAAAAATTAAAACTTCATGAATAGATTCTAAATTCAACTTTTATGTACCGTCTGTTCCACGTATTAACCTCATCTAAACATATTAGTATTTCCTGGGATCCACAGGCTAAAATTAATGCTTCATCTCCACATAATGAACAGTTCACTGCAAATAACGAGCAAAAAACATAACTAGTACAACGGAGCACACTTTTCTAAGATCCTGAAACAATTCGTTTGAGTTCACGGTAGCACGATAGAAGAACAGTATCCTGCAACTTAACGACTTTACATCAAGGGTCATTAAAATGCATTTTAGGTGTGTGTGTGTGTGTGTGTGTGTGTGTGTGTGTGTGTAAGAGAGAGATATGGGAGGGCAGTTAATGTTGCCATATGTCGGTAAACTCTGTAAACTGTACTTAATAATTATGGTGTTATTTTGTTGTCCCAACTTTTAATTGTGATAAACACACTGATTATGAAAAACCGCCTGAAGCCAATGATGAGTGGTTGCTGAAAAATGGACGTCAGTGTGTACAAATTACAGTATTGCAAACCTTCAGGCAATCCTTATTGAGTACAAAACTATTACTCTAACCCCTACTCGTAACGGCGTCATTAAATCTTTCGATAAGAGTAGATCACGAAAGTCAACAACATTTTCGTATTTTAGCTTCCACCATCGACGACAGATGGCAGTTCTGGATTGGATACCAAGGAACCTGAAAAGAGCAAGAGGAAGACCTCAGGAACAGACATACGACGAGTAACAGGCGTGAACTGGAAGAGAATTGCTCAAGATCGATCAGCCTGGAAGGAATTAGAACCAAATCATGTAACATTAAATTGTGATATATGGCTCATCTGGCTTAAAAGACGCTGCATCCTAAAACAAGGATTGATATAGCTGTAAAAATAAATAAATAAATAAAAATCTCTACACAATCTACACATGAACATTAAGAAAGAAGAAATGTAAAATACCTCTGTCATGTTAACGCCTACTGCGAGAGGCACATTAGGAAAGCCTTTCAAACGCTATTGAACATTATAAGAAACCTCAGGGGGCAAATAAATGATACCTGAAGCAACTGCACTCAGAATACCACTCACCTTATTTCGTGTCTACGATATGTGTTCATAAAAAGAAAATTACTACTTGTTACTTGAATCGCAGGCGTTTTAATTTTTTGAGTCGTCACAGCGGCAGAGCGATGCGCGTGCGCCCAATCGGGCGTCGGTTTCGCCATAGGTCGTTAGCGAGTTGCGCATTACTCATCAATTTCTTGTGAGCCCTCTAACTGCCAGCATCGAGCCTAGCTCAAGTGACAGCTTTACAACAGGAAACTCTCTCGTCTCAAGTACAGTTATTTACTTAACGTGACCTACACGGTTACAGTCAATCCACGAAACGGAACCATCTTTGTGACGGGGATGATGAATCAAGGGCACATTAACTTTATTTCTAGCAATCTGGCTATATTCTTATTCTGATAGAAAACATGTGAGGATCTCAAATAGCACAAGGCCTCATCTTGATACAAATAAAAGCACTTAAATTCAGGCGATCTCAGAAATGACGTTCCAAGAGCGAAATATGTAAATTTCGGATATACTGACTACTATTAGTGCGTAACTTTTTTTCATAGCCGGTCTCGGTATATTTACACGGAACTAAAATGCCAGATTAAATAGAAAAATCTACGATTAGGTCCATTCAGATGGCGTAGACTTTTCTCTGCTGATCGAAGCTTAAATATATCACTGATCGAATCACAAACTACTCTTACTTAATAAAAGCTGATGGCAATGAGTCTTCATGTATCAATCTACTTGTAAAAGCTTTAATCTCAAAACGGTTCCTCTTATAAGAACTTATTACAGTCGAAGACATTGTTTATGAAGCATTGAGAAAATTAATTAAATATTCCACTACTTTTTCGGGATACGCGCTGCTTTTTTCTATGTATTACTACCGACGTTTCGGTGCCCAACCTGGGGCCTTCATCAGGGCTGTAGACTATACAAGTGAAGTATCACTTGTGACTGTTTTCACACCGCTCCGCCTGATGAAGGCCCCAGGTTGGGCGCCGAAACGTCGGTAGTAATACATCGAAAAAAAGCAGTGCGAATCTCGAAAAAGTGTAATATTTAATTAATATGACGCCTGCTAAAAGCGTAAAATGTTGTATCATTGAGAAAATTACTTTCTCAACAATCAAGTGCCCAGGCTTCATTGAGAACTGCCTACCAATGTTCTAGACTTTCGAGGCTTCAAGGATCGTCTATGTTGAAGTCACTGGATTTGGTGGGAAACAGGAAGTACCACGGCCTTTGAAAGGATCATCTTGGCATTCCCCTAGCGTGATTTTGGGAAACCGTGGAAAATCTAAAGTTGGATCGCCGGACCGAGGATCGAACTCGCGTCCTCCCGAATTCCAGGCCCTAGTATTAATGGCTCACCCCTCTCAGCTCGATATAGATGCAGACTATGTTGGCAAGAAAGTCTTTATCATAGGGTTGGAACTCAGTAGAAAAGCATTTTCTATACCAAAAACTGTAATTATTTCCTATACAAAAGGAGCAAAAAATAATTGGGACTAAACATGTTAATATACAGAGACCATAGTTGGGGTAGCAATAATTAGTTCGTTCAACTGCCGTGAACGAAATCTATTTTATGCAGAACATGGTCAGCAGAAACTTTATATGCCGCCTCCAGGCGGGAAAGGACTGGAGAAAAGGAGTGGTAAGGAATTCAGCCATGGCCTTTTGATGGAAGCATCAGGGCATTCACCTGGAGTGATTTGGGGAAGCAATGGAAAACCCAAATTTAATGCCTGGACGGGGATTCGTACGAACCGCGTCCTCACGAATGAGAGGCCAGAGCGTTACCGCTCATCACCATGCTCCCTTCTAACAAGCTGTAACTTATACAAACCATCTTATCTGCATTCGGCTGTAGTGAAACTGAATGGTCTGGCCGGTAATCTATCGTGTATCCTTCGAAATGTCAGAACGGAAATGCGTGAGAACTACTTGCTTAAAACAGTTATCTGTATTTAACAACGCTAAACAATTGATTTCGAATATCAAGTCATAGGTACAAAAGTTAGATGGTCCGAACATATTTTGTAGCGTATTCGAAGTAGGAAGAAACAGTTTATCAGCCAGTTTAAGTAACTATATCAAAGATTAAAAGTCAGAACAGTCGGGAGTTTAAACAGAGTATTGTACGGAAAATGTGATTGGGATAATTGTTTTTATGGAGCTTAAAATCTTAAGAACGATGTTCGTTAAAACGTTTTATTTTAAGAAATGGCATCATCTGTTTAAATTTTATACTATTTGCTGGGTTATTATGATTCTACAAACTTGTATTTATGAAACTAAAAAGAGGTTACGGGATCCTACGATTACTGCCGCTACCCGTAGCATCCACGGAGGTACAGCTGCGCATTCCCATTACAACGTTTTCGACACTAGAAGTATGTAACTTTGTCAGCGCTATGTTCCGGTCATTCTATACCAGTGGCGGCCAACCTTTTCAGCAGCCGGCCCAAATTTTAGAAATAGAATCTTCAATCTGGCCGCTTTTACGACTTTCTTGGCAAAAAATAATATTTTTACAGAGGAAAGTAATCATTAAAAATGAAACACACCTATTTAATGAAGTATTAAAAATAGTTATTTTAATGCGTTGAAGTCGAAAGGAGGAGTGCCGAGTGTTGTAATGTGTGATATCACCGTTGAAAGTTAATGTTTACAGATTACAGGGTCGCGGGTTGGCCATCCCATTGGTACTCATTGGATAGCAGGCTGAGTGAACCTGAGGAGCCGTTTCGGATATTCAGTTTCAAATAATCTTCGGCTTCAGCAGGGACCGAGCCGTAGACATTACTGCCTGAGAAACGCGGCCGCCTTAAAAAACTAATACAAAATGCTAAAAATATCTTAGCTCAGCTTTCAACACCAAACGTACTACGGACGCCTGCCACTGTACCTCTCTCCCAGTTGCGTTCGCTTTTGAAAATTTATTCATCACTGAAAGCGCGCTGGAAACCTGTATGTATGCATATTAATATTTTTTCCACAGAGCGATTTGGCTACTGTTTCTAAATTGTGCAGCAGCACGGAATTTGCTAATCCGGCGGCGACGGGCAAGAGAGGCAACGAGACACCTGCAACCAGACACCACACAAGTGACTCAGTAGCTAGGCCGCCTGCCGCGTGCAGCACGTTTTACAGATAAACCGGCTTCCTACAATACCTCCATCCAACCAAACTTCCGTATTATTTCATTCCCTTCTATGAACCAACAACAGGTTAAATCCTATAGAGCTATAGCGAACCGCATGTATTCGTCACTGAGTAACGAATACATCGCCTGGCTCGAAGTACCGAAACGTTACTCACAAAATCATTTCGTAACTCGCATTTGTCGTACGGATGTCAGTTTGATTCGATAAACGAACAAATACGACGCATGATGCGGGATTTGGAACGGCTCGCCCAGTGCCTAAATGAATCTCGACGAGAGAATGAACATCGTGCGTCGCGTATTCCTGGAAATTTTGATTTGATTTCGTTTCGTTACAAAGGAAAATGTGCAAGTACAAACATGTTGCAAGTGCATTATTTTCTGTTAAGTGTTGACAAATTTAACGACGTAAGTAATTTTGACAACAAAGAGTTATTTTGTAGTTTTTTTTGTATAACATTAAATTTTACAGAACATAATTTTTAAATAGAATATTTGGATAGATAATTTGAGATGGTTATTGATTTTTTTAATTGAGATTTTAGTGAGATTTTATTAATTTTAAACATTTATGAAATGCATTTATTCTAAAATGCGATATTCCAACTTCTATTTTATTTTACAGTGCAAATTTTACCTACTTCACTAAATGAACAATTTACTTAAACTTTTACAAAGTACGAATTAACTCACCCCGTAACCCGTACGCGACGCGACTCGATACAATGCTTCATGCTGGCGCTCGATTGTATCAAAAGTAACAAGTAACGAATACATACGGGTATAGAATTTCTAGTTACTTTTACAGCTCTAAAATCCAATACTAAATTGCGATAACAACTAGGTCTCCAGTGACTGCTAATTCATAGATTTTTTAGTCACGTATTTTGTATTCACGAAACGCAGGAGTGGTAAATTTGCACGTCGATTCGAACTACATGTACAAATTAGTTTTTTCATGAGCCCTCAAACAATTAACTGAATGCTAGAACATAAAACACAACCCATTCCACAGATCAATTAAAGATCAAATATTGAAAAAATGAAAAGCATTTTCACAACATACCGAAACTAAAATTTTAGAGAAAGCGAGATACCTGTTATTGAAACCTGCAGCAAGGTCTGTCATGCCGGTAACCAAACAATGAGGTTTTGAGTAGGCAGCTAATAGGAATATTCTGTGTGTCGTTTGGCACTACGTGGACAACAATTCAATCGAGGGGTTGAAGGTATTTAGCGGCGAATGTCTCTCGTCGAGCCATTCGTCAATGTCCTGCCACGCCGTTCCCACCGCAACATTTGGCGAAGTAGCTCGCGCTGGTGGAGGCCTGCCAGAATAACGGACAGCCGCTGTCCGCACGAACCACGAACCTGACAAATGTGTGCGCCTTTCTGTGAAACACTTTCGATTACTTCTGTAACAAAGCGGCGCCTCCGAATATCCAACAAATGAGTAAAATTCTGAAAAGTAATCAGTCCTTACGCTGATTAGACGCAGTCCCTAACTTTACATATTCTACGACCATTACGAAGTGCTGCGGCAATTAAGCATTTCGTTTGCTACGTCTACTTCTACAGTATTTTAGATTAACAAATTAACCAGCTGCTTATCTCGAAAGGCGAGTCATCGTAAAAAAACTTCGAGCTTTTCAGCTGCATCAAAATATATCATGCCCGAGATGTATGCATATATCCGTTCCAAATTTCTGTCATAATTCTCAACGAACTAGGGCAGCGAAATTCACCTTCGAAATGTCCCAGGTACGCCTTTATTATTATTATTATTATTACTCCGCGATTCACTAAAAGTGTGGCGGAGGGTGCATTGCACCTATCGAAAAGGGTTATGGTTTGGAAGGGTTATAAGGGATATGGCAGGAGGCGCCCATGGGCTATTGTGAGGAACCATCCCCGCATTCGCGTGGAGTGATCCGGGAAAACCATGGAAAACCCAGATCAGGATGGCTGAAGTGCTTTATCGAAAGCTACTCCTGTCGGATTTTAGGTTTACTCGCCCGGTAAATCCTTTCTATTCCATTCCCTAATCGCTCGTGGGAAAAATGAGTACAGAAATGAATCGGTTCTGGCCCTGATTTCTCTTATCTTATTTTCGCGGTCATTTCGTGATATGAATGTTGCTGGTAGCAATATTTGCTGGCTGTCATTCCGAAATACGTCTGTCGTGAATTTTTCAATTAGCTTCCGTCGAGAGCAACGCCTTCGGTGTTCCAGGTCTTCCCAACCTAACTCCTTCAACATCGCACTTACGCTTTCCCTCCAACTGTCACGAATCGGGCGGCTCTTCTTTGGACCTTCTCTAACGCCTCCATTAACCCCTTTTGATGGGGACCCCATACAGAACAACAATACTCTAAGTGAGGACGTACTAGTGACTTGTATACAATCGATTTAACTTCCTGAGTGCATTGATTTAAATTACGACCTAGAAATCGGAGCATACGATTTGCTTTCCCCATTTCCGCGTTTGACGCGACTGAAAGCTCTTTGTTAATTTTATTGTAATTTTGAATCTATATGGCAAAGGAGCGTAAAGTTCAGACATGGCATACACACATTTCTCACCCTACGACCTTCATCGCTGAAAGTGATTCTGCGAGGGGTGCCGTTAGCTACTTTTGCGGCAGCTAACAAATCAAGTAGAGTCTTCTACAGATGGGCGCAGAGCGACCACAAATCTTGCAAAGGTCTTACCGTCGTGGTGCAATATTCGCATGCGGAGAGCATCATACTAAATGAACAATAGCTTTAAGATGTTAATAATCGATCCAGAGTTCAGCTGCTTTCAAAATAACGATAGAAAAACAGTTTTAGTTAAATGTTCCACAGCAAAGGAATTATTACTTTCAGAAGTTTTACATTTCGAACTTTACCCATTTGCCGTTACGACCAGACACTCCGAGCCTGGTGAATGAGTATGAACACGCGGAATGGTCTCACGTGCAGTTCGTACTTCCTTGCTGGTCGCGTTAAGAAACTTGCGGAAATGAAATTTTTGATAGATTTTAGTATTTAATGTTTCATTGGGCTTAACTTTTGTTTGAGGGTAATCATTTGTTTTATTTTCAATGATGAGAAGTGGCAATTCACGTTTTGTCAATGCTGCTGGTGTTAAACTAAACTCCCTATTGTATCATTTAAAGCGAATAACTATATTACCTGGTACATGTACATAGTGGCTAGATTTATTTCATAACTTGTTTATCAGCCAATTTAATTATCTGTACATGTAATTTACTGACAAACTAAAATGAATTGCAATTTCAGGCAAAAGTCTAGAACATAATAATTCCTTTACTCCTAGAATTTTAATTTTCAGAAGTTTTACATTTCGACGTTACGACCAGACGCCGATCCTGGTGGATGAGCGAACTGAAGGTAGGGTTATTTTTGCATAATTTTCATGGATGGTGCCGCATCTTGGTAGACCTTCTAGGGCGGAACTGCACTTACAGGTTATATGTATTCTACGCGTCCTATTAAGCACAACTAACGGGCTTCTGAAAGGTATCACAGCGGAAGCTTCCTATTACAACTGTTTTACATGGTTTTCCAAAATCAACCCAAGAGAGTGCCAAAACGGTTGATACAAATGCCATGATCCATTTTCTTTCCATTCCTTGTCTACAATATTTTCGCCGCTGTAATGACCTGGTCGTCAATAAGCCGCATAGTCACATCACCCTGGGGAAAAAAAAAAAACATGTCCTACGCACGACAACGGCCGGTCTAGGTACACAGTTTCCCGTTCTGTCTCTTATTGGGTTGCTGTTGTACATATTACGGAGATCACAACACCTAATTGGGGCCGTACATGCCTAACGGTGTAACAACGACTGATCCAGAGTATAGTACTCAAAAACCTAGGGGCACGGACCTTCAGGGAAAATGGGCGATTTTTTTTTTTTTTTTTTAGCTCTGAGGGCCTTGTGAACTTACATACGCTACTGCTCAGGGGGACGCCAAACTCTGCTCAGAGGTCCCCTACCTGCAACTTGGCAGGGCTAAAAAAAAAAAAAAAAGTCGCCTATCTGGCCTGAAGGCCCAAAATAATTTTATTTTGCCCTTGTTGACCTAGCTACGCCACTGCCTAGGGGGGGTCCATTAATTAATTAATTGAGGTGAAATATGGGGGAAGGGGGTTCGGCGAAATGTTATCAAGGGGGGTGGGGACGACGGAAACTTTGCGTCATCTTTTTAATTTCTTGAAGAACAGTAGAGCTAAAAAAAAAAAGTCTAAATAAACTACTAGGTCGGCCAGCAGCAAGGCGGGAGAGGAGGAGGTTTCCCTCAATCTCTCACATCATAGTGGAGGGGCCCGACCAGATCTTACCACGAGGGCCGGAAAAACACTCCACGTAATTAATGGACGCCTCCCTACTCGTCAACACTACTTCATCCTAATCTGGGTTTTCCATGGTTTTCCCGGATCACTCCAGGCGAATGCTGGGATGGTTCCTCACATTAGCCCATGGGCACCTCCTGCCATATCCTGTATATCCCTTTCAAACTATTACCCTTTCGGATAGGTGCAATGCATCCTCCGCCACACACTTTTAGTGAATCGCGGAGTAATCTTATACATATATAAAAATAGACGTGTTTTTTCCTATATTTCACTTTTCAGCCACCACTACCTTGCACAGATCACTGATGTTTGTTGGTGGAAGTAGCATGGAGTTTCCTGTCGTGCACAACGTTGGCTGAATGCCGATAGCTGTGGGGATGTGGGAGATATAATGATTAAAGTTGGTCAGTGCAGGGCGTTTTCATATTTCGACCAAAAATTCGTATCTCCGTATACTTCTCTTTCCTGCCACAACTACATAACATAGACCTTTGGTATTTGTGTGTGTTAGTAGAATCGTCTTTCCTGTCGTGCACTATGGTTGTTAGATGTCGGTAGCTATGGGGGTGTGGGAGATATGGGGGTTGAAAGTGGTCGACCTGTGGCAATTTCATACTTCTGCCAAAGACAAAAGTGTCATGGTGTATCACTTTTCAGCGAAAACTATAGATCACAGATAACTGGCGTTTGTGTGTAGTAGTAGCACAGAGTCACCTTTCGATCACAACAGCGGCCGAATTTCAGAAACTGTGTTACTATGGTAGATATGGTGGTTGTAAGTGGCCGACCAAGGATATTTTCGAATTTCGACTGTCTCTGCATAGGTCACTTTTCTGCCACAACTACATAGCATAGAACATTGGTGTTTGTGTATGGTAGTAGAATCGTATCTCATGTAGTGCACTATGGTTATTAGATGTCGGTAGCTATGGGGGTGTGGGAGATATGGGGGTTGAAAGTGATCGACCTGTGGCAATTTCATACTTCTGCCAAAGACAAAAGTGTCATGGTGTATCACTTTTCAGCGAAAACTATAGATCACAGATAACTGGCGTTTGTGTGTAGTAGTAGCACAAAGTCACCTTTCGATCACAACAGCGGCCGAATTTCAGAAACTGTGTTACTATGGTAGATATGGTGGTTGTAAGTGGCCGACCAAGGATATTTTCGTATTTCGACTGTCTCCGCATATGTCACTATTCTGTCACAACTACATAGCATAGAGCATTGGTGTTTGTGTTTGGTAGTAGAATCGTATCTCATGTAGTGCACTATGGTTGTTAGATGTCGGTAGCTACGGGGGTATGGGAGATATGGGGGTTGAAAGTGATCGACCTGTGGCAATTTCATACTTCTGACAAAGACAAAAGTGTCATGGTGTATCACTTTTCAGCAAAAACTATAGATCACAGATAACTGGCGTTTGTGTGTAGTAGTAGCACAGAGTCACCTTTCGATCACAACAGCGGCCGAATTTCAGAAACTGTGTTACTATGGTAGATATGGTGGTTGTAAGTGGCCGACCAAGGATATTTTCGAATTTCGACTGTCTCCGCATAGGTCACTTTTCTGCCACAACTACATAGCATAGAACATTGGTGTTTGTGTATGGTAGTAGAATCGTATCTCATGTAGTGCACTATGGTTATTAGATGTCGGTAGCTATGGGGGTGTGGGAGATATGGGGGTTGAAAGTGATCGACCTGTGGCAATTTCATACTTCTGCCAAAGACAAAAGTGTCATGGTGTATCACTTTTCAGCGAAAACTATAGATCACAGATAACTGGCGTTTGTGTGTAGTAGTAGCACAGAGTCACCTTTCGATCACAACAGCGGCCGAATTTCAGAAACTGTGTTACTATGGTAGATATGATGGTTGTAAGTGGCCTACCAAGGATATTTTCGTATTTCGACTGTCTCCGCATATGTCACTTTTCTGCCACAACTACATAGCATAGAGCATTGGTGTTTGTGTATGGTAGTAGAATCGTATCTCATGTAGTGCACTATGGTTATTAGATGTCGGTAGCTATGGGGGTGTGGGAGATATGGGGGTTGAAAGTGATCGACCTGTGGCAATTTCATACTTCTGCCAAAGACAAAAGTGTCATGGTGTATCACTTTTCAGCGAAAACTATAGATCACAGATAACTGGCGTTTGTGTGTAGTAGTAGCACAGAGTCACCTTTCGATCACAACAGCGGCCGAATTTCAGAAACTGTGTTACTATGGTAGATATGATGGTTGTAAGTGGCCTACCAAGGATATTTTCGTATTTCGACTGTCTCCGCATATGTCACTTTTCTGCCACAACTACATAGCATAGAGCATTGGTGTTTGTGTATGGTAGTAGAATCGTATCTCATGTAGTGCACTATGGTTATTAGATGTCGGTAGCTATGGGGGTGTGGGAGATATGGGGGTTGAAAGTGATCGACCTGTGGCAATTTCATACTTCTGCCAAAGACAAAAGTGTCATGGTGTATCACTTTTCAGCGAAAACTATAGATCACAGATAACTGGCGTTTGTGTGTAGTAGTAGCACAGAGTCACCTTTCGGTCACAACAGCGGCCGAATTTCAGAAACTGTGTTACTGTGGTAGATACGGTGCTTGTAAGTGGCCGACCAAGGATATTTTCGTATTTCGACTGTCTCCGCATATGTCACTTTTCTGCAACAACTACATAGCATAGAACATTGGTGTTTGTGTATGGTAGTAGAATCGTATCTCATGTAGTGCACTATGGTTGTTAGATGTCGGTAGCTATGGGGGTGTGGGAGATATAGGGGTTGAAAGTGATCGACCTGTGGCAATTTCATACTTCTGCCAAAGACAAAAGAGTCATGGTGTATCACTTTTCAGCGAAAACTATAGATCACAGATAACTGGCGTTTGTGTGTAGTAGTAGCACAACGTCACCTTTCGATCACAACAGCGGCCGATTTTCAGAAACTGTGGTAGTGTGGTAGCTATGGTGATTGAAAGTGGCCGACCAAGGATATTTTCGTATTTCGACTGTCTCCGCATATGTCACTTTTCTGCCACAACTACATAGCATAGAGCATTGCTGTTTGTTTTTCGTAGTAGAATCGTATCTCATGTAGTGCACTATGGTTGTTAGATGTCGGTAGCTATGGGGGTGTGGGGGAAATGGGGGATAAAATGGTCGACCTGCGGCAATTTCATATTTCTGCCAAAGACGCATGTGTCACGTTGTATCACTTTTAAGTGAAAACTATCAATCGCAGATTACCGGCGTTTTTGTGTGGTAGTAACACAGAGTCACCCATCGATCACAACGTTGGCCGAAATTCGGTAACTGTGGGAGTGTGTGAGATATGGTGTTCGAAATTGGACGATCATGAATATTTTCGTATTTCATCCAAAGACTTGTGTGTATCCGTAAATTTTACTTTGCTGCCGGAACTACATAGCGCAGAAGACTGGTATTTGTGTGTGGTAATAGTATCGAGTCTCCCATCGTGCATTATGGTGGTTAGATGTCTACAGCTGTCAATATGAATACTTTACAATCACGAACGAAGTTGTGGGTACCAGCTATTATATTATAAATGTGGAAGTAAGTTTCTGTCTTTTTGTTACGTTTTGACGACTAAATGGCTATATCAATATTGATGGAATTTAACAATGAAATAGTGTAGGAAGGACACAGGACATTTTTTCGGCATGAATAACAGTTTTTAGTCACGATATTTTAATAACTTATCGAATGATGAAAGACAGACAGATTCGTGTGTTAGTCTGTAATATTACGTTGGTTGCTCAGTCACGCAATCTGTTAGTGTTTGATTTATTAATAAATTTCGATAAGAAACAAAACTTATTATTTAGTATAGAAGTCAATTTGCTCTGCACTGTACTATTCATTTGTGTCTGTATAAAAGTTTATGGCACCAATTTGTCTTCCTTTTTGACATGCCTTACGGACGTAAACCTGGCCTAAGGTGCAGGTCTAGAAGACAATGTGCTGCTATTAGATTATAAGATTCAGATGCTCATGTTGAATAAAGAAGAAAAAACCAAGCTGAAATAAATCTGCCATCAGTTAACACCCCCCCCCCCCTCCCCACACACACACACACACACACACACACACACATCCCCGCACCTTCGCTTACTTTTCTGTTTTTAAATATGTTGTAAATTGATTCTCTTCATGAGACAGATTAGATGATAGGATGATATAATGATGGCTTTCCATCATATTATGTCGACTCGGTGTTGTTTGGGACAAATCTTACGTTACTAACAGTTTTCTATATCCAATTCTGGAATTGAAACTCCAAGTCCACGCGTACGAAGTCGCGGGTAACAGCTAGTAATAATAATAAAACAGGAACTGCGCCAGTTGATGGAGCAGGTAATGGTTGATTCGATGCACCATATGCCTACGTCATCGATGATATCATTTGAGGTAATATCAGGAAAGGATTTATATTGTAGAAACAAGTATGATATTTGATAGAATGAAGGCTTTCCCGGTGTATCAACTGTATAAAAAGTTCTCGGGCCTCCCACAACCGCCAGAAGATGAAGTCAGCCAGAGGTTTCGAAACGTCGCATCAGAGTGACCATCACCAATCTCCTCTAGGTGGTGGATTGACGCATTCTCCCCCCATGATATTTGTTATAAGCCACGAGTCGTGAACTCCGACTGGGTCAGTCCTGGCGGGGCGGTGGCCCGGGTGTATCTCAGGTGGCTGCTGGCGGTCGGATGTTATCGCGGGCGATATGGGCGTGCGCAACAGGGCGCTTGCGCAACACACTCTGCGTGACTCAGCCCTGTTGCCGCCAGTCGCTGCCGTATTTGGACATAAACCCACTAGAGAGTGAGGACGCGGCCATGGCCGGGGTCGATGCGGAGACAATCGACACAAAAAGGTTACCAGGCGCGGGAGGAACCCGAGAGGCGTCTTAGCGCTGCCCTATCTCCAGCTGCACTCCTTTCGGGCTTCTGGGCAAAGGAAAAGGCAGTATTGAACAACGGTAGCTGTAAACAGTTGGTTGAGGTGACGCAACGACTGTCTAGTAAGAACTGCATTCGGAAATAAACAGAATCAAATCTTAGGACTGTTAAAGGATTTCGAAGTATTTCCAGATACCGCTTTCGATTAAGAATCTCCTCTAAATCATCCGCCCACAAGCCGAAAATCTAAGTAATAATAAAATAAGCATCTGATCTTCAAAACGTCTGTAATCACCACATGTTATTTTGATAGAGATTTACGTACTAACGGTCAACTTCAAAGGTGACACTCCTCATTTTAAAACAGAACGAAGACAGCAGTCGCCTGCAAGTAAACTGTTAAGAGCCAACGAAACGTATAAGGATCTAATAAAGTTACCATTAAATTAAGGGAAAAACTAGAATCAAGACACAGGCATATGATATGACGCTGTCGTACACGGTTCAGTGAGTAAAGCAAACAGAAATATAACGAACAAGTGAATAAACGGGAAATGTAAAAAATAGGTTTTGAACTACATCTTTTTATCCCTTCTGGAAAACCCGAAACAAAGAAGCAAGCAGATCCATTCAAAAGGCAGTACGTTAGCTCTTCTATCTGCGCGATCCAGCCATGTGTGTAATGAGACTAGCAGTCTGGAGATAAGAAAATTATTACTGTGAGATAGTAAAAGCCAAGTCCCAGTACCCTCTGCACTGCATCCATGACCTCGGTTTCCCAGCATCTATTTCACTTTTGTATTTTGGTCAAGCACGTGCTATTTACTCAGCTTGGCTTTTTTTTTTCTTTTCAGAGACTTCACCACGCTAATAACAACTGAATTTCCCGCGGCTAATAGCAGTAATTTCTTAGAATATATATTCTTTAGCGTACACCAAAGTTGCTATTAAAACCCTTCCAATCTACGAATTCGTGGAAGGTCAATTTTTCGAATTTGTGATAGTCGCGTTCTTATCATTTCAGTTATTTTGGGAACGACAGTGTATAAGTCTCTAGCTACGTAGTACGAAAAAATGTTTGCGTTTAGTGTGTCTTAATTTCGACATAATTTTTGCATCGAAGGTTATGTCACATAATTATGTTTTGTAGTTTTCACAGAGAAATTTGAAAGGATACCGTTCCATACCCCTCGCGTAATTTAAAATCACATAATGATAGCTTAATTTTATGCCTTCGAAAGCCACTTCAGTGACAGATTTCGCACATGACATTGAGTGTGCAATGCTCCGTAAAGATGCGCTATGAGACAATGGTGGTATCCAAACCGCTGGTCATATTGTGATGGACTGTACAGCAAGAAGACTATCTGCTTTCTCACACTGCAAGTTGGACCAGCTGCCAGAAGATAGCTTGAATCCCTAGATATAGTTATCTGACTAAAATGTATTTTGTTTGTATTTGGCATACGATAATAATAAATGGCTAAATTCGAACCAGTGTGTTACAAGACTAGCAAGAAAACCTAACAGAAGCAGCATAGATTTCAATCACTATTCTCTTTTGATACGTGTTTTTCATTTTCCTGCAACTGCGATGTACGAATGTCATACGTGACTTCGTATTTCAGCAAGTAGAGCCCCAAGCAGTTTTCTTTCGTATTTCCTGCAGAGAGTGACACACAAAGTCATAATCCGTTTTTTAGTGAACATGTCCTGCAATATCTTTTTGTAAGCGATATTTTTCGTCATTAGATTTCGTAAGGAGAAAATTTGCTGCAGTATGCTATTGCGTCGGTGTCACGTAATGAACCGTTTCTTACAGTTTGGCTGACCATAATGGTGTCGGAGAGGTATAAATCCTATACCACCAATGTAATGGCTATCCTGGTTACGCTCTTACGCTTTCCCTTAATCTAGATTAATGCTAGGATGGTTCCCAATTTCACGGTAGAAATATACTTCAGCACAACAAATACCACAAAGCATACATAGTTCATAAAGAAATTACGACACTAGAAACTCTTAAATGAACATTATGTCAACCCACCCTCGAGAAATATTTTTCGTCATAAGACTTGGTAACAAAGAACAATATTCCATTCAACAGAATAAAAAAAGAAAACCTGGTGTGAAACATTTGTAAAAGACTAGTTTTAAAAGGGTCTTAACTTTTATATGCAATAACGTACAAATTTGTTTTAAAAAGGGATTTTATAGGAGGGCTGAAATTTCTTTTTTACTTACATATAGTTTCTTAGAAACTTCCAACAGTCTTTATTTAGGTTCTCCGCGTTGGTCTCCAGTAGTGACTGACCAGATGTTTTGGGAGGCAGCCAAGGTAAACTACGGCAAGGTTATCGCACCGTCTGTATCCCCACATGTACACCGCCCACCTATTATGTCCCTAAATGTCAGCACCATGTCACAGTCCCAGGCGTCTTTCTCTGCTGAAAAACCGAACACACTTTCTTTGAGGCTTTAGGTTCTGCAAGCACTAAGTTATTACTACCCTGTCAGAAAATTTCTCTGCCTCAGCCACAGACAGCGATGATAGTGAGAATTAGGAATTACACGGAAACTTTGCAAAGAAATAAGTTTACCGCAATATTCTGTAAATTTATGTGGCATTGCTTCTTTGTATAATCAACATAAACCGGGAACTCCTTGGACGGCAGTGCTACCCAGAAAATAAAATAATGGAAAGAAATCAGCATGGCCTATACTTAAGAATCATCCCGGAACGCTTAAAATACCTCGGAATTAACCTTCCTGTCAACCTTTGCATGTCTTTGCATGCCAAATTTTAATAAGCCATTAGAAAAATATTCTATTATCTAATTATAATGAAAGAGATGAGGTTTACGCTCGGAATAGACGTCAGAACTATATAATCTCAGAACCGCCAAATAATGAATTCAGATTGTACTGCTAGATTTAGGTGCAAAATTTCCTGACTAACCACTAACTTTAATGCGATTATTTATGCCACAAACAAAACGCCCACCAAAAAAACAATCTGTTTCTACAATTCAGTTTTCAATATTTTATCTTCTAGAGCTCATTTGAGCAAAACCATAACTAAGCCATTTTCGGAAAGAATTAATGCTTGAGGATTCAGAATAAGTGCTTTCTTGTTTTCCTGAAAATCGGATGTCCCCTCCGCTATCTAATCGTAAAACCAACTTTGCCCAGCGAGTCCTCAAATACAGCGTTACAAGAATTCAGTTTACCTGTCTATTACAGAAGACTTTTTCCTCAGCCAAATAATTTCTTGCAGTAGGAAAATTATGTGGCGAAAGGATAATTTGTCCAAGTAATCTGACATTCCGAGCAGGAATTTATAAAAACAATTTCATCAGAAGCGCACAAGTAAACTTTGCATAAAAACAAAACCTCGCACAATAAATGCAAAATTCTATCAGGCTTCTAAAATTAACTTTCTATTTTAGTTGGAATATTTTTAGAGTTCCAAATCACTACAAGGTTATTCAAAAAGAACGAAATGAACGTCGGCACTTTTTTTATTTTTTTAGCGGTGTTATGATTTTCTTAAAGCAGTCGCAAAAAACCATAAGAATCGTACGATTCGTACTGCTAATTAATTAGATGTTTAACCCAAGCGTGAATATTAATATGAATACGTATAAACTCTAAACTTTTGGAAGTGAAAAGCTGGCTTCTTTTACACTGACTCGATATTAATAAGAACCAGAAAAACTAAATTCTCTAACAAACAGCAGCTGAAATATACAGCACACTTAAGATCAATTCAGATAAACAACAGAAACTTCCGCAGGCTTTGTGACCAACGTGATAATTCGAATACTTCAATATCAGAATACACCATGTATGATCAATATATATTATCTGATAAGCGATTACGTTGCACGTTGTATCGCAAATCGCAATGCTATCCACGCTGGGCGATTGGCCCGAACAGAGATTTTAAAAAAAAAAAAAAAAAACAGTTTAACGTCCCTTTTTAACAACGTGGTCTTTAGAGACGGGAAAGGATGGGGGCAAGGAATGGGAAGGAATTCGGCCATGGCCTTTTGAAGGAAGCATCCCGGCATTCACCTGGAGTGATTTGGGGGAAACCATGGAAAACCCAAATCTGGATGCCCGGACGGGGATTCGAACCGCCGTCCTCCCGAATGCGAGGCCAGAACGCTATCCGTTACACCACCACGCTCGGTCCGAACAGAGAAACAGTGCGGTAGTGCTACACGTGTTCCTGCACTGGCGAGATTAAAAAATATAAAAAGAGATAATATAATCTGCCGCATACATTTCAATTGGAAATTAAACAAGACTGCTTTATATATGAACGCAATTCTGATTTTAGTGCATATGGTAAATCAATTCCTTGATAAAGTAACACTTCACTGCAGCTTTCAGAATATTTACTTTGTCGGATAGGCTGCTGTATACAGAATCTCAAATAGTCTACTGTTAAGTTTTTAAAAATATGTGATACTTTTCATTCTGCTGACGCTTATGGTCAAATCGGCATCCAATCTGTTTAAAGGAAAGAGTCAACGTCTATTCTCCAACTGCGGAGGCTTTGAAATATCATTATGTCAATAACAAAAATTTAGTTTTGAAAATGCAATTATGCAGTATTCACGCATTCACTTGTGTGTATCAAAATCGTTAAAATACGCGGTAAGTATGGTCGGTTCACAATTACAGGATCATAATCCGCCCTACAACATCAACATAATGCACTTAGTTGAACTTTGAGGTGACATGGAGCTGAATGTAACATCTCATCTGTTACTGTACTCTTGCCACATACCAGTAACAAGTAATAAAACAACCTTGAATGACTTTCATTGCGCGTACCATGCCGCGCCCTCATCTGAAATACACGCTGAGCGAGTATTTACCTCCTTTGTTCGTTGGTCGCAGCGACAGGGTCTTGGCACCAGGTCCTTGGAGGTCAGTCGTGCACCTAAACAAATTGAACATTCCAAATATTGGGCACCGGAGGTTGAAAAACGGGCCAACTCACTCCATCGGATCACTAAATTTAAACCAAAGAATTTATTAAAGCTGCCCACGAGAGCAGCTTTTAAAGTTTAAGCGGCCATAAGGCGTGAGCGTTTCGCGTCGTTAGCGGGTCGCCTCCTTCACAAAGCCCACCAGTGATATACAGTAGTAGCGAAAACAATTTGCTTTCCGACCTACGAGACAACAAGGTCCTTCTCCAGCGGTCGCTTACAGCGAGGACAATAAAACCCGATGTTCCTTGCACAGCCAGCACAATTACTCGTCTGTTGAGCACTAGTACTATAACGCCTTCAGTTCACCTCAACTATAACAGTTCCTTACTGGGCAAGTACATCAAGTACGACTACTCTATTACATTTTCAAATGTAATCATAAAAAAATTACCTTTCGTAATCTGGACTTTTGTTTCCAATCGATTTTTGCGGTTCGTATATATCGCGGTATTTGGAGACCGGGAGAGGGATAGGGGACAAAGGACGGAAAAGAATTCAGCCATGGCCTTTCGAAGGCTCGCCATCTCCGTAATCGCCTGGTGTATTTGGGGAAACCATGGAAAACCGACATATGGATGGCCGGATGAGGTGTTTTGAACCCGCGCCCTGCCGAATGGCAGATCAGAGCGCTATATAGAGCACATGAAATCAAGTCTTACATGGACTACATTCCTGTATGTGTGTTTATCGATTTTAAATGATTATTTTCTGTATTTTTATTCACTTCTTGAATATTTAGATAATATCTTGTGAAGATAAACACAAAAGAGACTCCATGTGAGTCTTGCTAAATCACTCTGAATCTTTAGGTTCAATTCGCAATTTTAACTGCAATAACTAATTCGTAATTTGATAACTGACACTACATACCTTGTCTGGGCATTATTGCCATTCTAACATTGAAGAAACTCGCTCGAAGTAGTCTTCCGGCCAAGTTGGAAGATAGTAAGCAGAGATGCTCTTTAAATGCAAGTGAAATTTAGAACACAGTGTTCATGATGTTCGACGGCACAGGCAATGGCGGAAGAAGTCCTAAAAGCTATTTTATTTTTTGCCCATTTCACCTCTCTTTTTCTTAATCTAAATAGATAATGCTTCCCACTAAAGAGGATTCCAAACCAACGTCCCAGGGGTGCTTTTTTTTTTCTAATGCAATGTCAGAAAAAGTCAGTTCATGAGACCTTGAAAGTTCAAGCAGAGATGGAGATTAGAACCGTAACCAATGAGCAGCCATACTTCTCAAGAAAGTGAAGATTATAGAATTGTATAGTGAAATATCTTTTAAGTAAACACTGGTATACTCATGAGTTTTATATGGTTATGCAACTGATAATCTTGACGAGTGAAAAAAGGAAAAAAAAAAATTACCCAACTTTTAACATTTTTTGTACAACCGTAAAAACATTATTACTTATAAACGACAAAAATTCTTATTAAGTTTCGTATTTTAATTGAAGAAAGTATGAAAAGGCTCATCCGATTGCATCATAGTAGTTTCTACCACCGAGGCAGCTGGAAATACCTGAATTAGATAAAAAACTAAGCAAGCAGATAAAACCAATCCTTTCCCAATTTTATTTCTATGTTAGCAAAGGACGCTGTATTCGGCGACCTCTGGTTCTACCCTTGATGCTGGGAGAAATTTTCACCACTCTGGATTTGAGCACCACTATCTCTTACCTTACTGTCCCATTCTCTCAACAGATTGCGTACAAACGTCCTAAGTAAAAAATCTCAACAGTGCAGCGTGCCTATGGAAAGAGGGCATATGACACTATTACTGGTCATCATTATTCACACGTTGAACTTAAGCGAGTACCAGGACGTCTTTTGAAAAATAGTTGTATGGTACGGCACCGTTTTTCAACCTCTCCATTCTTTAATCTCACGCACACCCAATACACTGAACACAATTATCGCCACCTGTGAAACTGAAGAACACTTAAGGTCACAATCCCAGTCAGTAGTCCGTTGGGGACTTACTGCAGTAGCGTAACACTCCATAGTTAATAGAATACGGCGGAAGAGTATGAAAAGATTATCGTTTCAGTGCAGCTTTTAGAACAATATTTTAATTCTACTGCTACAAAATTCGCTTGACGAAAGAAATCTAAAGGATCAGAGTAATTATCGTGCTTATGTTTACAGTTTTTTTTATTTTGTTCGAGTTTTCATTTAAAGTACAGATTTTATGGCTAGATGTCTTCATATAGAGCAGCGATTGTTAACCTGCGGTTTATTTTGGTTAATAATATTATGAGTGATCAATTAATAATTCACTTTTAATACTTAAGGTCCACTGTTAAAAAATATTGAATTTAGTGTTCCGTACAATTATTTTTAACACTTTACTGATTCTCTGTTTGGAAAAAAAAGGTGGAGAAACGCTGGTGTAGAGTATCAAATCAATTTAACGGTGGATAGTCTTATTAAATAATATCGAAAAACTTGTTTGTTGTAGGGAAAATAATAAATTTCGTAGAAGGATTTTGACTATGTAAGGCTCGTTACAAGATCTCTCGCTGGAGAACGACAGCCCGGCAGATGACTTTGTTTACTGCCGCTGGTCACAGTCCATCGAGAAATGGGTCTCGAGGACAACTGCAGTGCGTTCAGCCTCATCTATTAGCCGACTTTCATAGACATACCATCAAACAAAAGGGCGAACCATTACGCAATTTTTAATAAAAGGAAGGTTATCGCATATTAATTTAATTTGCAAAGACTGTAGTATCAGTGAGAGGATTATTAACAACTTTAAATAATGTTTTTCTGACACTTAGGAGCAACATTCAAATTTTAAAACTTTAGCCTTCCTGGCGTGTCTCGCCACTGAATATCATCGGGAGGGATTGGACGGAATAATGGAAAGACCTACATATACATTTACCAGTATTTTATATACAGCGTTTTCCCCTTTTTGGTTTCAGTACAGCTTGGATTCGTACAAATCCTGAACAAATTCCAGTGGAATTTTGTACCACTGTTTATGAATCTAATCACTCAGGCGATGCAAAGACCGAGGAGGAAATCTACTTCTGACTATTCACGTCAGTTGATTGTGCTGGCCTAGCAAGATGAAGTTTATCCAAATGTTCCTCAAAGCAAGACTGAACAGCCCTGCACTGCGTACTGGTGCACTGTCATCTCATCTTTAAAGACTCGTTCGATAAAAATATCTAGGCTATTGGGGATACCTAGCCATATGAAATCCCATTGTAGTCACTGACAGTAATTCGAACTTTGAGAGTAATTGAAGAACCCATAGAATAATATGATACTGCCCCCAAACCAAAGCAGATTCACCACCTTGTTTAACAATAGGGAGCAGACAGACAAGATCGTCAGCCTTCTTTGGCGTGTTCCATACATAAACACAACCTGTTGCGTGAAACAAAGAGAAATGACTCATCAGACCACATTACTCTCCCAGTCATCCTTTCTTGTGATCGTTGCATCATCTCACAACAGCAATGGCTTCGGTAATCAGATGTTTTGAATTTCCAGCCCTACCTTTGATTTGTAGTTTATGAAGCTCACCACGAACTTTTTTGTAGACACATGATCTAGACACATTAAGATCTACTGAAATTTTTGGTGGTCTAGTTTTATAGTTATTTTGCGGTAATTCGCTTAAATATTCGGCTATCCCCAATTAATTTTTATTTCCATCCACAATTTCTTAGTTGATTATTTCTTTCCAAGGCTTGGGTACACTGCGAGACACTTTACACTCTATCTAAACGTGCGCCAATAATCTGCGCTCTATGGAAATATGACAGGTATCTTAAACTGTCTCACAGCGCGGTTCCGTGTTACTTTGTAGGACTTCTAAACATATCATCAGAGAAGCATAACCGCAGTGATTATTCAGTGGCGTCAGACCACAAAGAATGTTTATAACATTGCTTGAAGGTTACCATTGTTTGTATAGGGATTCTATTCTACAAAGCATTTTATGAAATGATAAAAACGCAAGGAACTACCTTGGAATTAAGTAGTTGCAGAAGTTGCAAATTTCAAATATTTAGGAAAAAGTTAACTTTTCAACTCCAAAATATTTAATAACTGATACATCGGGGTAATATTAAAAAATTTAAACTTAAAATCAAAACATGGTGTCGAAGCAGAAAAAAAATTAATGAAAATTTTGTAATTCCATGTTATGAAAAAATTTAAAATCAATTGGAAAAAATCGTAAATGAGTTTCTGGAAAGAAGCTAGGCGGGCAGACATTAAAAAAATAAAACACTGGGGGGACCATCCGTCGCGACACCAGAAAATATTAAACCTAACCATCCAAGGTTGCCCTTTTTTTACGGTTTTGCTAAAGAAGTTTACTCGTAGTTTTTTAAGGCGAATTTAACTTTCGAGTTAAGAAGTTAGGGGCGCACTATAATTAAAATTCAATGAGCAATTGACTGATACAATTTTACAAATAGCTGGGCCAACCACGTAAACAAAAATCCAAAGATGGACGGCCGGGGAAAGTTAGAGTCCTGCTGGATCGCAAAAGTATGTATCATTTAAGGAACAGTCATGGGCGACGTTAGCGAAGGTCGCTGGTTCAAGTCGGATCTATTGCAAGGACAGTATTAATTATCTGTTGGTACAACAAGTAGTTTCCAAAATATAACGGACAGTACAGACAACGTAAATGTAAGGTTAAACATGCTTTCCCGCAATATCAAGTTTCGAACAGATGCCAACCCTTGCACAGCAGTCACAGAGAGAACAAAGAGCTGTCATGGGCAGCGCACAGGCCATTAGCCTAGTCAAACATCGAACCCCAGAAGTGCGAGTCAGGCGCGATGATTCACCGCAAAGTTTCCCGTCACTTCTGCATACTCATTACTACCAGCTTTCACCCAACCTCTAGTGACAGGGGGTCATCAAATGACATTAACATTTAGCAACTTATCAGTCACGTCTGAAATGCCGTGCAGTGAAACTAAGTAGGCTACTGCATAAGAATTTCAGTCAAACCCGCAATATACGTAGATTCGTACATGCTTTGCTTAGCTTTTATAGTACCCAGGCACCAAAAGGCTTTATGTAACAATCAGATTAGCTATAATAAAACCAATCTTTCAATGTTTCCATTTCACCACATAATGCGGATATGAACTTAGATTATATTTCACTGTTCAAGTTTGAAATATTAGACTGAAAACCAAGAGTAATGATACATCGCTTATAACTGCGCACGTCCAATTCCAGCTCTCAGATTCGGCAATGTTTTGAGCTTTGTTCTTTACATAACACTGACACTAGTCACGCGATAACACTGCGTTACAGACTACTTTAAAGACTGTGCCTCCTCCATTTCTATTGATGTTTTATGTCCTCAGCACAGTCCGTTCCTTATATATTTCGCTGTTCTAATATCCTCAAATTAATCACAGATTCTTCTCAACGACTACCGTGATTGTATCTCGCTTATGTTTTCTATTCATACTGCAGAATCCATTTAAATTGTTAAAACAATCATATTTCAGATTTTTTTTTTTTTTGTTGGACATAAACTAAAAGGGAAAACAATAAAGTACACCACTTTCTGAATTATGCAAATGTAGTCTATTTTTATACCTGCACGCCTAAAACAAAATATTCTTCAGCGCTATAAATATTGGTTTATAGGTTACAGTAGTTTCCCGCTATTCATGACATAGGTTCCTTACATCATCAATTCCTGACTGAAGAGCTGAAAGCGTCAGACGCGAAAATTTTGAAGTTCCTAAATACCGGTTATCACTCCTTGGACGTAGAATTTCCTTATATATATATGGCTTTAAGTCTCGTCGACGTCGAGGTCATTAGAGGCGTGAGAGGACTTGTGCAAGGAACGGGAAGGAATTCGGACATGGCCTTTTGATGGAAGCATCCCGGCATTTGCCTTGAGTGATTTTGGAATCCATATAAAACCAAAATCTGGATGCCCGGACGGGGATTCGAACCTGCATCCTCCCTAATGTGAGGCCAGAGAGTTAAACGTTCACCCACCACGCTCGGTGCACATGTGTAGCATTTCCATCAGGTTAAAATTCATTCCCCACCAAACTGATGACATATCTATATGCGCTGTTACTTTTGAATTGCGGTACGCGCAACTAAGTGCAACGATCTGGAAAAATAAACAGTGAACTGAAACTTCTTTTCCCTGTTTTTGTATTTAGCATAAAATGCTCTCGGGTAACTAGCCGAGTTTTTTTTTTTTTTTTTATTTTATTGGCACTTGGATACAAGACCATACAGCCAGCACAAAGTTACATAATTATTACATTGTACTACTAAAGATTATGAGTTTCTTATAACACCATCTTCAAAACAATTTATAATTATACATCTAGAGATCATATTTTTTAAAAACACTTGAAGTTATTACAAAATAGTATATTATAGACAATAAAAAAAAAAAACCATACAGCCATTTAACAGTTTAACAAAGGTTCTTACGTCCATTTACGTAACTTGTCTATCTACACTTTTCCTTATCTCTATTAAGTTAAATTATTACAATCTTATTGAATCTAGGATACTGTTAATTTTGCCATGCTGGTTGTTGTGCTTGCGCGGATATGGGGTTGTGCTGTGGTTTGGGCTTTGGGTTTGAAGTATAGTCATTTCCTGTTTTAACTTCCAGGGTTGGCTAGAATTCTATCCCTCCATCTTTTAAGTATCTGGCGAGGATGTTAAGTACTACTCTGTTGTTGCTGGAAAGAAGGAGGGTTACGTTTGTCGGCAGGGGGAAGCCATTCTTGGCAAGATCTTTCATCATTTGGTCCTGGAGTTGTTGGTATTTATTGCATGAAAAAATTATGTGATTGATGTCTCCTATTGCCTGGTCTGAGCAGTCGCAGTATGGGGAATCTCTCAACCCTATTCGGTGTAGGTGGCTGGAACTAGCCGAGTTAACAGAGTGTTTTCACACGATATATCGGCAATCCCAATCACTGTCGCCATCTTCTGGTGACGCTCGGGTTAGTTGATTTATTCCGGCACACACTCCAACCATCGTATTTCCTGCATGATGGGGAATACTACGAACAGGTTGATGGAGTTGCCATGGGCAGTCCTTTATCGCCAGCTATTGCAAATTTCTTCATGGAGGACTTTGAAGACAAGGCACTAGCAAGCGCTCCCATGAAGCTCAGCGCTTTTTGCCGATACGTAGATGACACCTTTGTGGTTTGGCCAGGCAGGGACAACGCCAGAAGATGGCGACAGTGATTGTGATCGCCGAAATATCGCGTGATAACACTTAACTCAGCTAGTTACCCGATAGCATTTTATAAATTCTCAAAGCCGAGAGAAACTTCGTTCTTATATATTACTGAATACATTGTAATTTTCTGTTTTTAAAAAGTTCAATAATAAAAGCTCCAGAACATATATATCAAGCAAAATGGTAAATGAACATAACTTTGGAACACTCAATGGAATCAAATATAACGTTACTTTGAACCAAAAACGCGAAGAATCGTCTAAATTTCTAGATTGTTGTATCGCATATGGAAGGTAAACAACGCCAAGTAACTGGGTGATTCACACGGAGGCCCCAGACTAGCCGATGTGGGTCAGCACAGGTCATTTGGCGCCGTGGTGTATATCCTTTCTCGGACTGCGGGGAAAGCTGCCTCCCAATTATGCAAACTGAGATACCGCCTTGAACTAGAACGGAGCGGGGATGGATGATGAACTAATCGGGCTCAAGGCTGTCCCAGTATGGGCATGCGTTTCTCTCGGTCGCTGCCTGTTGCACAAGCAGTGGCATCTGGTCGCTTGTCGCCAAGCGGAAAGGCCTGGGTTCGTCTCCCATGCTGACATCTTGTACTGCGCGCCCATCACTGTGGAAACTCCCCGTATGATTCACCACAGCGTCACTGTGCGAGATCTGAAAACACACCTGTCGCATTGACCCAACTTACCATCCATTTTTCCTCAATTTGTGCGTCTATACATGGTTGTTTAACTTTTATATTCTAATGAATACGTATACAACAGCACTGTGCCCAATCATTTGACCCGAAATATCACCAGTCCAATATTTCATTAACAAAAACTGTTCAGTACTTCAGGCAGCTCGGGAGGTCTGAATATAGTTGGTTAAGATTTACATTATTGTACTGCTTTATAAAACGGCATGTTCCTCTGACTCGATAAATGTTTCATTTGGCTTGCTTCATTCAAACATACATTGAATAGGCCTCATCTCCACCAAACATGTTAAAGGAAACACACAGAGTCTGAAGCCAAGCACAGAAAATATAAAGCTTCAATACAGTCAACTAATTACTGCGAAAGTTGAAGATCTCCAACACTTTTTACATTATTTAACCGAACCAGGTGAAAAAGCCGCAACGTACGGATTTGGTATTCAATAACACTCCACTTAGGCAATTGATTTTTAATTTCTTAGCAATAGGTCGCAATTGCAGACTAAAAACTTTGCCATGAACTATCGTTAATTCACTTAAGGAAGCATGAATCTCCGGTAGTAACTGATTTATCACCCTAAAACCCATTTTTCCGGTTAACATCTCCGGTTTACAATACAATAGCAGAATACTAATCAGTTTCTACGCACTTTGTGATAAAAACAGAAATAAATATAAAATAGAGAGAGAACAATGCCGCGTCATTCATTTTTGACCACGTTATATTTTATGAAAACACTGAAGAGACAAAAGTTATGCGATAGCAAGATGAAAATATCCAGATGGCAGTAACACTGGAGAAGAAACTAGTAAATGTGACGTGCAGTGCCGGGACTTTCATTTTACTCTCGCGAGTCGTGATTACGGCCGCACGACGTGAATTAACAGGTTTTTAACGCGGAATAGTAGTTGGCGCTAGATGCAAGGGGCATTCAATTTCGGAATTGTTCACGATTTCAACACTCCTCAATCCAGAGTAAAGAGTAGGCTCTGAATATTTAATTTCTGGCATTACCTCCCGCAGTAACCGATAACGTCGTCTTAATGATCGACACCAATGACGACTGCGTCTAGGTGTCAGTGGAGACAGGCAACAATACGTCAAAACACTGAATATGGTACGTACGACAGACGTGTCTGTGCGAACAGTGAAGTGAAATCAGGCGTTGATGGGATACGGCAGCAGAAGACCGAAAGGAGTGCTTCTGCTGACGAAACTCCCTCTGCTGCAGCGACTCTCCTGGGTTCCTGAACATAGATAGGTTGGACCCTAAATGATAAAAATGGTTGTTTGATCAGATGAGTTGCCATTCCAATTGATAAGAGTTGATGGTGGGGCAGATCCCATAATGCCATTAAGGCACTGTGTAAATTGGTGGTGGCTCCAAACTGGTATGTGTTTGGACTTTGGTTTACCATTGACTGTAAATGGTTGGCAACAATTAGCTACTTGGAGACCATATGCAGTCAGTCATGGGTTTCATGTTCCCAAACAACTATGCGTTCCAGGACGACAATGAGTCATGTCACAGAGCCAAAACCGTTCCCAACTGGTTTGAGGAACATTCTGTAAATTTCCAGCGAATGATTCGGCCCTATAGATCAGCGGTTCCCAATTTCTTTTTGGCCACGGAATCCTAACTGATCATATATTTTTTGGTGGATCCCCATTTTTATTAGCGTAAGCTGAAAAACTATTCTCGCATCGGTAATTCGTCACAAACGGAAGCAGAACCATAATAGACTCCTCACGGCGCGATTGTGACTCTTTTCAACGAACATTTTATTTAATTCTAGGACGGAACAAGGAACCCTTGTGACCCTTCCACGCAACCCCAGGGTTCCGCGGACCACCATTTGGGAATCACTGCTCTAGATAGCCAGAGTGAATGAACTTCAGTCGAACATATCTGCGACATAATTGAAAGGTCAGTTCGTACACAACCTTCTGCACCAGCAACATTATCGCAATTATGTACGGCTGCATAGGAAGCATGATTGAATATTTCCTCCGCCGACTTGAGTCAATGGCGCGTCGAATTATTGCTCCTCGCTGGGAGAAAGAGGGTCGCACACGATATTAGGAGGTATCCCACAACTTGATATTTTGGTATATATACAATTTTGCTCAGGTCTTTATGTCTCGTCGACGCCGATGATTAGAGGAAGAAACGGATTGGGGCAAGGGAAGGGAAGGAATTCGGCCATGGTCTTTTGAAGGAACAATGCATCCATTCGCCAGCAGTGATTTAGGGAAACCATGAAAATAGGAATTCCTATGTTTGAACCCACGTCGTCCCAAACGTCAGAGCCGAACGTTACCACCCTCCCACCAGGTTCGGTGGTTAAATGTAGCTGCGTTTCAAGTTTTAATCAGGCTCTTTTTACTCATCGTGTTGATGGCGTCAAACTGGAAGTGACGACATTCGCAGGTCGCCGCTGAGCCGCCATGTGGCCGACATAGGATCCGGCGGAGCGTTCACCTTGGAGCCCGGTCCCTATTTCGGAGAATGATTCACCGCTTCTCGTTGATTCACTCTCTGTGGTGCGTGTTACGGTGGCCCGCACTCCCATTACCACAGCATTCTGACAAGTCCATTCACTCACCACACGCCGCATTGTTTGTTAATACAACAGACTTACATTCTCTTGTTTGGGCCCAACTGCATTATACCAATATACTCAGCTGAAAACATCGCTTGAAGTAACCACGAACACCTTCGATAGTAAAATAATGGCTCTGCGAATGTTTACTAACTAGATATGAAAGTTAACCGAATCTTTACTTCATGATTGCAAATGATTTAAAAAAAGCGAAACAACAATCAATCCCTTAATAAAGAAACTCTTAATACAACTTACTACGCAAAGCAAAATGACGTTTCAACCCCAGGCTGACTCGATAGTTTCCGATATGGAGTTTATTATAGGGCGCGTCGACAGCGGGAAGTCATCACTGTTAACTCAGAACTTAAAAATAAAAACCACGTAGGTACAATGGAGACTAATAAAAAATATGCGGCCAATACTCTGAACGTTAGATATTAGAATTAAATCCTTGAGAAGCTTTTGATATTAAGAGAGCGACATTCAACTTTAGTGTCAGTGAAATAAAGGATTATTATTTTGTGTCCTGAAACAAACGCAGCGTATTTAGCCAAATCTCAACCCAAACAGAAAATTTATTGGCCTTTTCGATAAAACACACACCTGCAATGTATTCAACGGCTGATCTGAATTACAGATCCACTGAAAAAGACCAATTTGAAATAGTGTTGCCCAAATGCAAGAACAAGACGAGACTTGGCCAGTCTTGGTCTTGGTCTTGCATCAATACACCTGGTCTTGGTCTTGGTCTTGCAAAAATGCAAGACCAAGACTGCAAGACCAAGACCGATTTTGGGCAACACTAGTGTTGCCCAAATGCAAGAACAAGACGAGACTTGGCCAGTCTTGGTCTTGGTCTTGCATCAATACACCTGGTCTTGGTCTTGCAAAAATGCAAGACCAAGACTGCAAGACCAAGACCGATTTTGGGCAACACTAATTTGAAATTAAGATTTATTTTAATTGACGTTAGAAATGCTTCAAGAAAATAAGGAGTATTTTGACATAACGCAGGTTTCTTCATTTCATTGATGCACTGAAGGAAATTACTTAAATGAATACATCCCTGAATCACAGATCCACCTTCTCAGAATATACGCCATTATTAGAACTAACGCACATACTGAACGAGGCGAGTGGAATAAGTTATTGCCCTTAATTATCCTCCATTCATTCCAGCCGAACTGAGTCAGCGGAAGCAGCATTTCCTCCTTCCATCAGAAAGCGGCAGCATCATGCCAATTACAAATCACAACCCGAAATATTCTGGGCGTGGCTTTCAATAGACTTATGCGCTTGTTCCCTACGTTTCGCCTGACTTGAGAAGAAACACCGAAACAACGACATCTAACTGCCAGAAAGATATTTAAGCTTCCAATTATTTTGCACCTCGAATTGATGTAAACATGTACAACATACCTGAAATGTTTTAACCAATTACCAACCAAACCCTGTGTTAATGCATCTCTTCGCAATTCACTGCAATTTGATGTACCATATTTTTTTTTCCCTTTTTTCAGAAATATAACGTAACATTTGACTCATGCCCTTTTCTATTTCCAAGATATTTCAATAGTATCGTGCATAATATACATGAACGCAATATAAATGCATAAAAATGCAGAATTTAAATCAAGTCAGAACCGCTGATCCACATAGCACAAAAATTAAGGCACCTGCGCAATTTCCGCTGTAAGATGCGGCAGGCAACAGGAAACAATAGTCCAAACGTATTTATGGGAGGGTTACATGAAGAAAAACCGTAGAGCTTCGGTGAATGGCTACATAATAAGATTTCAGAATACGGATCGAAAAATCTCCGGTTCCAATCTCCGAGTCTGCTGAGATTCAGAAGACTCTTAACCCGTGCATCTCTGACGTAGTTTAATGCTTCAGGGTTTCGTATTCAGCATAAACGAGTAGGTTCCTCTTGACCGGTAACAACAACCGGTTAAGCGGCTAAGGTAGAGTTGCATCACGCAACAGGTAGACAAAGTCACTAAATATTTCGGTGACTGAACAGTTAGAAGTATGTCAGTAAAGTCACAAGCACGATATTCCAGAAAGTTTCTTTCTCTCTCGGAAAAAAAGAATATACTAAGCATCTACTATTCGTTAGAGGGAAGAAAATTTAATCTGGACATTCTACTAGTTTTCTTCGCATTGGAAAATGGATTTG
The DNA here is from genome assembly GCA_031002005.1 of Vandiemenella viatica. NCBI lineage: Eukaryota > Metazoa > Arthropoda > Insecta > Orthoptera > Morabidae > Vandiemenella > Vandiemenella viatica. The sequence goes on from JARYHS010008074.1 coordinate 80,896,723, forward strand.
ACCGCACTGCCAGGAATGTCACTAGGACAGATCTTGAGAGAATACTAGAACTCCATATAACACTAACATTTCATTTATACAGGTAACGCCTACAGAAGCAAATACAAAGAGAAATTTAACATTTACTAAGGGATATGACAAGGGTGCAATTTGTCACCAGCATTTTTTAAAAATACTTTCATAGATGATCTTATAATCAAATGCAAACAGATCTAATCCCAGAATTCAAATTAGTGATACGTCGATTCTTAATCATTGCTCTTCGCAGATTACCAAACAAGAGTAAGACAAATTCCAGCGATCTGGTCAACTGTTTAAGCTACTAAGTAAGCAGTACAATCTGTAAAGAACACAATCCGTAACTTCCCGCCAGCAAAATAAAGGTTATAGCAATTAACGGAAAAAAAATGCAGGATACGCGCAAAAATCGTGAGAATATAATTTCCGAACAAGTAAGTCAGTTTACTTCCCCTGAGGTGTAAACTGAATGTATAGAGGGAACCAGATTTTGAAAAGAAACTAAATTTTAAAGCAACATGCGGCTAGATAATATGAAATTTCGGAAAGAAACTCAGAAAGATTTTACAAAGAAGCAGATAGACAAGAAACTAAGATGAAATAAGAATGGTAGATGCCGAGATGAGATTTCTAAGAACTATTAAGGGCTGTTTACTCTTGGACAAGAAGTTGAAAATATCAGGAAGCCACAAAATAACGTCCAGGAACAAACAGAAGTGGAGAAAACCTCTAGAAAGATTTGAAACTAGTAGATTTCTAAAATGCGTTCTTTAGTATCAACCCAGAGGAGAGTAGAAACGTGGACTTCTCAGCAAGCGATACAAAAACTATGCCAGAGTAGTTTGATTGACCTAGTCCATGGACGAAGAAGTATTTAGTTTAAAAAGCGACAGATTACACAGTACGCTGAGTCTTCAGGCAACTCCAAACTATGAAAGAATCCAATATACATAACCCACGACGTTCATGTTCGTAATTCACAGAAAACAATTAAGTAGGTCGCTATAACCAGAAACAAAGTATTACGTAATAAAAGAAAAGTGAACTGCTTACGAATCTGCGAGGAAAACTAGTCGGATTCGTGTTGCATCGGTTTTTGAAATATCTGTGTGTTAACGTGTAGCGACTGGGCCACCAAATGGCCTGTGTTCACGATTACGTCAGCGCGCTCACTCGGTAAACACAGCTCAGCCGGTCTGACAGCAAACGATACGCAGGCGAAAGGAACGTCCTATCTCCACCACCACGCATCAAACACACTCCTGAAAATACATAGCTCCTTCAATTCCTTATCTACCCAAGTTTCACAGCATCCAATAAAGAAATACGTAACTACAAATTCTTTTGTTCGGGTTTGTCGTGTTAAGACGAAATATGTATGCACAAGGAGTAAAACTGCCTTAGCTTATAGTGTAAACTTCTGTGCTAAACAGAGCTTGATAGATGAACGGTAACACTCTGGCCTGGCATTCAAATCGCCATCTGGACATTCAAATTTCGGTTTTCCCAGCTTTTCCGAAACCACTCCAGGCGAATGACGGGATGGTTCCTTCAAAATGCCATGGCCGAATTTCTCACCGTTTCTAACCCCCAGTCTTTTCCCGCTTCTAATTATCTCGATATCGACGAGGCCTAAAACCCATAAGCAAGAAAGAAAAACTCTGACCAGTGGTTATTATCTCGAGTTTTCTGGGTAATTGAAGTATTTCACTAAGAGCAGACTGGAAATTCCGAAGCAGAAGCAATCACCTTTGACAAAATAATGATGCAAGATGCCGCCAGCCTGACATGATCGTAAACATCTTTTCTGAAAAAGAATAGAAGTATGTCCGTTTCGAAAGTATAAACAGACTTACAAAAATCTTCACAACTCTGAAAAGTTCCGGATGTTCAAATGAAAGACTGCGTTCCGAACACGTGTACCACGTTACTACATAATAAAGCCGTGGCGTGTGGAGTTGGCCGTTTAAATTTTATTAAAGCGTGTCATGGAGTTTGGTCTGCCAACAAATTCTTACAGCTACTTTTAATCATTTCTATGAAGTCAGATGCAAAGCTATTATCGCGCATTAACGTTATTTTCAGTTGCTATTCTCGTCCAAGGTCTGTTGTCACATGTGAAGAAACCTGTACTGTTGAGTTATAACCAAAACAAGGGAGATTCTGAGAGATTATAGGCAGTAGTCGTTAACTGATCGTCCTATAAGCGCATTTAACCATACATTACTTCTAATTCTTAACTGTTATCCTGGTTACATCGGTGATACACATGCTTCACCATATGTTCCGATAATCCATATCTGGTATACTTCATTTAATAACTATTAGATGCATGTCACCTACTTTGCATTACGCGTTAAATCAGCGTATAGCAACAATTCTAAGTGACTTCGATTCCTAACGTCCACCCCAAGACAAATGTCATACACAGAAGTATGAAACCACACAATGAACACTTTCATAGCCGGCCTCGGTATCGAAGAGGCTAGAGTGGTAGCTCCGCGTGCCGAAGCTCGCCGGTTCGAATCCGGCCGCAGGAATGGGTGTTTACTGTTTATGTGTCTGTGAATGTCATGTCCGTTCTGTGGTGTGTCTAATTAGCTAGAAAAAAATCATCAGGCTGGCTGTATGGCCTAAGATGCCCAAAGCCATTAAAAAAAACTTACATAATCCCATCCAATCAAATTCTGTGGCAAATCTGATTCAATCATTCTACTGTCATCATAGATTTTCCACTCCAGCCTCAGGTATGTGCCATGACACCACTTCTCTTCCAGTAACTTCTCCCACTACGAACTGCGACTTTCCAGATCTTTTTTTAATTGCCTTATCCAGCTATCTCGTGGTCTTCTTGTTAGTCTTTTACTGTAGCAAGCAAATTTTTGGTTTCTTTTCACCGCAATAGAACAGAAATCCACTACAACCATTAACATTCCTCAGTAGAAATTAGTTCCAGATTTCTATTTGCCCTATCGTAGAAGTTTAACATCAACTAAACAGCAGAAAGGAGAGGATCTATTGTCATCCCACCTAGCTTTTACATCATCATGTAACTTTATTTGCCGAATAGATCAGATATATCTAACTTATGGCAGTATCCTCATAATTTTAGACTTGCTCATGAATTCACAATGGAGCGTTCTTTACGTAAATTCCTTAGAACATCACTTTGGGATAGAATCTATGAAATATATTTCTGCTACTCCTAACAGTAAGCTCATCATGGCATCATCATGATCCGTTAATGATTATCACCACTCAAAAAGGGTGTTATGTTTAGCACCAAAGTGAAAACTTGGTTTCTGTAAACCACAAATCTGATAAACTACTTGTCGACGACAAGGAGAATGTCACTGCTTCCACGCGTAAGGCTTCTTGGCAAGCAGGCGATGGAGAATTAACAGATAGAAGACTGTCCATAGTTACAATCCTGTATTTGCGGATAATCTTGAAGGAATGACTGCATTCCCAACGTGAGTTATTACAATGTGAGCTCACTTCCAAACGAGGACGACGGACATGTGTGTGCATAATAGAGGACAATGCGCGGAATGTGCTGCGCTTGCCCTCGCAGGCTCAACTGGAGCGCCTTGCGCAATCTCACAGCCCACAAAGAAAGGTGGGACCACGCCACTGCAGTGCTTTCCAGCCAACACTCGATGTTAACCAAAGGCGAATGTGAGTACAGTAATATCAAAGTATGCCAGCACTCGCCTCAATAAATAATTCAAAAGAGTCAAACCTTACAAAGCAATTTTATCTTTAGCCTAGACTGATGAACTTACTTTGATCATCCGTCCCTTCCTACCATAAAAGACCGAAAAGATTTGTCCGACTAACCTGCATTCCGGCCAAACAATTTGCGAGGCCGAAGGAAAAAGTATAGTCCAACATCCACATACTACGAATAGCTTGCGATTCATTCTCAATTTTATTTTTAAGCTAACTTTCGTCCAAGACTTCGTCCACTTGGAAAGAAAAATCAGTCATTTTGTCGCCAACCTGCAAATCATTTTTCCCTTTTATGCCAAAACCATTCAATAACTTGACGGCATTACTACATAATGGCCAACCGATAAGCTTTAAAAATGATTACCCAACACTTACTGTAATAACCTATAGATGAAATTACATAGTGTTTGAAATCTAAATTTCTTCCTTCACCCCCAGCGACGTTTCTAGTCACCGATTCAAGTTTCGACTTAGCATCAGGCAATTTTAGGGTGGGTGTTTTGACATACTTAACAGGAATCAAAAACCCAAATGGAAGTTGACTTTGTACTCTGAATGAACTAATGCAGTTTAGAAAGCAAATAAAATACGTGAAACTAAAACTGATGATAGAACTTTTTTCACAAGATTTCATCACAGGCATCAGTTATAAAGAAACAATTCCCGCGTTAATACCTGGACTGATTCTGGGAAAATATTGAAAACGGTCGAGGTCAGTAAGGAAGGTCTGTCTGCTAACTCATGTTTTGTCCACACTTATTGGGACATACGGAGGAGCAGTCATGCTTCGAAACTGTTCCGCGGTTTCGACCAAGCTAAAAATCCATCCCGTCACTCTTGTACCAACCTAAACTCACCTAGATTCAGGTGATCCACAAGCTTATAATAGAGTTCGTTATACTATTACGCTCATGCTTATTTATATACACATCTGTTCTCCTCCTAAACATCCTGCCTACAGCCAATGCGATAAAACCAACTGTAGGTCTTTTTAACTCCTAACCTAACTAGAAACTTTTCTGTTAGTACTGTAAGTGTTATGATGTTAAAAAGTCTACTTCCGATGCTGGGATCAGGATCTCGTCAAGATGATTAATTTTTTCTCCCTAAAACACTCAATCAAGATAGCCAGTAATAAAGCAGCGGTGGGGCTTGAGTTCATGCAGATCACCTGTTACAGAAGTCAGTCCGCGTGGAACTTCAGCCGAACAGTTAATTTTGCCCTTTTTTTATTACTTACTCCAGTAAATGTCTTAACTATAACCATACCTCTAATCTGTCCAAAAATTTCCTTATCTTGAACGTAACTGGGGATGCTGATTATTCTAAATTAGCGGTTGATTGGTACACGACCCACTTTTAAGTAAAAAAAAAAATTCGCGACCCACCTAATATGAGAGTCTAATATCAGAATGGGAACTGTTGTTTGACCTCGACACGTTGTAGACTATCTTATCCAACAAAAACGAAAATTTTCGTACAAAGGATATACTATCAACAAAAACAAGAATTCATAATACATAAAACATATTATAGACCGGGTGAAGGCAGCACAGATCATCATCTCATCTGCTGAAATTCCACGATTAGAAGTAATTCGGTCAGCATATTAAAATGCAACTGGTCTGCCAAGTCGCTTTTTGGTGGAAACCACCTACAGACCAGATTTTAGTGGTTGGTTGGTATGTTTATCATTGTGTTTTACTGCACCCAAATGTTTTAAAATACGGGAGCAAGAAATAGATGAAATAAAAGATATATATTTTTTGGCAAAGCCTCGATTGTTCCACGACCCACCAAAACACACCAGTGGGTCGCGACCCATAATTTGGGAACCGCTGTTCTAAATCATAACAAATGAATATTTCTAGAGGAATAACTGTCGATAGAGATTATGGTTAGCAAATTTTCCTGGAACTCCACGTTTAGCAGTTTGTTGTTAGCATCGCCTTCATCGAAAAGGTGAACACACTGCCAAAGAATGGAGGAAGCATCGGCCCTCCATGACGTATATTACGAAATTTTTACAGTGTTCGGAAATTACTTCAAAAATCCGAAATATGGATGGCCTAAATCAAACGACGGTGCTGAATACGGTCCCGGCACAACTCAAGTAGCTCAGCTAAATTTCATCCGCAAAACTTCAATCCATGTGAACGGAAGAGAAATACTATGCAAGTCCACAGGACTACAGAGTTCTTGTCATACACGTTATAAAGCACCAAACAGGCGGTGCAGGTGTTCAAGTAATAACGCACCAGGCATGGGGAGGAATGGATAATAGAAATGACACGGCTGACGAATGAAACGTGCCAGCAACGTCAACAGCCAGTCCATTGCAATAGCTAAAAGCTTGTCAGAAAAATCGTCATTTTCTAAGACTTGCTTGTTAATGTCTGATTGTATTTACTATAATTCATTCCAAAGAACATAAGCAGCACCTGGCCTTCATTACTTATAAATTAGTTCTGAAGCTTAGAAAGTGTTTACCCTTCCCCTCTCACACTGGAATAAAATTTCGCATACCACAGGTTCCTAGATGAATCTAGCGAAGATACAGAGGTAGTGCTATACCATGTTGCATGTGGCTGTATATGTAAATGGCTGAAAGAGTTTCAGGTTTTTGCAATGAGACTATCTCCAAGCGAAAGCTTATCATATGATTCAGCATATCAAACAAACAACTGACAGGAGATCCAGATTAATGAAAGTCCAGTTGGTGGCAGTTCTGCATCAGAATGAACGTACACCGTCATTTGTAGAAACCAAATACTATTACAAATCACAAATATACTCATAATATTAAGTCACGAGCCCTTCAGAATCTTCTACTCCAGATCTTTCAAGAATCTTGCGTTAGAAGTCCAATCCGAGTCCAAATTTGAGCTTAAAGTTATCAGAAACTCATGAATAGGATAATCTGCTACTAATCCAGGTTGAATTTACTTTAGGCACAAGCCAACAAATCTGCTCTAAATTGTGAAAGTTGGCATAAAATTATCTCCATGCTGCACAATGATTTTTTTTCTTATGACTTTACACCTCGTCGACGTCGATGTCACTAGAGGCGGAATGGGACTGGGGACAAGGAACTGGAAGGAATTCGGCCATGGTCCATTTGAAGGAAGCATCTCGGCATTCGCCTGGGCGATTTGGGGAAACTATGGAAAACCCAAATCTGGATGGCCGGATGGGGATTTGAACCGCCGTCCTCCGGAATGCGAGGCCAGAAAGAGTTAACCTCTCACCCACCACGCTCAATCTGCACAATGAAACAAAATGGCAACGACAAAGTCGTAGAATATATCCCAACCATTATTGAAGTTAATGTTAAAAATAGGGTAGTATGACTACCGTCTAACTTATATAAGGAATGGTTACCTAAATTAGACACAAACGCACATTAACCTTCTACACAAGCACATGTACCAGATCTAAATTCAATTAAGGCCTACTCAGCTCGACTGGAAATCATACAGGAAAGTAACAATTTATTATGTCCAAAACAAGAGGAATATTGACATATAAAAAATGTGGACACACTGTTGGAATGAGCACTACACAATCCACTATAGTAATAATATTATTATTTATGTTTTTTGCTTTTGGATTTATGCCTCGTCGACGTCATTAGTGACGGGACAGGACTGGAGCGAGGGATGAGAATGAATTCGGCCAGGGCGTTTTGAAGGAACCACCCCGGGATGGGGAAAACTACAGAAAACCCAAATCTGGATAGCCGGAAAGGAACTCGAACTCGCGTCCTTCCAAACGCAAGGCCAGAGCATTACCGCTCACTAACAACGCTCGGCCTCGAAGATGACCAATTTACAGTGGTGATCATGATGATCAATGTAATATTTCTACGAAGAACAATTAAAACAAGGTGAGCAGCATGTTCATATAAAGCAGTTCCACCGAAGAATCTAAAAACACTGCGGAGAATTATTACTTGCATATAACTTACTTTACCAAGTAAGTTGAGAAGTTTAGCTTTTAGAAGTCATTCCGAGGATAATTTCACAAAGCTATGCTGGACAGATGTGCTTTTCCAAGCGACCGAGGCTATCTTCGGTTTGGGCTGTCACCTAAAAATAAAGGTGCAGGAGTCAATGTCTGCAGAGTAGCTGAGTGGTATGTACCACGCCTATGTTCAACAGGTACGGAGAAGGAGATATGGAGAGTTCAAATCTCAAGCAGAGAGACATCTTAGTTTCTACGTCTGCAAAATACCCGTTGGAGAACTCCAGGAATACCATAAGCTGATCTTTAACGGCAATTCAAGTTTCCAAATAACCCTCAGACCCCCCACCCCTCCCCTGAAAGCGGAACACTCCGTCGTAAAATATATTTGTGTTTAATTCAAAAATAAAAAGTTGAATGGCCCAACCACTGGAGCTCATAAAATGAAGGTCTGCGTTTATCTACATGACATAACCAGGTCCCACGCCTTTAAAATTACTGAGAATAAACGCGACATGTTACACTAACAGCAGCCACTTGAAAACTATGTTAATTTGTTTATTACTGTGCAAATACAGGCTTTCTTAAATCCGAAGAATAGGAACTATTCTTGCATCATACCATATTTGGATCAACTACACCGGCGATCTGTTCAAACCCACACATATCCGACATAAATGAGTATATAATCAAACTCGTAAACCTCTACTCATCCATTCTCATTCACCTTAGGACCTACAGGTAGTTTTCTAAAAGAAAGCACTGCGTTAATAAACATTCGGTGTCAACTAAAGCTCGAAGCTTTGTTCACTCAGTACTATAGGCCTATACAGGGAAGGCTTTTACAAGGTTTTTAATTTTATAGGTAAAATTTATACCAATTACTAACGCAAAGTAGACAAAATTTCAAAGGACAAATATAACCATAAATAAATACGCGAGTTAGCATATATCCAATTCAATAAGTATCCTGGATACCTGAATTACTTTCTCGCTCAAGCGAAAACCCGATACTGTAGATTTTTAATTATTCTATAAGACAACGAAACGTTGACCATATCTTCACGTCAGGTAATACTACACAATGCTTTAATAACAGAACTTCAAGGAAAAAAAGTGAAAATGAACCCGTATTCTCCACCAGAGATCGGACAGCTGACACTTGACCCAAGAAGTGTATCTGAATTACCCGACTCTGAACGAAAATCGTCCTTGACGGATCTCCAAGACATGATGGCAATTACATACAGTAACTCAAGACTGGTACACATAACTGCAACCAAAATTTATATTTCCAAGACTTGAGATCTACGTCAGTAAAGCTGAACTTAATTTTATTTTACTTGACATCTGCAAATCTTCGAAAATAAAACTCTAGGTTTACCCATTCAGTTAATTTGAAAGAATCGATACATATAGGCTACTGGCGGTGAGACCTGGATAAATATTGATGGAAAATTTAGAAACAGCAGATGAAAAGGAAGAGAGGACCATAACGACAAATTATAAATAAATTTCAGACGTAAGGGAGTTAGGAACGTATATATTTGTAGATATGAGAGTGAAGAACTGGAACAAATTGCCCAAGGCGCTGTCGGAAAATATACTTCAGTATGTGAAGGATTTCAAGGCGAAAATATGTAAAAAAAAAAAAAAATAATAGTAACAATGGAATTAGTTATGTAGGGGAACTGTCACCGAAGAATTAGCTCCATCGCAATTAATGATAATATAGCATGTCACAACACCGCTATTTTAAAGAAAGTTTTAACAAGTAAATAATTGAAGGATTCATGTAAGCTTGACGTTACGCTTTTAGTTTCGTATTCCCTTGACCTCTAATACGCGACAAAATGTGCCAGTATGCAAAAGCTGACGCCCTTGGGAGGAAGGGAAGCCTTATTGGCACCTGAACAAGCCTCGCCCACACGATATTGCACGCCACAGCACCGGCGTTCCAACATCAAAATTTACTTATAGCTCTTTGAAAGAATATTGGCTAAGGTCATTCCAGTGGGAAAATCTGACTGCTAGCTGTTCAAGAAGAGATATTGACAAAATTTTAGCCATTATAAATCTATGTGCAAAGAAAATTAAGCATGAAGTTGCATTATTAAAAAAAAGCAAGAAACTAAAAAAGAAAGTTAAATACGATTAAAAACAAACCAAAGTTATAAACATAACGAAACTATCACATTAAAAACAAACTGAGCAACTACAATAAAAGCTTGGAAAAAAAATCTACAAAAATTACTAAAAGTATACAATATTAAAAAAATGAATTTTTAGACTTCAATTAATAATTCAAACAGATGACACTGTAAGACATATTTTAATCTTACACTCATTAAAAAGTTCTGTTTGAAACAACGGCAATGAGAAGTAAGTCAACAAATAAAGGGTAGTGGCCATCCAAAATACTGCATAATTATGAAATTATTATTTTCTTCTGCCTTCAACTCCGGTATATGACAATTCAGTGATTAACAACTACAAATTTTGTTACACTTTATCAATGAAAGCTGATTAAAAGTTCAATTTCAAAAACAAAAAAATGTTTGTAAACATGACACGATACCTCCAGTTGTGCAAGTTACATCTCATTAACTCTACAGTTTAGAAGCATACTTTATTTACTACGATACGGTGTAATTTTAAAGCGGATAGCCTACTGTTTTTCTGACGTAAGCAAAACTTATGGTTTTAGTGCCGCCTTGAATAGCAAAGTTTCTATCCCCGCATCTTCTGCCTTATTTTTCTAATTGGTAATCTGAGCGTTGCCATTTGTTTGCAAAACATGTAAGGTATGATATGTGTATTTGTTTTTGAAATGCGTATTTTATGAGGCAGAGATTTGGGACCCTTCCAGAATTCACAAAAAATTGTGGCAAATCGCCTAAAAACCGCTCTAAGGAGGGCCGGTATGCTGGTATCGGGATTTGAACATGAGCCCTCGTGTCTCCCTGATCCAGTGTGGACGCGAGCATCCAGACTGGAAGGTATTGGAATTATTGAATGTTGTTCTCAGCAGCAATGTAACTGGCTGATCAAAGTTGTCTCCCTTAACACTATTACAAGTAATGCAGTCATGGTAGAGAAAGTACTGAACTACTCCTGCAGAGTCCATAAAATATCTACAAAGCTAATAACGGTTGAGTTAGTGTGTCAGTGTATAGATGGTAATGCTGTTTAAATTGAACACTGTATAGCATGAAGTGAGTGCTGTTACTGCAAACACGGATTCAACAAAAAATTAAGAAAAGAATTAGACCTTTATAGTGTATTTCATCACAGTCAACAGTGGTTACTGCAGGAAAATGTAATAAAAAGAATACAACTGTAATTCCACAGTTTGGCAACCTATTCTATAAAACATCTGTACTTGCTCACTTAAGTCCTTGCTTTAAGGACCTGGTAAATCATTCCTACACTTGTTATACATAATCTCCAAATGGCTAAAAGTCACAATACTTGCAACCCCTTGGTAATGTGTACTATAATAGAAAAATCAAAGAGTGTTAAGAGCTTAAACTAACATAAATGTAAGAAGAAAGCAGGTACTCACATATATGAGGCCAGAGTAGTATCTGTCTTTCAGATTGTGCAAGACAGAGGCTTCGTTGAGACAAGTTAATTCTGCCATATCCTCCACCTTATCGAACTTCGGAGGGTTCATCTTTTGGATGTCATCCTTAGCCACAAGGACGCGTTTGCCGGTGTCTTGAATTTCCACTTCCACTTCATCGCCACGTTCTCCTTTGATGCCAGCAGCCACGAAACCGGATGTGTTTCATGAGGAACCCAGACCAGTCTTTTTTGCGTCCATTCTGCTTGGGTGGCGGGGTCATTGAACATATTTCTATCAACAGAAAGGTATTTTAGCTCAGGATCCTGCCGGTCTAGCTTTGTATCACTGTCCGCCATGTTTGCGTTTTATATCGTGTAAATCGTTATGTAGATACTGAAGAACACGCCACACACGCACTAATGCTAATAAAACACAACAATTAATCTGGAAGACCGATGTGTGTGATTTGGTAATCACAAAAACACTACAGTTATAACAGCATACGTGTCCACCCAACCTCACTGCCTGACAGTTAGGGGGAGAGTGCACAACTAAACCGTTGCTCTGGCTCGACAGGCCGACGCCCGGAGAGTAGTTCCCTTACCAGCCGCCAACGGCGCTCTTGTATGGGCCATGTGTGCGTACCGTGTATATTGTCTCTGCCGTATCGAAAGTCTTTGTTCAATTGAGGAAAAAATTGCTAATCATTCATTGTATGAGCATCAGTACAATGATACACGTCCGGGAAGGCAGATTCCCTGCAAATAAGAATTTCATACTAGTTTAGAGTTTGTTTAAGCGGCAAACTGTTGAGTGAATTTGTCTAAATAGGAAAAACTTGTTCAGTTGCTTCAGTAATTAATTTATAACACGCTACTGTCTAGCGGATGGCCGATATTCGTTAATATTTGCTTTTTTGGAAATTACTTTGCTTCTTAAAAAAATAATCTTTGATTCTGGTATAACGATTAAAAAGAAATAATAATAAAGGTTTAGAAGCCCTACATTAGTGATGCTCAAAACATGTGATACAGAACTGAATATTTAAAGTGACTATTATAATAAAATGAAGTGAAAACTACTGTTTAGCAACAATATCCAAAAGGAATTATCCCCATTTAACCAGTACAAAAAATTTTTCCCATCATGCAGAGTGGCTTGGGGCGATTCATGAAGTCATCATTTTGCTGATTAAACAACATTACCAGAAATTTACGTACTATCCGTAACTGGACTCGAATTTAATGTTAGGGCACGTTTCTAAGGGTTGCAGACTAATAGTTTCAATTTCCAAGCATTTCGAAACGGATGCGGATATTGTATCCACTTGAGAGCTGCTGTTTGAACTTTTACAACGTTACACCTCAGGTGATTACTGACTGCAATTACACAGAATAATGGTCATATTTTAATGCTCTTCAGTTAGCTGAGTGATGATTTGAAACCATGACAAAATGAATAATATTAAACAATAAAACACAACTCTACAACAAACCTCTAAAATATAAGACTAGACAGCTATGATTACAAATAATATAATTAAGTAAGTTTCATAACGGTAATTAACATTGTTTTACTCAATATCATAATATATCAATTTAGCGTTATGTCAAATAAGTTTGTAAATAAAATGTAAATGTTAAAATAGATTCGTCGCTGATGATGCCTCGAGGAGAGGCGAAACGCGTACGGCAATAAACCTACATTATACAGTTGTATTGGCGTTATTTTATGAATTAATTAAGTAAGGCTCATCTTCTCTGTCATGTCTGCTTACTTGTAAATTCTGCAAAAATCGTTGTTGACATGCACTTTTACAGCTCGAACTCGTCAGCATAAAAATAATACCTTTCCCAAATCAGTGTGGCTGCTTGTCCATTGGGTATTTTAATATTCATGATTCAATTTGCCAGTTTCACTTTAGTGCTCTGGATATTTTTACATACCAACAATTTTTTCCTCAATTTTTTTTTTGGAGAAGATTAATGTAAAACAATTATATGACCGATATGTTTATGGAAAAAATCTATCATGAATGAAGGTGTTTTACTAACACCAAGCGGCTGGGAACCTTAAAAATGTTATACCTATTCATCTGCGAAGCATTAAACGAAATGAGACAAGTTTTCAATTATTATAATAATTTTGTAAATACTAAAATCTTTTCGGGTCGAAAGTCAGCCAAATTTGGTTAGCATGAAAAGTACCGAAAATCGGATGGCTGTTGCCAAACGGTAGGTAATGTATTAAACGTTACCTTGCGTTGTAAGAATATTAAAGAATAAACACAACACTACAACCAAGCCTCTAGAATATAAGACTAGACAGCTATAATTACAAATGATATAATTAAGTAAGTTTCATAACGGTAATTAACATTGTTTTACTCAATATCATAATAAAACACACCGAAGTCGTGCATGTCTGACATGGAACAATGCAATTACAGTACTAAATTTCGTAATAAATTTATTCGTTTTTAGAATATATATTAAGAAGTATTTAAGCAAGGAAAGAAGGGAAAAAACTTCAGACAGCATAAAAATCCCACAATTTAACATGATCAAGAGGTTCATAAGTTATCCTAAGAATTCCAACAGAAATAGTAAAAACGGGACTTTAAACACCAAATAACACGATAAGTTGTAAACATTATTGTGTATGTTAATCACTGTAAATATTGGGCTACTGTTCACTGCGTTCTAGAACAATGACACAGTTGTGAATTTAAATACGCTCCATTCAAACACATGTGTATACAGTAATCGTCTGGCAACAATAAAAACCAGCGATAAGGGCATAGAACCAGTAGTATTTTTTTTTTTTTTTTAAATCTTGCAATGTTTGCTGGTAGGGGCTCAAGGGCTCCCTGAGCTTGGTAGCTCTGTTGGTAGCCCCCTGAGCTGAGCCTGCTGGCCCCCTCAACTTGGGGACCCCGGTGAACGGCACCGCCTAGCGCTCCGATAGCTCTGCCATTGCATAGAGCCATAGACAGCGGAACGTAGTGTTAAATTCTCCGGTCAGTTGACCGGCGAACATTATTTTGTTACTTGCTTTGAAGCTAAAATTGAACGTTAAAATTTGGTATAATATAAAAAATCTTGATGTTGCCGGGAACAGGTGCGAGAGGCTTATTGTAGATACACTGGAACCACACTTGCCACCAGTTTTAGAGCTTTCTGTAAGACCTTTATAACTGAAACGGTTACGTTGGTGCAAGTTCCCACTCTACTTCACCCCTAGGGGCCTTCCCCCATCACGTGGAGGAGAAGTTTGGTCATGATAATGAATATCAATAATAATTAATTATGCTTACAAAGGTCTAGTAACGAGGGAAGTTGTAATTTCTTGCTTAGTAGTTTTTTTGTTTGATTTTATGGCTTTATAATGGATAGAGTGCAAACACTTGTAATTTAAATGGTTTTTGTTGTTTGGGCTTTGGGGTGCGTCAACATTGCAGTTATTAACACCCTATTGTAATTTAAATTCCTAACTCAATATCAGTATTTTAATGTTTATATCTAACAAGTCTGATAAAATCTGTAATATTTATGTATACTGAATTTTGTAGTAATATGACGGAGACATATCTTCGTATAAGTAAATCTCTCATTGGAAACATGTTTTCTTTTTTTTCTTTTCTTTTCCCCTTAGTGCTTTACGCCTCGTTGACCCACGGGTGGGATAAGATTGGGGATAAGAACCGGAAGGAATTCAGCCATGATCTCTGAGGGAACGATTCCGACTTTCGCCTGGATTGATTTCGGTAAACCATAGGAAACCGAAATCTGGAAGGCAGTACGGGGATTTGAACCCGCGGCCTTCCGAATACCAGAAGTTACCGCTCAACCACCGAACTCGGTATGGGAGTTGCAGTTTACTTGATAACAACAAATACGAAATGATCGTCAGAGCTATGTGCTACGTAGTTATTCATAGAAGCCATTGAGTATAGTGAAGTAGGGTGTCCAGTTTCTTTGCTCCGTGCGTCTAAAGAGTTTTTATGAGTGTGAACAGGCCTTTCATGAGTGTGTTCTGCATGTACAGACAAATGAGCGGAGAGGGTGAAATTTAGTGCCGGCCCACTCTGGACCAAAGAGGCCACCAAGATTTAAACCCTTATCAGACGGAATAATGTATGCTCCCAACAAATAGTTTGCGAAGAGGTTTGAGTTTTAACTCAGTCAACTGACTGAACACCGTATGATGACAATTTCTTCCCCACAGAAGCTTTCGAACCCGTCAAGCGCAAGCCACTGTCACAGTGTCTTAGGAGGCATCCATAAATTACGTGAGATATTTTTCCGGATTCCCCTCTCCCTTCTGATGAAACTTCCTGAGATCTGGTTCACCTCCCCCCCCCCCCCGTCTCTGGTAGAACTTGTCCGAGAGACCCCGCCCCCCCTCTAGAAATCGCCCTCGCAACTTTTTGAGACTTTTTTTTTTTAGGTCTCACCCTTCCAAAAGCCGGTTAAACAACCATTTTTCGATGAAATACCCCCCCCCCCCTAAAATCCTACTTTCGCGTAATTTGTGGCCTTTTTTTTTTAGCTCTACAGTTCAACAAAAATTTCCATAACAAAACCTCACGTAAGATTTACGTTGACTCCCCCCCTCTCCCTTGGTGAGATTTCGCCGTACCCCCCCCCCCTATTTCACCTCCCATAATTTATGGATGCCATACCCTCTTACCCGCTTGGCATCGGTGGTTGGGATTCCTGGTTAAACTATAGGTCCAGCCACGACACACGACACAGACGGTATGAGAGGCTAATCGAAACTCCTTTGAACTACCATTCTGCCTCTCCTGGTCAAAAATGCCATATGCATTTAATTTTTTTTTTTTTTTTTTTTTTTTTTTTTTTTGTTTACAAGGCAACTGAACATACGAGGTGTTTAAGTAAGTACCGTTTTGTCACGCCGTGGCTGCAGCGCTACGGTCGGCGTTCCGCGCATGCGCACTGGGTACCTGCATCTCTTGCCTACGCACTAACGCCATTACAGTCTAATTCTTCCTTGTTTACGTTGTTCACTGAGTGTTTAAGATGCCTCCGATAATCGTGAGTCCCGCCGACTGTGAAGTACGGGAAGATTTCTTTGTGCTAAAGGCCTAAAACCGATCGATATTCATCGTGAGATCTGTGCAGTTTACGGACAAAACATTATGAGTGATGGAATGGTGAGAAAGTGGGTTAGAGCATTTAAAGATGGCCGCACAAATGTGCATGATGAACAACGGAGTGGGCGTCCTACGTCGTTAATGAAAGTTTGGTGCAGAAAGTGGACAATAAGGTGAGAGAAAACAGACGCTTTACGATTTCCTCTTTGTGTGATGACTTTCCTAATGTTTCTCGTCGTATTTTGTATGGCATTGTGATCGAGCACTTGAATTACCGAAAATTGTGCTTACGTTGGGTACCTAAAATGTTAACGGATGTGCACAAAATCAAACGTTTAGGCAGTGCATTGACTTTCCTTGAGCGGTACCACAACGATGGTGATGATTTGTAAAGCCAAATTGTTACGGGCGATGAGACATGAGTGGCCTACGTCACACCTGAATCAAAGCAACAGTCCATGGAATGGCGGCATTCAGATTCACCCAAAAAAGTGAAGTTCAAGCAAACGATTTCTGCCCGGAAAATCATGTGCACAGTTTTTTGGGACAGAAAAGGAGTATTGCTTGTAGAATTTCTGCCTCGTAATGAGACAATCAATGCAGCAGCTTATTGTCAGACATTGAACAATCTGCGCCGTTCAATCCAGAACAAAAGACGTGGCAAGTTGAGCAAGGGCATCGTTTTGCTGCATGACAATGCCCGTCCACATGTGGCTCATCACATCTTTTAGATGGGAAACTCTAGATCATCTTCCGTACTGCCCTGATCTGGCACCCAGTGACTACCATCTGTTCCTGCACTTGAAGAAACACCTGGGCGGTCAGCGTCTTGAAGACGATAACGAAGTCAAAACAGTTGTGATGCAGTGGTTAACAAGTCAGGCGGCAGACTTCTATGAGGAGGGTTTTCAAAAACTGGTACTACGTTATGACAAGTGCCTCAATATTGAAGGAAATTATGTAGAAAAGTAGAGTAAGGTACAGGCTTTCATGTAAAATAAAATTATTGATATATATTTGCACGTCTTTTTTTAATTTCAAAACGGTACTACTTAAAAAAACATGCCTCGTATATATAAGAAACTACCAATCATTCAGCGTGAGAGTTAAAATTTACATCGGCTAAAGGTAAAAGCTCGTGTGGTCGTAATGACCTGGTGACAGGATTTTTACTGCCTGGGAAATCCACTCCTTTTGTGGCTGCATTAAGCCAATACGGTAATTCTACTGGTGTACGGCACCTACAGTGTAACATGGATTCCGAACCAAGCTTCTGGCTTACTTCACATTGCACAGCAAGCTGTACCTGAGGTGAATGTCGGGTTAAGGGCCTTTGAAAATCGGAACTGAGACCGGGATTCGACCCGGGACCTTTCGATCTCCAGTCAGACGCCTTAATCACTGAGCCATCAGACCGCCCTTTACATCGGCTATGCAGAACCCTTTGGGGCTTTCCATAGGCGCATATTCCCTGTTAGTGTCTTAATGTATGTCAATTTTAGACAACCGAACCTCGTAGGCGGGCGGTTGATTCTTGGACCTGGCATTCGGGAGGACGCCGATTCGAAGTGCGGTAACTATACTGTTGAGGCCTGTGTAATATTCATCGGAAGGGAAACCCCCCTCAGTGACGAATCTAAGGCGGCGGGCAGGGAGCGGGGTGGAGGGGGGGGGGGAGAGCAAACCGGGGCCCACCAAATTTGGACGCACGAGCGACATTTTTTTTGCTCTACTACTGCCCCGGGTGGCGACAATGCCTAGGGGCTATTGTTGGACGGGGGCCCCTTCCGGCTGGGACTCGTGGCATTTTGCCCGTCCTGCCACCCTAACGCCACTGTTTGCAAGCAGGCTTTCCTGAAATGGTTCCAGACTTTGATATGACCACTGGGAAAATATGTCAAATCCCCATGAGAGTATTTTGAATAGGATTTGGGTTTCTGAATTCCAGGTGAATAACTACACTTTTTTGCGGTCGAAGACACGTCGCTGTTTAAACAGACCACGTATACCAAACGTCAGTAAGGTCACTCCATTCGATGATTAAGTTGATATAAAGCGAAAGATCATCATGAGCCTAATTTGTGGCTACAAATTCTCATGAGTGATGAATTGCATCTTACCTTATGGCAACCCAGTTGTGAGTACGATTCTTTCCAAATTGTGTTGAACCGCGTTTGAGATTTAGCGAAATAAGGATTTATCACTACGATATGGACCAGGCTCACAGTTTCCGTACTTGAATTTGAATTCTTAAACGGAGCATGGTGGGTGAGTGGTTACCGCTCTGGCCTCGAATTCGGGAGGTCGGCGGTTCGAATCCTCGTCCAGGCATCCAGATTTGGGTTTTCCATGGTTTCCCCAAATCACTCCAGGCGAATGCCGGGATGCTTCCTTCTAAAGGCCATGGCCAACTTCCTACCCGTTCCTAGTCCCCAGTCCCATTCCGCCTCTAATGCTTCGACGTTGACGAGGCGTAAAGCCCCAAGTAAAAAAAAAAAATGAATTCTTAAAACATTATGTACTTTCACAATATAGCAACGACGGATAGGTTTTACCGGAGTGTAGTAAACCGTAGGACATCACTGTTAAACTCGCATTTATGAGGACAAAGCTTCAAATTCATTTTCTTTTATCATGATTACTCTAAATCAGCCTGAATCCGGAAAAGTTACCCAAAATTATTCAATGCCTTATCTTTCACTTTCTCCTTTTTCTTCCACCCTAACGTCTAACAGACGATCTAATCTACCGAAAAACTTCGATATGGTGTGAATTATTCTTATTAGGTGCTGCGCTACTCTGTTGGTGGAAGGCGTAATTTTTTAGGTGGAAATTGCATCAATTATTTTTTTGATTTTGGAAAAATGGCCAAAAACAGTTCTTTGACTAATTAGTAGAACATTGGTGATGGATGAGATCAGAGTTCATGTCTTATATTACCTTCCATGTTTGATATGGTGGCTCATTAATACATCCAGAATGCTGTTTGTAAGTAAAAAGTGATTACTAATATCAGTTTACTAACATCAGTATTGATATAATAGTTGAAACAAAGAAAGAAAGCAAACAGAACCGAATTAATTACGTAGAATTGTTGAATAAGTTCTCAAAGACTGAAATCTGGCTTGCCTTTGATAATAGGTATTACCGTGTAGGGTAAAGAACAATGGTATGGAACCTGAAGATATGGAGAAATGGACAATATTGACTGAACTGCCAAATCGAAAGAGCTTCTCTCGCCAAGGAATAATACTTCTTTATTTACAGATAATTTATCACGCAAACACACCTGCTTGGTTAAAACTCGGAAGAAGTGAACGTTTGTATCGACAAGGATCTGTATCCAAGGATGTTACAACCGATTTTATATTTTGCTTGAGACCCACACCTTGTCGACGTCGACGTCCATAGAGGCGGAAAAGGACAGGAAGCCAGGAACTGGCAGGAATTCGGCCATGACCTTTTGAAAGAATCATCCCAGCATTCGCCTGGATAGACTTCGGGAAAATTTAGAAAACTGATACCTGGATTGCAGGACGGGAATTTGAATCTGCATCATCCGAAATGCCAACCCGAGCGTTACTGTTCACCCGCTGTTCCGTGGCTGCAACCGAGAAAAACGGAAAAGGGTTCGGAGGAAATCAAAGAGAGTAGATTGATTTATGTTTTTCTTGGAATGCTCAAATCGCAGACGACTGTTGTTTGTGTGTGGTGGTAACATCAAGTGTCCTAACGTGCACCATGGTGGTTGCATGTCGGTAACTGTGGAGGTGTGGGAGGTATGGTGGTTGAAAATGGTCTATGTAAGGTATTTTGATATTTACACCAAAGTGTACTACAATGTTTCTAGAATACGACATTTTTTTCAGCTATTAACAAATACAATATAAATAATTTATGATGCGACGTATTTAGTGAACGAATCGATTTTGACAGGACTTTAACTGGCGATTTTCTGGTTTGACAGGGAGTATCATAGGCAACTTTTTACCCTAAAAATTTTGAACGTTCCGTGCAAAGACATAAAAACCTTCAAAAATCCATGATAAACACGAAGGAAGTCGTGGGCACCAGCTAGTAATACATGAATAATGGCATCGCATCATAAAACTCGTATAAAGAGCGCATTCCAAATAACTTCTACACTCAGTTGAAGTGCTTCACTGCTAACATGATGACTAATTCACATGCCTCACGGGAATAGTCTTATTGTTAGTGCGACACATTCCCAATTCTGCCTCATATGGGATCACCCAGAATAGGACTTTTCAGAAAGGATGACTCATTGCCTGTTTCTACCGTATTCATGCGCGATTAACCAGGAAATAACTAACCTGAATATAGGAATCAATAGTAAGCACAGCTGACTATTTTTTCTGAATGTGGAATGGCTGGTAAACAAAGTTTAGAACTCCAAAGGAGGTTTCGAATCCACTCTTCGTGTAGCGATATTCAAAAATAAAAATGATGAATACGTTGAGCCTAATGAACGAAACTCAATGCTTAGGAATGATGATCTGCTAATAGTGCAGATAGTATTTACTATGGGGAAATACAATGCCTAGCAGATGGCTAAAATGTTAATTCTCGCAATGAGGGCTAGAAATAAACTTACTTACTTCTTAACATGCGTGTGCTGACTAGTTTTTCGCCCAAGATGGTACATGAATCATTTAGGGTGTATTTATTATGTCCGGTAACAAGGTAAATCATTTATTTCTGTTCATATCGACAGATCTTCTTCCAAGGCTTACATTATTCATTATTGGTCATCCTTCACCGCTTCTTGTAGCAAACATTCTTTGCTTATAAGGGACCAAATAGAGTTTATATTTCTGTTCCTGATGCTGCCTAGTATTCTTCTTTATCCCTCTACTCTTCTCAGAACCTTCTTTTTCCGCACTCTGTTCTCCCATTTTCACCTATGTCATTATTCTCCACACCAACTAGTATCTCTATTATTTGTTCTGCATTGTTTTCTTGAAAGCTATGTTTCAGGTCCCTACAATTCGTCACTTCACAAGATACTGCGCGAGTCATTTTTTTTTTCCAAGTCCTTATTTGTTTTTGTACACATCCCTTTTTCCTTCTGCATAAATTTCTCGTTGCTCTTTCTTCTATACAGATATTAAACAGAACAGAGACATGCAGCATCCCTATCTCATGCTTCTCCCCAGTGCAATATCAGTTTTTACCCTTACCCTTGTCTTTTGATTTCCGGTAAAGTCCATGATTTTTATTGTTGACGTTGGTACACTATGAAAGGTCTTCCCAAAATAAATAAACACAACATTCAATTTCTTGCTTTTATCAAAACCTTTTTCTCATACGATTCTCAACATCTTTGCATAAAACTACTATCTTTGCTTTTTGATTTTCCGTAAGGGAGGCTTATCAACATATTTTTTTCCCCCTTTTCTTCTCGCCAATTGTTCCATTTACATCACACATTGTATTCATCAATTTTTTTTTTTACTTGTGGCTTTACGCCTCGTCGACGTCGAGGTCATTAGAGGCGGGATGGGACTGGGGACAAGGAATGGGAAGGAATTAGGCCATGGCCTTTAGAAGGAAGCATCCCTAAATTCACCTGGAGTGATTTGGGGAAACCATGGAAGACCCAAATCTGGACGCCCGGACGGGATTCGAACCGCCGCGCCGTCCTTCCGAATGCGAGGCCCACCACGATCAGTACACATCGGAACTTTATTTATTGTCATTTTCTTTGCTGTCAGTTCTTCTAACTTTTAACAGTATTCATCTTTTACTCATCTTTACGCTGACTGATTGGTTTATATACTTGTATGATTACCAGATTTTTTTTTCTTTTAGTCTTATATCTTGATATGCAATTTTAACTTGTACTATATCTAGACGTTTTCTTATCATTACTCCTGCCTATATTTTTCATTACTCTCCTCTTCTCAGTTATGATTTATAATCCCTATCTTACATTTTTCCTTTTCTCATCTTCCTACGCTCATTAGAAGCACTTTCAGTTTTTGATGCTTTCATTTGCCATTTTTCGGATTTCCACTTTGAGAAAGAGTGAGTTCATTACAATTGTCACTTATTATTTTTCAGCATCCTTATGTATCCTTTCTATCTCCTTTTCATGTGCTTTACACTTCTATGCATTTCACTCTCGGAGATCTGAATGAGCGAAGGTTTTAACTCAGGATTATACAGCTGATATTGTGAAACACTGAAACGCTCACTCAACATGATCATTGCCTCAGGGCCTCAGAAATTAATACATCTTAGCAACAACTTGTTCGTTTTCGAGCCAGATGAAAAATGATATGAAGGAGAACACTATCGCTTTTCCCTCTAAGCAGATTTATTTGCTGTGTTGATGTGATTGGGTAGTTTGGACTGGTAATCCAATTTGTAATGGTGTAGTATTAAAATCTCACTGATCGATGAGAACAAGATAATCCAAAAGACAGAGGGTAAACTTACAAGAAAGAATAAAACTAACGAATTTCATGGATAAGTATGGAGAAATAATGCTTCAAAGAAGGAAGGAATTTTAATCAGACGAACTACCGATCTGAACCGAGAAATTCAAATTGGTGCGGGAAGGAGATATGAGTGTAGTAATTTATCTTCCTACACTGTCATTCCCCACGAATTCAAAGCCAGTCATTGGAGTAGTGATCATACCGAATACGGGATTCAGAATGTGTTCTAGTTATTATTTAGGCGAATGCTGGAGTAGTGTCACATTTATGCTTGAAAAATATACCTACAAATTACATAACAGGATGACTCAAAACAAATTATGATATAGCGTGTACGGTTAGCAGATGGGTTAAGGTTCGTACCAACCTCATCATAGGTCAGTCGTTTCTAATGACCTTAATTCTTGATAAAACGTTTCACTTCCTTGTCTTAATTTTACTTTTTTATAGTTGTAAACAATGTGGCCTTCTGGGACTAGTCTGTGGGTCTAGCACGATCTATTGCGCGCATTCTCACCAGCGACCTGAAAGTTTTAACTCGAACCTTGAGAAAAGGTAGCGTAACCCACTTCGAAAATGACTGTTGCTGCAACGCTTCCATGCCCGAAGCTGCAAGTGGAGTCTGAAACTTTCTCGTAGGTTTGCTGGCACGTATGTCCTTTTATGTACTGGAATTATTCACTGCGCTAGCGTTAGAGGCGTGAAATAGAGCGGAACATATGTTCGAAAATGCTAAACCAACAGTGACACTAGGTATCCAACAACTATTGCAGTAGTGCACGGCTTCACGATTACTGAGAAGCAGTCGCATTTGGGAGGACTCCGGTTCGAATTTACAACCAACCATTTACTCTTGTCTTTGTAAGAATTTTCGTGACATTAATAACAGCATATCGCTACTGAAATTCTTCAAGTCACAGTATATTTTACACAAAAAGGACACCTGAAATCTTCTATTCTATAACAGCATCAATTTAGCTCTAATCAGTTGACATTTATTTTGTGATAGATAAAAATCTTTATAGTAGAATGAAAATGCTAGAAAGTACTGCAATATGGAGAAGTCATGTAGTGGTTGCGTTATATCTACTGAGGGGTTAGTACAAATGTTATACGATCGCTTCCGTCGTCTACTGTCCTGTATTATACTTACTAGCAACAAAATGAAATTTTCTTTAAATGGTAAGGAGGTTAACTAGTTGCATGTCCTACGAAGGTTTCGCATCTCATAATAACTTATTCTTCAGCTTATTCGGGCAATAGAGGTGTATTATTATACATGAAAATATCGCTCTCAGTACTGTTTTTTTTTTTTTTTTTTTTTTTTTTTTTTTTTTACTAACGGCTTTACGCCTCGTCGACGTCATGGTCATTAGAGGCCGGATAGGACTGGGGACAAGGAACGGGAAAGAATTCAGCCAAAGCCTTTTGAAGGGAGCATTCCGGCGGAAAACCCAAATCTGGATGCCCAGACGGGGATTCGAACCAGCGTCCTCCCGAATACGAGGCCAGAGTGTTAATCGCTCACTCACCATGCTCGGTGCTCTCAGTACTCGTCATAACTACTTTTCTTTGAAATTTAACTGAAAATTCTAGTGATTTAGTATCAGGATTCGATTAGGAGAGGACGATGAAACTGATTCTTCCACCGCCTCACCTCGCCTTGAGCCTATCTCAGCACCTTCTGAATATGAACTCTATTTTAATTAAAATAGCCAGCTGTATAAAAAATTTCACAATTTGTCACTAAAAAATCTTCTTAAAGTTGGAAACATGATCCATAAACGTTGTAAAACTGACATATACTTCAAATATGTTGCTCCTTAAAACAACCAATCATCACTATCATGCTCATTCAAACTAAATCACATTTCTCTTTTCGTTTATCAATCTACAAAGATCAAGGCAAAAGCATAATGATGTTACAGTAGAATCGTAGTAGAAAATTTTTTATCACGTCATTATGACCAAGAAATTAAAAACGATACTGATTCTCTCACTATACAGGATACTGAGTCGTTGAAAACAAGTGCGAGCAGTGAAACACCAAAAATTTGAAAACATTAGTTGCAAAAAAACAAAAAAGCAAAAGCCCACTCCCTGTTTATCATCCATGCAATGTATCACCTTGTCCCTGAGAAAGCAACACGTAAAGCGTCGAAAATACAAGAACAATCTCATTCGTCTACTAACTTTAAAGTTAATGCGAGATTTACTTAATCACTATAAATTAATGAAAACCTGTTTCTATTTTTTTTTTTTTGCGGAGCAAATGGCAAAGATGTTGAATGAATCAGGTCGTTAACTCCCTGTGTCCATCCCTACTCTCTGATAAAACTGCAGCACGTTCCTTGTACCAATGATGTACAAGAGCAGGTCATAAAAAAAAAAAAAAAAAATTGGACAGAAACGAAGGTATTAGCAAAACCAGAATACCATTTGCCGTTGATAGTCCTAAAAGTGGTGGAAATATTTAAAAATCCATCAAATATAAACAGAGACGGAGGCTAATGACTGAGTAAAGCATGGAAATGTATTTCGAATAACCAACCTAGACGCCGCGTAAATGTAAACAAAGAAGAATAACATCCATGGTCGGCCTCTCAAAACGTAACATCTCTGGGATACGGCTGGTTTATTTGTTTACGTTGACACGCGGAATATTCAGTCACTGGTAAACCGGAATTTGCTTAGAAGATATAAGACTTCAGGCGAAAGGTTCGTGGAGTCAAACTTCAACAAAACGCAGCTCAGCACCAGAATAAAGGAATAATTACAGTGGCGAAAACAGCTAAAAGTCGTAAAATAAATTATGTACTTAAGTTTGTTGTTACAAGTATGCCTCTTTAGGGGCGGAATACAGTAGGGGTAGAGTTTTGTCGTGACTCGGAAATGATTTCTACAACCTTCTTTTATGTTTCATGAGAAGAAAGCAACTATGGATGGAAAGGAAGAAGCATACAGAACCAAAAGAATGATATCAGATCAAGTCAGTCTCAGATGCGAAGAATGGGTGGGTTACGTCGTCTCATTATTCACCTTATTCATCTACTGACTGTCCACAGAAAGGCAGAGTTCAAACTTACGAACAATACGTTTACAGTTTAGCTAAGCAGTTGACCGACTGAAAGTTTTGAGTGGACATATAAAAGTAGTCTCAGTATTATTTTTCTTTACACACAAAGCGTCATCAAACACAGAAGTATGATACTAAATATCTGGTGGGAAAGATCATCAGATTCCGACTAACTTACTTTGGAAACTTGAAGCGAACAATCGGAGGATGAGTGCTCCATCACCTCTGCAAATGTCTGAAACTATGCAGATAATACATCTCCTTGTTACGTATGGTGGCGCTTTAATGCTCTAATATAAGATATTCAGTCGTTTAGCCACAACTTGCGAAATTTATTTACACGAGCCTAAAATTTAAACGTTATTAATTTATTCTGAAAAAGCGCCGAATTAGTAATAAGTAATTATACACTTTCTGAACTTATATTTTTCCCTAGATGAACTTCTGGGTTAATCCCGATCTCATGAAACTGAGTAGTTATGTACGTTACAATTAATGTGGTGCAGTTAATTTTTTTACGGTAATTAACAGCTCCAAATCTGTCGTTTATTTTATGTAAGCTATCCTTCGTCTGGTTAGATCCCTACCTTACCTGAACTAATCCCAACATATCCTTTATTACAAACGTATTATCTGCTCCATACTTTACTTTTGATTTCCTTCTATGGTTCTTTTCTACAACTTTGCTAATATAACACAATTAAGCATGTCTTCAAATAGGACCTACCATCCTTTCTCATTTTAAGATTTTCGCAATATCCTTTCTGTACTAAAATTTCAATGTTCATTTCGTACCTTGCCCGTCCACTTTATTTTCCACATTTGTTATAGTAAAAAATTCCAAATGCCACGGTTTCTTTATTTCTAATATTCCTGCATTCTAAACTTCGCTTGTGAATACAGTTTCAGAAAATGATTTTCTGAATCTGGTGTGCTGTTTTTGGTGTTAAATTGTTTCATACTATAATTTTACTACCTAATTCATGGAATTCTCTTACTTGTACTTCTTCTTATACAACTGTTCCTATTTTCATCATTTTTTTCTGTACTTCATGCATTTCGTCTCACCTTTTCACGTCGGAATGACAGAACTCTTATGAAAACACTCTTTTGTTCATCTTCCAAAGCCCCATAATCAGTTACACCCTAAAAATGGAAATATTTAATTGTGCGCCATTTCAGTTACTATTAAAGCAAAAATTGTTTGGAAATATATATAAATATTTGAACGAATTCTGAAATTTGGGTACGGAGTACAAAGCGTATGAGTAACTCGCAGTCGACGGATGTTTTTTTTTTAAATATTTAGTTCAAATTCTTCTCGCATAATCTTATATGTATATATAAAAATAGAAGTGTGTTTTCCCATATTTCACTTTTCAGCCACCACTACCTAGCACAGATCACTGGTGTTTGTATATGGAAGTAGGATGGAGTTTCCTATCGTGCACAACGTTGGCCGAATGCCGATAGCTGTGGGGGTGTGGGAGATATGATGGTTAAAAGTGGTCGATGCAGGGAAGTTTCATATTTCGACCAAAGACTTGTGTCTCCTAATAATTCTTTTTTTTTTTTTTTTTTGTAACAGTTTAACGTCCCTTTTTAACAACGTGGTCTTTAGAGACGGGAAAGGATGGGGGCAAGGAATGGGAAGGAATTCGGCCATGGCCTTTTGAAGGAAGCATCCCGGCATTCGCCTGGAGTGATTTGGGGAAACCATGGAAAACCCAAATCTGGATGCCCGGGCGGGGATTCGAACCGCCGTCCTCCCGAATGCGAGGCCAGAACGCTATCCGTTACACCACCACGCTCGGTCCTAATACTTCTCTTTCTTGCCACAACTACATAGCATAGACCATTGTGTTTGTGTGTGGTAGTAGTATCGTGTCTCCTATCGTGCGAGTATGTCGGTAGGTATGGTTTTCAGATCACTGGTGTTTGTGTGTGGTAGTAGCACAGAGTCACCCATCGTGCACTATTGTGATTGCGTGTCGGTTGCTATGGGGGTATGGTAGATATGGTGATTGAAAGTGGTGGAGCTGATAAAAAAATAGACATGTGTGTCCCCATATTTCACTCCACAGCCAAATCTACCTAGCGCAGTACACTGGTGATTGTGTGTGGTATTAATCTCAAGTCTCCTACCGTGCACGATGGTGGTTTCATGTTGGTAGCTATCGGGGTGTGGGATATATGGTGGTTTAAATTGGTCTATGGAGGGAAATTTTATATTTCAACCAAAAACATGTGTGTCCCTATATTTCACTTTGCAGCCATAAATACCCTGCGCAGATCACTGATGTTTGTGTGTGGTATTAGCCTCGAGTCTCCAATCGTGCAATATGGTGGTTACAAGTCGGCAGCTGTCAGTCAAAATTCTTTAGAATCACGAACGAAGTCGTGGGCATTAGCTAGTATTTTTGAGTAAATATACACATTTTCCTATTTTTATTACGATTTTTGCCATACTTCATGATCTTCGTCTCGCCTTTTCAGGTCGGAATGAGAAGTGCTCTTTGTGGTTCATTCCTCGTATTGGGAACCAAGCTGTTTCTGCCCTTTAGGAGACCAATATTACTGATAAATCCAACATGACAATGAGCAATCGTAAAAGGTGTATTATGTTACCGAAAAAGGGAATAGAATCGAGTAAATGAACATTTTATTATCGCCTGCTTGCGAATTGGGAGCCAGATTTTTAGTTTATCAAGAATTACCGAGCCGATCCCGGATAGGGATAGCGTGCTTACTTCGCGATGGAGAGGTCGCCGGTTCGCGTCTGGCCGAGGGCATGTGTGGTTTTAATTAAGTGTTGTGTCCGTCCTGTGTTGTCACACTGATATGAAATCTGTACATTGTCACAGAAACACACACGTTGAGCTGGCTGTATGGCTAACATGGCCAAATGCCATTAAAAAAAATTACCGAACATGACTTTTTTACATATATTTGTTACCCCAGAAGTAATTAAAAATCGGTACAGAAACTTCAATTATTCAATCGGATGAGAATTTTCATCACTTCAGACTATGTATTGCGAAAAATTTGCCTCATATTTAATGTATCTCGATCAAATATACAAAAGGGCGTCGAAGTAATGTCATTTAGCAATGATACACTCGAACAAGTGTTTGTTGTCGGCCCTCATTCGCAGCAAATTTGTGACTAGTTCTGGTAATACTAGAACTTCTTTGGAAATACATGAGTTAATTTTTTGAAAACCCTCTACAAGAAGAATCAGCAGTACGAGGAAATCAGAATTTAAAGTCACACATAAACGCTATTTAATATTAATTTACTCCACTAGTCACTTTAGAATAAATAGCCAATAAGCAATTGCATAATTCTAACATATAGGCGGAAAAATCCTTTAACGAATACACGTAGAAATTTAACAGTGGGTAAGTCTGGAGCACCGTTTATTTAGGAAATTCACGGAAAAGCATATGAGGATGTTTGGAGCTGGAAATAGTCGTAGCTCTTCCAATCGATAATGTTCTCCTTGTTTTTACTCTTTCATAGGCGCCTCTAAAGCAAAGAAATTTAAAAACCTCAATTAATTGTTCATTTTTTTTAACTGCTTAACGTCTCTTAACAGCGAGGTCTGTAGAGACGGAATTCTTCATCCAATAATTTGTAGAAAAATTTTAGTGGTAGAGGAATAGCTTTACTGTTTTTTCAAACAGTCGGAAGTCATCTATATATTTTTATGTCGTGAATACAAAGTATATGATAGTAGTAAAAGGACCTAAGATGATTTTTACACTATCTGACATTCATAAAACAGTTTTTTTTTGTTTTTTTAAACTGGAGTTTATTTTGTTTCGACATCTAATGCAATCAGGACTGTCTATTCTAAGAGAGGGAAATCTGTGCTGGCGTATTTTTGCCAACAGTAGAAGCTTTATGCTAATGTGTTCTCCCGTATTATACAGGGTCCCGCAATAAAACCTCCCTCATTTTAATGTGTTGTCACATAAAAACTAAATATGATAGAGAATAATTACTTTTATTTATGAAAAATACATACTTTGCCATTTTTAATTATTTGGTTTTAAAAATTATATCTGCTTTCCATTGTTGACACATTGACAAAGTCTATCCAAAAAGTTCTCCATACATTTTCGCGTCATTTCTCTTGGAATGGCTGCCAATTCTTGGGTAATGGCCTCTTTAAGTGCTTGCAGTGTTGTGGGACGATGTTTGTACACTATAGGCTTTAAGTGTCCCCAAAGATTGGTGAATGTTGCATAGACACACACGCACCAAATTTTCCGGCGTTGTTGCAGTCCGAGGACGGCCTGTAGGTTTTCTTTCTAGTGCTGAACCTGTCTTTCTAAAGTTTGACACCCACAGTTGAATAGTTTTTCTATCCGGGACACGATCATGTAGGCCAAGTTCGAATCGTCTCCGAAAATCTGAGAACAACTGTTACGAATAAATTCGTCCACAACAAACGCACGATGCTCACCAAGCCATGACATGGCGCACACTGAAAAAGGCAGGTACCTACACCTCTTTAAAACAAAACACATTCCACATCAGTATCCTCACTACACCCCGCACGCCGGCTACGTGAAATGTGGGAGGTTTTATTACCGGACCCTGTATTTGTGCAATACGAAAGTAATGTATTATCTCATCACTTGCATAGATAATTACTGAAAGCCGTCTCAAAAGCCTAATCACTGTGGATTCTACGACTTTTACGGGATTTGATCTTTTAATCATCAAACCACATCATGTCTAGTATGGCGACGCTTTAAAACCGTAAACGACACTACTTGCAGAGTACAGATGTAGAAATACTTTCAGTCAGCCAAGTAACTTGCAGGTGCACCAGTACAGCAGTGATTCGTATCTATGAGTCACGCGAAATAATCGTCTGGCCTCGATTCCGCGATCGGCGCCACCAGTAGATAGGGACGTAGCAATTTATGACCTGCGCGGCGCCAAACTTTCCCTCGAGGCAACACATGGCTATGATTTCCTGTTTTGGTAGTTGCTGCTACGGAATATTCATCTATCGCGGTGCTGTGACAAAAGTCACAGCTGAGACAGTCCGGTCACAAGTGTCGGTAATCGCCAGCAGAGCAGCCTAGAGGGCACGTGCTGACCTGCTTGCTATTCCAGCTGCATACAGCAGCTTGGGGCCGAGTTATTATATAAATTCCCATTTAGCGCCTCGTGCCTAAAAAGGAAACGCGAGTCAGCTTGTTTGTTGCTGGCGGGATGGTAGCAGCTGCGGTCTCTGGCGCAACCGCAGTTTCTTCTGAGGTTGACGTGGCGTCCGGGTATCGCATACGGAACTTTCTTAGTCTGTCCGCTCTCTCCCAATTCCAGTCACTGCAAGCGCTTGACGGGCCTGACCATATCTAGTCGACTAGATGATATATTTTCTACCCGTGTAAGGTTCGCTGCGAAACATCAGTGCTGCACGGCAACTTTTTCCTCATCATGCTGTCTGAAATGTTCAGAAAGCAATCGTTCATCGCCTGATACCATGCCTAGTGGAATAATTTTACACTCTCCTTTTACGAAGATTCGTTGGACAGATTCCAAGCTTTCGCGTCAAAAAACAATGCGCAGTATTACAAAAGTGCACAACAGTGTCAGAGAGTAGCAACTTCGACGAATGAAAGGAATATATTAGAATATAACGAGACCATCTCATCACTTTCTCTATATTACTGCATATTATTTTTCCTTATTTCAAATTAATTAAACCATATCTTACAAGGAAAGGGAAAATGACTCATCACTCACCAAAGTTGAAGGGAGCGACGGGAGAAGAACATATATCACGAACACACAAATATACACAATATTTCGGTCTTAAACCTTCTTCATGTTAAAGAGATTGAGTCATGTGGGTCGGGAGGTGTGTACACGCCGAAGTTAGTTACTCCCGAACCACACGACTCTCATTCTCTTTAACATGAAGAAGGTTTAAGACCGAAATATTGTGTATATTTGTGTGTTCGTGATATATGTTCTTCTCCCGTCGCTGCCTTCATCTTTTGTGAGTGATGAGTCATTTTCCCTTTCCTTGTAATTTATATTGCCTAAAGCAGTTTCATTTTTCCTTTGTTAAATTAATTAAACCGGGAGACATGAAAGGAATCGATCACCAAAACATAGTTCACGTTGGATGAAAGCGCTTACCTTGATGTAATAGTGTAGAACGGTTTTTAATTTTATTTTCATCTCTTTGATTATTCTTGTGTTCAGCTGCGGCGCTTTTGGTTTAACTTCGTCTAATTTTGAGTACCTTACAATTTATTGTGTTTACCGACTGATAGATTCTTTCACCCAGTCATTAGTGCACTGAAAAAGTTCTCGGATTTTATCTCTTCTTGTACAACATTGTTACCTTTAGCACAATTAGTGTCACTGAAACAATCAGTTGCAAGTTACCTAAATTAGCTTCTCAAAGTGAATTATCCACATGTTGAAATGTCCGCTAACAACAAAAGCTGATCAAGCATCTCATGGACCTAGTTTTTTTCCCCGGAAGAAAATAATTACAGAAGGCTCCATCTGAAAAGGAAGTGAGCATGAAGGATGAGCGGAAACGCTCTGGTCTTGTATTTTAGAGCAAGCGGGTTCGAATTCCAGCTCAGCAATACAGATTTGGGTTTTCCATGGTTTCCCCAAATCACTCCAGGCGAATGCCGGGTTGGTTTATTCAAAAGGCTTGTCCCCAATCTTTTCCTGTTCCTAATCACCTCAACTTCGAAGAAGCGTAAAGCCATCACTTTATTCACAGTGGTCGCTCAGTAACTGGACGACGAATGTCATTAGGAAGTCATAACAGCTTCTTACCGATAAGTTATGCATTATTCCTGGAACCTTATCTGACAGTCTTGCCTTCGGCCGATCCATAGCTGAATCACAAAAGTTATTACGAAAAGTAGATAAGAAAGACATTAGTAGCATCCTGCCGTGATTTCTGTGAGATTCTTGGATCCATAATCTTACAGCTGTGCACCATTATTCTGGGTATTAATGACCACATTCCGACACATCCCGAAGCACCAATATTAATAGCAACTTCGTTACGAATTAGCTACACAAAATTTAGTTTTTTCGCTATATACAGATGTCTGATTAATCTGTTTTTGTCTATTTCTTGTAGCTGTTGAGAACAATAAATTTCCAGAGGGGTCAATTCGTTAATGAGAAACCGCAATTCACTTAACCCATATTGTTCAAAAAATTGTGGTCTCCCCACATCCAATACTGTGCTAGATGGCATTTAGAAACAATCAAGGACATCAATACTGCTGATACGCGATCATCACAAACTAACATTACACTATTTTAACAAAATAGGTAGTTGGTTGTAGCCAATATCTTATATATAAAAATCAATGTTTGTGGGTTTGTTCGTCTTCTATGCATTCCTATACCATTTATCAGTTTGCAATGAAACTTTGGAGAGTTTTCGAGTGAGCGTCTGCGAAGGTTCCTGTGAAAAAAAAATCAAAAAAGTCACCCCCTATTCCCCATAACACCCCATAATTTAGGCAAAACCACATTTTTTATCCGATTTAGATAGGAATTTGTACACTTATACTTTAAAACAAACACAAAAATACTGCCTACATACGGTTTCCGAATATTAATCCCCTCGCCCCCTTTCCACCCCCATAATTTTCACACCCCATAATTTAGGCAAACCACATTTTTTATCCGATTTAAATAAGAATTTTTACACTTATACTTTAAAACAAACAGAAAAATACTGCCTACGTATGGTTTCCGAATATTCATCCCCTGTCCCCCTTTCCAACCCCATTACGTTTTCACCCCATAATTTAGGCAAACCACATTTTTTACCCGATTTAGATAAGAATTTTTACACTTATACTTTAAAACAAACAGAAAAATACTGCCTACGTATGGTTTCCGAATATTCATCCCCTCTCCCCCTTTCCAACCCCATTACGTTTTCACCCCATAATTTAGGCAAACCACATATTTTATCCGATTTAGATTATAATTTGTACACTTATACTTTAAAAAAGAGAGAGAAATACTGTACACATTAATTTCACAAAAACCCAATCCCTCTCCTCTCTTTCCACCACCTTAATTACCCCCTCTTCCCCATAACACCCCATAATTTAAACAAACCCGCAAACCGTTCGTCCGATTACGGTGAAACTTTGGTGAGTTGTCGACGGGATGACAGTGAAGGTTCCTGTCAAAATTTTTTTTTTAAAAAGCCACCCCTCCTCCCCATAATTTAGACAAAACCACATATTTCATCAGATTTCAATGGGAATTTGCACACTTATACTTTGAAAAAAAAAAAATACTGCCTGCATATGTTTTCCAAAGCGCATCCGCTCTCACCCTTTCCAACTGAAAATGAATGAAACAGCAGTTTAAAATTTATATGTAAATATTTTTTCATTTAATCTATGTGCCTACTCAAGTCCAGCAATAGTGAAGCATTGCCGGGTCAGCTAGTACTTTAATAACGAAGACTTAGACAAGGCGTAAAACTGTAATAAGAAAATAAACAAAGGAAAGATGTTATTTGCGTTTGTTTTCTGTCATCAATGTGTCTAGAATTTGCACTTCATAGACAACGTCTTACGTAAGATCTCCCACACAATATCAGAAGCACACCTGGAACTCGGCACAAAACAGTGATGTTGAATTGGATGTGCCAATGATAAATTATATCTAATTTCGTCTCCCACACTTTAGTGATTATTATGAATATTAGCGTTACGTAAATTTGTACCACTACAACTGTGGATAACATTTAACCTGAATCGTTAGTAAAACTACAAGTGCCGGATGTCAAATGCGACTCTTTACAAATTCGCTTTCACTTTTATATTTACTTCTTTTTTTTTCCATGCCCCTAAAGGAAATATAGTGAGTTCAAATATGGTTAGACAAATATGACATAAAACTGGCTATACGACTGGCAGAATTGTTCATTTCAACGGATTTCCTCCTGCAGAACCGATGAGAAGGGTTAATCTGAAAATATGACACCAAGTGGGTTTCTTGTCAACATGTTATCAGGATTCTACAAATTTTCAGTATCATGAGAGAACTCCAGCTGATAACGTACTCGAAGAAGTAATGAATGGAACAAAACTCGGAGTAACAGCAATCAAGTAAAAAGGGATCGCGCAGCTGCCTCGAATAAACATTATAAGGGAGGCAGAGAATTCTGAACAACGAAGACAAATGACGCGGTGTGTCAGGAATGGGAGAATTCCCAGTATTGTCGCGATGCTCAATCATGAAAGGAGAACAGAGAATCTCCATATTTAAGCCATCATTACATCTTTTTTTTTTTTTTTTTTTTTTTTTACGAACTTCCTGCTAATGCGAGTTAAAATACTGAATAATAAAACTGCTATATTTTTTGACAAATATTAGATAGCTGGAGGGGTGTAAGGGTTTTGGAGAGCTGGAATATCAGTAGGAAATAAGTTGATAATAATATACAATGGTAAAAAATAAAATAAAAAAATCCTCTGAGCCTTCACTTTTTACACCAAGCGTGGTGGGTGAACGGTTAACGTTCTGGCCTCGCATTCGGGAGGACGCGGGTTCGAATCCCCGTCCGGGCATCCAGATTTGGATTTTCAATGGTTTCCCCAATCACTCCAGGTGAATGCCGGGAGGCTTCCTTCAAAGAGACCATGGCAGAATTCCTCCCCGTTCCTTGTCCCTAGTCCCATCCCGCCTCTAATGACCTTAGCCGTCGACAAGGCGCAAAAAAAAAAAAAAAAAAAAAAAAACTTTTCACGGGATTATTGACGGTGTTCTACGATCGGGTGTTGAGTGTAGAACGCTGAAAATGTGTTATGTGGGAGACAGGAGAATATTTGTTGGTAGCCAGTGGGCTGCTATCGTCAAAGGAGAGGACCGTTACCCCTATACCCCTAACACACATACAGAGAGAGCTATGAAGCTTGCATTAGTGATCTCATCGGAATCGAGACAAGCTTTGACACACGCGTGTCGAAGAACAACCTGTAACAAGATATTTAATTGCAAAATTTATCGAGGATGAAGTCATAGACAACATACAAAGAGAAAAACCAATTAAAGTCACAAAACTTTCTCATGTTAAAGCTTTGTTTTCTCTAGTGTTTCTTCTTTGGATTTTGCCCTGCTACGGACCACAGGAACAATTGTTTTACTGGTTCGCCCTTTCTTCTTCTCCCAGAATTTTTTTTCTCTCTTTCACTAATCCTTTATCTGGACCAAGTGGCCTCTGTAAATTGTTCCGGGAAACCCTTGAATTTATCAAGTTTAGTTTCAAACACTCTTCTCTAATTCATCCGGATGGATCACAACTTTTTTTCATATCTTTTCTCGTCTCCTCAACCCATTTTGTTGTTACCTTTAATTTAGTGATGTGGTTGAAAATTCTTTTTGTTAACCTACTTGCACTGATTCTCATAAAGTGCCCATAAAATTTCAGTCTTCTCTTGAATTTATCAAGTTTAGTTTGAAACACTCTTCTCTAATTCATCTGGATGGATCACAACTTTTTTTCATATCTTTTCTCGTCTCCTCAACCCATTTTGTTGTTACCTTTAATTTAGTGATGTGGTTGAAAATTCTTTTTGTTAACCTACTTGCACTGATTCTCATAAAGTGCCCATAAAATTTCAGTCTTCTCTTGTGCTTTTTGTCTATAATTTTCTCTGCAACCTATATAGTGTTTATTAAAAGTAAAAATAAATTTTCAACCGCTTTGATTCACGCAAAGTTGCCAATTATATTTCAGTTTTATAGAATTAAACTTTTGATATTTCCTTCTTAGACTAAAAGAAATCGTAAAGATCTAGACGTTATTGAAATTTTTGGTTAATACAACGGTTTATCGAAGGACAAAGAAGGACAAAGATTCAAACGGTTACTCAGCATTTACTGTATCAGATTAAATATAGGCGCTTAATTTCCTACAAGCAAAATAAACTGTAACTACTGGTGTCATAAGTAATAAAAAGAACTGATTATGAGAAACGGATAGAAAAAATCATGGAACGCGATGATCACAATGCCAGAAGACGCTTACTTAAAAATTTTAAGAATTATTATTTATTTATGTACTGTGGATTCGAAGGAAGAAGTGCTAGTAACAGATAAATTGAAACAAACTTAAGATCATCAGAATTCTGAGACGAGCCACATTTTATGATTCATTTCAAAAGTCTCAATGTAATTCGTTTTTCGTTGGCATGAGTCCTAGATTCCTACGATCATTTTCGTACTTGTAGATAACAGATAATTTCATTAGCAAATTCACCGCAACGTACTGCACGATAATGGGTGATTTCCAGCATGACCGTGGTTGGCCGAAGTAGAGGACTACATATATGAATTTGTTAAAAACTTTAATGAATACAAAATGTACACACTATCGAAACGCAATAGAAGCATTTTTTTTAGCCATAAAATGACTTTATTTCGTTAAGCACACTCCAGAACAAAGACGGTAAACTGTTGCGTTAATGGTAACATATCGACGAGGAACAAACCGTTTATTTTGATAACTGGTTGGTTGAGAAAACTGGTAAGTGTCAAGAGATGGTACATAATTTTATTTTTCCTTGTTTACGATAATGTACTATTGAGTCCGCTGGATAGGCGATAACGTTCGGGCTTAGCATCCGGAAGGACGCGGACTCAAATCCCGTCCGGCCATCCAGATTTCGGTTTTCCATGGTTTTCCGAAATCATTGCACACGAATGCCATAATGGCTCTTTCAGTGTTCGAATTCCTTTCCGTTTCTAATACTTATCGTCCTCTAAAGACAGCTATGTCGATGAGGCATAAAGCTCGAAAAAAGATAATTTATTCGTGCGTAATTCGATTTCAATGGTTTCGAACCAACTGAAGCGATTTCAAATAATTTATTAAAGATGTCTGACTGTTACAGACGTTTCAGAACATGATAACTCCACTAATAACAAACCAGCTCTGTATGAAATTTCATTTAAAGTTTAGCAGCAAACACGTTTTGCTGCTTCTATGTGAATATTATTAATTAAGGGTCACTTTGTCCTAGACGTTTTCTTGGATAACTTGTATTAGATCAGGCAGGAGTTGTTTTAGGAGTCGCTGCAAAGCAGGAGAAGGGTATAAAAAGTGATGGGTGCATATAAGACACGTATTCACAGACAGATATTCTACGAAAAATTAGAAGTGTAAGGGAAGAGATGACTATGACCAAAACTAGCACTTTATTGCCGGAATAAAGATGTCTGGAAGTTTTCATGTATAGGTAAGTAAATCAGAGATGCTAAACAACATGCATCGAACAGTGAAAGAATTCAAAGTGAGAATACGCGTAACGCAAAAGTAGTTGAGAAATTGGACCCGGAGTTTTAGCTCCATTTCAGTTGATAAATAAATTATAGTAGTATCTGCCAAATGATGTGAACTTAACGACAGACACTTGTTTAGTACTAAGTCCATCTATCACGATGTTCATCGCAGCCATTTGCTTTGTAAATACCAGAAAGAAATTAATACAGCTGACAGAATAGAGGCATTTCATCAGGAAATCATTAATAAGAATGTTACTCACCACTTTCAGTTTTACCTGAAATTCTACAGTAACTAGTTGTGGAACAATCATTTTTTTTGCGTTTAGGTACTAGACTTGAATAGATTAATCTTAACATTGTGTTTATCACTGTGCCGAGAACTACACAGTAATAACTAATGAATGTCAGTACAGACTTATATCCTATACAGAAACTATCAGCAGAAACCTTAACTATCTTTATAACGTTGAATTACTGCTTAGTTAAACACTGAATTATCTAAAATGACGTATGTATGATTATTATTCCAAGTCCAGCAAAGCGGATAAAATCTTTTGGTTTCTGTCTCAAGATTTACAACATCGTCTTCTTCGCTACATCCGGTTACTAAATACAAAATGTGTAATTCATGCAATATTTCAAACGATCTTCACGTTTTGAATGTTTTAGGAAAGCTGTGTTTTAAAGACATTTTATGTCGGCAAGATAGCTCAAGTAATGAAGTATTTTACACACAGTCTGGCAGATATGAGTGCTCGATCAAAGTAGATTTGGTGATTTTAACCACAAAATTTTAAGTTACATTGTTCGAGAGATTGGTAACCAATTGTATTCAGTTTGGATATCATTATAATAAAATATTTATCAGCTGGTTCAATAACGGCGTATGGTCCATTTGGTCTGAAATTTAGTACATACGTTCCTTACCGGTAGATGGTACTGGGTGTCCAGAAAAGGACTCCCTGATTTCAAAATTAAATATCTCGAAAACAAAGATCGAGAGAGGAATGCAGTAAACGGTATGTTTATCGTGACAGCTGTAAGAAGTGTATATAGCAGTTTGAAATAATAGTTACAAAAGCTGCTAACAGAT
The DNA here is from genome assembly GCA_031002005.1 of Vandiemenella viatica. Classification (NCBI taxonomy): domain Eukaryota; kingdom Metazoa; phylum Arthropoda; class Insecta; order Orthoptera; family Morabidae; genus Vandiemenella; species Vandiemenella viatica. Next base: position 80,936,077 of record JARYHS010008074.1, read on the forward strand.
GGCGCTGTAATCGCCATACATAATGCCTAAATAGTGATCCGAAGCTCAGGGGGATCAGTTCCACCATTCTGTAGTGCCAATTGTGAACATTTTGAAAACATTGTGATGTGATTGTTTGCAAAGATTGTTTTCATACGATTATTTCACTTATGTATGCTGATATGAGCTGTACAGCACCATCTGTTAGCAGCTTTTGTAACTATTATTTCACACTGCTGTATACACTTCTTACAGCTGTCACAATACACATACCGTTTACTGCATTCATCTATCGATCTTTGTTTTCGAGATATTTAATTTTGAAATCAGGGAGTCCTTTTCTGGACACCCTGTATTATTCGAGGAAACGTGCATATTAAAGCCACGAAGTACATACTTATGATGAAAGATTTTACGAAATGCTGTATGATTGCTACGATTTGTATTTCCTGAGACTGTAGTAGACTGGCATACACTGATGAGTCAAACCATTATGACCTGACCACCTGCTTAACAGAGCGTTGGTCCACCTTTGGAACGCAATACAGCAGCAATTCGGCGTGGTATCGATTCGACAAGTCCTTCCCTGGTTTTCGGAGGTATCTGGCACTGTCTACGCGCAAGTCACGCAGTTACCGCCGATGGCTTTTTCGGGTTGAGATCAGGAGAATTTCATCGCCAAAACATCAGCGTTAGTTCACTATCATGCTCCTCAAATTCCTGTAACAAGATTTTGGCCTTACGGCACGGACAGTTAACCCCCTGGAAGATGACATCACCATCGTAGAATACAAGAAGCATGAAGATATGCATGTGATCCACAATAATTTTCACGTAATCCACGATATCATGGTGCCTTCGATCCGCCATAGAGCAATACTGTCCCCCACCGGCTCGCGTCAGTGTTGCCACCTTACGAAAACAAAAGTCGCTAGACCTGGTCTAAAAACTCACTAGATTACGGAATATTTACAACTAAAAGATTCGCTAGAAATCGCTTCATAAAATAAAGGAAAATGGTAAATTAAGTAATATAAAATATTTTAATAATTAATATTTTAGTTAAATTCAACATAATATTGCATTAAAATCAATATCAAATTCTTCAATCGGTATTTGTTCTTCATCATCTTGGTTAATCTTTGGAATTACAGAACTTGCAGATGTGGAAGGATGAAATGAATGGTCAATCTTAGTTTTAAAAGAATATTCAGCATCTTTGCGAATTGCAGCAATCACATCAGCCAGAGCTCGTAACTGTAGCGGTTTTTTTTTTTTTTTTTTTTTTTACAATTTTTTAATTGATTAATAAAAAAAAAAAGCTATTCGTATTTGCAGCCATCCTATTTCTCAATTTATTTTCAACAATTTTCATTGTACTGAAAATCCTCTCTACTGCGGCATTCGATTGAGGAAGTGATAAAGTGAATATGGCTGGAAAAATTGTATTTATTACAGCAGCATTTTTGTATTTCCAAACTTCAGCCTAAACTTCAATGATATTGTTTGTAGTGTTCCATTGAACATAGTTAATACCATGTGATTGCTGTAGGGGTTTGTCGTTTTTTTTCGCCATCAAATCCGAATTTTGTTGTCTTTGCCCTGGCGAAGAGTATTTTCCACTCTTAAAAGACACATTTTCTCCCAAATAATGTAGTTTATTTTTTGAAAGTCTGCAAAGTTGAATATCACTAAAAATCACCAAATATTTTTTTAGCGATAACATTTTTGTGAATATCGCTGTCAAACTTCAAAATTCACTAAATCTAGCGACAAAATCGCTAAGGTGGCAACATTGGCTCGCGTCCGTGCCGCGGTGAATGTTTCGAGCATCCGTTCGCCTGCCAAACAGCGTTCCGAACACGATCGTCGAACTGGTGCAATAAGAAACGTGCTTCTTCCGACCAGGTGACATGTTTCCATTGATCCACGGTCCAATCTCGACGATTTCGTGCCCACTGCAATCGTAATTGACGATGTCGTTGGGTCAACATGGGAACATGTAAGGACCATGTGCTGCGGAGACCCATGTCCAACAATGTGCGGTGTGTTCCCAAACACTTGTGCCTGCACCAGCATATTGCACTCTGCCGTCAGATCGCCCTTTTCCTGCTTTACGGAGAGGGCAAGCCTTCGACCTTCACGCTTTGTGATAAGTCGTTGACGTCCACCACTTTGTCGCCTACTCGTGGTTTCACCGTCAAACCACGTTTCATTAACGCTCACTACAATAGTACGCGAACAGTCAGTCGACCAGCCTCGCCGTTTTCATAACAATCTATCCTTTGTCGAAGTGACTTACGTCAGCGGATTCCCCCTTTTGCCATACGATCGCCGCTGGAACGACTCCCCATGCGCCTCTGCTCGGCTTAAGACGGGTACATATCAGAACGAGGCAACGTACACACAGCTCCGAGGCGAACAAACCAGTGTGTACGTGTAGCCGAGGCGCTACAAATCGCCTTTAGCCGAACGACTGAGGCGGTACGAACGCTATCCATTCCGAGTCGGTACTTCCAACAGAATTCGGGGGTGCGCCGCATGCTATGTGGACGGGTATTTCCAGTTGTGCGTCTGTCTCCCTCGTTCATACTGCCACATTGGCACTCAGTCGTCGTTTATATGCAATATGATGAAAAAAAGTGAAATAAATTATTATGTAAATTACTGATCATATTTATTTACAAGTAATATAACTATGTAACCATAAAATTTTAATGCACGTAGCTTCACATGTTGAATCAGTATGTCTATTATAGCCCTGCATATTTCTGGTATAATTCTTGAAATCAGCTGCTTTGATACGTTGGAAACATACTGCAAGCTAGTTTTTTTTTTTTTTTAACAGTTTAACGTCCCTTTTTAACAACGTGGTCTTTAGAGACGGGAAAGGATGGGGGCAAGGAATGGGAAGGAATTCGGTCATGGCCTTTTGAAGGAAGCATCCCGGCATTCACCTGGAGTGATTTGGGGAAACCATGGAAAACCCAAATCTGGATGCCCGGACGGGGATTCGAACCGCCGTCCTCCCGAATGCGAGGCGCAAGCTAGTAAATGAATCATCAGTTGCCAAGTATCTCAGTGTTATGGCTAACCTTTCTTCAGCGGTTACCGCTTTTTGAAAATTTGTATCGTTCTTCAAAATTTTCTCCCGAATCTAATAAAAATATATAGTCAGTGCACGACACTGTCGCAAAGTTTCGAAACTGGTTATTCTCTTCTTCCTCCATCATACTGTTTAAAAATAATTGTGCACGAGTGAGCTTCTATTCCGATAAAGTGTAGTTGCCCACCACAGTCGTTTATTTCTCTTTTTAACTAAACTAGCAATCACTATGAATGCAGCTATATCCACTGTTAAATCGTCATCGCACTGCCAACTCGTTAGAACAAACGAATGGACGGATACCTGCCTCGTTTGATGTCTCGGCGAACTACGTTCGACAAATGTGTACATACGTTCCACCTCGCCTCGCCTCGCCTTGCCTCGGTCCCGTTCGTGCATTGCCTCGTACTGATATGTACCCGCCTTTATATAATTTCCTTTAACACAGCATGATGTACCAGACGGCATTCAGTTTCGCGGTGGGCTGTGGTTATAATGTTTTGGTTCATCAGTGATTTCGCATGGCAGCAAACTTTCTCTGATGAACGGTATTTGATTAAGGGCCTTTTGGTTACTGTGTTTCCAAATAGCCACATCAGGATGGCATAGCTGGATGTGGATAGGTTTATTTAATTTAATTTTAATTGCAATCGAGCAAGCGATCCAAGGGCAATTTCCCTACACACCCAACTTCCCCCTATCCTTCACCCACCTACATTTGCCCTCCACAAATTTTAACTTTAAATTCTTTTAACGTTTTCGGTAAGTTATTCATCATTTCCCTTGGTATCTCATTCCAATCCCTGACACCCTAACCTAAAAAAGAAAATCTTCCCACTCCCTTGTGCCTGAAATCGAGTGCCAGCTTGTGGTCATGGTCATCTTTTCCCTTCCATAAAATACTTTTCATACCTACTGCAATATCTTTCCATCCCTCATCGCCAGTATACGCCCTGTGCACTCCCATGACCCTCCTCCTGTCTTGCAATGAATCCCATTCCAGCTCCTTTATCATATCTGTCACTGATTGCAATCTGCGATAATTTCCAGAAACAAATCTAGCAGCCCTTTTTGGCACCCTCTCTAATTCCTGTATTTGATACGCAAAATGTGGGTCCCATACTACACTACCATATTCGAGCAATGGACTGACCAAAGTTTTGTAACCCAATCCCTTTACTTCTCTCGTGCATCTCCTCATCACTTTCTCCAACAAGTGCAGAATTTTGAAACCTTTTCCTACCACCTGTCCAATGTGTCCTGCCCAGTTAAGCTTGTTATCAAACGTAATGCCAAGATATTTACATTTCAAGTCTTCAGCAAGCAATTCTTTCCCCACCTTATATTCATAATTAACCTTTTGTTTTTTATTTGTGTATTTAATAAGGTGACTCTTCTTTGCATTTATCTTCATCCCATGTTTACCAACCCAACTAGATGCACTTATGTTATTGTGAGCTTTATAGGGTGATTTTAAATTTCTTTCTTTACAAGTATTTAATTATAAGGTAATAATTTTTGCAAATTCGAATATTTGAATATTCAAGCAAATGAAACTGATTATAGGCATTAATACAAGATAAATAGATTGGGGGCTCTATGATAACCATGGCGCCGCAATTTGATGATAGATTTTTATACAATTTGACGAGACCATAAGAAAAATTTCGAGCTAAATTCGATGATGGATTCTTCTGTAACTCGACGAGACAAATCGAACGTAAAGAATATATTTTTATATCTCAATTAGTTCTGGAGATATCGTATCTCCAAATTAAAGTAATCAGGTTGTGATGTGCCCTGGACCAGAAAGAATTTCACCAAATCCACAAGGAACTACATGCTGGACATGTATAAAATGTATTTTGTTTTCTTCCTCGCGGCTGCGATTAAAATGAATTACGGCCTGCACCAGAAGGAAAACGTCATCAAAAGCAGAAGGAATTTACAAATAACCGATTTTAGACATTCGATATCGCGAGAACTAAAAATTTTATCATTTACTTTCGAATTGTTTCGTGGAGTTACACAATAATTAATCATCAAATCGCGGCGCCATCGTTATGATAGTGCAGCCAATAGCTTATTCGGAAATTAAACGAAAAAATATTTATAAATGTTTGTATCAGAACAGTCGTTTCCTTATAATTTCTGTCAGGTATTTTAAAAATTTCAGGCCATTCTCTGTATAACGGTCTTATTTATTTATACAGTAACAACAACTTATGAAAATAATGAAACCAAAGCATACGCATGTAATACTTACAAACATATCTGAGGCAAAAAAATATATATATAAAAAGAAATTATTATCAGGTTAAAAAATCAAATTTTGTTTAGAAATTAGAATTCCTGATTATACTGAATTACATGACGAGATGCTTAAGTACTGAACTATTCGACTCACACGTGATAAAACCTGTTTTATTTATTTTTAAAAAAGATCTGATAGTTTTGAGGGACATACATACATCCCAATTTCTCCTCAAATCACATTGAAAAAATCTGTTTATTATTGCAAATAAAATGGTTAATGTGATGTGAATGCCCGAGCTAAATGGTGTGAGATAATGCGTTATTGTGACTGAACAATGATGGCATTACGAACAGGGGACAAATGTGCCTAAAAGTATATTTCGATCAACTTCTCTTATGTGATTGTAAGGTTACAAAATACATTGAAAATAACTTTTATTTAAAAATTAAATGCTGTTTTGAAAGCTATGGCATAAGAATGATCGTTTAATGCTGTAGTTGTTAGTTCATAAAAATGCTTCCGGTTAAGAAATATAGTTTACTTACTCTTCCGACACAGATATTGAAACCCTCCAGCATGTAGATTTTCCATACCATCTAACCTTGAATTCACACATGTATTTTGAAGATGTTGGTCATTGCTCTAAAAAGAATTTTCACGACAATCAGAAGTATACGTCCAAGATAATGGTCGCAAAAATCATTTGTTGCCATACATCATGCTCCATTGCCTCAGGCTTTAGACAAACATTTGACAAGCAATGTAATCTCTGCTGTTAAGTCAAAATTTCAGATGAAAGCTACTCTAGTATTGTCTCTGGTTCTGGATTAATCACAGATGTTTCATCATATAATTAATGACACTCTAATGCGGGAGCTTCTTATAACCGTAAAAATAAGAATATGAGTTGTACGTTTCACCGCCATGCTGAAGGAATAACCTAACATTCGATTAAATATTCTAATAGTAAAGCACCCATACAAAACAAAATTTTCAGTATACCGGTATAAAAATAGAACAAACGTCTACGATGTTTAGTATTGATGCAATTAAAGACGTAAGTGGTGCATAATGCTGATTTAAAATATACATTGGTACCAGTTCAGACTTTAATAATCCCCAAATACATTTCAAAGTAAATAAAAAACGGTCCGCAACTAACTATCGCAACACTTTTAATGTAGAAAAACTTCTTGGATTCTTGTCGCGTCAAATTAGTATTTGAGAATTACAAGGAGTTTTCTGCAAGTGTTGCCGCCGCGAAAGCGGACTTAGTTATCTAACTTTTAATTTATGTTGTTAGCTATTAATATCAATATTTGACCTTTATAAAAAATCTAAACTAGTTATTAGAATATTTTGATGTGTACCACTTTACTTCTGAGACCAATAAATCAACAGGATTATTTAAATGAAACTTTTTGGGCACAGAAGGGAAAATTTAGCTAGTCTGGCCGTCCAGTGGACGCGTATTCAAGTGAAAAATGCTTGCGCCAGTACGACTGTATACGCGCGAACAGTTCGCGCTCCAATCAAACACAGGTAATATGTGATTCCTCCATTGTTAGTGCTTGAGTCGTGCGAATATACGCGAGGGCGATGAGATCCGAAATTGTTTGGACTTGGTCGCGCGAACACGCGCTTCGCACGATGGATGTTGATGATGTAAAGACGCCGAAAGACCTTTTCCGAGCTTCAACAATCACGGAAACAATACTAATAGTAAAAAACAATTAAAACACAAAATTACTTTAAATAATTAGGAAACGATTTTAAATGAAAATATATGCAAACACAAAACAGCATAATTACGAACACTTCTACACATTCAAAACATTATGGCCCACATTTTTAATTATGTCCTCCAATATTCCATGAACTCTATTGCTTTAATACATTCACAAAAGTGTTTCAGTTCCTTTAAACTATTTTAAGCCATCAAAACACAACACGTTCATGAGTAGATGTATTAAGGCGATTCTACTGCAGTTTTCCGGGAAATTTCTGTCGTTTCCAGGAAATTTCAGCCAATCACTAACCAGGAGGGTTCTACTGCAGTTTTATCAGCCAATCAGGAACCAGGACAGCCATGACGGGTCTGTATATAAGGAGCTACCGAGATGGGAGGAGGCCGTTTCCGGCCTCCTACCTATCATTCGGGAGGACGAGGGTCAAACCTCGTTCGGCCATCCTGGTTGAGGTTTTCCGTGGTTTTCCTCAGTCACTCTAGGCGAATGCTGGGATGGTTCCCTACAAGGCCACGGCCGACCTTCCATCCCCTTTCCCTCCCCGTAGAGTAGATTGGCTGAAAAGAGTCTTCGTGACTCTCCAGCAGCCCGCCTCCCAGTCTTCAGCTTGGAAGGAATGTAATAGTTAAAAAAAAAAAACTATAGATAGCAGGAGGGCATATTTGCCCTCCTATTTACCATTCGGGAGGACGGGGGTCAAATCCCATCCGGCCATCCTGACTGGGTTTTTCTGTGCTTTTCCTCAGTCACTCAATGCGAATGCTGGGATGGTTTCATACTAGGCCATGGACAACTTCCATCCCCTTGCTCTCCCCGTAGTTTAGTTCGGCTGGAAAGGGTCGCCTAGACCCTCCAGCAGCTCTTCAGCTGGGAGGAATGAAATTATATATATAAAAAAAACTAGAAATAGAGACGAGACACTCACATCATCATCATCATCATCACTGTCATTTGCCCGCCGGGCTAGGCCCGACAGGCTGGCTGCTTTACCGTTGCTCCGGTCTTCAGCCTCGGTTTTATTTGTTGCTGTCGGTTTAGTGCTTGCCATAAGACTCCGCACCGACAACACGCCGCCCACGACGACTCTCGTTTTCAGTTGGAGAGGAGGCCGCAGTACACCAGCTCGCTTTACGGCCTTTGGTTCGCCATAGTGGTGCTGGTAAGGGCTGCCGTGATGGCGGCAGCTACTTGGCCAGGTATCGCCTGGATCGCTTGAAGGAGCGCTGCCATTTTGGCATCGCTCTCGTCTTGGCGGGTAGGTGGCAGCCTTTTGCGACCCTCCCGTCCGCCCTGCTCGGCGGCTGGACGGCGAGTGCGCCTTGCGTTGGCGGCTCCTCCCTGAGCTGGCCCGGTCACATCCGTTGCGGGCCTCGGATGTGACCCGATCCGCGTCTGGCTGCGTCGTGGATGCTGCTCACTGGTGGTGGTGGGGGGCGCTTGCTTGGCCCTGCGGAGGTTGAGGCGGGACGGGCTCTACATCTTCCAAACAGTTTTCCAACCTATGCACTCCATGAAGCCACTGGAGTTCCATATCTTCACGACAGGTTCAAACAACTAGCCGAAATTTTCTACAAAAGTACTCATAGAAGCAAAAACCCTGAAGTCCACAACATCGGTCGCTATGATACAACAATTGATCGTCACAAGAGACCACTAAATTTAATCAAATAATTGACACCACCGTGAAGCCACCCCAACAGTGAAGATTTGCACCACCCATATACTTTTGGAGGCAATGTCTACGGACAATATCCTCCACCTCCACCTGCCCTCTAAGAAAAGGCAGTAATTGGTGCTGTGCTGCTGCTGCGGGACGGGCACCCGCCCCAGCTTGCTGCGTGTGTGTTGGCCCCACAATTGCAGCACTTTGTTGCTGTCCTTGGTTGTGGGCACTCGGCCACTCTGTGGTTTTCGCCGCAGCGCAAACATCTCTGCGCCCCGGTGCAGTCCCGAGCAAAATGCCCGAAATTGTTGCACCGGTAGCACTGAGTGAGTGCGAGCGGCGGCTTCTTCTTCTGTTCTACCCGGACCTTGTGTCCGAGTAGCCTCGTAGGACGTCTCTCCCTCGGCACGCGTTCGACTGGTTGAACGGTGTACAGAGGGAGGCGCTCGTCCGTGCCCGGGCGCCGCATCTGATGTACTGCGAGGGTGGCAATCCCACAGCTGCTGAGTTCTGAGGCGACCGCTTCCTCCGTGATGTCGCATGGTAGTCCGCGGACCACCAACTTGGAGGGCCTCCTGGGCAGTTGAGGAGCGTGGACGATCCCATTCGCCTGAAGAAACTTGGTCAGGCGTTGCAGTTGGTCGGGGTGCTGCGGGAGAAATTTCAGCCCACCCTTGAGTGGGATGGCGAGGAGAAGGTCCGAAGTTTCCGCGTAGAGTTCAGCAATCAGCTCGACGTAGTTTCCGTCGTATTCCGCCGTGATTGGTACGACTGGTCCTTGTTCAATCAGCTGAGTTTCTTCCTGCGGTAGACGATCTTCCACTTCTTGCGTGTCAGTTCGTGAGGGTTCGTCGACCTCTTGCGTCTCGTCTGCTGCTGGTTCGTCTCGCGGGTACGGCATGATGTTAAATCGTCATTTCAGTTTGACGATGTATTGCTCCAGGTCGAAGTCGTGGGCCCAGAGTGTTGGGAACACCAACGCTTCAGGCCACTCCTCCGGCCAGCTTGGGTTATCACGGATGATCCTCTTCTTGGCAAGATGGCTGCATTCGTGTCTTGTGAGACACTTCATGAGGTTCTTGTAGTTCGTTGGCAGGTCGTATACGAAATTAATGTCGTCAAGGTGGATCTTTACAACCAAAGACCACCTCTCCTCATGTTTGTTGCCTGCCAGTCTGCGCTTCCATCTCTCGCGGGTTGCCTCGTTCTGGTTTGCGATGAAGTCAGAGGCCCTGATTGTGCCGTGATGCCACTCATGTCCGTCGTCGCGAATTTCTTCCAGATATACACGTATATTCTGGAAAAATCGTGGCATGGCTTTAAGCTCGGCGGCTGCTGCTCGTAAGTGGTTCCGTAAGCGGCCCGCAACGACGTCGGGGTCAGCTACTCGAAGTACGGCCCAATATTAGCCCGCACCCGTTTTCTCGAGGTAAGTCTCCAATGGCAGCTAACTCGGAAGTGTGTGGGTATGGCGCGAGACACTCACTGGTCAGCTGCTATCGAGACTACCCAGTTGCGAGCGTGTTAGTGAGCCACTACAGTATGGCCGTGTCTGCTGTCATTATTATTTCGTCGCCTCTCAATGTATTTCTAATACAGCTAATTTCTTTCCTGTAGCGCGTTAATAGTACCCGAACTCATTTTTTTAAGAATATCTCATATGTGCTGACTTTCCCGGTTATAGTTTTATTATATCCATAAATTAAACCCAATAATTAGTTTAGAATGACTTATAAATTCATACAATTCCATCTGCTCGTCGTTTTCACCCTGGTTCTTTCCTTTTTGTATTCAAGAGATTTTTTTTTTTTTTTAACTAATTCTGAAAGATCGGAAATATGAGCTTTGGCCGTGGCTTCAAATAAAGATTACGATTTTTTTTCTGACAGAGATAGGTTCGATTTGGAAGGGTTAAAGTCGCAGTGGTGTAAGTCAGTCACATTTTCAAGAAAAAAGACACCGAAACCATATGTAGATGAATCAATCTCTCGATCTGTTAGTAAAAAATGTGAAGCAAGTCAGATTTTCATTCAGCTTCCAACAGGAGGAACTGATGAATGGAACACCTGCTTTGTTTATTAGCAAAGTGGTATAAGTCAGACTTAAATCACAAATACGCAGTGGCGTAGTTCATTCACTTTTTTTAATAAACGCTGGTTTACGTAATATTTTTCAACAGTAAAATGTAACCATTGTACAAACTTTATTCGAGTCAGGCCTCTGTATAAAATTCGATACCAGGTGACATCATTAAAATGATAAAAATACAACATTTATGTTCCAGAATTTATTACAATATCTTTTGCATTATATTAATTTCTAGAAAATAAGGAAAACTGACCTACGCCATTGCGTTTTAACCCTTCCATATGTACGAGAGAAGTGAGGGAGTTGGGTTACAAAACTTTGGTCAGACCATTGCTCGAATATGGTAGTGTAGTATGGGACCCTCATTTTACGTATCAAATACAGGAGTTGGAGAGGGTGCAAAAAAGGACTGCTAGATTTGTTTCTGGAAATTATCGCAGAATGCAATCAGTGACGGATATGATAAAGGAGCTGAAATGGGATTCATTGAATGACAGGAGGAGGATGAGGAGGGTCATGGGAATATACAGGGCGTATACTGGTGATGAGGCATGGAAAGATATTGGAGTAGTTATGAAAAGTAGTGCATGGAAGGGAAAAGATGACTATGACCACAAGCTGGCACTCGATTTCAGGCACAAGGGTGTGGTAAGATTCTCTTTTTTAGGTGAGGGTGTCAGGGATTGAAATGAGTTACCAAGAAAAATGATGAATAATTTACCGAAATCGTTGAAAGAATTTAAAGATAAAATTTGTGGAGGGAAAATTTAGGTGGCTACAGGATACAGGGAAGATGGGGATGTAGGGAAATTGCCACCGGAGCCTGTGCTCTATTTCGATTAAATTAAATTTAATATATTTCTGAATATCGCGGGTTTTGTACTTAACATGTTCTTAATCATTTTCATTATTTAAGATAACTGTTTTTAAGAATTCATGTAAGAAGCGTTTAACTTTTTACCCTCTGTAAAATAAAATTAACTGCAAAATAGAAAATAATATTAAATGACTGCTGATTTTTTTTAAAAAAAACTTTCCATAACCTCGCGAAAAAAAAGGCCTTCGGTCTGTACGACCATTTAGCCAGTTCCAGTTTATATTGTACAAAATATTGTATCAGGCTTCTTTCATGTAATTTTGGGACACATTTTTCAAGACAAAACAATACTAAAATAAAACTAAGTCCCAGGGCGGACTCGAACGGGTGACCCTTAAAATGCCAGGCCAGGGCCGGACTGGTCAAAGTTGTAGGCACGCACTGGCCTGATTTGGCGCGGCTCTGTCGTGTGTGACCCCCTGGTTTGGAGCGAGTCTAAATGGAATGGTGCGAAATGGCCTGGCGCCAGATGGACTGCTCGTGTGTGGCGGCATTTCCCTCAGCCGTTTTGTGAGACGGCGGAGGGTGGAATTCTTGTCTTGCGGCAGGTTGACGGCGTGGCTATATCCGTTGTTTGTCGGACGCAGGTATAGAAGGCGCTCCCGAAGTCGGGAGTGGTGCGAGTGGACATGCGGTAGCAAGGGTCATTTCGGGTTGAGATCCCAGATAGTACGCACGTGTGTATTTGTGGATGCGGACTCCATAAACGAGGAGGCCGTGTTTATTATTTGTCACGACAACATTTTGTCATAGTGTTTTCGTCATGTGCTGCCAAGAATGAACCCATCTCAGTTGGTGGATGGCGTTGAAAGGTGTTTCTTCATCGTGAAAGAAACATCGAGGTCACCGACAGCTTACTGCATAACGATAAGTGATAAAAATTCATATAAACATTTACCCAGTATACACCCAAACTGATGGAGTTTCGTGCTCTCCCAAGTCGGGAACAATTTGTTTATTGTCCGTTAGCTTCTGTTTCTTTTTCTTTGCTGGCTGGGTTCAAATTTTTGTTGTAATGTTACACAAACTTCTATTTTCTTTCAGTGTTTGATTTTATAAATGTATTCTTTTCTTTTTTGATTCCACACTCGTGTTTATTTTTTGTAATTAGAGGGTGCAATTTATATTTAAACCCGTTTTTGCAACAAGAAAAAAATTATAATAAATAAATAAAATAAAAAAATAACATTTTTTTAATAAAGAAATCTTGCATCTCATGCACGTAAATGTTTTCTCGGCATAACGAACCTAGACATTTCATGCTGACTTGTCGGCGATCGACGATGCGGTAGAGAGAGATGATCTTTACATCGAGGGGAGTCGCGAACGAGACCGGTTCCCGCACCACACTGAGCTAAAGCACACCAAGTATGACCCGATGCAGTTCAAGGAGGTGTATTACAAGTACAAGTCTACCTCTTGGACACTTTGGGTTATACACGCTGGACGGAAGTACGCCTGGACACTGCCAGAACAGTATCAAGACTGTGCTGTGGCACTGATGTTCTTAGACGAGAAAGACGAGGACGTCAAGAGGATCCGAGACGATGCCGCAGCAGATGGGCACAAGCGCCCTGAGGCTTTACCTTAGAGGCTCTATCAATCTCCCTTAGCGCTTAGGCTAAGAGATTCTTTTCTGAAGTACTTGCCGTCTTGGCATTTCCTTCTTTTATTTGCTGTTTCCGCGAAAGTGCTTGTTTTACTTTTATATTTTTCATTTCTGATGAACTTTTTTTTTGTATATATTTATTTAATTTAACCGTGTAAGTGATTTCCTTTTGCACTGTATTTGTGGTTTTCTCACTCGTTATCTTCTGTCAGCAGCTGGAGTGGACTTCTTTCTATATGGACCCTCGTGTATGTCGTAGTGCGCCAGAGAGCGAATAAGGTGGTTGTCGCTCTCCTCAGTTTTTTGGTAAAAATGTCTTGCTATTTTTTTTATACCTATCCCGAAGTCTCGGGATCACCGCTGTCTCGTGGAGGATGTCTGTCGGGATTCTCATTGGCTGGTTGAGTGCTCTCTTCAGCGCCTTGTTTTGCATTCTCTGCAGCTTCTCAATATGCGTTTTTGCGGCATATCCCCATACAGAAGATACATATTCCATAATGGGGCGCACCAGTGCTTGATATAATTGGAGGCCGCATCTGGGTGGTAGTGTGCCACTGTAATTCAACACTGGATAAAGTTGCCCCAGTCGTTGAAGACCTCTGCGTCTGACGTCTTCGAAGTGTGGCTTCCATGTTAGTTTCGTATCTATGGTCACCCCAAGATACTTTGCCGTGGCTACCAAGGGGATTCTCTCCCCGAAGAAGAGCCTCAGCATCGGTCGTGGTGGCTTTCACCTCCGCGTCAACATGATGGCCTGGCTCTTCGATGCGTTGATCTTTATTCTCCACTTGGTGGCCCACTCTCGACGTCTTTCAGCACTGCTTGGAGTCGACGTCCTACGAGGATCCGGCTGCGGGACGTAGTGAAGATCGCCGTGTCGTCGGCGTATAATGCCAGCTTGGTTTGTTGCCCCATCGGAATATCCGCTGTGTACAGCGTGTAGAGCACAGGGCCCAGCACACTGCCTTCAGGTACCCCGGCGTGGATGGGTCTTGTTGTTGATTTCACCATGAAGGTTCTTTGCTGGAGGTAGCTCTTCAATAACCGGAGATATGGTCCTGGAACTCCAAGTGTGGCCATTTTGTAGAGTAGCCCTTGGTGCCACATGGAGTCAAAGGTCTTCGCTACGTCGAGGAGGACCACGCCGCAGTGGTCTCAAGCGTTGAACGCTGCCGTTGCTTCCTCGACGACCCTCAGCAGTTGGTGCGTGGTTGAATGGCCAGGTCGGAAACCATGCTGCTCTGCTGGTATCATGTGAACCTGCAGTTGCTTGAGTAACAATCTCTCGAACAGTTTGCTGAGATTAGGTAGGAAGCTGATTGGTCTATAGTTCTGCGGGTCAGCTGCGTTTTTGCTAGGCTTAGGAATCGGGATGATCACTCCTCTTTTCCACGCTGCCGGGTACACTTTGATCCTCGCGATCTTGTTGAATAATTGTACCAGCCTCACGACGGCCCCTGCTGGTAGATTCTTCAGGACCCTGTTCGTGATTCCGTCGTGTCCCGGTGCCTTGTCCGGGGGAAACTTTGAGATCTCTTCCCATAGGGCTTCGACGGTGAATGGGTCAATTTCATCCTCTTCTTCTTCGCCGTTGTCTCGAAGGTACTGACGGAGGTGTTGCCTGACTCTCTGGCAGTGGCGTTTGTCTATTGGCTCCGCGACTGGTCTAACGTTCCCCTCAAATGCATCCGCCAGCATGTTGGCTTACAGACAAAACCATTCGCTCCGTTCAGGGGTGGTATTCGGCTGTTTACATCGAAGTACATGATAAAATTCTCAGACGCATCGTGGTCGTGCTCCGTCAGGTACGGGTTATTTGCATTGGTGTACCTGTGAATGCACTGGCAAATACCTGCACGAATCCCACGCTCGAAAAAGAGCAGCATGTCGATATCTGTCAGAATGTCCAGTTCGACACGCGTGCTCCTTATCATAACCTGCCACGAAAGGACTGGGGCTGTAAAGTAGTGTGCGGGGTCCAGGGTGAATTCCCCAAGCATACATTCCTAAATTTTTCAAACAGATCCGCAATTAACCACACATCTGTCCCCATGTACAGACGTGCATATTCACCCATGTTCTGGACCTGGAAAACCCGCCACACTTTTGTCGCGTGTTCGTAGTCATCGTTTGAAATTCCAGACACCGACAACGAACTATAAAATTTTGTCTTTGGAGGGAGCGTGGCCTCTTTGAGCTTCCTCATCCAATCCATGTATTCCTAAGCGAAGACTCCTTTTCGCTTCACTAATTGGAACTTCTCGGGGTCCATGAAATGCGCACGGATAATGTGCATGTCACGCTCCTCAAATGATGACTGCATGAAACGGTACGAGTCCAGGAACCGCAATGTGACTGACGTACACTTAATAAGTATAACATTCAGTGTTGATTGGCAGGACATCCATCCCATCTTTATCGAGGTGTGCTAAGGCCTTAACAATGAATGTGTATCATACCCAGACAAATTAAGGAAAAATTACAGTTATTGTGTGTAGCCCCTCTAAATTTACCAGTGATGTGGCAATGATCAAGAACCTTAACGGTTCCAGGTTCAATACCTTCACCACAGATGTGGTCTACCATAGTGGGGCTAAATTGTGCTTCATCATCAGCTGTCATTACATGAGGTGTGACCTCCTGTAAATATCATCAACCTCATGAGCCAGTTTAACAGTTGTTCAACTAGCCACTTCTCAGGGTTTTCCCCCAAGAATGAGTCGAATTGGTTCAGCTGGTGGCCGTATGCACAAAACGACCTGGTAGACGCTGTAGAAAGGGGGTGTGTTCTTGGACTGCTGTAGAGTGAGAGGCGTTAGGTTGAGGACTGCACATGTCAAAGGGTTTCAACAAACATTCTAAGTCCGCGAAAATGACGAATGCTGCACGCTGTTGGTGCACAAAATCCTTAAACTTTAAGGTTTTGTGTTCGTATCGATTCTGACATTGTCTACCCTTGAGCAATTAATCTCAAGGCACTGTAAGAGATCAGAACTCCTAAAAATGCTGCAGACTCCTATCACAAATGTGAACAGCACCTTCATGATTTGATATGAATGATCTAACTAACCGCGATAGGTTCTTGATCCAGCAGTAAGGGGACATCCATAAATTACGTGAGGTGAAATAGGGGGGGGAGGGGTCCGGCGAAATCTCACCAGATCTCACCAAGGGGGAGGGGGGGGTCTACGGAAATCTCAGTGAGATTTTGCGAAAAATTTTTGGACAGTAGAGCTAAAAAAAAGGTCTACAATTTGTGCCAAAGTCGATTTTAGGCGTCAAAAAGCGAGGCTGTGACCTAAAAAAAAAAAAGCTCCATAAAAGTTTCCAGGGCGATTTCTAGGGGGGGGGGGTTCTCACGGACCAGATCTCACCATAGGGGGAGGGGGGCAGGCCAGATCTCACGAAATCTCACCAGGGGGGAGGGGGTCCAGAAATCCTGAAAAACACCTCACGTAATTTGTGGATGCCCCTTAATGGAATTTTACACTACCATCAGAAATCAAGAACCTGTTTATGTGTTTATCCCGTTTGTCTGCAGTTAGTTGGAGGGGTCCGACAACTATGTGATTATCTTTACTAATTTCGTCCAGACCGAATACATTAATCGAATAGTCTGGATTCTGCCTCTGAAATTTGGAAATATCTGAGAGTTTCACTGGAAACTCAATGTTATTGAAATCTAAAGTGTAGTTGGAGTGTACGTTTTTATAAGTATTAACTCTTTCCGGATTTTTGTTTTGCACCTTTACTTTGAGATGCAAGAACCGTCCATAGAAAGCACAGTTCGTCTTTATTCTCAACATTGATCCTTGATAGAATGGTTCAAATTTTGAAATGTTAAGGAATATGATTCTGTCAAGTGTTTTACCACTAACCCGGTCTTGAAACTCACTGAATATTTTCATGATCTCCGGCCTCACATAGACCACATTCCAATCAGACAGGGAAGTACTTATTGTGATCTGACGCATCTTATTTAAAAAACACATGCAGGCGGTTTCTAAATGTTGATCATTCTGTAATTTAAAGTCGGTAATCAATCCAACCTGAACTTTTACGGCCGGGATGGATGGATTATTGACTATTTCACGAATTTTAGTTTCCAAAAACTCAAAGCATGCATTGATAAAGTTACTTGGTTGTTTAAAGTTTTCAGAATTTTGAATGATCCCGGAATATATATTACTAGAAAAATTACTTTCCCTGTCTCCAAGGGTTAAACCCGGTGCAATAGACTTGCCTATTACATCGATATGAAATTGTTTGAAGTGGTGGATATCCCAGCAGGGTTTGCGTAAGTCCTGTTCCGGGTAGTGTTGGACTCCATACTGGCGTAGCAGACGAGCCCGTTTGTAGATCTGACCCTGCAACAACAACAACAACAAAAAAACACATTTATGTAGTAATACAAAATGAATACATTACAAATTAACGTAGTTATGTAAAAAAAACCCTTATAAATAGTCCTGATACTCCAATCGGTAGCTGTGGTGTTACGCCTGTCGACTGTAACCCTGACGATGTTATCTGCTGCCAATAAAAGCCGTTTGTAGACCTGATCCTGTAACATAAAAATATTATGCAGTAACGACAAATAAACAAGTTACATAGCAAGTAAATAAAGTAAAACTCACCAATAGTTCTGAGTCTCAAGTTAGGTAGGTCCACTGATGGCATGTCCTGAGTAGACGATTGCTCCGAATCAGTAGACGCCAAATTCCACATCGGCAGCATCGTCCATTGTGGAGTTGGCGATGGCAGGGCTGTAGACTCTGGAAAAAAATGTTATTTTGTAAGGGGGGAAAATTTGACGAGTAAATTATGTAATAACTTTAAGGATGTGTCTTTACCGTCTTGAGGTAGGCATTATAGCCACCTGGATGTTCCTCTTTACACCTGCTTGACAGTCCGTAGTTATCAAATTCTCTCAAACACCTTGACAATCTGGAAACAATAAAAACAAAACAAAAAATATAACAATTAATTACAATCTAACAACTTGTATTATAATGGCAATATTAAATATTTCACTTACCAGAATCCGTGAAGAACATAAATTCAGTCAGATCAAACTCTTGGGTAGACATGGCAGTAACATGTGCTCTACTGTCCGTATTCATAACACATTGACGATCTGGGAACAAAAAGAAAACAATTAATTACAATCTAACTACTTGGAATATAACTAAAAGTATTAAATATTACATTTGCCTGTATCCTTTAGTTCAGCAAGATCAGACATGGCAGAGAGCTACTATATTAACTGTACGAGATGAAGCTAGACAATGAGATTTTTTTTCTTCATAATATCATTCCTCCCATCTGAAGGCTGGGAGGCGGGCTGCTGGAGGGTCTCGGCGACCCTTTTCAGCCTAAATAAACTATGGGGAGGGAAGGGGGATGGAAATCGGCCGTGGCCTTGTAGGGAACCATCCCATCATTCGCCTTAAGTGACTGAGAAAAACCACGGAAAACCCCAGTCAGGATGGCCGGACGGGATTTTACCTCCGTCCTCCCGAATGTCAGGTAGTAGTGCGAATTGGCTATTTGACTATTTTTTGAAAATGGTTTTAAATAAGTTATTGATAAACGTTATTTATCGGGTGCTATTTATTTTTGGACAAAAGTGCTTATTTTACGAAAAATTTAACGTTAAAATTTAGAGTATTTGAAAGCCCGCCACAACGCCCCTTTGCTGCCTGGCGCGGGCCAACGACACTCGTGACGTCACGTGCCAGCAGGCGCTCACTTTACGTGAGTAACGTTTGGTTTGTTTGTCTGAATTTGTGTATAAATTGTTGGTAATATGGTTTATAAATACTGTGTAGTACATCAATCTACAACCACAATAATAAAACTCTCCAAAGAAACATAAGTGTTCCCGCATTAGCTGAAATATGAAAAAAGAGTCGCTGCAACTTGCTCATAGAAACCCAGAGGACTAAGAGACTAAGTCGCATATCATTTTCTGTAAATATAAACTGCACCATAATTTCTTTGAGATAATGTAATACGTTGTTTAAGGCGAGTATCAGTAAAGTTAGGGTTCTTAGTTCGAACCTCGCTTTGGAATATGTTTTGTTATTTGTGAGCGTTTTCTTTAGATACTAGTTGCTGTTGGTAGCGCCGCATATTCTTTTTCTAAAATCCACCAAAACATTAATTTTTTCCCGAATGTTTCACAAAATTTTTTGGATAGTAAGATTATTATAAAGATTTGAGACACAACCAAAAAGACTTCAAAATTGAAACTGGACGTTACTTGCACACCGATAAAAAGTTAAAAAAAATGAAAGTTACTTGTGCATTAAAAGTAAATACCGCTTAAATAGATGCATTTATGTCAGAAAGGCAACATACAGTTGTATCGTCACGTAAAAATTCCAACAAAAAGTATTCAAAGCGTTCCGGAATTGTTGCAAGATCAGCGTGCAATGTTATTGTTAAAATAAATCCTATTATTCACCGCCGAGTACTTGGGGTTTGTTGCAATGATGATGTATCTCTTGTATGTTTCAAAATTAAAAGCAAGAGGTTATATTTTTATAAAGTTTTGTTGTATGACAGCAATTTGTTTCAAACGTTTGCATGACATTTTATGTCTCCTTCTAATAAACATATGATTCTGTAAAGCAATAAACGGCAAACAGAAAAAAAATGTACACACGAAAAAAATATCATCCTAGTCAAGCTTCGAATATGGGATCTTCAAATTCCTATAGCACTCTTTAACCATGTAGCAACCTGGACACAGTGGCATCGTTACTTATCTTCTCGTTAATAGTGAACACTTAAACATCACATTCTCTACGTGCGGTGAAGTGAACGCGGTCGGTAAATAAATAAACAATAAATTCAGTTTCGTTGGAAAAAGATTATAATTT
This sequence comes from Vandiemenella viatica, assembly GCA_031002005.1. NCBI lineage: Eukaryota > Metazoa > Arthropoda > Insecta > Orthoptera > Morabidae > Vandiemenella > Vandiemenella viatica. The sequence continues at coordinate 80,956,291 of JARYHS010008074.1, forward strand.
ATCTATAATTATTTATCTGTAGTTAAGAAAAATTGTCCACAACATCCAGTGCTTACCTTATACTACACGAATTCTTCTCTTAAATATCTCCTAAAACAACTAACTTAATTTAAAATTTTTGTCATTCTTATGAAGGATTTCTGTTAATCTCTAACTTCCAGTTTAAATATACATGATTCTTGAATTGAAGTTATTACATCTCAAGCTCGGTAGAATAAAAGTCAGTGATTGTTACTATAGCTAGTCCGACAAATAATTTTCGGTATTTTTCCGCTGAAGGCTTCTAAAAATTGTTCTTCATTTTAAATTCAACACAAAATCTCATTAGTAACAAGACATAACCAGCAACAAATAACGGGAAACACTCCATACGCAGCCGCGGCGTCTACTGGCAGGTGACATTACTAAAGCGATCTCCAATCCCAGACCGTTTTCTGTCACGTGACAAGAGACAAGAAAAATTTGATTTTTATTTCGCTTTATTAAAAAAAACAATCCATCTTTCTTTTCAAATTTAACAAAAATAGCTTCCTTAAGCATTAATCTAGGCTAGGGGTCCCCAAAGTGGTCGATACCGACCCCTTCGGGTCGATAAGAGATCTCCAGGGGTCGATTAATACAGAGGGGTCGAAAGGGGTTCGATTAATACCAAAGAAGTTTCAATTAACCACTGTACGGGAAAGAAAATAGGAATGCTCTACTAAAAGTCAGGTCAATAAATTAAAGCTCATCCTCTCAATTCTCGTCTGTTTGCGATGTCATGCGAAGTAAATGATGAAATATGTGCCAAGTTAAAACAGTACAACAACCATCTGTTCTTTTTACCAGGTCTTTATTTGAAATTTATTCCATCTATCCATAGTTTTGTTCCTATTTTTTTGATATTGTAATAATAGTGGAAAGTATTTAGTTTTCTGTTAATGTTATTGGGTGGATTTTATAAATTATTTCGCGGAGTTGTTATGCAGGCCTTCTTATTGGTTATCATCAGAAATGCCAAAAATGATTTAATGTTTTTATTAAATACTTGTGGGGGTCGATAAGAAGGCAAATATCCTGTCAAGAGGTCGACGGGGTAAAAAGTTTGTGGACCTCCGATCTAGGCGAATGACTACAATTTGTAATATATTTTGAATACTGTCAAATAGCCTATTGGCACTACTCCAGACACGGTCAGACATAGATGTTTTTTTTTTTTTTTAATTTTTTACAAATTTCTTTCCTCCCAGGTGAAGCCTGGGAGGCGGGCTGCTGGAAGGTCTCGAGGACCCTTTTCGGCCGACTAACCTAAAGGAGTGGGAGGGGGGATGGAAGTTAGCCGTGGCCATTTAGGGAACCATCCCAGCATTCTCCTTGAGTGACAGGAAAACCACGGAAAACCCCAGTGAGGATGGCCGAACGGAGTTTAACCCCAGTCTTCCCGAATGGCAGGTAGTAGCGAATTCGCACCACTCCAGCCTCGGTGGATAGAGTGATGTGCCACCTGTCATGGCCGTCCTGATTGGCTGAAAAAACTTGCAGTAGAACCCTCCTGGAACCTGATTGGCTGAAATTTCCTCGAAACGGCATAAATTTCCTGGAAAACAAGAGCAGAACCGCATTAATACATCTTCTTTCATTGAGTAATTGTATAGAATTGCAATCAATTTCTTCGCTTCTCTTTCAAATGCAGATTAAATTTGCTACACGAATTCTCAGTAGTGGCGATTAATCTTTTCAACCTACGTAACAATGCATATAGTATTATATATTAAGCTTCTGTTTGCTGTCGTATCGATAAAATTAGAACAGTACTTAACATAATGCATAATATTATGAACAAAACACCGTCAATTTATAAAGAATTTTTATGGCATTGTTCATTTCACGTGGTTTATGTAAGGCCACTAGTTTACTCGAATTCCGCCGCCGTTTCAATTATTTTTTTTTTTGTGTCCCATTTTCAAGCAATTCTTTTCTCTTATCATAAAACTATTTTAACTATACGAGTATATTTTGAAGATAAAGTTAAATAGCTAATGCCGTATAAGATTAAAATGAATTAAAAATCATTTCCTTAGGTGCAGTTCCTCTGACTAGTATCTTCAATTTCTTTGTTATATATATGATTGGAATAAACTAAAAAGCAGAAAAATTAGGAACACATGATTTCTTTTTTGAATTGATAAAAATAAAGTATCAACTTTCGATAACAAGCATCCTATTGCAGTTATGTACATATATTTTCCTCAATCTATTTAAAATTTCTATCATTTACATATTTTTTTAAAAAATTATGTTATTACTTTACACCGGTTTTTCTAAATAGACCGTGTCGCCGATGATAGGATGTGAGAATGGAAATTTTGCCGATCTAGGGCATAAACATATAAATTTATGTTTACTTTCATAATTAAAAATTAAATAAATATGTATTAAGGATTTTCTTTTGCTATATTCACTGACATCAAGAAGAAATGGAATGGTTTGTAGGATACATCGTAGAAATGGCGACAGAGTCGCGCGTGTCTGCTTCCAGTGGACGGGGTGTCATCGCGCCAACACAGTTCGCGCGAATACGCGTCCACTGGACAGCCAGCCTTAACGCATAACGCTAGCAAATTTCTCCCTACGTCGGCCAAGGGCGTTTCACTTCAATAAATTGAAATGCTACTGTGAAAAATCATTCATAATATTATTTTAATCTTTAGTAACGAAGAGAAAAGTGACTATAATATCAAAAATAATGAGTTCGTTCTTGAATATGAACATTAAGATTTTCCAAAATAGTGATTAGGTAAAAACGGGGTATAAATTCTTTCCAGCGAGTTTTGGTACCCCCTAGAGCAGTTGCTCCGTTTGCCCTACGTTAAGGGCAGCCCCGATAGTAGTAACTAATGCTTTGCTTTCAAATAAAGCAGATAGAAAACTTGTTTGATTTGTTTGGGATTTGAAACACTGAAATAAAGATGTTTCAGATCTCCTCACCAGAAAATGTTGCCTTTTAATATTGAATATTACTTTCTGTTTCTCACACAGACTGCAAATCAAAGGTTCCTAAAATTGTAATGAAATGATCTATTGCCTCTCGCAAACCTATTCAGCTTCTGTTATTGGTTTTAAATTGTCCTCTGACTTATACTTCTCAGAAAGAAGCCAAAAATTTCACTCCCCTGGATGACCTATCTTCTACATGGAGGAAGGAAATTCCTCCATGATCATCTATGAGCTGTACAGTTTTATCTCTGACATGTTATGTGGCGCGAAACCGCGGAATTTGAAGAAACTACTTCTGTGTGGAATTGGCTCTGCTGTTTTCAGTCGTTCTGCGTACCTAAAGTAGTAAGTATCTGTTATTGGTTTATAGCTTGTCAAATGAAAAAGTTTAGTCGGTGTTACATTTTCTACTGCTGGATGCAGAGTTCGCTTTTTCAGTCAATCAGAACGAAATTACTAAAATGATACAAGAATTTTGAAAATTTTATGCTTTCAGTGTCTTCATATAACAATAGTTTGATTTGGCTAAAATTTTAGAACGAAAACTAGAATAATCGACCACCTGTTCAATGAAAATAAGGAAGAACTGAGCGAATTTAAACCCTATCCTTCGTTATTTTCATTGCAAAACAGCATATCCAATGTGTCATATACCTAAAAGCCAGAGAAATTTTTTTTTTTTTTTTGCTGTCATCAGTCTTTCGACTGGTTTGATGCAATCCTCCATACCTTCCTATCCTGTGCTAACCTCTTCATTTCTACATACCTCTTACAGCCCATGTCCTCAATTACCTGCTTCATATATTCTAATCTCTGTCTTCCTCTACAGTTCTTACCTTAGACTGGTCCCTCCACTAACAAATTAACCAGTGCAGCATGTCTCGAAATATGACATACCTGTCTCTTCTTTCTGTAATCTTCTTCCATAAACTTCTTTTCTCACCCATCATTTCCAAAACTCGTTCATTTCTTACTTTGTCTGTCCACTTAATTTTCAGCATTCTTCTGTAGCACCAGATTTCAAATGCTTCAAGTTTATTTTTTTCCGGTATTCCTAAAGTCCATGTTTCGCTACCGTAAAGTGCTGTGCTCCACACATAGAGTTTTAAAAAGTTCTTTCTAATTCCTTGATCAATATTTGAAAGTAAAAGATTTCTCTTTTTCGTGAAGGCTCTTTTTGCTAGTGCTATTCTGCTTTTAACATCATTCCTGCTTCGGCCGTTGGTTGTAATTTTACTTCCCAAGTAACAGAATTCTCTTACTTCTCCTATTGCATCTGATCCAATTTTTATATTGAATCTACTAGTATTGGTAACATTTCTGCTACATTTCGTCATTTTTGTCTTGCTTTGATTTATATTCAGTCCAAAATCTTCCTTCAGTATTTTGTTCATGCCATTCAGTAATTTCTCAATATCCTCAGCCCTCTCTGCTAACAAGACAATGTCATCAGCAAATCGCAGCATATCGATTTTTTCTCCCTGAAAACTTATGCCACATGGAAATTTTTCTTTGACTTTCTTCATTGCTTCTACATACAAGTTGAATATTAACAGGGATAGACTACAACCTTGTCTCACACCCTTTTTAACTGATGCATGTCTCTTGTGATTCTCTACTTTTATTATAGCCACTTGATTCTTATATAGTTTATAGAGTATTCTTCTATCTCGATACTTTAGACCTGACTTCTTTAAAATTTTGAACATCTTGTCCCACCTAACATTATCAAAAGCTTTTTCCAAATCAACAAACGCCATAAAAGTTTTTTTGTTGATCTGCCCTTCAAGTATTAATCTTAAAGAAAGAATTGCTTCCCTTGTGCCACGATTTTTCCTAAACCCAAACTGATCTTCACCTGCTATCTCTTCTACTACCCTTTCCATCCTTCTTCTGTATATTATTCTGGTCAGTAATTTTGAACCATGTGATGTTAGACTAATGGTGCGATAATTCTCACATTTGTCGGCTTGTGGTTTCTTTGGAAGTGTGAAGATGATATTTTTATTAAAATCAGTTGGAATTTATTTTGTTTCATAACTTTTTGATATTAGCTTGAATAATCTTTCGATTCCTTCCTCTCATTGGCATTTAAGAAGTTCTGCATCTCATCAATTCCAATTGCCTTATTTGCTTTCAAGTCATTCAGAGCTTCATTAAATTCTGTCCTCAAAACAGGATCTCCTAAATCATCAATGTCAACATTTCCTTCCTTTTCCGTTACACTATTGTTCAAGTCGTCTGCCACATACAGTTTCTCAATGTATTCCTTCCATCGGTTAGCTCTATCTTCTGGGCTTAAAAGAGGTTTCCCATCGGCAGCTTTAATGTTCATGCCTCTTTTCTTCATTTCTCCAAAATTCTTTTTGATCTTTCTATATGCAACATCTCATTTTCCTATGACCATTTCCTTTTCTACTTCTTCACACTTTTTCTTGTAGCCATTTTTCCTTTGCTGTTTTGCATTTCGTATTTATTTGATTTCTAAATTACCTGTACTGCTCTCTTCCTGCTTCATCCTGAGCATTTTTGTACCTTCTCCTCAGATCCATCAGCTCCAAAATTTCTTCTGTGATCCAAGGTTTTCGGCCAGCTTGTTCCCTAAAGCCTAATGTTTCTTTACCAGCTTTCATTATTTCGGTCTTTTATGCATTCCATTCGTCCTCGGTTGAGTTCCTTTCAGAGTTACTTAGACCCAGGTCTACCATTTCTGCAAATTTTTCTCTCGTGCTAGATTGTTTCAGTTTATTCACTTCCAGTCTGTTCTGCTTATACTGCTTCCTTATTCGCTTAAATTTTAGCCTGCACTTCATTATTATCAAATTATGGTCAGAGTCTTATGTCTGCTCCTGGGTACGCTTTACAGTCTAGAACTTGATTCCTGAATCTCTGTTTGACCATGATATAATCTAGCTGATATCTGCCTGTATCCCCTGGACATTTCCAGGTGTATATTCTTCTTGCATGGTTCTTAAACAGTGTGTTTGCCACTACTAGCTTATATCTTTCACACAATTCTAGCAACCTGCTTCCTCACTCATCTCTTTCTCCTAGACCAAAACTTCCTACAGTATTCCCCTCTTTTCCTTCTCCCGCTATTGGATATCTGGGATTACTGGAGATTGTGATTCCGCCAGGAGTTTACATCAAAATACTGCAGTGGTCAAATGCAAGATTCCACTAGAAATTCTTTCCCAAGTACATTTAACAGTTTCATGCTGCTCCAGGCTGTATTACAACCTAATTTCTGCTTCAAAGTAATGGTCCAGGCTGTATTATTTCGTGATTACTGCTTGAAAACAATACGTCTTGCGACTGACTACAGCAGTTATCCAACGATATTACTGAATGTTGTAGCGGAATCGCGATTTCCAGTAGACCCGGATTTCAATCGCCCATGATTATTAGATTTTCCTCCCCCTTGACATATTGGATTAATTCTTCAATTTCACCGTATATTTTTTCTATTTCTTCGTCATCCTGTGACGTTGGTATATAAACTTGTACTAATGTGGTTGGGATGAGCTTAGTTTCTAACCTCTTCCAAATAATCCTGTCACTAAACTGTTCATAATAACTCACCCATTTCCCTACTTTCTTGTTCATTACAAATCCTACACCAGTGACTCCGTTGACAGATTGTGTGCTAATTATCCTGTGTTCCCCAGACCAGAAATCCTGTGTGTCCTTCCATTTAATCTCACTAATTCCAGCAACATCTATCTTAAGTTTTTCCATCTCCCATTTTATGTTTCCTAACCTACCTTCCCTATTCAGACTTCTAACATTCCACGCTCCAACTCGTAGAATGTTTCTGTCCATTCTGATGACTCCTCCCTGAGCAGTCCCTACCCGGAGATCCGATTGGGGGACTATTTTACCTCCGGAATATTTTACCCAGGAAGAAGCCATCATGATATATGTAATTTGAGAGGATGACATGTCCTTGGGATACCCTTTGGGTCTTTAATTTAGTGGTTTCCCATTGCCTTCTGCGTCCCCATGCCGTTGGTCATTTCTGATTCATCCGCCTTTAGGGGCAGTTTCCAACCCCAAGGGCAAGAGGGTCCCCTGAACCACTCCCCGCTCTTCTGCCCTCCTTTCCGAGGCCTTTGGCAGGCTGTGGGTGATTCCTTATACCGGGAATCTTTCAGTCGCTAGAGCCTCGTCCATGCAAACAGGGGGCACCACGTGATGGAGGTGTTGACATTTGGTTGGAAAAGGCTAGTATAGCTTCTTCCAAACCCTTACACCCCAAGAAAATAATACTAGAAGTTTAAAATGCTGCTTATGAAGTGAATATAATGTGTACTAGACAGTAAGTGGTGATTAGTACTGTAATATTAGGAATGTTGTTCAGAAGATGTCAAAAATTAAATTTTTTGAAAACTTGTTGATCAGCATTCATTATAGTCAGTAAATTTATTTATTACCAATATAGAATAATCTATAGCCCATGGTAAGAACTTTGTCAGACTATCCATTAATATGAGCTGTATATTGCTAATGTATGGATTTCTTTCCTTACAGCAAAGGATTACAAGTCATTGCCGTTTCATTGTAAAGGGATCAGGGATACATATTTGATTTAATTTATTTGCAGTGCAGAATACGCTTTGGTGGTAATTTCCCTACACACCATTTTCCCATTTCCTGTACCCACCTACTTTCGCCATCTACAAATTTCTGTTTTAAATGCTTTAAGCACTCTGGAAAAAAGTCAATATTTTTCTTAATAACTTATACCAATCCCTGACCCCTTACCCACAGAAGAAAATTCGGGTAATATCTAGATCGCGATACCGCTGCAACCGCTTACCACCTCGCGATGTATACACTTCCGGATGGAGAGAGTATGAGGTCACTACCTTTCTGAAGTGATGTATACGTTCCGCTTGCAGCTTTAAATGTCACTAACGGGGCCTTCCACGGATAGTAGTCCATCACTAATACGTCTCATATCGAGAAATCGTTAATTTTGCACCAGTAGTACAGGAATAAATTCATTTGCGATGAGGTTTTGATGCAGCCTGGACCACACTGAAACGTAACTATCGAACACTTTGTTGCAGATACCTAATTTCTATGTCATATCTATGACTGTTTATAGCTTAATGTAACCGTCGGACACGGTATTGCTGAAACCCAATTTCCAAATCGTATCTATCTCTGTTAATATGGTCCAGTCTGCGTTTCAACCTAAACACAAACGGTTATTGACGAAATCTTGTTTTTATAAATATTTTATTTCGTATGAATGATTTTAATAGCAATTTCAGCCACGCGAGGAAATATAGAAGAATGGAATCAAATACAAATCAATGGAATTGGGACTAATAACATTAACGCTAATGAATGATATCAATTATCAGTTTGAAATCTGCACATTTTAATAGTGCAAGTAATAATTTTCTTTAACTTCTTCAATCCGTAATTTTTTTATTCTTATTACTATTGGTTACATTCTATGGCCTAACGTGTATTCTCAAATCGATAGAGGGCTGAACACGTCACACACGGAAACACAGTGACGTCATACTTTCTCCATTGGGAAGTGTTTACGTGGCTAGGCGGTAAGTGTTTGCAGTGGTATCGCGATGTAGATATTACCCGAAAATTCTCCCATGCACTGCTCCAAATTCTCTTCCATGTACTACTCCTAATTCTTACACCAATATCTTTCCACAGCTCATCACCATTATATGCATTGTACACTCCTATAACTCTTCACCCTCCAACTATCTTTCAATGAATCCCATTCTAGCTCTTTTATCATATCTGTTACTGATTGTGTTCTGTGGTAATTTCCAAAGACAAATCTAATCCTTGCACCCCCTCCAAATCCTGTATTTGGTACCGAAAATGTGGCTTCCACACTACACCACCATAATCAAGCAATGGCCTGACCAGTGTTTTGTGACACAGTTCCCTTACTTCTCTTGTAAATCACTTCATCACACTTTCCAATAAATGAAGGATTATGAAATCTTTTCTTATATCTGTCCAATGTGTGCTGCCCAATTGAATTTGTCATCAAATGTTATGCCTGGGTATTTTCTTTCTCTACCGTATAATCATACTCAACCTTTAGTTTTTCATCTGTACGTAATAAACTGACACTTCTTTGCATTTATCTTCATCCCATGTTGACCAACCCAGCTTGATATCCTGTCCAGATCACACGGCAGATGTTCATTCCTCTACAGTTCTAATCCTATTATATCATCAATAAGCTTTCTGGCAGGGGATAAGATTAAATTCAGAGGAAAAGCTAAAAAAAAAAATAATAATTATTGACAATTCCTTCTGCTCCATAGAAGAATTTCTTCAAAAGGCATCTGAAAAAAAATTCCAATATCTGGTTTTGAATGTATTTGTTATAATTAATATACATATTTTTTGTATCTTCTGGTGTGTTAATCTTAATTTAATTTTAATTGCGATGGAGTGTGCACTGTAGTGGCAGTTTCCCTACATACCATTTTCCCCATTTCCTGGACCTGCCTACTTTTGCCCTCTACAAATTTCAGCTTTAAATTCTTTCGGCATTTTTGGTAACTTATTCATTATTTCTCTTAGTAACCTATTCCAATCACTGACCCTCTTTCCTACGAAGAAAATCTTCCTTCATCCTTCTGTCTGAAATAGAGTGCCTGCGTGTGCTCATGGTCATCTTTACCCTCCAATGCACTACTCCTATTTCTTACACCAGTATCTTTCCAAGCCTTATCACCAATATACACCTTGTACACTCCCATCACTTTCTACACTCTCCTTCCATCTTCCAGTGAATCTCATTCTAGCTTTTTATTATATTGGCTACTGATTGTGCACTGCAGTAATTTCCAGAGACAAATCTAGCAGCTATTCTTTGCACACTGCCTAACTCCTGTAGTTGATACGCAAACTGTGGGTCCCATACTACACTGCCATATTCAAGAAATGGTCTTACTATTGTTTTGTGACCCAATTCCCTTACTTCTCTAGTACTGCCCCTCATTACTCTCTTCAACACGTGAATAATTTTGAAACCTTTTCGTACTACCTGTCCAATGTGTTCTGCCCAGTTGAGCTTGTTATCAAATGTTATGCCAAGGTATTTACATTTTAAGTCTTCAAGAATTTATTTCCCCACCTTATCATGATTATGCTGTGTACCGAATAAGCTGACTCTTCTTTGCACTAATCTTCATCCCATGTTGACATACCCAGGTACATATCCTGTTCAGTTCACCCTGCAGCTGATCATCTGCAAACAACATTCATACAATACAATAATTCATTATAATAACGAATAGCAATGGTCCCATGGTACTCCCATTCCTTTTTGTTATGTAATAACTTTGTTGGAAAACATGGTATTGTATAGAACTAGCCCAAATTCTTGTTTATTTACAATCATTAGCTAAATTAATGGAGAGATTAATATGCAACCATATTAGAAGTGTCTGTGAGGAACGTAAGTAGTTTTCAAGTTGGCAACATGGCTTTAGACAAGGATATTCATGCGAATCTTGGTTAGTAGGCTCTATGCAAGATATTTCTGATGAAATGGACAGTGAAGGTCAAGTTGATAGTGTAGCACTAGATCTTCCAAAGACCTTTGACAGAGTGAGCCATAAAATGGTGCTAAATAAGGTAAAAACTATTGGAGTTGATAAAAAGGTGATTTGCTGGGTAGAAGAATTCCTAAAAGGTAGAAGGCAAAAAGTTAGGGTGGGAAATGCAGTATCAAAAGAAGTAGGAGTGAACATGGGAACACCACAGGGTAGTGTATTGGGACCATGTTATTCATTATTCTAATGAATGATTGTGTTAGTGGTTTACTGTCAGAAGTTTTTTTTTTAATGGCATTCGGCCATGTTAGCCATTCAGCCAGCTCAATGTGTTTTTCGTTTTGCAATGTATATATTTCATCCAAGTGTGATTGTTTTCTCTCTTTTATAAGGACGACACAAGACGAACACAACACTTAATTAAAACCACCCATGCCCTCGGCCGGACTCGAACCAGCGACCCCTGCAACGCGAAGCAAGCACGCTACCCCTACGCTGCCGGGGTCGGCTTTCAGAAGTTAGATTGTTTGAAGATGGCATAATGTTATATAAAAGAATCAAAACAATAGAAGACTGTAAGCAGCTTCAGGGTGATCTAGATAGGATAACTATCTGGGTGAGTCAATTTGGGATGAAGATAAATGCAAAGAGAGCCCGCTTATTAGGTACACAGATAAAAGGCTAAAGGCTGATTATTATTATAAAGTGGGAAGAAGAAGACTCGAATTGTAAATACCTTGGCGTAACATTTGATAGCAGACATAACTGGGCAGGAAACATTGGACAGGTAATAGTGAAGGCTTCAAAATCCTTCACCTGTTGGGAAGAGTGATGAGGGGATGCACTAGCATGGGTGCCGGCAGGATTACTTAAAAAGAGGTGCATCTGTTTATATAAAAATATACACATTAACTACAGATACTGAATTTATTGACAAGGTATTGAACAAATTTGGACAGCAACTTAGGCGCCTTAAGTTGTTATTCAAACAGTGAATTTAATAATAAAATTATTGTTTCTTAATCTTTTTCTGTGTATTTCCTTTCATAGCAGGGGGGGGGGTGCAAGTGCACCCCCCTCCCTGCACACATGTGCGCTAGAGAAGTAAGGGAATTGGGGCAGGACTGGATTAAGACAGTGCGGGGCCCTTAGCAAATGTGAAGAAGGCGGCCCTTGGTTTGCGCCGTCCGGGGGAATTGTAGAGCGAGGCTGGTAGCATTTTCTAACTCCTGCTACGTGGCTAATCTGGTACTGAATTGGGGTACAAAACTGTGGTCAGATGACTGCTGGAATAGGGTGGTGTAGTTTGGGACCCACATTTTGGGTATCATATACATGAGTTGGAAGGGGTGCAGAGAAGGGCTGCCAGATTTGTCTTCGGAAATTACCGCAGAACACATCGGCAACTAATTTGATAAAAGGAGCTGGAGTGGGATTCATTGGGGGATAGAAGTAGGGTGAAGATAGTCATGGGAGTGTACAAGGCCTATACTGGAGATGAAGCATGGAAAGATATTGGTGGGAAAATTAAAAGAGGTGCTTGGAAGTGTAAGGTTGACCATGACTACAAACTGGTTCTTGATTTCAGGCATAAGGTTGTGGAAAAATTTTCTTTCGTAGGAAAGGGTGTAAGGGACTGTAATAAATTGCTAAGAGAAGTGATGAATAATTTACCAGAAACACTGAAGGAATTTAAAGTAAAAATTAGTAGAGGGCAAAAGTAGGTTGGAAGAGGAGAGGAGAAAGAACAGTGTGTAGGGGAGATTGCCACTGGAGTGGGCCCTCCATCGCAATTTTATCAATTATTAGGCCTATTATTATCATCATGGTTTTTTATTTTCCCAGTAAATTTATAAAATTAAACAATCAGTAGGCCTAAACTAAAATGAACAAGTTGTCCACATAAATTTCACTTCTTCTATTTTCATCAAAAATCAATATACATCTAAAATATCCCTGCTACTGGAAAAATTATGTACACGGTTCACCGTTACCTGCTTTTGTATTTACTGAAAAGTGGATTATTTAATTGTATTACGGTTCGTGCTGCAGGCGTCTTAATTTTCAAGCAACAATTTTAACACAGTTTTTTTGTTAATTTGTATTAAGCCCTGGACCAGAATGGAAATATATTTAGTGATATAGTATAAAACACAAGGCATATTACTCTCATAGATGACATTTATGAAGTCACTACCTCTAAATATTTCCATTGGTGTCTAATACTGGTAATTTTCCCGTTAGCATTCCATTTTTAATTTACTAAGGTTAAGCTACTTTCTGATTCATAATGCATGAATATCGATAATCGCCTACTTCGTTGATCGATACTGCAGTCGACAGCCTTTAGTAATTAATGTTATTGTGTAACTTCTAGCATGATACGTTTGTTATCTTGCAAATACAACCGCTCATTCGCAAAAACACTTTAGTTTAAGCTGAGGTGCCGGTACTAGATACAAAATATTAATTACCCAAGGGTATAGTAGGCTGATACTGTACCAGTAGTGTATATCTGTTTAGTATTATTGTTATATATATATATATATATACAAGTGATTACAAGTTTATTCGATCATATCAGTTGTAAAACACTGGTAAGCCGAGGCAACCATATAATTCACGAGATAATTACGTAATTATTATAGGCCTCCACTCAGACATTCGTGCAGAGACGTTATGGTAAGTTTTTAATTCAAGACCGGGAAATACAGCGCCCCAAATTTAAATTTTATTTTGATTTAGCACGATGCATTAAATGTATGCAAATCAAGCAGGCGGAATCTATTATCAAGATGTTGTGTTTATCGGGTAGATTACTTTGCTGCTACACTGATTTTATAAGGTATCTACACTCATTGATAACATGTATTTATTTTTACTGATGTTTTTAATAATTTTCCAAACACTTTTATAAGTATGTTATCAATTTCTTCCAATAAATTTGACCAACGATGTTTATTTTCCATCATAATGCTCATAGTCTGAAATGACCAACGAGGAATACATTTCGTTGCTTATAAACTTCATTCTATTTAACGACACATCTAAGTCAGGGTTTAGTAAATTTATTGGAAATCAGGCTGCACATGCAGATTTATTACTTGTACATATTTTGTAAATGAAATCAAAATGTGAACGTGCAGTGCTACTTGTTCAAAGTAAATTCTGATTTTTAGGCCGAAACAGTGCTGAGTGCAGAATCGATGCGACGTTAGATCAGTGGGTTGATGCAGGTCCAAATCGCTGTCCGGTCATCCAGATTTCGGTTTTCTTAGTTTTCCGAAATCACTTCCTGCGAATACCGAAACGGTTCCTTCGAAAGGCCGTGGCAGAATTCCCTTCCGCCTATAATAACCTAGACGTCTGCGAGGCGTAATGCCATAAAAAAGATCAGAGAGATACTTCATAGGCTTTTTCGGGTTCTATTTACATTGTATTTCTATATAATTCTCTTGTCCACTGGGAATGCTCTGGCCTCGCATTCGGGAGGACGCGGGTTCGAATCCCCGTACATGCATCCAGATATCGGTTCTCCATGGTTTACCCAAATCACACCAGACAAATGCCGGGATGCTTCCTTAAAAATGGCCATAGCCGAATTTCGCGTTCCTTGTCCCCTTTCTTTTCCCGCCCCTAATGATCTCCACGTCGACTTGGCATAAAGTCATAAGCAAAAGAACTCAACTCTTGTCAACCTAATTTAATGATGAATACTTTTCATATTCAGGAATTATGTCTTATTCAGAGCACTATTCTTTAGTGCGATTTTTTTTTTTTTTTTTTTTGCTGCTTTTAAAATATTAAATGGGAAGATGCAAGCGAAAGGAAACTTACTTTTTGATATAAGATACCAATTAAAAGTTTCATTTCATATCAAATACGCGAATTTTACTTTTAAATATGTTTGGTAAAGTAACTTTATCCTAAAAATAGCAGCTGCCGATTACAGGGCAACAAAACTGTGCTAAGGACATAATTATTTACTTTTGGAGGTTCAATGTTTATTCTTTTATAGATAGATAGAATTTACTTGTTCAAAGTTTCTGTAATTCTTTTTGTGATAAAGGCAGCCATCTTTGTTTGTTTTCTTCTCCTGTTCCAACCATTTTAAACTAGATCACGCAGTTTGTTCGCGGACCCACATTTTACGAATTTGGAAGGATTATTTATGTATATCTACATAGTGTAAATGAAGGCATTGTTTTTACTTGTGTTCGCTGTTCAAAATTTTACCCATTTATATTTTTTCGTTTTACTAACAAGTCGGTGCGTTTTTGCAAAAGTGTTTGAATAAGATAGATTTAATGTTTGTCCAAAATTTTACTCGACCCCGTCACAAATGCTGTTCCGACGTGTGTTTTTAGATCGCTTATGCTAAGTGGTTAAGTACCATTTTCGGGGGTAGCCTTACTTCATGATGTTGAAACGTTTCTGACATAAGATCCAGGACAAATTGATCCGGTGAATAATGTCTCTGCGCGGAATTACGAATGAAGACATCAATTACATCGATGTCTTAGCATCTGTACTCTGGTACAGCGGACGTAACGGATGAGTCGACCTAGTAAAAATGTTTGGGTTTTATCTAACAGGCAATACCGCTCGCTTCGCGCTGTTAACGTGTCGTCATAGTGACGTCACGTTCACGTACAGTCAATTTTTGTGTGTATTGTGCCCTCGCTACGCTCGGTCACAATAATTTAAAACTGTACAATATCAACATAAACTGATATCCCGAAGGTGGATCAGATGCAGGCGGCCGCTGGTAAGCGGCCGCAGATGTCCGATAACACAACCAGATGTCCAGTGTTTGATGTGTTATCGGACGTCTACGGCCGAAGCGTGGTCTTCAACTCGAAGGTTGGCAGGACTTTACCGAATGAGGTGTACGAATCCTAGTTTCAGAGTTAGGACGAGCAGTTCCTTTCGTCCTTACCTAACATAACTCGGTAATACTATTTGATAAAGTGGATTTACAGTTTGTGTAATCCGAACCACGGAAGCTTTCTGCTGTACTTCACATTACACAGTGAGCTATGCCACAAGTAAAAGTCCGATAAAGGATATATGAAAATCCTCGCCAAGACAGGGATTCAGATCGGGAACCTTTTGGTTTCCAGTGAGACCCCTTAACCACTGAGCCGTTAGACTAGTCTACTCCCTTAAGATGCATTGCAAATTGGGGGGGGGGGGAAGCTTCAGCCATCATTTAATTTCAGTGGAGCCTCACTTCCTTAAGCATGAAATCGAGTATCAGTTATGGGCAACCTTTTTTTTTTCCTTTTGGTTCTACTGCTCCTGTTGTGTGGACCCCTAGGCTACAGCCTAGGAAGCCTACTATTCTTCTTAAATCTGGCAGCCCTGAGCTCGTCACAGTCGTCTTTTCCCTTCCATGCACTACTTCAGATTCTTCAACCAATATTCTTGTAAATCTCATCACCAATATACGCCTCGTAAACTCCCAGTTTCCCTTACACATTCCTCCTATCTTACAATCACTCCCAATTCAGCTCCTTTATCATGTAAGTTACTGATTGTGTTCTGCGGTAATTTCCACAGACAAATCTACAGACCTGCGCGTGCTCCCAAACTCCTATAATTGATACACAAACTGTGAATCTCATACTACACTACCATATTGAACCTATGGTTTAACAAAAGTTTTATAGCCCAATTCCTTCATTTCTCTGGTACATTTCTTCATCACCCTCTCCTATAAATGAACTTTTGAAACCTTTTTCCACCATCTGCCAAACCGAGTTTACTGCCAAATGTTATGCCAAGGTATTTACATCCCAAATCTTCAACAAGCAACTCCTTCCCCACCATAATGGAGAAGGCTGATCACCTAGTACGGACTCACAGGACCAGACGATAATCTGTTCAGAAACCAGTGCTGGAGACATAGGCCCATACTGCATTCTGAAACTAACAGTAAAGACTCCTATAATGGTGCAATGAGATATAGTAGCTGAATTTATATCAGGCAAAAATATTTCATTTGCCTAAAATACTGGGATATTGAGGACTGAAGAAATAGTCATGGGACTCGGAGAAGATTTAGTGGAATATTGTTGGAGTACCATAGTTTAAAGGAAATTAAGGAAGCAGTTAAGTAAGAGATTGTACAATATATTTTT
Organism: Vandiemenella viatica; assembly: GCA_031002005.1. Lineage (NCBI taxonomy): Eukaryota > Metazoa > Arthropoda > Insecta > Orthoptera > Morabidae > Vandiemenella > Vandiemenella viatica. Next base: position 80,972,966 of record JARYHS010008074.1, read on the forward strand.
CTCTAAATACAATAGTCTTTGGTTTAACAATGTAAGATTCTGAATTCACAAGAAAGGGATAAATAACTTCAAGTGAATCCCAGTGAATCCATTCATGACACTAGACTGGAGCACGAAGGAATCACAATTGTAGGAAAATATTAAAACATCTGCAGTTTGCAGACAATACTATGCTCTTTGTAGGTATTTTGCGGAAGTGTCGAAAATGTTGAATGACTTAAAAAAAGGTGTGCAATCTTACTGCTCTGTATGTAAAACGTACACAAACACTTGTGACGGATGATCCAGAGGTGTAGTAGAAAATATACCAGTTTTGTGTACATAACAATTTACATACCATGATTAGGTCTTAAAATAAATAACCATTAGTAGCTAGAAACTGATAAAAAATTCTGGAACGTTGGAGCATGGGAAACTATATTAAAAGTGAATTATCTCTGCTACAGAAAGAAATCTCAAATTGTGCATCAAATCTGCCTTCTTTAACAAACAAACAAGAAAAGATATTCAAAGTGATATAGAGGACGATGGAAAGAATGCATAGTGGAAATTAACCACAGAATGGATACACCTGAAAGGAAAGAGGTTTAAAGGAATACAAATAAGATGGCATGATAAGCTGAAGACTCATATAGGACTTTTATGACAAACATTAGAACAGGACAAAGATTAGTGGAATGAAATTTTAGGGCTTTGTCCAGCAGTGTGACACTAATGGTGTGGTGCATATAGATTTCTGCAAGGTATATTAGATGCACATAATGAGATGTCAAGTATATTTTACCTTAGTGAAATGCTTGGTCTGGTGATAGAGTATATAGGACCACTCTGTAGGGATCTGACAAAAGAGTAGGAATTTGATACAAATACAAATTATATTCAAGAGAACGACGAAGGAGATGGTGAAAGAGCAACAAGACATTGGGAAGAAGATGATGCACGATTAGTCACAGTTAAATGCAGCAATGAAGTTGGTAAGCCTCGAGGTAGAAGAGCTATTTTGGTGAGGCATGATGTTTGTCAGGGGTTTTGTTAGTTGGCAAACCTACAGCTGAAAAAGGTAGAAAAGGGTCATTATTGAGTTACTAGTTAAAGCTGTTAGTGATTCTACTTGCAATTATGGTAGGTTTAGGATTGGGACTTTTTTAGGTTAGTAGCTGCTGGAGAGCAGATACTAATGAATGATGAAATGGGGACCGAATACAGATACATGGAGGAAGAAATCATCACTACTAAAGAAATGGGCAGCGAAAATAAGGAAGGATATTGAAAACAAACATGTCACTCACCACAGATGAAGGTGAGAGGGACATGATGAATCTATAAACACAAACATACTTTACATTATTTCAGTATAAACCTTAATCGTGATTAGAAGAGGACATATGGCAGGTGGATTGGATGTAAACACACTGAGACTCACCACATGACAAACTAAAAGGAAATAGGTAAATATGACCAAACAATAGTAGCTGAAGTTGCTATAAAGCTGGTGAAGCATAATACTGAGAATATACCAATGCCAGATATCATACTACAGCAATATAGTGAACGAAGTTACTTCAAGGTGGATATGCACAAAGCACATTTGATTTATAACCGTTGATTATTTGCTAAAGAAAGGAGTACTAGGTAATCAGGTTTTCTGTGAGGAAGTTAACTACAGAGCTTGAGGACGATTTGGTGAAGGGTTTTGCTTATGACTAGTACAGTTTGTCAGTATTTACATATGATAACTGTGAGTTACTAAGGCTAGAATTTGTGTAAACAAAAAGAGTAAGAATGAGAATCTTGGCTGTTGTCATTGGGAGTGGAAAGGGGAGAGGATGAATGAAGTAAAATGAGTACCTATTTAATATTCATGAAGGGAGTAGCATGATCAAAATGAGTGGGTATATAAATATATTAGGTGTGTACCTGGAAGGAATTGACATTAATAATAGAAAGAAACAGAGATTTGAAAAATGTGTTAGGAAGGAGAGTTGATTTCCACAAATGGTAGAACAAGCACAAGGGAAGTAAAACATTCCATGACATCCTAATAAAGACTGATAATAATCACAAGGAACCAGATGATGGGGGGAGTAAATGTTGGAAAGCAGTTGTGGTTGATTGGCTGTAATAACCTTGACATGTACAAGCTGTAAAGCCTTATTTTTTTATATTATTTAATATGATAATCTCTTTATTTATAGCCATATATTAAATATCTTTAATTACATTGGTAACATTGTAAAACAAATTGTTTACTACATTTTAAGAAACTCATTATCAGTCTTCAATACCACTAGACCAGCATTTATCAACCTGTGGCCTGCAGGCAGAATTTTACATTTTTTTATTCTAACTGAATTAAAGATATTGAAACAAAAAATAAATTATAAAAAATTATTCACATAAAATGGATACCATATTCAGACTGTATTAAGCTGTAAGGCAGTAAAGGTCTAAGCCAAACTTTCTAAAAGCTATAAATGTTTCAACGAACTAAAAAAAAAAAAAAAAAAAAAATTACTTCAGGTTATGAGGATATGACTGCATTGTTACTTTAATGGTTTATTGAACTAATTACGTTTCCTTAAAGCAGCGTTGCTTTGAGGGTTAAGTTAATGAGGATTTTATGAGAGCCTTACTGTAAATATGTTTTAAAGCTATGCTGTATGTGCTGATAACAATTTTGTAAGATTGGTTGATAGTATACATGTAGGTAAAAATTAGGCCCATATAAGTTAATAGTCAATAGATTTTTTTACTATCCCTTGGGCAGAAAAAGTTGGAGAAATGCTGTTATAGACAATGTTCTCTTTCTTCTTTGCTATTTTTTAATACCTGGAAATAATTTGTTGTAAATTTCGAAAAATCTTTTTTGAAAGTAATTTAATGTACTGATTACCACTCTCCAATTTTCATTCAAAAGCTAACTGTTTATGTATTAATTAAATTTTTATTTAGTGGCTTTGATAAATCTTTTACCCAAGTTACTTTCATTTACTAAAACATACAAGCTAATTAATTGAGCATTGTTGTTTGATAAAATATTTCACATCAGAACTGTTCTATATTTGTATAATTTACTTTCCTCTATAAGAACGTTATCAATAATGGCTCTTTTTGGGAAATTTGCAGCTTGTCTAATTTTGAATGATTTCAGCATTTTCAGAAGGTAATCAGTTGGGTAACATTCTTCAGCAAAGTGTCAGAGTAAGAAATGCAGTATCACGGGAGGTGATAGTGCAAATAATATTGCCTTAGTGTAAAGTATTGCGAGCACTAATTTACATTATTTGAACTTATGATTCTGTTGTTTTATGTGAGAATTTTGGTTGTTTGTAGATGAAATGAAACTGTTATAAGATTTAAACAAATGTAGAGAACACTCAGGGCTGGGGTAAGTGGGCATGCAAGGCATGCACCATATGCTGGCGGCAGATCGAGTAATTACAGTCGCCGCCCCGCGGTACTTGCCATTCAATTGTCGCCGGGACGAAATTTGCAGCGTATTATGTGGAGGGCGGCCTTTTTCTTAGCTCAACTGCTGCTTTGGGCGACCAGTGACACTCGGGGTTGCAACAATGGGTGCGGCAAATAATGTTCGAAGAGGCGGCAATCTCAGTCTTTTGACCCGGTTCAGAAAACTCATAGATCCACCACTGGCTGTAGTTAGACAGGGGGCAGCATAATCGGTACTGCAGGCAGGCAGTCAAACAGCTAGAGGCGGGCCTGAGAACACGTATAGGATATGTAGTTGGTTATGTGAATATGTTAAGGTGTCAAATCCCAAAAGAAGTCAGTCTATCAGGAACACAAATAGAAAAATAAAGGTTTTGTATGATTATTTGCTTGAGGGTGAATTACTGTACAAGGAATATCTCAAAATATGATTAGATAATACACATAGAAGTGAGATTGTCTGATGTACAGCTCCAAATTCTACTATTGACCTCATGGGTTTGCAGTCATCTACTCTCTACAATTTTGACAGTAGGCGGAGTGAGCCTGGGGGTCATTATGCATATTTGAGAAGATATCTTCAGCTTCATTATGTTTTGAACACCACTTTTTTAGTTGGTAATCAGTTATTGTTACCTGAGTTGTGTGCTCCTTCTTGATACGAGAACACTATTTTGTGTCTGTATGTTTCCAGGGGCGAATTTACTTTACTAATGAAACCAAATGAAAATTTTGTTGATACATGTTCTATATAGATCAATGAGTGTATTTAATGTTATTCTTTTAAAAAAATAAAAAATAAATTGTGATGGAGAGCATACCCCGCACATTTTCCCCTCTCATCTACCTTCCTACTTTTGCCCTCTATGAAAGTTAATTTTAGAATAATAGTAGTAACCCATTCATAACTTTTCTTTTACAGATTGTAGTTTAATTATGATGATTAAGATATGAGATATTTGTACATAAACAGCATTCTAAGGAAATTTCAACCATTCTTAGTAACAATGAGTTCTCAGAATACGTCAGTGTATGCAAATGAGTTAAGAAGTGAACAATGTAAGGTAAGCTGTTTTATAAACTAAATCTTTTGCACTAAGAACATAATTTACCTCTGTTAGTAATTCAGTATAAGTTTTTTTTCTTCAAGTCTTCAATTTGTAATTTCATATTTTTATCAAAAACTTATAAAAACTTAATATTAAATGTTAAAATTAAAATTAGTGTTTTATTGCAATAATGGTTCTCCTATAATTTTTCATTTTGTCTCGGGAATATTTGTGCCGTTCAGTTTCTTAAGATAAAAAAAAATAATGAAAATAAAATAATTTAAAAACCTAGAAACTTTTGATTGGAATGTCTTACAGTATATTAAACTTGCCCACAATTTCAGTGACATCCACTTAACTTCAAAGTATGCTATACTTTCCACTCTGTGCCATTTTCTTAAAGTATAACGAAAAATAACGTCGTACCATTGGCCCCTACGAGATTATTCTCTACACATGAAATGATATCATACAGTCTATAATTAAATATGGGAGGATAGGAAAATAACTCATCATTTACCACAAATGAAGGCAGGAGGACCAGGATGAACACAAAAACACTTTAAAATATTTTGGTTAAAGACTTAAATGGTGTTACAGGTGAGACAGGTGTGTACACATCAACACATACCACATGATTGAGCCAAAGATGAACCTAGTAATAAGGGTGTGGAATTTGCAATGGTGGTGGTGGTGGGAGGTGGAAGTTGACCAGTGACAATTGTTAGAAAGTATAATCTATGTAACAACAAGTCAAAGTAAAATAAAATGAACAAATATCCTTTTTTAACAGAACATAAACATTAATTTTAGATCTGTTCAAAAAATAAGTAATTTATTGAACATTTGGATAGATTTTATACCCCTTCAACAACCATAAAATTAGGTAGCTGCATGACATAAACCCAAAAATTTCAACGCTCAATGTGTGTACATGTCGTTTGGTGTTTCAACGCTTTTGAAGTCTTCATATTAAGGAAGCAGTGACTATTCTCCTTTCCAAATTTTTAGTTTATCCAATTTTATAGTGCCTTTGTTTCCTAACAAATATTATAATGTGACAGGTTTACAGGTGGAGTCTTAATGGAGACTGTGGCCAGGGTGATGCCTGGGGTCAAGGATTTGGCCAGTTCCCATCTACGAATTTCCAAAGGGGTTGTAGTATCAGTAAAAACCATTGATGGATCTCACTGTAAAACAGGTGTTAAGATTGCTGGAGTTGTGTGAGCAGGTATGGGCTGCCACTGGACGGTATAGCTTGGCAGTAGAAACCGTTGCTTGCGGAAATTTGTCCTCGTGGGTAGTTGTTGGTTAGAGCGAAGTAAGAAGCTATTCAGTAAATGAGTTGGCAAATGAGGTGAGCAGCAGTGCAAGAAATAGATTCCTCTGTAGTAGGATTGGAATAGGTAGTGGTGGCTGGATGCATGCTGCAAGTTTTACAGCAAGGTCTATTGCATGTGAAAGATCAATGTGGTAGTCTAGGAGAGTACTTGTGGATCAAGAGTTCCTAAAATTAGGTGTTCTGCTGAAGAATGTGTGTTGGTGGGATTTAGGGAAGGAGGGGATACACATTTTTGGGAAGGGATTTAGAAAGTTATGTCCATGACGAAGGATCTGGTGAATGGACACCAAGCCAGGAGAGAACTGGGTAATAAATACTGGGCTGCAGTTAGCTTTAAGAGACACAGGATGGGAGTTGTGGGAATGGTGGCTGGTAGTATGAAAGATTTACATTTACACAAGATCAGGGTTATAGCAGCACAGAACAATTTGGAAGTTTTCAGGTTGAAAATCTTTGTCAACAGTAGAATATGGAGAGCAAAGGTTCTGCTGCTGACAAAAGTGTGAACCCAAAAATTTATATATTGTTTCACGTTATGTGTTTTATTTTGCTTATGGTTTTACACTTCGTAACATCAGGTTTATTAGAGGCGGGAAAGGATTAGGATCAAAGAATGGGAAGGAATTAAATCGTGGATCAGTGGCCAGCACTCGTACCATCATTATCCTGGAGTGGTTTTGGGAAATGTGGAAATCTGATATCTGGATGGCTGGACAGGGATTTGAACATCTGTCCTCATGAATTTCAGGCCTAAGCTATATTGCTGTCCCACCATGCTATGTTTCCTGCTCTGTCCTATTATCACCTGTAGAAATTTACTGTTACTCTACTTTTATTGTTATTATATTTCATAAACACCTTATGAATCACATTAAACCCATTATTAATTAATTTTATTAAATGACATCTTTAATTAATTATGTAGTGCGGATAGAACTTGACAAAATGAAGTTTAGGGTATTTGTTTTCTTTACTAATTCAGACTGTACTGTTTAGGACATACGAGTGGTTGATCTGCGAAGTGATACATTTACACTACCAACGGCTGCCATGAGGAAAGCTATGTTTAATGCAGAAGTTGGTGATGATGTATTTGAAGAGGATCCTACAGTTAAAGGTATTTGCACTTGGGAATTTATGTCCTTAACAAAAATTATTTAAAACTATATACACAAATACATAAATCTTATTCCATCAAATATGCTGAGAGTTTTCCCGTAGGCTGAAGAATTTTGATCAAGACACTTCTTATTTAAAATAAAATTATTTTCGCTGTAGAAACCACACATCACATTTTAGTAATATAAATATCAACTTAAATAGTAACAACATTGTCAGTAATGAGAACAAAAGACATTTTAAAATGGTTTTTATTTCACTGTAAACATATATTCGTATAAAGTAAATAAAAAAATATTTTTTTCAAAAATGAAAAACTGCTTAAATGATAGATATTTAAGAGTAATTGATAAGAAGTATCAACTATAACTACTAAATTATTTTTGTTACACAAAGTTAGTAATATTGCTTTAATCAACTTTGTACCAGAAAGAGCTGATAAGTAAAATGTTTCGTAGTTTTCACTTGTTTCCGTTACCATCTCTCATCAATTATATGATGTTGATTAACTTAGTGTTGAAAATATATACCAAAAAATTTAACTTATTTTTGTACTGAATTTAATGACCTTACAATCCTGTAAACTATTCCATTCTCAGCTTTGTAAAGTTACTACTTACTATTTTTTTCCTCAAGCAGTAATCATGACCATGGACAGTATTTGGTATATTTGGTAAAGCGTTTCACAGGATTTGTAGCTGATTACATTTTCTGCAGGATGTTACTGGTATTGTGCTAAACATATTTTCTATGGAGAGTATACGCATTATGCATGTTTCTTGAGTAATTTTTTAGTTTTATTAGATAAATGTTTTCTTTCTTATATTTGTATTACTATATGATTTACCTGCCTTAATTTAATTGCAATTTCCCTACACATCCCATTTCCTGTACCCGCCTACTTTTGCTCTCTATGAATACTTTTTCCCTCTACAAATACTTTTTCCTTCTACAAATACTTTTGTCTTTAAGCAGTACATGAGGTAAAGCTGCAGTAAATCAAAAGTAAAACAGCTTATAATACAGATTTAGACAGTATTCAACTGCAATTTTTTTTGTGCATCTAAGTAATTCTGTTGGATATTTTTCATTGTAAGCATCAAAGATTTATAAGTAGGTTAACACTGGCATTTAATACAAACTTTATTTGTATACCATGTGTTTTCCCAAGGCCAGGTTTTTGTGGTAGCATGATATAAAGCATTTTTATCATCTCAAAATAGAAGGAATAGGTTGATTATGAGCACCAGCTGGCTCTCAATTTCATGCATAAGGAAGTAGGAAATTTTTCTTTTGTGGATAAGGGATAAATTACCAAGTGGAGTGATGAATAATATACCAAAAATGATGAAGGAATTTAAATTAAAATCCATAAATGGCAATAGTACTTAGGTGGATGAATTTTACACCCGAAGTGTTTAAGATAATAATACTAATGAAACAGAGGTAAATAGCTACCAGAGCAGCTGCTCCATCACAATTAAACTCAATTCAATATCTAACTTGATTGTGTTGAACATTACTTAATCTTATAAATATATATATAAAAAACTTAACTTATCCACAACCCGAAGGTTGGTTGGATCCTCCAGAAGTAGGCATACTAAGCTATTTTGTCAGAGGTAGGACGGCCAGTTCCTTTCCTCTGGGGCCTACAGTTTAACGTGGAATCCGAACCACGGAGCGTCTTGGCACAGCTCAAACACAACTCTCAAAATTCCTGCACCTGCCGGGATTCGAACCCGGGACCAGAGCAGCAAAAGTTTTGAAAGCAAGCGCGTTAGCCACTGAGCTACCAGACCGCTCACTATATATATATATATATATATAAATAGACATGTATTTTCCTATATTTCACTTTTCAGCCACCACTACCTAGCACAGATCACTGGTGTTTGTGTGTGGAAGTAGCATGGAATTTCCTGTCATGCACAACGTTGGCCGAATGTCGATAGCTATGGGGATGTGGGAGATATGATGGTTAAAAGTGGTCGATGCAGGGCATTTTCGTATTTCGACCAAAGACGTGTCACCGTATACGACACTCTGCAGCCACAACTACATAGCATAGACCAATGGTGTTTGTGTGTGGTATCGTGTCTATCGTGTACTATGGTGGTTAGATGTCGGTAGTTATGGGGGTGTGGGAGATATGGTGATTGAAAGTGGTCGACCTGTGGCACTTTCATATTTCTACCAAAAACGTATGTCTCATGGTGTATCACTTTTCAGCCAAAACTATCTAGCGCAGATCACTGGTGTTTGTGTGTGGTTGTAGCACAGTCACCCGTCGATAACAACATTGGCCGAATTTTGGTAACTGTGGTAGTGTGGGAGATGTGGTGGTTGAAAGTGGCCATCAAGGATATTTTCGTATTTTGGCCAAAGACATGAGTGTCCATATATTTTACTTTCCTGCCTGAACTACATAGCACAGATGACTGGCATTTATGTTTGGTAATAGCAGCGAGTCTCCTATCGTGCACTATGGTCTTAAGATGTCGGTAGCTGTCAATTCAAATTCTTTACAAACATGAACAAAGTTGTGGGTACCAGCTAGTTAATAATAATTGAATAAGGGGCAGATGAAGGATCAAATCACATACAACAGACATGACATTGAATCAGGGTAGAACAACTCTTGTTCGCTGAACTTTTAATGTGACTTCAGTAGCTACACTTTCTAACCACTGGAGAAAACCTCACTATCTAGCATTCTTTCCATTAATCAAAACTCAGTCTTTATAATAATTTGTGATTTATGCATTTATATTAAGCTATCAAATTACTTTGTTCATTAAAATCCTTGAGGTCACTGGTAATGGTCTTATAACTGTCTTTTTATATTCTCAGCATTACTTCTCATCCTCCTTGTTGTAATCCCCTTTTGTAATGTTTCATCAGCTTCTACTATTTCTTTAGTAGGCTACTTATGATTTGTTCCAGTGTGCATCTGTATTCAATATTCATTTGCTCATCTATTCTTATTCCCTCATTAGCTGCCTTTAGGATAAATAGGGCATAGTCCTAATGAAATTATAACTTACAACTTAAGTTAACATCTTAGAAAGTATATTAAAACTTCTTGCCCTTACAGTATAACTATTTGGAATTTTTTTCCAGTATGGAGTTTGTGCACTGGTATTTCAGTATTTCTGGTATCTACTAACTAAACAAAATATGAAAATCCATAAATTGACAGAATAATAGTTCATAAAATGGATGGTTAATGAAGAAAGGTAGTGATCTTGATTTTGATAGATGGCCCTGTTTAGTTTCACATTTGTCTAACCCCCATAGTTGCATAATCTAAGGTTACATTTTTCTTATATTTTGTCTGTTTATTGTACTCTGTTTTTAGTATCAATTATCCTCCTGTTCTTTCTGTCTTGTAGATCATTTTTAGGGTTCTGCATGTTATGAATGAAAAACAGAACACTTACGGATTTGCTCATTTGTCTGTCTGTATTTCCATATGTTTGTTCATCCGTGTGTCTGACTCACACCTGCATAGTTTCTGAACCCTATAACTTATAAAGTTGTAACCATACAGTACTGTGGTACTCAAATAACTTTAACATAGTTATAACAAAAATGTTTGGAAAATAGTTATAGGTGTTGAGTAAAATATTATCTGTGTATCATATAAAAGCTGGTAACCCGGGAGCTTGTGAAATGTTAAGATTTTTGTTCTTAGCACATGATTTGTGTAAGCTTGTGGGGGGGGGGGGGGAGGAACCATAAAAATTATCATTTGCCCCTCCCCTTTTAAGCTACTAATCTGAAAATTCCTTTAAAACTTACAGTGATATGTAGGCTGCTAAAGTTTACAAGAAAACTATAGCAATTTTTCTAGAGTTTTACAAAATATCTACATGAGTGATTTTAACAAATTTATTTTTTTCCGTTAAATATAATATGTATTATTTGATAAAGCATTTCTTCCAAATCGTGTAACTTTTTTTTTCCAACTGGATTTTTTTTTTTTTTTGTGGTGTGTGTTTGTTTTGTAAGATCATTTTTGCAAAACTTTTAAAGAACTCTGTTTATTGTACTCTGTTTTTAGTATCAATTATCCTCCTGTTCTTTCTGTCTTGTAGATCATTTTAGGGTTCTGCATGTTATGAATGAAAAACAGAACACTTACGGATTTGCTCATTTGTCTGTCTGTATTTCCATATGTTTGTTCATCCGTGTGTCTGACTCACACCTGCATAGTTTCTGAACCCTATAACTTATAAAGTTGTAACCATACAGTACTGTGGTACTCAAATAACTTTAACATAGTTATAACAAAAATGTTTGGAAAATAGTTATAGGTGTTGAGTAAAATATTATCTGTGTATCATATAAAAGCTGGTAACCCGGGAGCTTGTGAAATGTTAAGATTTTTGTTCTTAGCACATGATTTGTGTAAGCTTGTGGGGGGGGGGGGGAGGAACCATAAAAATTATCATTTGCCCCTCCCCTTTTAAGCTACTAATCTGAAAATTCCTTTAAAACTTACAGTGATATGTAGGCTGCTAAAGTTTACAAGAAAACTATAGCAATTTTTCTAGAGTTTTACAAAATATCTACATGAGTGATTTTAACAAATTTATTTTTTTCCGTTAAATATAATATGTATTATTTGATAAAGCATTTCTTCCAAATCGTGTAACTTTTTTTTTCCAACTGGATTTTTTTTTTTTTGTGGGTGTGTGTTTGTTTTGTAAGATCATTTTTGCAAAACTTTTAAAGAACTCTGTTTAAAAATTATTATTTTTTTTTGTATTGTCTGCAACCTCAAAACAAAGCGAGTGTGCTTGGATAAAAGAAGTGAAATACATTAGGCAATCAAGATTTAACATAAATCAGTTCTAATTGTGTTAATCACTAGCTGGTACCCACGACTTCGTTCGTGATTGTAAAGAATTCATATTGACAGCTATAGACATCTAATCACCCTAGTGCACGATGGGAGACTCGATACTATTACCACACACAAGTACCAGTCTTCTGCGCTATGTAGTTCCGGCAGCAAGGTAAAATTTAAGGATACACATAAGTCTTTGGATGAAACACGAAAATATTCATGATCGACCAATTTCAAACACCATATCTCACACACTCCCACAGTTACCGAATTTCGGCCAACGTTGTGATCGATGGGAGACTCTGTGTTACTACCACACACAAACGCCAGTGATCTGCGATTGATAGTTTTCACTTAAAAGTGATACACCGTGACACATGCGTCTTTGGCAGAAATATGAAATTGCCGCAGGTCGACCATTTTCATCCCCCATACCTTCCACACCCCCATAGCTACAGACATCTAACAACCATAGTGCACGACAACAGACACGATTCTACTACCACACATAAACACCAATGCTCTATGCTATGTAGTCGTGGTAGAAAAGTGAAATCTGCGGAGACACATGCCTTTCGTCGAAATACGAAAATATCTTTGGTCGGCCACTTACAACCACCATATCTACCACAGTACCACAGTTTCTGAAATTCGGCCGCTGTTGTGATCGAAAGGTGACTCTGTGCTACTACTACACACAAACGCCAGTTATCTGTGATCTGTAGTTTTCGCTGAAAAGTGATACACCATGACACTTTCGTCTTTGGCAGAAGTATGAAATTGCCACAGGTCGACCACTTTCAACCACCATTTCTCCCACGCCCCCATAGCTACCGACATCTAACAACCATAGTGCACTACATGAGATACGATTCTACTACCAAACACAAACACCAATGCTCAATGCTATGTAGTTGTGGCAGAAAAGTGACATATGCGGAGACAGTCGAAATACGAAAATATCCTTGGTCGGCCACTTACAACCACCATATCTACCACAGTACCACAGTTTCTGAAATTCGGCCGCTGTTGTGATCGAAAGGTGACTCTGTGCTACTACTACACACAAACGCCAGTTATCTGTGATCTGTAGTTTTCGCTGAGAAGTGATACACCATGACACTTTTGTCTTTGGCAGAAGTATGAAACTGCCACAGGTCGACCACTTTCAACCCCCATATCTCCGACATCCCCATAGATACCGACATCTAACAACCATAGTGCACGACAGGAAAGACGATTCTACTACCACACACAAACACCAAAAGTCTATGCTATGTAGTTGTGGCAGGAAAGAGAAGTATACGGAGATACGAATTTTTGGTCAAAATTTGAAAACGCCCTGCACTGACCAACTTTAATCATTATATGTCCCACATCCCCACAGCTATCGGCATTCGGCCAACGTTGTGCACGACAGGAAACTCCATGTTACTTCCACCCACAAACATCAGTGATCTGTGCTAGGTAGTGGTGACTGAAAAGTGAAATATAGGAAAAAACACGTCTATTTTTATATATATATAAGATTACATATAAATTGTGTTATATAATACTACAATAAAAATGTAACAGGGAAATGTTATAATGTCTTGTTAATAGTAACATAATCAATCACTTAATTACTTTAATTTCAGTATAACTGCAGTGGAGTGCTTGCTCTGTTGTCAATTTCCCTACACACCTATTTTTCCCCCTTTCCTGTACCCACCTACTTTTCCCTTCTACAAATTTCAACTTTCAGTTCTTTCAACATTTTTGGTAAATTATTCTCCATTTCTTTTGTTAACTTATTCCAATCCCCGACCCAATTACCTACAAAAGAAAATCTTCCCACACTCTTGTGCGTGGAATCGAGTGTTGTGGTCATCATTTCCCTTCCATGCATTACTTTTAATTTTGATACCAACATCTTTCCATGCCTTATCACCAATATATACCTTGTACACTCCCTTGACTCTTTTTCGCTCTCCTGATGTCTTCCAATGAATCCCTTTCCAGCTCTTTAATCATATAGGTTACTGATTGTGTTCTGGGGTAATTTCCAAAGACAAATCGAGTCCTTCTTTGCACCACCTCCAACTGCATTTCATACAAAAATGTGGGTTTCATACTACACCACCATTCTCAAGCAATGATCTGACCAGGGTTTTATGACCCAATTCCCTTACTTCTCTAGGACATCCTCTCATCACTCTCTCAAACAAGTGCAGTATTTCGAAATATTTTCCTAGTGCCTGTCCAATGTGTCCTGCCTAATTGAGCTTGTTGTCAAATGTTATGTCAGGATATTTACATTTTGTCTTCAACAAGCAATTCTTTCCCCACCTTGTAATCATAATCAACCTTTAGTCTTTTATCTATGTACCTAATGAGCTGACTCTTCTTAGAATTTATCTTCATCTCATGTTTATCAACCCAGCTAGATATCCTGCCCAGATCACCCTGCAGCTATTCAGTCCTCTACTGTTTTGATCCTGTTATATAGCGTTATGTCATCTGCAAACAACCTATCTTCTGAAATGAAACGATCAACGCAGCTACCCTGAAGAGATGGGGAGCAGGATAATAAGATAATTTTGAATGATTTCATCACCAAGCAACTGCCACACAATCTTACTGCTTCAACACCAGACTGCTAAACACAAACTTACCCTTACCAACATTAAAAATCCCCAAGTGACCACTGATTTTTACCAATCCTGAATTTCAGTGATTAATTTCTTGTGTCAAACCTTAAAATATGAATCCTTAGCCTTTTTAGCTTTGTTTTGTATTGTCTTTTAAAATAACATGAAATTTTATTTCTCCACAATTATTTACCACTTTTTTACGTAATATATTACTGAATTTAAAAATACTTTCTATCTAATTAAATCTCTATAACAACCCATTTTTCCTGTAATAAATAACTGAAACATGCATTTCACAACGACATTTTTCTATGTTAGTAAAACCTCAAAATACACAATAAAGACTTTAACCATCAAACCCATTACAGCCTCCCATTTATTTTGTTAACTGCTGTACACTTTTTAACTGTGGAAATATCAGTTATCTAAGTTTTGTCTCCAAACTACAAATTTCTTTTTATATAAATAAATCTCAATTTTCACCCATTTCTTAACCTAAAACTGTCTTTTTTTCTATCTTTTTTGTTATGTTTAATTAGTTTAAACAAATATTTCTTGAATTGTCTAAAACTACCACCGTTATTATTTGTTGGTTTATCAGTTAAAACTTTACTCTTTTAGCTTTTGAAAACCCTTACGACATTTATATTACACTGAATTTCCAGTTTCTTTTAGCAACTGCCCCCTTTAATTTAGTGTTTTTAATAATTGATATATCTCTAATTTTCCAAAATTTTGTGTATTGAAATATTATATAATATACGCTGCATTAATCCCCTTCTCTGTAAGCGGTTGTTTTTTATTCTATCCTAATGTTCAATATAATATGAAAACACTTATACATCTGTTTTTCATCATGAAACTCATGAAATTAGTTCATCTTTTACTTTTAAATGAAATTAGTCACTTTTCAACTGATATTTCCCAGTAAATCTATTGCACTAATTTTCTTTTATGTTTCTGCCCAAGCTTCAGTTTTCAAAGACTTAAGTAATTCTTCTAGACACAAAATATATCTTGCAATGCTTCATTAAAATATGTTAGAAACATATTCTATTAAATATCACGCTGTTTTAATTACTCCGGGACCACACGAGCGGCTGTTTCGAACTTTGATACTACTTATTTACAATATCTTATGGCAATTTAGAAACTTTTTAGATACATTGGAATAAAATACATACTGCAGCTTTACAAGATTACAAACATACATCTAGTTTATTAATATAGTCCATCGAATCCTGAGTTGCCAGCAGGAAGTCCACAGGATCACCATTGTAAGGCCTTATCGGACATTCTTCAACAAAATGACAAATAGTCTGAATTTCTCCACACTTGCATAATGGGGATGGCTGTTTGCCCCACTTGTGCAGGGAGTGTTCACATCTGCTGTGCTTAGCTAACATCCTGTTGAGAGTGGACCAACTTTCACTTTGCAAGTCAAAACCTTGTGGCTTTTGTATAATGCAAGGTATGCTGCTATTTTGGCGTACAGTACACTCCTGGATCCAAGCTTTGGTGATGATGTAATCTTCACTTGTAGTATCCCTTGCCGATTTCGTTGGTAGTTTTCTAGAAGGAAGTCTGTTGATGTTTGCATCCTCAATATCTTGGTAGATCGGTAAGTTTCTGTTGTCCAAAATCCTCTTGTACTCACATGTAAGAGCATTTATTCATCGCAGGTTAGTTTTTTTTTTTTTGCTTGGGCTTTACGTCTCATTGACAGCGAGGTCATTAGAGGCAGGATGGGATTGGGGCAAGGAACAGGAAGGAATTCGGCCATGGCATTTTTTAAGGAAGCATCCCGGCATTTGCTTGGAGTGATTTGGGGAAACCATGGAAAAACCAAATCTGGATGCTGGGACGGGGATTCGAACCCGCGTTCTCCCGAATGCGAGGCCAGAACATTAACCGTTCACCCACCACGCTCGGTGCAGGTTAGGTGGTGGTATGTGGCTCAGTATTGAGAGCCATTTTTGTGGGAGTTGTTTCGTCATGCCTGCAATCATACACATAGGGTTATTAAGCTGGGTGTCCACTCTTTTCACGTATGAGCTATACTGCTAGACCAGGGCACAGTACCCAGCAGCTGAGAAGACAAGACTCAGAGCAGAGGAGCAGAGATTGGAGGCCGATGCATTCCAGGAGGTACCACATAGTTTTTGAATGATATTGTTTCTTGCTTTTAGCTTCTCAGTCATTTTCATTAAATGTGAATTAGAGAATAATGTTCTGCCAAGGGTAACATCCAGGTACTTTGGTGTCTTATTGTGGGCGAGTATGGTTTCTTCGAACCATATGTTAAGTTCCCTTCTAGCAAGTCTGCTATTTAGATGGAAGCAGGTAACCTCTGTTTTAGAAGCATTGGGTTGGAGTCTCCATCTATGGAAATATTTTGCTATTGTTTCCAGGACCTCTGTTAGGTTTGGATTGACTTGTGCCGCGTGGCGTAACTAAACCTTTTTGCCTTGTTTTCGGCATATCTGAGACATACAGACTGAAAAGGAGTGGAGCAAGAACTGACCTCTGTGGTAAGCCGTTCTTAAAGTTTCCCCTGGCAGCTGATGTCGCTGCCCATGACTACCTGGAACAACTGATCACTAAGCATGTTGTCTAATAGGTGTACAATAAATTTGCAGGGAATTATACAAAGAAATTTATATATCATGCCTTCTCTCCACACTGTCATAAGCTGCTGAGAGGTCTATAAATTCAGCCAAAGTTTTTAGTTTCCTTTGGAATCCTTCTTTAATATAGGTAGTTAGCAATAGAACTTGATCTACACAACTTCGTCCTGGTCAGAAGCCTGCCTGCTCCACTGGAATCGCTTCAATCCCTGGCTGATTCTGTTATATGTAAGTCTCTCCAGTAGTTTGTAGGTCACAGACAACAAAGCAATTGGTCTGTAGTTTTTTGGGCAGTCTACACGCTTACCTGGTTTTAGTATAGCTATTATATTAGAACTGTTAAATTCCTGTGGAATGTTGCCAGACTGCATAATGTTCACAAAGAATTGCACCATCCATTTTTGGTGTACTAGACACAATTTATTCAGAATTCATGGTGTATGTTGTCAAACCCTGTGGACTTTCTTGGCAAGGTTTTCTTAAGGGCCTATAAATATCTTTGGTGATAAAGGGGCGGGAGTGTTCAGTTTCTGTGGCTTTGTAAGAGTCCTATCTGACTGACAGCGTAGCCGAGGGGTATATTTGGGTTCATTGTGGACTTTAACTGTGGTGGGACTCTAGAAGAAAGTTTAACTAACCTCGTGGCATTCTTGCAGCTGCAGAAGTCTCTTCTATCTTGAGCTCTTGCGTCTTGTGGGCTAATTAATAGGTTGTATTTTGTCAGGAATAATGTGACACTACCCGATTATTAGGTTTGGCAACCAGGACAGGTGAAGGCTGGTACATGCTAGATGACCAGCTGAGATTCTATCCTATTGTGAATGATAACAGGCATCTAACGGTTATGAGGTCCAATTTAACGTCATTGAAAGCCGTGAACATACAGACGATAACATGACTGCGAGGATCCTCCCGACAGCGCCTATCTAAGATTGCATCTGACTGAGTAATAACTCGTAGACTAATGGATTGTTGTATGATTGGATGGCAAGCTAAGTGGCTGATGGTATGCCACCCCCATGATCTTGCAGGGCCTACATGGTGAACAGACTTGAACGAAGAGAATAGGTTTTACTGTTAGAAACCCATACTGGCTGATGAAAGCTACCCACGGAAAATGAGCAATCTTCTCGTCGCTGACTGCCTGCAGAGTGAGAGCTAATAATTTGTTGTTACCTCAAAGGTGAACTTTATTGACGTCAGAGTCAGTTCCAACCAGTAATATCGATCGAGTCAGCGTCTCAGCACATTCCTAACAAACAATACTGCGCTCAGCTCGGCGCGTGCGAAGACTGGCCTGCTCGCTACTGAAATGAATTCCAATAAAATATTCTAATTTCCTTTTAATAAACCTATATGTCCATTACGATCCTGACAGCTTCATTTTTTTAGATTTTAAGTTCTCTCTTCACTTGGATGGTAAGTGCTTTATCTTTTGGTGCCCTAGATGAGGATACAATATGTAAGGCCACTTCAATTGGAATAATCTTAGTTTTTTGGTGTTTTATGGGGGCTCCACTCCCTAGTTTATTTAATAATGTCCACGCTTTCCTGCTCGACATCTGGTTGTTGAGGCTTTCCACCGTTTCCGTCCACTTCTCCCTTCTTGCTGCATCCAGACTGTGTAGAATCTCGTCCACCATTTCCTGATCACCTGATTAGAGAAAGATCTGGTATATACAGTTCATAACTGTTTTTGGACCAGCCTGTAATGTACTCTTTACAGTATCCTCTTGGTATGTGCTTTTTGGCAATACTTAGCACGGCGTCAACAAATCAATGATAATTATTACTTGTAGGTGGTATACAGGGCAGGTACTTGTCTAAATCTGTTGAGATGTTAGTCCAGTTGGCCTTTGTAGAGTTCCACCTTGGTCAGGGGGACAGAAGTGATTAGGAGAATTTGAGTCCCTTCTTCTATTGTTATTGGTCGGTGTAGACTGTCAGAAATCTAGAAGAACTTTTCGTGAGGCCACTAGGGGTTGTCCTCTACTGTCAGATGAAATAAGTTAGGGTTGTATTCCTGTCTCCAGGTTACTGATCTAAAGGTATATCATTCCTTGGTGTCAAACACAAGATGCAGATGTTTGTCTTCTGTCCATTTTACCAGTGCGTCCCTGTTCGAGTCGTTGTCTCTGTACTTTCACTGTTCATGATGGCTATTACCATCACCTACATATACAGCAGGGTGAGGCTGCATTTGGATAATCTGGGCTGGCCAGGGTGTGGCAGGTGGCTTGTAGGTATTGGAAACAGTGATGCTGCCAATTTTTGTGACGATGTTATGAAACTTATCATCAGTGGAGATGGAGATGAGAGAGACGTTTTCAATGTCGTGTTTGACATATGTTCCTAATGTGTTACTATGTCACAAAACCCAGCTTAAATTTTTGCCTTACTGTTAGAGGAAACTATAAAATAATAATGTGGAAGGGAAGAGAAGACTGTTACCATAATCTAGCACTTGATTTCGACCTAAAGGGAGTAGGAATATTTTCATTTGGAGAACAAGTAACAGAGTGAGGAGACCCACCAAAGGCTTTGACTTTGGTCACATATACAGGAGAGTGTTGTGTGAAGATAGGTAGGATATTGTCTCATCATGGGATCAAGAATACCTTCCACCCACCTGCAAAAACGTGGGATTGGCTGGGCATATCCTGTGAATGTGGAAAATTCTACATTGGGCACACTATCCACACCACTGAGTCCTACTGTGCTAAATGCAAGTGCAATATTTGCCAGTTGCAATTAAAAAAAGTCTGCAATTGCAGAACATATCATTGACAGTGTCATACAATCAACTGTTCCAGACTCCTTACTCCTTTGGGAATGTGTTGTAAAAGAAGCTACTGAAATAAGACTTAATAACAACACCATAAACAGAGATACAGGACTCTATCTATGGAGCAGAAACCAGCACTTTCAATACTGAGAAAGGAGTGCAACTAGTTTAAGCCCAGCAGCTATAACAAAATGAACAGAGCTGCGCAATCTGGTATATGACAGCAGTGACAGCTAGGAAAATCAGTAAGCCCATCTGTCACTGACTGACATAATAATTATGGATTTCTTGAACAGCTGATACCTGTTAAAGATGACAGAGAACATCGTCGAAATTTTGTCTTACTATGACATCATCTGGCTGCAATCCTGCAAAGCCTATATCGAATTGACACACTGGGAAATTCTCCATCCATATTTTTCTTATATATGGAAGGTTGTTCAATACGTTTTGTTGTTCGATAAGAGATGGCACTTGTAGGTTCTTCGTTTTATTTTTCTAAAGTTGGTACTACTTTTTTATGAACACATGTGAAGTTTCATTTAGGTCTGATAACTTATTTGTATATTTACAGCTGTTCAAAGTTGATGTGTCACAGTATATTGATAAAATGGAATAAATTGAATTTAGTGGAGTAACAAAATTCTTATTTTTATAAGGTGTGGCACCAAAACAAATTCATGAACAATTATTAAAAGAGAGTAACGACTCTTCATCTTCAATTAGAACAGTAGAAAGATGGGTTGCTGAATTTAAATGTAGTCATCTGAGTCTTGAAGATGATCAGCATGAAGCACGTTCGAAAAGTGCATCAACACTAGAAATCGTAGCAAAAATACAGAATATGGTTGTGGAAGATTGTCGATTAACAGAAGATTAGAAGATAACTAGGACAAGTGTATTGAAGTTCGGGGACATTATATTGAATAATAAAATGTATTTCAAACAATAAAATCGTGTTTTTCGTATTTAACGAGAAAATTTATTAAACAACCTGGTATATATTGCTAGAGGTCTCCTACCATTCACCTTCAAGGCAAAGCAATGCTCCATAATT
The DNA here is from genome assembly GCA_031002005.1 of Vandiemenella viatica. NCBI lineage: Eukaryota > Metazoa > Arthropoda > Insecta > Orthoptera > Morabidae > Vandiemenella > Vandiemenella viatica. The sequence continues at coordinate 80,993,883 of JARYHS010008074.1, forward strand.
TTAGTCTGACTTATTGTCAAAAGGTAATCTAACCATTTCAGTTTTTCTCTCCTGGTCTATAATTTTGTATGCCAGTTTTTTCTATATTTATTTCATTTCCCTGTTTTGATTGATATGTTTCACCCCCCAGTATTGCTGTCTTAAATGACGACATTCAGCAATATGTGAAAGCATTTGCACACCCATTTTCTTCCCATCTGGTGTTTCATTACCCTACTGTACAGTCAAGGATCCTGCAAAAATACTTTGTAATATTGTGTTTGTCTTTCTTTGTATCTTTGAAGCCCACTCTACTCAGCTTTAGTTAGTGATAGCTTTACTTTCTGTATCCTTTTTATGTTTCCAAACTTTTTTACCGTATTAACTTATCATTTTTAACAAGGACGGATAATGAAAATAACCCACCCTTTACCACAGGTTAAGGAAGGAGGGCCAGGACAAATTCCTAAAATGTGTTAGGATATAGTAAATATTGGTGTTCCAAACATTTTCTGCATAGTGTGGATTTTAATGATGAAAATGACTTGCCTCAAACTCAATTTTTTTATTATTTTTATGTGATTAGAAAACAAATCTAAAGGTATTAATGATGGTTTTTAAGCATTGGAAGAGAATGTCGCAGATATGCTTGCTAAGGAGGCAGCATTGTTTGTCCCCAGTGGAACAATGGCGAATCTTATTGCTAGTAAGTATAACATAACAACTCTAAATCAGATTATAATTTTGTATTTGATTTTATTTTTACAGAAATGTATGATTTTCTAATAATTTTCAGTAATGGTTCATTGTAGCCGTAGAGGAACTGAGCTCATAACGGGATAAGTCCCACATTTTTAAGTATGAACAGGGTGGTGCTGCTCAGGTAAAATTAATACATTCTTATTTGAACCATAAGTAATAATGTTTTTAACTTTGTTGTTATCTAGCAACCTGAAATTACTGCATTATTTGTAGTGTCACATGTTAATGTAAACTTTGTCAGTGAATAATTTTCTTTGCTATTAGTACTATCCTTTGTCCAATTTATTTTATGGAGGAGAGTGTTGGTAGAAAGTTTGCTGAGAGGCAATTTTAAACAATGGCAGAGAAATAAATACTTTTGACAGAATCACATTAATCTGGGTTTGAAGATGAGGCTGATCAGATGGGGAGGGGGAAAGGTGGGAGGAGTAAAGGAGGAAAAAATAGGGAATTTTTAGATTCTCAAATTGCCTCCTCCTCTGGGAACACACTAAAATTTTGTATCTTTTCTTTGTATGTATGGTTAGTTTACTTTAATTCCAAATCTTTGTGATTGATTTAGAATTAGTACAAACCATTTAAATGTTTTATCAATTACATAAATGGATGGGTAATTAATAATTACAGGACAAACAGCTACATCCACAATACTTAAAAAAAATTTTAACATTTATTAATTTTATTTCAAAATCATTTTTTGACCATGATTTGAATAATTACTTCATTTTACAATTAATTTCATGATAAATTAATTATTTAAAAAAAATATGTTTTTTTCCTTTGTTTTCAATTTTTTCAAAAAAATTCGGTATACAGATCTGGAATACTCTTCTAATTTTCATTCAGTCATATCTTATTGCATAATTAACTTTGGCGAGCAAGTATTGCAATGCCTGTTTTTCAAAGTGGATAAACCGACACTTTTACATGTACTGAATAAATGAGATACAATTATTTTGTGTGCAAAAATTAAATTTGAAATGTGTATTCTAGTGCTTTGGGATAGATATTATTTTTGGTTTTTCTGTCTTCTGCAAAATCAGAGTACCCAGCATAGCTCTGAAGCAGTATATGAACATTCTGATGTTTTATACCTTTAGATCAGATTGTAATAAACATTCTACATCACCATCCACTTTGGCAGATTTCTGTATCATTTTGGAGATATACGCAAAACATGGAAAAGTTGCATGTGTGAATTTGTTTGAAGATGGGGAAGTGGGAGAGCATATGCAGTTTCTTAAACAAAATGTAAACATTATTTTTTCACTTTTTTTTAAACATACGTGAAGTTTTTTTCAAGATCAAGTAAAAACTAGATTTGTCTATTTCCCAAAAGCTTTAAATCAGCTGGATGTTGTGGGCCATTTCCTCAGTTGCGAGTTAATCAATTTTTTATAAAGGTTAATAACACGCCAAAGAAATTGAATTTTGTTTTATTCTTTGTGTCATACACATTTCACTCTATTTACAGAGCATCATCAGGACATCTATTTGGTATTTGTACATTTAGTTAGTTACATTAAATTAGAAAAAACAATATAAAGTTCAGTTGAAATTAATTTAATTAAAACAATTTTTAAATTTCAAGTTTGAATTTCATGGTAAGCAATTGTGTGATAAGATTCGTCCAACACTGTTTAACAGGAAATGTTATGGGTTCTCAGACTATCATTACTGTTTTTGAGATATTTGCAAAAAACTGAATGGTTTCAAGTTTAAATTTTGCTTAAGTAGCATGATGAGGGAGAGTGGTAGGGTTTTTGTAACCCAAATGTAGGAAATATTTTTCTCATTTTTTTTAAAAGTATGTGTGTGCAAAGTTCCATCAAAATTGGACTGAACTGTAATTTTGCATAAAATTTTATCTGTTTTTCATCAAAATTGGATAAAAACTGTGGACTTGTATAATGAAAATAATAAAAAATTAAGGGGTGTAAAGGGGTAGTGGGAATGTTTTATGGATTTGTTTCAGGTGCGCGCACACACAGCCACCCATCAAATTTTCATCATAATTGAATGAATGGTATAGGAATGCTTGAAAAATGACCAAACAAACAAACAATCATTCATTTTTATATATTAGTTTTGTTGGTGGAATCTCTTTACAAAGTAAAAAAGATTTCATAACACAGAAGAGAACTATTGGGATGCTGTGTATTGTGGAACCAAGTACTTCTTGCAGATTACTCTTTTATAAATATCAATATTTTTACATTTATATTCTCTCATGTGCTTTTTCAAAGAACATTTTAATTTGTTTCTTTCATATTCCCAGGTACGCAATTTAAATACAAGAAACAAAAGTAACTATCACTAAATTAAAATTTCATTAAACTAGTAAAAAGATGGGTTATTAATCTGGATATATCTGTTTAGTAAAGTTCCTCAAAATATAAAACAGTTTGTAGAAAAAATATATATTGAAAAAAATCTGAAATATTATCTTATCATATGCAACATGCAATAGTTTTTCACTACAACTGTTATTCATCTTGTATGTTTATATATTAACCATTACATATTATGCATCTCAGAGCCCCTTCTTCAGGAGGGACCCATGAAACAATAATAATTTAAAAAGTTATATATCAGGGCATATGCTTCCTCTACCTCTTACAGATTAATTTCTATCTCACCCTTACATCACCATATCTCCAATATTTGCAAGTTTTTCCACTTACTCATTGTTAACCCATTGGAAAATTATTTGGTTGAGTATTAGCAGGCATCCAGTTTGAATATTGAGTAGTGGTTACTGCAGCAACGTTTATAGAGTGTTTTTTTATGTGCAGTATTCCTCTGGAGGTTGCAATCGTGCACCTGCATGACTGCCTTAGTAGGATTCATAAGGGAATCTTACAATTGCCCTTAGGACATAACAAACTATCATCAGTTCTAAAAATTTGTAGTTTATCTTTGGAACCTTCAGATTTTGTTGCCTTCTACTTTTACTGTAATTGAAATTTATTTTAGTAACTTTTTCCAGTCAACAACTCATGGTTCTTTAATTTTTTTTCCACTGTTTTTTAGTTTAAGCTATATATACATTTTTCCAGCAATTTGTAACTTTTAACTGCCATTGAATTGTAACTTTGATTAAAAGAGCCTCATCATTACGTACTAAGGAAGAGGCTTAGCACCTATTGCAGTGGACTTGGGTCAATAGTCATGTCTAAATTTGCCAACTACCAGATGCTCATACACGCACCATGTCATGGATGCAGGCCAGTTGGGGCAATATTATGCTATTGGAGATATTCACTTGTGCTTCCTTGGGGTCTGTGGTAGTTATCCATGAATCCACCAACACAGTTGTGGAATGTGTGAAAATTATTGCAAACCACCTGCATCCTTTCATGATTCATGTCCTCCATGATGATGGTTGCATCTTCCAGCAGGATAGCTGACCATGTCACAAGGCCAGAAACTGTTCTATAGTGTTTTCAATGAACATGATAGTTAGCTAATGTTGATGTCTTGGCCACCAAATTTGCCTGATATCAACCCAACAGAACACATTGGGGATGCTATCGGGCACCAACTATGTGCCCACAAACAACTGGTCTGTAATTTAAGGGAACTGCATGACCTGTGCATGGACATATGGTGCCAGAAAACTACCAAGGGTTTGTCAAATCTATTCCCCACCAAATTGCTACTATATTGCATTCCAAAGATGAACTAATGCGGTGTTAAGCAAGTGGTCATAATGTTTTGGCTCATCAGTTTATAGTGTAGTAGTTATTTAAATCTTTTTTCAAAAGTCTCTTCTGGTGATAGGAGCCTGAATATATGCTAATGCATAATATTCTTTGTTTTACAAAATTATAATTAAAAAATTCTGCCTCTAATGACCACAACAGGCAGGAAAAAAGAACAATTCCTCAACATTGACTTGAAAAACTCTATATTGTGGATTCATTGAAATATGTGGTAGTAATAGTTATATTTGAATCAGTATTAAAGCTTAATTACAGAGCAAACAATGTGTTCTACTGCTTATCGAGTAGTGTAGTTGGATTTGATATAAAATACGTTGCATTTTGTTGAAATCCTTATTAACATATATATATATATTTAAATGTGTCTTTTATATATAAAAAAAATCTTGACCAGATTGCAGGTGTACAAATAGCAACTGTTCCAAACAAACCAGATGGGACTTTTGATCTGGATGAAATGGAGGGGAAAATACGAGAGCCTGACGACGATCATGAACCTGTGACTGCTCTCATATGTGTTGAAAATACTCACAATGTCTGTGGAGGGAAAGTGCTGCCACTGGTGTGGCTTAGCGAGGTAGGTTCCTACTAATTTCGGTATAAAAATTCTCATTTTGATTTCAGTGAACTTGGTGATATGTGACAGGTTTCTTACTTGCTTTGAGCTGAACAGCTTGTCGAGGTCATTAAAAATGGGAGCAGTTGAGGGTCAAGGAAAGGGCAGGAAATTGGTCCTGGCATGATCCTGGAATGATTTTGTGCAACCATGGAAAACTGAAATCTAGATGGCCAGACAGGGATTTGAGATGATGTCCTTCCATATAATGGGCCCAAGTATTACTGCTTAGTCATCAGGTTTGGTGATATGTGGGGGATGGCTATAGCGTATTGTTCTACAGTATTTGAAATTAACTGTAGTGATATGAAATTTGTTACCATCAATATACACTTGTTTTGGTTGTATAAGCTTGAAGCTTATACAACCAAGTTTTTTGCAATGTATCTTCGTATTTGAATTTTATATCTGTATGATTAAATAAAAAAAACTCTGTAAGAACCAGTTTTAGTCCTTACACATATCTAATTGTCTGCAACAGTCAATACTCAGATACATTTTATGGCCTTGCAGTTGGGAAATAGGGCACGTCGACACAACATTCCATTACATCTGGATGGAGCACGTCTGCTTAATGCTGCTACAAAGCTGGATTTGTCACCTGCAGTCCTAGTACAGGACTTCAGTTCTATAAATCTTTGCCTCAGCAAAGGCCTAGGGGCACCTGTGGGCTCAATGCTAATAGGGGACAGGGCGTTTATACGCAGGTTAGTGGCACCATTAATTTCTATTCATTAAATTAAGAACAAAATCCAACGCAAACCTATTTTTATAAAAATACAGTTGATTGTAAGCAGTGGAGTAGCTAGCGTGGGTGACACCCGGGCCAGATATCGATGGTGTCACCCCTTGAAAACTTAAATTCAAAATTAAGTAAAATATATCATCTTGTAGGTGTAAACTATGATATTAATAAAACATAATTAAATAAAAATTTATTGTTATTAAAAATAATAGTTAATAAAAATGTAATATTAACAACATTTAAAAGATATACAAATAAACTAAAAGCACTTGCTTTCACACTCTCCTATTTCTAGCTTTAACAGCTGCAAACTCGTAAATTACATTTTCAAAATTAACAATTTGAGTTACAGTAGTCAATATTGCAAGATTTTAGCCATGTGTTACTCACTTGTGATACTCTGAAGACAGTACCGGTTTAGCCACGTAGCAGAAGATAGCAAATGCTACGGGCCCCACGCCTTGTGGGGGGCTCCGCACCTTCTAGGGGGGCCCCTCACCTTCAATAAGGGGAGCTCTACTATTGCCGCGGCAAAAACCAATTTGCTATGGGCCCCGCGCTGTCTTAATCCAGCCTTGTCTGAAAATCAGGCCTCACTTGCGCGATACTGTTCTGCACCATCACCACACCGTCAAGTTCTTAGTGTTGGAGCTCACTCGATCTAAGTTTGTCCAAATGGCACGGCCATCATAGGATTGGTGTATGTTTCGACGGTGCGAACCTATGTCGGCCAGCTGGATGTTGAGAAGCACATAGTCTGGAAATTTCCCTTCCCTTACAACCAAATGTTTTCAAGTTATTGTTTGCCTTAAAACAAGTGTCTTTTTTTTTTCATCCATGTTCATCAGATATTCGTATTAAAAATTCAATGCTTTGCAAGAGTTGAAGATCAATTTTAAGACCCACAAAAATGCAGCCGAGATCTGCATTTGTAAAGGGGACCCTCCATACCCGAATCACAGGCCGTAACCAGACTAATCTAGAAGTACTGAAAAATATGTATTCAAACACATAATAGTGGATTAGTGTTTTTTGATAGTAAAAATAGATGGTATAGAAAAAGAGTATGTTGATTTTATCATGTTTGCAAACTTAATTTTCATTACATCTACATTCGGACTGGTGACTCAAATGACTGTGTTTGATTTGGGTACTGAAGGTCCCAGTTAAAATCCTGACCTTGACTGTAATTTTTGCGGGCCTTAATATTGACATTTACCTCTGTGAATGCGTGGTTCGAACTTCACGTTAATGTGTAGGTCTCCCTTTCAAGTTAGGTGACTACGATATAGGCGCACTGTGAGTTTCCTAATAAGAAACTCTGGGACTAGAACTTTGAGATAACATGAAATTATTATTTTTATTATACAAAATCTTTAAAACCGATGTTTAAATTAAAATATGTTACAATCTCATTCTTAACTAACAAAAAATACTGAGTGAATAAAAAAGAACTTCACACAAAACAAAAACGTCAAGTGCGAAGTGATTGACATTTGATAACTATGTATGTTCTCGCGGCGGCAATGCTTTATAAAAACTTCTCGGGTTTCAAGCCGTGTCAAAATTGAGCCGTCGGGCGACGTTTCGGAAGCTTGCACTGCTTCCATTGTCAAGCTCCCGCTTAACATTACTGAAGTCTGCCGCACGGTAGTCTTTTATATAGTGCCAGCAGCCGGGAGTGGAGGGGAAAGTGCGTGGAGGGGCGGTCTAGTTGGACCCTGCTCGCTTGGTGAAGTCATGATCGGGTCACTCCTATGCCCTAATATGGCTAGATTCTGTCGGGTTTGTAATAATCCAATTACTGGCTTCCAAGCTTGGCTTAAATTGAGGCCTTGATCACGATTAATAACATTATTGCTAAGCCTAATCTCAATAGCCTCCTTCACAACACTGTCCCAAAAGTTATTTGCGTAACAAAGCCGTGTCGTTTTGTCGAAGCATGGCTCGTGTCCGTTGTCAATGGCGTGTTCGGCTAAGGCAGATTTTCCTTTTTGTCAAAGTTTAAAATGTCTGTGTTCTTTGCGTCTTTCATTAATCGTCCTTAAGGTTTGCCCTATGTAAGAAGTGCCGCATTCACATGGAATTTTGTACACTCCATGAGCCCGAAGATTGAGACAATCCTTCGGAGTTCGCAACAGCTGTCCAATTTTTGGCGGAGGTCGAAAAATCGAATGGATGCCCTGTTTGTTGAGTAACCTAGCTATTTTAGGTGTTACTGCTCCACAGAAAGGTAGAAAGGCACGCGGCTTGTCTTGATCTCTGTGATCTGTCTTGGTTCTGTTGTTTCTTCCGATGGTTGCACGTCGGATTTCTTTAGTGCTATAACCATTGGCACGAAATACGCGTTCCAGGTGTTGCAGTTCCTCCTTTAAATGTTCATTGTCGGACACCACCTTTGCCCTATGGACATTACATTATGATTAAATTTAAATATGCGAGAATCTTTCATTCCGGTACGGTGTGGTAATGATTTATTAATACTGCTCTGGGATACTATTTTTGTACATAAAAGATCAACCAGTTGGGTGATAACGTGAGTCGGATAAAAAAAGTATTTTAATGTACTTTTGTACTAAAACTGTGCAAAATAAAGTACAGTATAATAAAGTAGGGTGTCAAATCTACCTGTCATCCCAAACACCGATTCCCAGAAACTGTCACTTGAAAACGTTAAAGGAGACTAAAGACAGACAGGAACACAGGCGAGCCGTCACTGGGCCGATTGTTTTTGCGATGACGTTACAGATCAGTATTGGCAAAGCAGAGCTCGACCTTTACACCTAGCAACTGATACACAAACAGACGGTGTTGTGATAAATTAATGAAATTTGGCCCCAAGTATGTCCAAATGAAGAATATTAAATGATTTAAAATTGAAAGTTTTATATGTAATAACATGAGAATGATGGTGCAATCTATTATGTAAATTGCTATTTTTTTAGCGTACTACTGGTGAACAGTGTGTTGTAACACGACACTTTTGTTCTTCGTAAGTTCTTGTTGGCTAAATATGCCAAGGCGAAGAGTGACATCTCTCTACACGCAACTGTCTGTGAGAGAGGTCGGAGAATTTACGTGTTAAAAGGGTGCATCATATCGTGAAATCTCCCGAGGAATTGGCCGTAGTGCAATGTCGGTATACAGACTTGTTATACAGTGATGAAAGAGAGTTCTAATACTCCTAGAGCAGGCCCAGGTCCATACAGATGGACAACAGCAGGCGAAGACCGCCAAATTGTGTGAGTGGCTGTTGCTGGCAGATCAAAGTAGTGGTCACAGAGAGAGTCTTCCCTTTCCCCGGACGATTGTAAACCAATTGCTTGAAGCTGGGTTACACTTTCTGACCCCTATGCAATATGTCCATTTAATCTGAATTCGTTGCCAGCATCATCTAACCTGGTGTAATGCAAAACTTAAATGGACAGGTGAATGGCGTACATTTGTGTTTAGAGATGAGTCTCGATTCTGTCTGTGACAAAGTGATAATCGACGACATGTTCGCAGGCGTAGTGGAGAAACCGCTTACCTGCTGTGATTTCAGAACGTCGCACAAGTACAGCCACTGGTGTCATCTTTTGGTGGCAATCAGTTTCGACAGCAAGACTGAGTCGGCTGTTGTTGATGGCACAGTGACAGCCCACCACTATGTGGATGAATCTTGGGAAGCATAAGCCTGGCAACCCAGGACGTCCCATACTTTCTGCATATGGCTCACCTACTGAGCGTATCTCTGCCCTGGTTGACCAGCATCTACAGCCCATTGTCAGCCAGCTTCCCTCCCACATCAAGGACACCCGGCACTTTGTCGACTGGCTACAGTACCCACACCTCTTCCCCCTGACTCCCTTCTAGTGACGGTAGATGTGACTTCCTTATACACAAATATTCCCTATTGCCATGGGCTCAGTGCCTTGGAACATTTTCTAGACCAGCGTCCGCCCAATAGCCTCCCCACCATATCTTTCCTGCTCACCTTGGCGGAACTAATACTAAACAACAACTTTTTCTCTTTTGAGGGGAAAATCTATCACCAAGTGAGTGGCACTGCCATGGGCACTCGTATGGCTCCCTCATACGCTAACCTCTATCTAGGCCGCCTAGAAGAATCATTCATAACTTCAGCCCATCTGAAACCCCTCTTGTGGGTCAGATTCATTGATGATATTTTCATAATCTGGACCCACGGAGAAGACAACCTACTCAGTTTCCTCAATAAACTTAACACTGTCAGCTCCTTGAAATTTACATGGACTTACTCCCATACACAGAACACTTTCCTGGATGTCGACCTTTCCCTCACAAATGGCTATATACACACAGCTGTCCATATCAAACCTACCAACCTACAACAGTACCTTCATTATGACAGCTGCCACCCTCATCACATCAAACGTTCCCTCCCCTACAGCCTAGGCATTCGAGGCAGTCACATTTGTTCCAATCAACAAGCCCTTCAACAATATGCCAGCAATATCTCTGATGCCCTGATTTCCCGCAATTACCCGCCAATTTTAGTTCACAAACAGGTTTCTCGTGCCACATCACAACCTATCCACAATCCACTAAAACCCACCATAGCCCTGTTTTGATCACCCATTACTTCCCAGGCTTGGAATCCGTTAACCGAGTCTTGAGACAAGGTTACGACTTCCTTCGAGCCTGCCCTGAGATGAGAAACCTCCTTCCTAAAATCCTCCCTCACCCACCCAGAGCCTGCTTCAGCAGACCTCCAAACCTCAACCAACACGGGGTCCCCCAGCCTGCAAGACAGCCTCAAGGTTCATTTCCTTGCAACAGATCCCGTTGCAAATTATGCAGTATGCACCCGCCTTCCACCACCTTTACCAACCCCGTAACTAGGGAAAGCTTTCCCATCACAGGATTTGCCACTTGTACATCCTCCCACCTCATATACCAACTCATTTGTAACCATTGCCCAGCCTCCTACATCGGACTCACAACCAATCCACTAGCCATCAGAATGAATGGACACCGACAATCAGTACATACCAAGAACCCTGACCACCTTGTATCTCATCATGCCACTATACATGGCACCAACGATTTTAATACCCGTTTCTCGGTCCGCGCCCTCAGAGTCCTCCCAGATAAAAGCAGTATTTCAGAACTTAGAAGGTGGGAACTGGCCTATCAGTACCAACTGGGGACCAGACAATCTCCAGGTCTAAATTTAAGATAGCACCAATTTTCCTCCCACCCATCCCCCTCACTTCCACCTTCCCTCACAGAACCGCCGCTCACCAGAGCCTATCTTTATAGATTGTGTTTTTGAATTTTAGTTTTAGTTTCAACTAAAAATTTAATAATTTTCCCCCCCCCCCCATTTGTGTCAATTACTAGATTAACTGAGGTATACTACCCTTCTGCGTCAGGACCTTGTACAGTTTTGCTTTATACTTGCCATTCATCTCCGTTTTCCAGCCTGTACTCCTCTACCCCCCCCCCCCTCACTTCCTGCCATGATATATTCCCTCCCCCCCCCCACCCCATTAGCCACCGAAATTGTGGCTCACGCAGTTGGCTGCGGGCAGCGCTTGCGTGCAGCCATCTCACTTCCACTGAGGAAGAGCCATGCTCGAAAATTCTATTCTTTGTGTGTTCGTGTTTTTTTCGTGTACCAACGCCACTGGAATTCCCTTCTTTGGTGGTTTTTTATCCTATCCAATGTTCAATATATCCGCTTTTAGCGCCTTTGTTTCCTAACAATCTATATATATATATGATGGAGGAATTATTAATTAAATGATGGATATCATCAGAAATGGTGATAAACAGAAACAAAACTTCATCTTGTCTTCCCTGTCCTTCGTTGTTTTAGAATTGCCCAAAAATACTTACCTTCTCATTATTACCAAAGTTACATCATTATATATAAGACATGGGGAAGAAAATTTGGTGCAATAAAATCATTGTCTTTGTAAATATTGTTCATGGCCTGTCAAATGTTTCAGGGCAAGGCGTGTAAGGAAGTCCCTGGGTGGAGGAATGAGACAGGTGGGCGTATTGGCAGCTGCAGGGCTGGTAGCACTCAAAGAAGGCTTGGACCGGCTTGAAGATGACCATACCCATGCTTCTACTATTGCCAATGGTACACTTCTTTTTAAAGACCTTATTTACATTTGACATCTGACATCCTGTAACAAATCACCATATGAATAATTTGTTTTACATGAGAACAGTATGTGCAGATAAGTGACAACTATATTTTTATTAAACTTGATTATTTGATAAGTTTGGTATCATTGTATACTAAAAATCTATTAACTGTAAAACTAGGTTCCTCAGCTCACTAAAAAATGTTCAGACATAATGTGGATTCCTCTCAAGTTTTACACATCTTAGAAATTGCTTCAATTTTAAGGTATTAATATCTGTTTAATAGCATCATCATGTTTTATAATTCCATAGGAAATTTTAGTTATTATGTCTGCTGTGTTGTATTATGTATTATCATTAAAAAAAATTAAAACCATGAGTGGTAATACATGGGACTAGTTTTCAGGAGGGTACAGATGTGAATCACTTTACGGCCATCAAAAATTTGGTTTCCCAGAATTACGCCAGGAAAATGCCAAAGAGATTCCTTCAAAAGTATGTGGCTGAATTCCTCCATGTTATTTGTTTTCAGTTCTCTCCCACCTCTAATGACTCCATTGCTGGTGAGGCATAAAAACTAAAAAGAAATCATGAAAGTTAAAACTTTTTCTGTCATATGTGAATAAGAAATTTAGCATTTATTTTTAATATAGCACCGAAATAAAAGGATAAAATGTAACATAGGTATGTAAATTTAATCAGGAGTAGATGCGATTGAATCTTAAATTTGAAGTAAATGGTAATTGCTGTTTGTTTTATCATATTCATCAGTATATGTTCCAGGAAGACATATTAGTCTTGATCAACTGCAAATTGTATTTTTTGTCTAGTAATAATGTATTCGAGTTGGAAATAAGTACCGGATCATACACCAGCCTAAGCTACAAGTTATATTTTCACTTTTATGATGGTCTGAAAATATATTACACCGAATTTACATGTATATAGTTGAGTGTTAGCTACATGAAAGTTCTTTTTGATATCTTTTAAATGCGTTTTTACTATATTAAATTTTTCTTGAAAGTATTGATGTACATTGTTTATTTGAATATCATGGAGCTTCGAAAAATTAGCCAAATTTTAGATGGGTACTTAATGCTCACTTCTAGCATCTTGTAGGATGTAGGTTCAATCTCTGGTCTGGCCATCCAGATTTTGGTTTTTTTTACTGTTTACCAAAATCATCCCTTGTGCATGCCACTATGGTTTATTAAAACAGTGAAGTTAAAGTGGAAAAAATAATAATTTTCCCAGCATGCATGTCTTGTATTCTCAGTATCTAGAACCATCAGAAAAGAGTGAAGTTTACTTAGTCATTCAATGCAAGTTATGTATTTAAGTGATAGCCAACAGGCCATAGGGAGAATTCTGTCATCACACAATGCTGCAATAGATGAGAGACCTGTGTAAAAACGTCGTTTCTCGGGCTCTGGCCCGGGGTGAACCTAAGACTCTGAGGCCTAACCGTGCTACTTCACCTTTTGCTCGAACCACGCTGTAAGCATTCCCATCAAAATCTTTTGGGCCAAAGGCTATGGTACAGTAACTGTTTAGTAACCTGTTCTTTGTCTGTATTGATCCTCTGTTAAAGGCTTTGTAAACATATTCCGCTTACATCAATTTTTATTTCATTCCTAGAGGATGTAGGATTCTCCTTGAATGTTTTAAGACTTAAGCAGGTGTTGCTCCCAATTGAGTCAGCAACTGATCCCAACCTATCCATCCATTGTCCCATATTGCTCAGGGGATCATAGATATAAAACTCTCCTTCCCCCACTTCCATTGGATGTTAGCTTAGTCATATCTGGCAGGTATCTCTTCGTTTTACTACTGTGCTGTTGGTTGATAGCTCACGTGCATCTGCAGTTCTCTGTCGGAGAATGCTAAGACGAATGGTAACATGATATGTGAAAGGAATGGAATGGAAGAGAAAGACTGGTGAAAGACAATAGAGTAGACATCCTTTGTTGTGCTTTTTCATTAAAATGTAATTTAGAAATTCAGATGTTAAATACTTCTGTTTTATAAATTAATCACTTAAAACAAATCTCAAAAGAAAAGGAGACTAACATAGGTTACTAAATAAAAAACATGATAGCACTGGGAAATGAGGGAGAGATAAATGTAAAGAATAAAATCACAATTATATTCTGAAATATTCATGTATTGCTAAGTTTTTTCAGATAATAATAGAATGCCAAATTGTAAAGAACTGAAAGTAAATACACTTAATTTAAGAACAGAAAAGTACCATTGCATTATTGAAATGAAGTCTTCCCAGCTGTCTCTAGTAATGTATGTGTAGTACTGTGAGTCTATTTCTCTGCCAATTGATTAAATTATGATTCTTAGCCCATTCAATATTTTAACTCTGAAGAATTTATTGCAGTTCAGATATGAGAACAAATCCATATAAGTACAAAAATAATGGGTTTTCGTAGGCAAATAAATAAGCATAGAAAAACATAACAAGGGAAAAAATAAGGAATGGCAAAGAGATGAATGCAAGAGGGAAATGTAAACAGCAAAATAGTATTTGGGAAGTTCTATAAGCATCACTTATTTGAATTTGATTCTGAGTGAATAGTTCCCTTCAGGCAGTTCATAGTGATGACAGTACAGAACTGAACATTTTTAGAGTCTGGAACTCATACATTCTAAATTCTTTCAAAAAAACAAAACTGAATGTTTGGGGGGGGGGGGGGGGGACAATTTGTTAGCATCAAGTGTTATAGGAGGAATAACATGGGGAAATTTCTTGGATTATGTGACAATTATTTTCATGTAAATATATTTTATTTTAAATGAATGTTTGCTATAGCTTATCCTTGCAGGAAAGTGGTTGGGCTCATGTAAGAATGTCATTGGTAATTCTTTTAAAATATTTATTAAACAGACGGAAGAAAAATATAATACTATGCAATGAGTATAAGACCTCATGTGTTTGCTCCTGGGATTTGACAACAGTGATTGGAATCATGTAGGAACTTGTTTGTGGCCAACTACTTGTCAGTTGGCCATAAAAGTCATTGGAATATCAAATGAAATAGATGAATTGTTGATGGCTACTGTTATTTTATGCTGTATAGACCAGCTCTCGAATAGCTCTTTTATGTAGTTAAAGTGTCTATAAATGTTGTTATACTGTAGTTGTGATAATTTTGGTTTAATTGTTGGCACTGGATAAGGTCAGGGTGGAAAGAGGATAATTTTGTGCAAGATGAGCTGGGAAGAGGTTGTAACATAACAAGCGTCTGCGCCAGGTGTCGGCAGCAGACGACGCTTGTTAACGATGTATTATCTTTGAGGAATAGTAAGTCAGTCTGTCTCTGACCGCCGGACAAGATTGTTAGCGCGGAGGCACATTTCGGTCTAACAGTTTGGAAATTGTTGCAGACTCAAGTAAAGTAGTAAAGTGATTTATATGAGCGTGTGATGACTAGAATTTGTGATTCGGAAGAGAACATTTTTCTTAAAGTGGCTACATGTGGTGAGAGGAACTTTAATCAATGTGGTAGACCATTTTGTTGTAGAAACTCTTTATCCTACGAACTTGTAATTTTCGGCGAAGTTCGATTACTTATCTAAAATCTCATATTTGGTGGTGGTATATTTCTGTTGGGTGAGATAGCTGCATCTTAACTATTACAATAAAGTCACTTTGTGTGAAGTTGCATATAAACTGTTGAACTGTTCTTTTTATTTAGTGAACCCAACGCTCGAAATTTACCTAAACCTGGCGACCGCGGCATAAGAACCTTTTTTACCTGTTTAATGAACTGATTTGCGTTTCTAAGAAAGTCACTGTGTGCTCAAATCAGCATTCAAAATTTAGCCCAACATAAAAGCACTTTGTACCCTTGCAAGGTGCTGGTTCGTTTTTTTTTTTATGACTATTGAAGTACAGGTACAGAGCTCTACCTCTCCAATGCTTATCTCATGGCCTGAGGAAAATAACAATCATTTTACTTATTTACAATACATTAGAACTCCAATTATCCGAACTCTGACTATCCCAATCACTTTTTAGATATAGGAGAGTGGGTGGTGTGTGATTTGTCCAACTCTGGGTTTGAAATTCTAAATGATGATGAACTTACTGAAAGTGTCGAGTAAGAAGATGACCTTAATGTCGAAGTTGAACCATCAGCTAGTGAAGCATTTGCCGGCCTTGAAACTGCGTTGGGTGGAGCGTCGGCCCGAGTGTGACCATATGCAACTTCTCACTGTCAAGCGGATGCGCGACTCGGCTGCCCATAAATGTTTGAATACAGTCCAACAGCTTACTTTGACCGAGATGTTCAGCAAGCAATGACTTTTATTTACACTACGGTACGTAGATACTGTACCAATGTGCAGCACTTGGAAGTACGCTTAGCATGTAAGTGTTGACTTTTCATTTAATTAATTAAAAGCTCTTTTTCTTTAAAAATAGTGTTTTTTCTCCAATTTTTCACATACATAAAGTAATTAATTAAAATAGACCCTTTTTTGGAAAAAATCCAACAATACGAATTTTTTATCATCTGAATGGGGTCCAGTCGCTATTGAATGGGATAATTGGAGTTCTACTGTATATATATTTATTTGGATTGGACATCCAGTGTCAGTCTCAGTAAATGAACGTGCTACTGGAATTTTCAGTTCACATTTTTTGGTCATTAAATTTGTTGATTTATTCATTACTGTTCTTTAATTTTGCAGGAATTGCCAGTATTTCAAGCAGTTGCATTAATGTTGATCCAAACAATGTTCACACAAACATTATTATATTAAAAGTTGATCCATCAAAAATTTCAGCACCAGAACTCTGCGCACGTTTACAGAAAGTAAGTTATACTCGGTATCTTAATACCTTTCTTGTATATTGTTAAGCAAAAGAAAGTTTTGTACACTAAAAACAAAAATTTATACATTGTTACTTCTGCGTAATTTGTATTCTGGCCATTTTTGTTCACATTCAGAAACTATGGGTTTAATTCACTATACTTAGCTGTGTTGGTACTCAACATTCTCTAGTACAAATATGTATGATTTTTATGATAGAGAAGAAAATTTGTTGTTAACCAAAGCTGTAGACGAGAACGCCAACACAAACAAATAAAGAAAGTAAATAGTATATCTGCTTATATCTTAATAATGTAAGCATGTGTGACTCCTTAATAATAAGGTGATTGAAGGGGCATCTGAAATATTTAATTGTTTTCGCAACTCTCTTGCCGTCATCTTTGGTAAGTGATTTGTTTACTTTATCTATACTTTCCACATTAATATCACCTCATTGTATTGCTTCCTGCTTTTCACAGCAAGTAACACGGAATATCTAATTTCTTAAAACTAATATTTTATTATAAGAAAAAAATGATTTCCCATCTACAAATGTTATTTCTTAATGTACTGTGACATACACAGCACGCCTTAAGGCCTAAAACAGATGAAGCGGCGGCCACCCCAACTGTTCACTTGAGGCGACTATTGGAGTGGTGGATGCCGCCTTGATAGACACGTGGACCATTGATTTGGCACATATAGCTCAATTCTTTGTAAAACAATAGACATTGAAGATCAGAGTGAAATGCTTCTGTAGTTACTGGAACACTGGGGGAAGAGGAGAAGAAAAAATTGCCGATATCTGTGTTTCTGAAGCAATTTCATTTATTTTTCCCAAGTAGAATGAAAGATATGAGAATACTAGCCATAAAAACTATGATTGCCCCATTCTATGGAACCAATCAGACACACAAACTGTATTTTATGGCTCAAAACTGCAGATTAAGATAAAAATTAAGATAAAGTTTTGGTGCTGGAAGAATATGAAATTTCAAAGTCTATAGAGTGTATTATGAAAATAATATGAAATCAGGAAATAATTACAAGAAAAGTAAAAGAATAAAAAAATATTGAATTTTCATTATTTAATGTAATTGTATATTACTTGTTTTAAATTTGAAAACTAAAGTGTAATGAAACAAAAAAGGGAGGAGAAAACCTCCGCTTGTTGATTCATTTTCTTCAGTCCCGAGAAGCCATGCCGCCTCCACGCTGCGAGTTCAAAACAGTCACAGGGAAACCATGTGCTGCACTGGCTATGTGCAGCTTCATATGTTTTACCCAACTGAATTACATTGGACCATGCGTCGACTCGACCGCTGTGTGTTTTTACAAGAATTTTCTTTGTGGGATTCATTATTATGTCTCCTGATTTCTTGATTGATCTTATAGTTGATTCATTGTTATTAAAATAAACTACTCACCAAGAAATAGTCAAGTATTTCAGTTTTACTTTAAGTGACGTAATGACTTTTTTAGAGTGGAAATTAATTTTTAATGTAATAAAGGAGACTTTTTCAGCGTTTAATTACAATGAAGTCCTCACAGGTGTATCACCGGATTACATTGTAAAAACACAAAATTTCACACATCAGGAAGATGGTGGAGGCGATAGATACACTAGTGAATACTTCATTATAACTTTTATTGCCTTTAGTCGAAATAATAACAAGGAGTTGAAAGGATCCATGCTATTCACTCAAAAATAATATATTGTGGCGATTGACCATATCATCTCAAGAGCAATTAATCGAAAGCCAGAGTGACACATGTAAGCAGGCGGCTACAGGAAGTTCTCACAATTACTTTATCTGCAAATACAGATGATATGTACTACACATAAAAAATACTAATTATATAGTAAGAAAATTGTACTAAATACACAAGATAACTCAAGTTATAGAAATATGTACTCAAAACAAACATAAGTTTTAATGAATGTGTAAAAGTGGATCCATTTACTTACGAATGACATAGCTTAGCAAAAATAAACATTTGTTCACACTAGTGAAATGCCAACTACAAAGGTACAGGCAAACAGTACAATATATCCTATAGAGATCAAGTGGGGCAGCGAGTCACACAGACTGACACACGTTTTAGCTACGATTTGCGGATCTGCTTAATTTTGTTTGAGATTCCGTGGGATTGTAATACCTAGTAGCTAGCTTTCAGTGGTATTCGTACCTCCCATATCATTTCTCTTTGTATGATTAAGGTTTTGAACTGAAATATTGTAGAATTGTGTTATTTGTATTTTATGTTTTTATCACTGCAATATTCCCTAACCTTTGTTTTTTAACTACCTAAAAGATTTTCCCTTTATATATAGGTAACAATGGAGTGAAAGAACTGTCACAAGGCGATATTTATGTGGAAAGGAAAGATAAATTATACCCAATACTCGCCAAAGATTTTGGGAAGCAGGTACAGGGAAGGTGTTGTATGGATTTTTGAAGGTTATGAGGGACATGGACTAGGGGGTGAGCCTTGGACTAGCCCATCAATTTGGATCTTCTTGTTGACACAGGGTGTGTAATCAGAACTGAGGGCAGTAGGTATTCTTGTCTGATAGGTGACAAATGGCTTCAGCCATATCGTACATCCTACTCATAATTACTGACGTTGAGCCCTTGTCTACTGGCAGAATGATAAGAGTGGTGTTGCATGATAGTTGTTTCAGACTACAGGTTTTGTGAGATTCCTGTTGTTGGGTAGGCATTTTAAAGAAAGGCCTGAGCGGTGGATATGAAATTCTGAAACATTTGTAGAGGATGATTCTGGGGAAGGGGTGATGGGTCAAGTAGGGATTGTGGCTGAAATTTCTGAGTCTTGGCTCCAGGTCACCATGTTGAGAGAACAAAAGTGATACACAAACGGGGTGTGCAGCAAAATGTCAGGGAAATGCGGATTAAGGTATCGTGGCCCAATTTTGAGTTAGGGTAAAAGATGAGAAAATTGAGCTTCTGATAGAGGAGATGATGTTAGATTCATATGAGGGCGGATCAAATATAAACAAACCTCCTGCAAAAAAAAAAAAAAAAAAAAAAAAAAACAGCAACTAATTTACAGTTTTTATTTTTCTATGCACTTCCTTCAACAATCTGATAATTTTTTAATTCTGGTTTCATAAAAAGTTCACGGACATGTACCAAACCAAATGCACACAAACTGCTGCACCTACTGGTTCATTTTGTACTGCTGTCCACCAATGACTTTCTTGAGTAGTCCAAACATATGGAAGTTGCACAAAGTCTTGACCGTAGGATGAATGTTTTATGACAGCCCAGTGCATGTCGATCAATCACTTTTGTGTAACTAGTGTGGTGTGGAGTCTGGCATTGTCTTGAAGTAGCAACACACTTCTAACTGAAATACTGAGTCTTTTTGACCCTTGGGGATCTCAAAATTGGCTAATATGATCACAATAATAGGTAGCATTAATGGTTTGATGTTTTTGAAGAAAATTGGCAAGCTGAACACAGTGGCCATAACGTTCCCTGCACACAGCAACATCTTCACTTTCACTGCTTCGCCAGCTTCTACCACTCCAAAATGTTCCTCTTTGAATAAGGGGTGTTATGATGGACTTATGTCTTATCGCATGTGAATAATTTTTCTAAGTAAACATCACCGTTCTTCTTGTAACTCGTTAGGAAATTTCAAACTGCATGGCTTTCTGCTCTGTATTTAACAGCTTTGCAACCCAAACCAATACTTTATGAAATCCCAGCTCATTGTGAATGATTGAATGCATACTTCCATAGCTAATCTGAAGTTGCTGTGAGATTTTAAGAACAGTTATGTGCTGACCACCTTCAATAAGTTCACAAATAGCATCGTTGTCTTGTGGTGTAATGCGAAAGCAGGGACAGCACGGGAGGGCTATGTTTCCAACACGGACCTGTCCTTCCTTAAATTTGTTTCACCACTGTTTTTCCTGATGCCATAAGAGGGTTCTTTCTCCAAACTGTGGGAGTGAACAGTGACAAATTTCAGCAGCATTTACATTTCGTTTGGCAAGAAACATAACAATACCACGTTGTGCAACTGTGAGATGTACCTTTTTTTTTTTGCTCATTGTGATTGTTACTGAGAATAAGAAGCATATAGCACACCAATGCTATTACTGCTTTTGATAGGAACCTACTACACTGTCAAATTGTTGCAGACCACTTATGCCACCGACGGGTGCAAAATTTAAAAACTATGGTTTATATTTGATCTGCCCTCATAACTGACAGTTTGAGTTTTGACTGTGGGTTGATGCAGGAAAGCAATAAGTCTGTTTTAAATGGAAATGCAAAGTAGACAGGCAATGGATAGTTTGGAGGAAATAAGGAAATGCTGCAATTTAGGCTAGTGACATGTGTTATGGTACAGCTGTAAGATGGGAAATATTTATTCTAGACAATTCATGCAAATCATTTTGAACTTGCATAATAATGAAATTTACAGATTGATATAGATCTGATGTATGCAGAATAACTTATGGGGATGAGAGCAACTGTATTTTATGCAGGGATATGAGATGCTCATTTGGGGGTATATTTAGGAAAATATGAAGAGGTATATGTTAATTTGCGATATTATACATTAAAAGAGGACTAGATAAAATATAATAACCACTATTAAAGGGTTAAAATCATAAATAAATCAATAAATATGATGATTGGTGGCTGGTATGAAATACTGTGGATAGGCTGGGTAGCCAACAAAACAAAAGATGACTAACACAGGGAGGGGGCGACTAGAGTTGAATATGCAAAAAATATATTTTAGTGGTACCATGGCAGTGCTTTATATGAAGTGTGGCCAGAGAAGAATTGGACTTAATTTATAAAACTTTTTTTATTTTCTAAGATTTAAACCATAATCTCCTTCAATATACACTCACTCTCGATCCTTACACTGTTCTACATGAATTTTCCATTGTTGGAGGCAGTACAGGTCATCTTCTGACAGGTTTATCATGACCGCCATTATTTTTTTGTCAATGTATCAACAGACTCAAAACGGTTTTCTTTCAATGCACTTCTCTATTTGGAAGCAAATAAGAGTCATAAGGAGAACAGTCTGTTGAGTAGGGTCGATGACCCAACATGAGCATTACATGTTTCACCAAAAACTACTTGATTGAAATAATACTGTGTGCTAAAGCATTGTCTTGGTAGAGGATCAAAGACTAATTCTTCCGCATTTTAGGTCTCTTCCTTCTCACGCATTTACGAATCGTGATGAGAACCTATTTATAATTAGACTTTCAGGCGAACATACCTAAAAAACACACAATCATAATTGTTTTAGCTTTGATTTGCTCATTCGCATTTTCTTTTTCTATAGTGAGTGTGCACTTTTCCAGTGCATGGATTTCCACTAGGTTTCAGGTTCATATGTTAAAAATTGTGATTCATCACATGTCAATGTTGTCTAGTATGTCGGAGCAAATGGTCATTCGTGGTTACTTTTGGTCAGCAAAAAAGATTTATATTATCAACTTTGAAGACACGTGGCTCATGTTAAAACTGTCATGTAAAATTTGCTGAACATTTGCTTGGTCAATACTTGCTAATTCATAGTGCAAAAGCTTGTGTCTAAAGGTTATGTTGCAGGTTTAAGTGTTGTAGTTCTATCCATGGCTGAAATGCCTATTTAGAAACTAAATCCAGCATAAAGCAGATAAAAGCCTTTTTACTGGGTTGAAATCTATATTTTCATTTCATGATGATTTTTTATTTTCTTTAATAAAAGTTTAATTTATGTTCATAGGTTACTGAGAGAGAACATGAGAAGATGGGAAAAGAAGCAGTGATTATTAAAGCTTGGCCTCTAGATAACAAGTCAGTTAGGCTGGTGACTTTCAGTGGTGTTACGGATGCTGATGCCTTATTAGTAGTTAAGAAGTTTGAGCTTATTCTTGAAGAATTACGCTAATATAATACTGAAGATGAAAATACTGTCACAAAATCTGTAATTATTAAATTTTTGATGGATCATTAATGATAATAAGAGTGCAGTGGAATTACCACAACTTCTGCAGATTTAAAAATCAGTTTTTAAGCACTATGATAGAAAATGAAACTGTGCCATAAGTGTTTAATGCATTTGATATACTGTTAACCATTGTACTGACATTATGAAATAAATAAATAAGAACAATATCAGTTACCAACCAACCTTCCTTTTGTGTAGAAGAAATATTTTTTACAGTATTTGCTTTTAAAAGGTAAATATTTATTAGTAATGTATAGTAACCTAAATGTAAATTAATTTTTTAGAAGTCTAACATTTCTTTATTAAAGCAATATCATTTTGGCTACACTGGTTCAGGTTAAGGACTGGTAGGCATAAAAATAGGCAAGAAGTCATACAAAGCAAAATTATTTAACATGTAGAACTAAAACTAGCTAAAGAGTGAGGGAGGTACAAGAAGCATAAAATAATCAAGAAAACAGGCAAAATAGATTTAAATATATCTCAAATATATAAATAACTAGCAGTTACCCGCGACTTCGTCCGCGTTGAAGAGTGTTGTAATATAAGATTTTCTTGAGAGGTCTGGTTGCTCAGTGGTTAGGGCGTCCAACTGGAGATGGAAAAGTCCCCAGCTTGAATCCCAGTCTCAGCGAGGATTTTCAAAGGTCCTTAGCTCGACCTTCACCTCTGGTATAGGTTGTGTGATGTGAATTACGCCAGAATGCTCACTTGGTTCTGATTCCCTGTTGAACTGTGGGTCCTCTATGTGCGGTAGGATTACTGGGTTACATTAAGAGGCTACGAAAGGGGCTGATTGCGGAGACGTAAAGAAGCCTTGTCACCAGGTCAATACGACCATACAATTTATTTTAAAGCTATTTTTATTAGTAATAGTAGTAATAAATGTTGCAATAAAAGAACAAAAATTTATTTATGTTACACAACTACTTCATTGAATTTTTAAAACAATAAAAATTTGTTAGGAGTCTTTTCAGTTTAATATATCTGTATATACAATATTGAGGATTTGTCTTCTAGGTTTTGGCTATTTTCATAGCCCTAGTTTTCTTACATTTCTTTATTGATTTTCGTTTACCCGGCGTCTCTTAAGATTACTAATTTGAAGTCTCGCAAATGGAAACTAATATAGTTACTTTTAATTAATGGAAACTTAAAACGTCAAAATATTAGCAATACATTGATGGAATCGACTAAATATCTATAAAAATACTAACATTTAAAGAGCAAATTAATACTTAAGTGGCCCAAGTTCATTAATTTTAGTTAAAAAAAATGTGAAACTAAAAATGTAATATTTTAACATGCACTGAATATCTGAAAAAAATCAAATTAAAAAAGAGAATTTAATTTGCTCTTGGAATATTGATTTTGTTTTGAGGATATATCGGTTTCATCAATTAATTCTGCTTTAAAACAGAAACTTACGTATTATAGTAGTAATTGATTCTTTTATTCATATGATCTTAGGAAACAGTTGAATGCCTGCAGACCAGTTTACTATTGTTCGTTCGTTTCGATCCATTAATTCTGCGCTAGAATATAAATTTCAATGTTAAAATTGTAATTGATCATAACTGGTTTCTCAATCTGCAAAAAGTATTGAATGTCTACCAGGAAATTACCACTCCGCTTGTCTGCTACTGCACTATCTGAATCAAACATTTATAAATTTCAAAAATTTACTTCGGACAACACACCGCGTGTTCTTCTTATTAATCTTTTGATACAATATCGTCACTAAAATGGCGCTCATGGAATAACTAATAATGTTTGTTATTCTGGTCCAGGCTGCACAACTCTTCTAATATTACAACTAGAAAATCAAAGCATCTATCGTGCATTAATACATTCACTATTGCATGTTAGTGACGTTATGAATAGCAAAATAAACTTGACTCATTTCAGATCCCGATAGTACATGAACCCGAATATTGAACTACATTTAGCTGCATCAACTATGGCGACAGCATTATGACAATTATTGAAGTAACGTAATTAAAAAATTTATACTAAAATGCTTGTAAACTTACATTGTTCAATGGCAAGTCCATAATTCTCTACAACTGTAAGACAACTTTTGTTAATATTGTTGGTCAAGTTTACATCACCATAAAGTGACTGTTACTGCTCGTGATTTAGTAACGTGTATAATGACGTTAATTGGGATATTATTTTATGCTACACTAATTAGGAATCTAGATATAGACAATTCTGTTATTACTCGAAATGTAGTTCCAATGCATTTAATGTGTTTAGGTGTGTCCATATCGTTTGATTTTTGTAGCGGTAATATAAGCAGAGATAGTGGTTAGGTTGAAATGCTACCTGGACCAGAATGTTTTTGTTACAGTATAAGGCAGAAGGAATTTAGTTATTATTAGTAATCAATAAGCAGATTTCATAAGCTCCGTGTAAATGAGATGTATTGTGTTGTAAACGACTTCCAGTGTATCTTCATGTAACAATTGGTTTCTATATTAGCCCATTGAATACATTCGTTTTAAGTGAAGGATGCGATAGATATATGCAGAATATTGAACAGTAAGTAAAAGCAATGTTTCGTGAATCATAGTCTAAACTATTTGTAGAAAAATTTTGAACGAAAAATAAAAATGGTTAGTAAGTTTTAAATTTTGCCAAAAATAATTTGTAATACAAACTATATAGTAACAAAAAAGAAACGGGAAATAAATTAAACCGAGATAGAATGGAATCCTTTACATTTTTATAAATACGACATTTCGGGTACGACAATTTTGCATTTTTAGTGAACCGACTTTCGTGCTGGTATACTCAGCACTTTAAATTGTTTTTTTTTCCCCCAAGCCTTGATTTTTTCAGATTTATTATGACACATATATTACGAACGAAATTATGGTGTAATATTTGAGATGTCATACTATTTTATGTATGCAAATGAAATCGTCTCTTTGCTGACTTAACAACAGTACCTACCTTTTTTTAAATTTAAGGTTAGGTATAGATTTATATTTCCTGCTTCCAAACTATTATTTGTCAAGTGCGTCGGTTTTATGGCTTTTAAACTAAACACAAATTTGCATATGTAAGTGGGTTTTTGCTTTTATTTCCGAAAAGTAGTGTTTGCGATTTACGTAAAAAGCAAAGAGTAAATGTGGCACGGCTATCTACGATGTAGGAAACTTTGTTGTTTCTGAATTGATATTGATGGAAATTTCTAAAAGAACTATGCGTTTTTGTGGGATAAAATCTATCCTACGTCACTTCACATGCAATTAACTGACTTCATGCCAAATTTCATTTAAATATGTTGAGTTATTAAGGCGTGATTGATTCCAGAAGTACATCCAAACACACATCCGAACTTTCCCATTTTCTCATTTATAGATATATAGATGTAAAAAGGCTGTGTCTGCCTATCCTTTTGATACCACGACATACAAAAACTTTTGAACCGATTTGGATGTGTTATGGTGCAGGCTAGAAACTGTGGTACATCTTTATCACCATATTTGACCATGAGATGGAGCAAGAAATGGTAATCCGTGCGACAGATCACACTATATCTGAGATAAATGCTCCTTTCTTATCCTCAAAGAAGCCCACCAAAGATCACACTTCATCACAGGTAAACACAGTGTTATATTCTCACTAAAGCTGTGACTGTGGCCGTGGATGTTATTTAATCTGATACCTAAATGAAAGTAGACTGTAATTCAGTTGCCAATCTGTTTTACTACTACCAAAACAGATAACAGATGAAATTCCAGATAGAAATAAAAAGTCACTGTTGATATTTCATCACTATATTCCCTTAAAGTTTCTGTAGTTAAACTGGTATCAGCTTGTAATGCTCTAGGATAGCATCAGATCATTTGAAGCCCTTTATGAAGAAAGCAGGTCATCACGACTGTTTTCAATAATTCCAGGAAAGCTTTCACAAAACCCCCAAAATTCCATGAAAGTTAAAGTTTCAGCTCGTGCTGAAATTTTTTTTATAAAGCACTTTATCATAATTATATTAAATTTGATTATTTTCAAAAAAGTCAAAACCAAACAGGTATTTGAACCTGTGCCCTGAATGTTAGGCCCAAGCATTATCACTGACCCACAGGGCTCGGTACAGCTAGTCTAATAATATAAAATTATAAAAGAAATTATATAGGAACCAGGTTAGAAAAAAGAATCAATACAAACCAAAAACATTTGACACAGAAGTTGGCTAAAATAAATGATTTCAAAACGCTCTTGGAAAAGAAAGAGATTCATAAAGGTTGGGAACAGCTTCAAGAGGACATTTTACAAACGGCAGAAGAAACCATTCTCCTTAAAAAAACACGGAAACATGCTTAGTGGAATAATGAGTGTGATGAACTAATTGTAAAAAGACAACGTGCATGGAACATCTGGAATGCAAATAAAAGCGAAAAGAATAGGGAAAAATTTATAAAAGCCAGGAAACTAACATCCAAAGGTCTCCGAAAAGTCAAAACACAGCATATCAAAGACCAGTTATCACCAATTGAATCAGATTTTAAGAAAAACAACATAAGAGACTTTTACAAAACATTTAAGAGTAATTTAAAGAAATACTCACCACCAAGCTTACAACTTAAAGATCCAAAAACACAGAAAACTGCATATAACAATACTGAGAACTGTAGAATTCTTGCTGAATACTTTAAAGAACTACACAACTGTGATAAACCGAAAGAAAAATTTAATTTTTATAACATGATACCAAGGCAACCAGACTCAAAGCCACCAACAATAGAAGAAATTAAAGAACTCATAAAAGAGCTTAAGAATAACAAAGCAGCTGGAGAAGATAATATAGTTGCTGAATTATGGAAACACTCTAGTGATAACATGATCATATGTTTAACAGAAATCATCAATGAAATTTGGAACACAAACAGCTTACCACCAGAATGGACATCGGCTTTAATACATCCCCTCCATAAAAAAGGAGACAAAACATATCCTAACAACTATAGGGGTATCTCCCTCGTGGAAGTGACCTACAAGATATTGTCCAAGGCACTTTTGAAGAGAGCTGAAGGTATACTAGACCCGCAATTAGGAGAATATCAGGCAGGATTTAGAAAGGGCAGATCTTGCACAGAACAAATATTTAATTTAAAGAACACAATAGAAATAAGAAAAATCAGGAACTTGAAATATGTAATTACCTTTGTCGACTTTAAAAAGGCCTACGACTCAATTGACAGAAATGTACTAATGGATATTCTGAAAGAATTAGGACTCGACAATAAAACAACTGAAATAATTAAAGGAACACTAACAAATACGACGTCCAAAGTAAAATTTATGGGAGAAATTTCCGAGCCGTTTGAAATTAATTCAGGTGTGAGACAGGGAGATGGTCTGTCTCCACTACTTTTCAACTGTGCATTAGAAAAAGTAGTGAGGGAATGGAGGAAAGCCATCAACACAAAGGGTGTTCAGCTGGGAAGAAATCCAAATAAAATCACCATAGATTGTCTAGCTTTTGCAGATGACATGGCGGTAATTACTGATTCACTGGATAGTGCAAAAGAACAAATCGAAGAACTGGAGAAACAGGCAGCCAAAGTAGGATTACATATATCTTATGAAAAAACACAGTTCATGATGTAAGAACCTTTGAATTTTGGCAAATTCTAGTTTTGCTTAGGCGGGACTTAGAAATTTTGTGAAGTACAGTTTTCAACTTTAAGGAATTTCCCTGTAATCTTGCTCACAGTTATAATTTGTCATAAAAATCATTTTAAAGTGTAATTATCATATCGGGAAACGTTTAGTTTAAGAGATATTCCCGTTTGTTCAAGTTTTGAAACACGCGATCAGAATAGTGAAATTCTATGATTCGCAATATCTTTAAATCCAGTAAAGCTACAACCGAACTTTTATCACCAGCTGTAGTCAGCACCATCCCCGATATTTTGGTAATAAAATGAAATAATTTGGCAAAGTTTAATTAGTGATTTTAATTAAGAGAAAATAATAAGCTTTTTTATTAAAAGAGATATCAATTTAAATTTTACATTAGCAGATAGCCCCAATTAAGACGATTTCAGACATATATGGGTTTTCATCAAAAGTTTAAGCATTTGTCCGGAAATTAAGTTTTTGTAAAGTAGATTGTCGCGGATTGTTGTGCACGCGCGTAAAAAGTTCTAGAACACTTAGGGATTTTACCCAAATTTTGAATGTATCACTACGCGGAGTCTTAAACAGCTAAAACTCTAAAATTAATTACTCTAAATTTCTCAAGAGACTGCCGTCGGACTTCTAGTGGATAAGTCCGGATACTGTTGAAGTTTGAACATTTTTTAATAGTCTGGATCGTCAAATAAATTTCGTACTCTTTGAGCTACGCGGAGGAAAAAGATGTGATACAGTTGCTGACGTCACTGGTTCTTGTGGTTTCGATAAAAGAGCCGGTCTGTGGCTGTCCGTGGTCTGTTCCGGTCTGTCTGTTCCTGCCTGGCGTCTGTTTCGGTCTGACTTTCGTCGCGCTTGGTTGTAACTCGCCATGCGGGCTAGTTCAACCATATCGTGTCGTGTT
The DNA here is from genome assembly GCA_031002005.1 of Vandiemenella viatica. Classification (NCBI taxonomy): domain Eukaryota; kingdom Metazoa; phylum Arthropoda; class Insecta; order Orthoptera; family Morabidae; genus Vandiemenella; species Vandiemenella viatica. The sequence goes on from JARYHS010008074.1 coordinate 81,023,207, forward strand.
AAATCATAACTTCAATGACTGTTAAGAACTTGTAAATTTACTAAAGGGGTTTCGGTCGGTTAGATTTCTCTCCACAATCTGTAACGTTGGTATAGATAGTTCGATATGCCTGCTCAACTGTAAATGCTATTTTGAACTATTGACTTTGAAAATAAAAACTTTGAGTTTTCCAACAGTGAACTTGTGTGCTTCAGTAGTTAGCATAAAACCCTTTCCAATATTTGGGGTTGAAATCAAATATTGTGGCGACCTTGGCATTTAGTTGAGTAATCCTGGCTACATGCCGTAGTTGACCAGCGGATCTGACTTGGGGAAGCAGTAACTTTCTCTCCCGCACCCAGAGGCGGCCCTAGCAATTTTTTCAGGTGGTGCGAGATCTCATTGTGGCGCCCCAAATGAGCAATCGCTTATTCGTGATTAAGGTGTCAATACAAACAGACTGAAGATAACAGTTTTTACATCCTACTAATATCATAAATGTAAAAGTTTGTTTGCTTGGATGTTTTTACTGTTTCGCGTCGAAACGACTGAACTGCTTAAAATAAATTAGGAATAATGTATTGGCCATCTACTTTTATCCCAAATAGCAGTTCCTGTGGGATTCGGATACGAATATGTATATGATAGCTTTATGAATTCCACTCGAGCAAAGCCGCGGGCAAAAGATAGTCTTTATATAATGATACTAATAACTCAAACCTCGGAAAGATCAGGATAGCAGCGGTATGAATGACAAACAACAGTAAAAGGGAATACTATATGTTTGAAAAGATTAATTTAAGCTACTGAGGCGAATACAATGCTCACTTTACTCACACGCCAAATTCACAGTTTTAAATATTTTTTGAAATAAATAAAAATAGAAAATATATGAAAATAAAATTCCCATTTTTAATACCGAAAAATAAACTTTACCAAAATTTTGCAAGAAACCTCGCAGACTAATGCTTAAACTGTTTAAATACAAGTATTTTTTCCCCCCCAGGTATAACCGTTTTCAACAAATACTTTTCATTGTATTTACCCCACTCCGTAGCTAATCCTGGCTACGCCCTTGGAAATTTGTGCAAATAGAATGATCAACGCATTCTCAGTTGTATCGATCTTATTCTAAAACACGTTCATTGTAAACAATTCATCTGGATATGTTGCTACCTCATTTACGGCTCATACACAAAAAAACCTTTACTTATTTCGCCATCTGACAGGGTTAATAACAGGAAATTTTCCAGTCTGAGAATCAATGTCTCTAGCTGTCTGTTATCAGAGCCGGTACTCTTCCTCAAATTCCGAGCTGTTTTTCAGCAACTGTGAAGAGTTTCATAAATCCACTTTCAGTCCGCGTAACCTTTCGTTACAATGTTTACTGGTTCATAATTTTGCTTTGGACACATTTGTTTTCTCCTGCCCTATTGGATCCATTGTCATATCTTTGGCCTCGACAATCATTCATATCCAAATCGAACTTTTGCAAAGTATCAATGACAAACAGGGCAGCGAGTCCAGCTCAGGTCTCAAAGAGTCACTTTTAGGATTGTAAGAACCATGGAGGAAATTTCCTTCCTCCATGGTAAGAACCATGGAGCATCCTACCTCCATGGTAAGCACAGCGATATACTCGCGCATTTAGACTTCGTCTTCATTAGTGTCAACAAAAACAATGTCAAAGATAATTATTCGACGTGACTTACATTAGGAGTTCAATTCAGTATGATGGAAAAATATTTAGATGATCCAACCACAGTAAAAATTTTATTATCAACTTCATTCGTTTTGAATACATTTGCCAATATAATGAGACATTAGTCTCGTTATTACTTATTAACAATACGGCGGAGACGCTCCATCATCACAGGATAATATTTTCCTAGCAGTTGCAATATACCCAGGACGTTACCATTATTAAAAGTATTTAGTATTTTAGATCCAAAGCTTCCTCTGAACAAGACATCATTCATTAGAGGATAGCAACGCCTTCAGTCTGTATTTATAAATGCTTTTCTATAACATTGAAGTTATTTAAAGGAATCAACGCTTCTATTCAACTGAGCATGGTGAGATCATGGAGGAAGGAATATATGGAGACGACGCAAGGGACCTTCGCCACATACTGGAGTGAAACCGGGTGGAGACAAATGGGGAGGGGAGGCCGCCATATTGCTTGACCAGAGAAACACGGAAATATGCACAAAAACCTCAAGGGAATCATAAGACAACCGTGACACCGCAATTTGTTGATGGATTATTATGTAACTCGACGAGACACATCAAAAATGAAGAATAAAATTTTTTGATATCGTGCTTAGTTCTCGAGATATACTGTCTCAAAAGAGTGGAGTTTCTGGTTGAAATTCAGAAGAAACGTGTCCCCAAAGTCAAATTTGGTGATAGATTCTTATGTAACACGACCATACAAATCGAAAATAAAGAATAAAATTTTTCGATATCTCGCTTAGTTCGCGAGATATACTGTCTCAAAAGTGAGGTTGTTAGGTTATGAGGGGATTCAACGATAACCGTGGCGCCGCAATTTGATGACGAATTCTTATGTAACTCGATGAGGGAAACTGAAAGTAAAGAATAAAAATTTTTGATATCTCGCTTAGTTCTCGAGATATTGTACCTTAAAATTGACGTGGTTAGGTTGAAATGCGGCCTGGACCAGAAAAAAACTATCGCCATATCCATATTTGATGATGAATTCGGACGTAACTTAATGAGCAGGTAATTCTTTTTAACTTGAATAACAAACTGTTTATTTCTTCAGTCCTTAAATTTTAGTTGTTCAAATAGGTTATATTTTCACATTCTATTTCAGTAATTGACAAGGAAGATTTCAAAATCTAGAAATATATTTATACACAAATTTACAAACAGAAACAAGTCATATCTGAAATTAAAAAAAGCATAATTCAATATTTAGAGCTTTCAAAAAAAATTAATACTTCATAAAACCTCATAGTTTCTGAGCTTACTTAGAAGATATTGTACTGGTAGTGGCCTATATAATTTTGCTAGAAGAATCAGTACATTCAAAAATCAGAAGCTAACAGCTAATAATAAATAAATTGTTTGTTCTCTTCAGGTATACACCGCATTTCAACCTGCCAACATTTCCATTAATATTGCCGCTACAAAACCAAACTATGTAGACACATCTAAACACAAGAAAGGCATCGCGAACTACATTTCCGTCAACAAAGTTTATTTCATCACGTTTAGTAGTTCGCTCAGCACAAATTATCACGATTAATTTCATCGTGCAATTTCAGTGTAAACTTAAACGTGAGTAATGCATGCAGAATACCATATTCACTGTGTCGCGATGTAAACATGACCCGTTTAAATTAAATTTCCAACATTTGTCTACAATAAGGCTAGCTTTTCAGGTGCAAAATAGTAACATATGCTAATTGTCTACACTACACCAACAAAAATTTGAGAATAATATGATCCTATTGAGAGCAATGAATAAATTTATAGCGAATGGCACTAATGTTGCGGTTGCCTGTCAGATACTTCAAGAACGATAATTACAATGTGTCTTACTTATGAAACGCTATTCCAGGTTTTTTCCTATCTCGTCTGTTTGTGCAACCATATGCATTACAACTTGGCATTATAGAAAACTTTAGAATATTAGAAAATGAAATATTCTCAGCAGCTGACACAGTGCAAACAGCCCAATGTTTTGGTACTCCTACGATGTCCGCCGCGCAGGCACAGTTTTCTCACGAGGTTTCACGGATTTCGCGTTATCTCGTCTCCATATATTCCTTCCTCCATGGGTGAGATTGTAATCTGAGGAGGTTTCGTGAGTTTTGAGATGCTCTGATAAATAACTCCAGTCATCGAATCCTTCTTTTCCCAAATTAAAATGAGATCTTCTGTTGAATAAACAACATATAAACAATATGCTTTATCTGAAGATTTAGAATAAAAAAAACTATCTACTGTTATAAGTTTCTCAATTTGGTGTTACTGTTTGAAGATGTGTATTTGAAAAATGACGTCCATGATTTTTTTCGTGGATTTCTTTGCTGCTCGAATAATTATTTCATCCCTGCCAGCAGAGTCAACGAGTGACAATTTTGAAATATCGTCATAATTTGTAATTTGAAAAGGCGTCGGTGGTGGTATGTCTTGAAAACCCATTTGTAATTTTTTGAACAGCAGACTGAACTGGTTCTGGTGATAACGACTCAGATGACTTTTTAAAAAAAAAATGCTAGCAATTTTGAAGTCTTCTGAGTTTCGTCTTGGTTTTGTTTTCTTTTTAAGTATTGTACGCCATACTTTCTTTTTTTTTTTTTTTTTTTTTTTTTTTTTTTTTTTTTTTTTTTGAGGTTTGAGCGACATGTCTGTAAAAGAAGACAATATTTACGATACCAACGTTAATTGTAATCACCGCGGATCTAATATGGTAGAAAGAGACAAATAGTTAGAACCTCGCCCCATGCACATGTACCCCATGCATGAACTTCAAGACAACAGCCGAAAAAGAATGAAACAGGTGCGGGAGGCGCGGACGCGGCATCTGAAGGTGCTAAATTTCGAACATGTTTTGATTTTCATGATTCGAGTAACTCGAACTGAATCGAGTAGCAACTCTATTCTATGATGACATACGACTATTCATTAAACTGAAACATTTACTTTTATAAATTCTGGATTATGTGTGTTAAAATAATATATGAACAGCAAGCTGGGTTATTATAGAATTTATTTTTCATTTTTGCACAGACGATTTCTCGCTGCATTTTCGGCGCCCCCCATATTACGGCGCCCGGTGCGGCCGCACCGCTCGCACCGCCCTAGGGCCGCCACTGCCCGCACCTAGCATTACCTAACAACCTACTTCAAACTGTCTGTCGACTAGTTTGAATTTATTAAACTACAATGTTCTGGAATTGGCGTTGTCATTTCTAGCGTAAGTTTGCCTGCCTGCTTTCCATCAAAAATCCTTTGGCGAGAGCCGCTCCTTGCCTCCGGTATCGAACCCGTGTCCCCAATATTTCAGGTTGTGGCCAAAAGTTAAGTGGCTTTCAATCTGGGATAGGACATATTGACTGAAAAAATAAAAACCAATAAAATAGAAATATTTTTCATCATTTACGAGTAATTCATTCCTTGATGACAAAGATGAGGATCAAAATTCTTTTCAGGTAACTTAAGCTATTTTAAGTGATTATTTAATACCGTAGCTACTTCTTTATAGATGGTTACTGATATATACTAATTTAGAAGTCGCATCGGTACCTATTACACCATTATTAAAGACGGAAAAATCAGAAAATACTATTAGATCTAGACGATTAATGAACTGTCACTGTACAAAAATATAAAACAATTGTGATTTCTTTTACTGATGAACAAAGAAAGACAAACATTCAATATTTATTACATTTAATTTATTGTGCACTTTCAACACTCCTTTCTTCCGTGTTCACGTCTTTTTTTATGACACAAACATTACTCTTAAAACCATTTAAACACACACCTTATCTAACTAATGACTGACTTCTAAAGGTTAATAACTTAGCAACATAATTGAGATTTGTGTGATGTAGTGTTTTTTTTTTAAAAAAGAAATTATTAGTACTAGGGGAGAACACATTTTGACCTACTATTTCTTTTTGACCAGTAGCCCTACATCATATAATATCTTGGTTCTCCGGGTAGAGCTGCGTCGATTTGTTAAAACCTAACGTTTCTGCTATCTTGCTGTGGCTTTCATCAGAGGACTGTTTGTGAGTATTGTGTATTTATTGTTTTTTCATTCCTTCCCCGGTGGGGAAGGCAGGCTGGCAGCGCATTGGTAGCGCTCTTCAGCCTAGTGAGTTACATGATATACAATTTGTTTTTTACATATGCAATTGCTTACAAACAGACATTATAATTGGATTTACAGTTGTTTTACTTTCTTTTTTTTTTTTTTTTTTTTTTTTTTTTTTTTTTTTTTTTTTTTTTTTTTTTAAGAGCGGTTCTGGAGTTGGTACTTCAGGCTGATTGGCTTATAGTGTGGGATATATTTTTGGGCGCTTCTGTCGCTTGGATATGGGTGGCGGTCGGTCGATATTTTGGGTGAGAATGAGGATGTTCAGGAGGTGGAGAGTGAGAGGTATTTGTTTGTAGTAGTTGGGGAGATGGGGTGTGCTTGTGAATTGCCGCAATCGCCTTATATAGTAGTAGTCCAGTAACGGGGTAGTTCTCACTTGCATCACATCACGTAGAAGATTTTTTTTTCTTATCTTGTATATATTGGTGAGAGTATGCAGAAACCAAGTTTTCGACCTCCAACACCCTCGGCACAATTTTCTGTGGCCAAAAAACATCAAAATTTGGGTACTTTTTTCAGTTTTTCGTCTATAACTCCTTCCTGATAAGTCCTATCAAGAAATATTCTATTTTCAATTTGAAAGAGGACAAAATTTCCTACAACTTTCGTATCACAAACTTTTTTCTAAACTCAAAATTAAGCGAGCTACAGTTCTTTGAAAATCAGCCAAATTTCACACTTTTCCTAAAAGTTGGGTTTTTACCTACTTTGCAGCTCAAAATGACCTGAAACCCCTGTATATATAACCGATATATATGTATTTCTGTATGACATAGTATATATATGTACTATAGTTTGATTACTGATGGTCCATTCAATAATCATATAGCATTGTTGGTCGGGAGATCCCGAAGGATTATTCGGCCGCCAGGTTACAGTGTTATGGATAGGCCGCGCAGTGCGCTTCTTGTGGCTATCTAACCTGACCAAGTACTAGTACCGCATATAGGGAACCTACAGCTTAAGGTGGAATCCAAACCACAGAATCGTTCTGGCTTACTTCATATTACACAGCAAGCTGTGGCAGAGGTAAAGGTCGGGTTAATGGCCTTTGAAAATCATTGCTGAGACCGGGATTTCGATCTACCAGATCGCTCTATTACTGAAGATAATAGAGCGAACAACAATGCATAATGTTATGACGCAAAGTTATAAAGTCATAATAATTTCGAAATAAGTTAAAGAAAATGGTCATAAATAAATTTCTTTTCCGTTTGGATTGTCCCGGCTTATCAATGAATTGTGTCTCTTTCATCCATTGCATCAGGAACAGCTTCCTCGAGGTCGAAGAAATCATCCTCTCCTTCATCTACTACATTCCAGGAACGCTTTCACGAGGCAGGCGAGAGCAATTTTTGCAAGCAGCTGAACAATGCAGTCCTGATTAGCGACAGCTGCATGGAGGAGAACAAGGTTTCTGGAAAGAATATGATACAACCTTCGAAGTAAACTCAAGTGCATCGTCTTTTATTATTGTTTTCTTATGACTTTACGCCTCGTCGACGTCGAGTTCATTAGTGGCGGGGTAGGACTGGGGACAAGGAACGTGATGGATTTCGGCCATGGCCTTTTGAAGGAAGCATCCCGGCATTCGGCTGGAGTGATTTGAGGAAACCATGGAAAACCCAAATCTGGATGCTCGGACGGGAATTCGAACCGACGTCCTCCTGAATGCATTTATTATTGCAACTGTAATAAGACTGGACGAGCCTTTCCTTCATCCTCACGGCAATGGGTACGTTTCTCGACCCAACCAACCTTTACTTGGTGGTACGTGCATATTGAGTGAAACGTTGCCGCATCTGATTTTGGTGGCAACCGTGCTAATCTGAATGCATTTTTTGGGCAGATTTCTTAATCATTTCATATCTGAGCCTTCCAATGTTCCACAAGCAATTTTTCCGTACCATTCCAAGATGATCTGTTCCCCTGCGTGTTCTCCAAATGTTCTCTGGAGGCTAGAGTTCTGAGAAGTTAGCATGCATGTTACTTTCAGATATGGTTGGTATTGAATCATGCAGTAGAAGTTTTCTTTCCCATAGCCGAAATATGCTGATATTGTATCATATCCAGCAAATGCATGGATGAAGAGGATGTGTGTGGGTTCAAACTCGTGGTACCAAAGCCCATTAGCAAAATGAGAAAGCCAATATACTCACTTAGAATCATCACACTGTCGAATTTTGCTGCTTGGGAAATTGCTGCGTCAACGATCAATCCAGCAGCATCTTGTTTTGCCTGTTGATCTTGGATGCCTCCTTTTTCAGTTTTTGCATTAGTATCAACATTACACAGTTCTTGCTGCTCTCATTTGCTGCGTCACTGTAGCACTTGTTTCCTCACTGAAAATGATGCCTGCTGAAGTATCTGATGTTTTCAAACTACAAACCATTTCAGATGACTTTATTCCTCTCTGCGCAGCATAACTTCGGTATCCCTCAAATATAACTGTGATGTTGGATCTATAGTTCGTTGTCAAATACTCTTCATATTTTCCACAGAAGCAGTCAAGGTATTTACTACTATGCCACATAACCTTATGCAGGAGGAATTATCTCTGCATAGCATAAAATTTTGTGTTGGGTGTTGTATCTTGAAGAGATTTAAATGCTTCATATAGCGACAATTTTTTTCCATTGTTGCACGGAACAAATTCAAATGGAACACATTGTTTCAATCCATTAAAACGGAAAAGAAATGGATTTATGACTAATTTTTGACTTATTATGACTTAATTTTGACTGCATAAATAAACTTTGTGCCATAACATTATGTTTTCAGTTTTGCAAATCCGTTTTCAAAACTGGTACAAATACCACCAGGTAATAGAACGAAATGGTAGCTCAGTGGTTAAGGTATCTGACTGAAGATCGAAATCCCGGTCTCAGCAATGATTTTCAAAGGCCATTAACCCGACCTTTACCTCTGCCACAGCTTGCTGTGTAATATGAAGTAAGCCAGAACGATTCTGTGGTTCGGATTCCACCTTAAGCTGTAGGTTCCCTATATGCGGTACTAGTACTTGGTCAGGTTAGATAGCCACAAGAAGCGCACTGCGCGGCCTATCCATAACACTGTCACCTGACGGCCGAATAATCCTTCGGGATCTCCCGGCCAACAATGCTATATGATTATTGAATGGACCATCAGTAATCAAAGTATAGTACATATATATACTATGTCATACAGAAATACATATATATCGGTTATATATACAGGGGTTTCAGGTCATTTTGAGCTGCAAATTAGGTAAAAACCCAACTTTTAGGAAAAGTGTGAGATTTGGCTGATTTTCGAAGAACTGTAGCTCGCTTAATTTTGAGTTTAGAAAAAAGTTTGTGATACGAAAGTTGTAGGAAATCTTGTCCTCTTTCAAATTGAAAATAGAATTTTTCTTGATAGGACTTGTCAGGAAGGAGTTATAGATGAAAAACTGAAAAAAGTACCCAAATTTTGATGTTTTTTGGCCACAGAAAATTGTGCCGAGGGTGCTGGAGGTCGAAAACTTGGTTTCTGCATACTCTCACCAATATATACAAGATAAGAAAAAAAAATCTTCTACGTGATGTGATGTTTGTGAGACCCCCTTTTTACGACCCCGTTACTGGACTATAGCAGGAAGCAAGCGCTAGACCGCCGCGGTGACGTCACCGCGCCCAGCGTAGGCGGCAGGATGGGGCCGTTCGTCTTGGGTTTTCCTGAGCAAGTATGACCAAATATGGTCAAGTTGCAAACCATTGTCGGCATTAATGTTGTTCGGCCGTTTTTGTGTTTCTAACGCTTCTCTTATCCACCTCGGCCACTATCTGCTTTCAGTGGCTATAACGCTGGTCTTATCGAATAGAATTGAATGGTCGCTATCGGCTGAATGTAGAGCTACAGTGGACTTGCTTGCGTCATTATTTTTCAAATGCCTAATGTGTTCATTGAGCCTCTCCTTAACAGTGCGTCGTGTTTCCCCAATGTATACATTGCCGCAGCTACAAGGAATTTCATATACTCCTGGACTTGCTTGTTGACGCTCGGAGTGAGCGGACGTGTCGTGCTGTGCGCTCCGACTTAGCAGTGTATGTAGTGTTGTTGCAGTGTTGGTTTTGGGTTTTGTGGATTCTGTGTTTCTACCAGTGTCCGGATACGCCTGCCATTGCAGCTTCAGCATTGTACAGGTACTGTGAAAAATTGCTATATTGTGAGATAGATCCAGCGAGGCTTCGGCCTTGAGAATTGACCTGCAGGTTAACAAAATGGATTTAGTTTGTGATGAACCCACATATTAGGAGTCGCAGATGGAGCTCAGTAACGGAATGAATACGACAAGCGATACTAGTGACTGCGTTCCAAATGCAATTCCTTTTGCATTTGGAGAGAGGTACGAGGAGCTAGTTAAATACTTAAATGAGATCCAGGGCCAAAAATTATCAGAGCAGAAACTAAGAGAGCTAAAGGATAAGTTTGCGTCCTGGGCAGTCGCTGTATCTCATATGGAGGGAAGACTGAAGGAGTTAATCAACGAAAATAATAGACTAAGACAAGAAATTAAGGAAAACGGGGGTGTGCAGCCCACACATAGCTATGCTGCTGTCGCAGCTACTGGTGGAAGGCACACACCAAAAAGTATGATAACCCCAACAGCGACTTGTGCAGTGTTCATTTCTTCTAAAAAAGGGGAGACGCCCAAACAAGTGGCGGAGAAGGTCACTACGATACTAAGGCCGCAGAAAGATAAAATAAAAATAAACAGAGTCAGGACAACAAAGCAAGCTGTAATTGTTGAGACAAATACCGCGCAGGATGCAAAGAAAATTCTCGATAACCAGACACTTAATACTGACATGAGATGCGAATTACCCAGGAAGCGGAAGCCGTTAGTTATTCTATATGATATACCAGTCTCCATCGATACAGAGAAATTGAGAGATATTGTTTATGAGCAAAATTTTGAAGACAAAGTAGTCAGAACTGATTTCGTAGAAGGTTTCAAACCAAGATTTAAAACAGGTCCGAGAAATAAGGCTACCGTCCATCATGTAGTGGAAGTTAGTGGAAAAGTTAGAACTATGTTGTTGGAACAGAAAAAAATATTCATTGAATTTTCAGCTGTGACGGCTAAGGATTACATTACAGTACCGAACTGTGTAAGGTGCTGTGATTGGGGTCATGTCAGCAAGCACTGTCAGCAAGCTGACTCAACATGCGGCCACTGCGGTGTGACTGGACACAAGAAAGACCAATGCGAAAAGAAAAACATTGCTCCTGTATGCATCCCATGTGCGAAGAGAGGTAAAACGTGCAAAAGAAAGGGAAGGAGTGTCTAACCTATCAGATGCTCCTTCAGCGTATGATCAGCCGAATAGATTATGGATAAGCCAGTTAAAACAGCAAAAGGGATTGAAAAAACCCTTATGTATAATAAACATGGGATAGTAATAACAAACAAGAGAAAAAATAAAAATCCGTCACGGAAGCGCAGGGATGCAGAACGAGCGGCAAACTTTAGAAGTAAAAAACAAGGCCGAGACTTAGCACCAAAAATGATAGACTCAGCAGTACAGACGGAAGAAGTCGCAGAGACACAAAACACAACGAAAGATGCTACAGTTCAGACTGAAGAATACGTAGAGACGAAACACATAGCGAAAGACACTGCAGTTCAGGACCGAAGAATACGCAAAAATAAAAACCAGACTGAAGGATACAATCACACAAACTGTTACCACCCCTCCTTACCCAGGAAGAAGGGCAGGACTTGGTTGGTGTAAAGGGCCTAACTTGGTCGATGCAAGCCCGACGGCAGCGCAATCTACACACCCTAAAATATCACTGCAAACAAAGTTTGAAAAAAGAGCTGCGTTAGATCCCACAAAAATATACATAGACCTTGAGAACACGGTAAAAATTAGCAGATTAGAACAAGAGCATGTGTTGGCAATGGCACTTAGGCACCTCACTAGGATGCTGCACCCAGCAGGAAAACAGTCACCTTTCCTCAACTTGAAGCAGTGGACAGAATACAACTCAAGACCAGCAACTTACCCACGGATCCAGCCCAGTTGTTGACGCTAGTTAAAAAATTATTCAACAACAGAAATGAGATTTTTGACCCGGACCAAATATATAAACAATTTGTGATGACTCATGGAAGGATAGTTTTCGACGCGAAACTTCCATGGCCTCAGAGTAATGTTTACACTAAACACCCATAGATGAAAGGTACAATCAAAGTTGCACAAATTAATGCAAGACGGACAAATATGGTCCTGCATGAGCTAAGGAATCTTGCTGCGCAACATGACTGGGATGTTATCTGTGTGCAAGAGCCTTACTCTAAGGGCGGACAAATACCACACATGCCAGTATCCTCACAAACCATAGTAAGTGGACCTAAACCTATGGCAGGAATCATTGTACTAAACAAAGAACTAACTGTAACCAAAATATCGCAATACTGTGATGAGCACACAGCATGTGCAGAGATCGATACCGGGTGGTGTAGCGTTACTTTGGTATCGATGTACTGCCAATATAAGGACCCTATAGATGCTTATCTAAATAAAATAAGAAAAATTTGCACTGAGTTACAAGATCAAAGGATAATTATAACAGCAGATATAAATGCACACTCCCCGCTCTGGTACAGTGATACAACGGATGAACGAGGCTTAATGGTAGAGGAACTGTTAAATGAGTTATGCCTGGAAGTCAGGAACTGCCCTAATAATGCTCCAACGTTTAGTAATAGAGCCGGTGCAAAATCGAATATCGATGTAACGCTGACCAACCAGCTGGCAGGAAACCTAGCCAGAAACTGGAGGGTGGTTGAAAACGAAACTACAAGTGACCACAACTTGATTCTGTTTGATCTGGCCAAAGGTAGGTTGCAAATCAATGAAATTAACGACACAAGGAAAAAATATAACTTACGTAGGGCAGATTGGGCAAACTAAGAGATGAATTCCGTCTACCAGTGGATCTATTGGAAGGTAATGATGTAGATGTCATAGCAAGAGGGATCACGCGTGAAATTCAGCGCGTAATGAAAATAGCCATTCCCCTCAAAAGACCAGCGAATACTACAGACATACCGTGGAGCGACCGACTGCAAAAACTACGATCGGAGATGAGGAAGGCGAGAAAAGAGTACCAACGGTGCATGATTGCTGCCGATAGGTGCTTGCTTCTCGATAGATACAGGGAGGAAGACTGCCTTTAAAGAGCTGCTAATAAAAACAAAGCAGCAGAGTTGGGAGGCTTATGTAAACGCTAATTTAAAGTCAGATCCCTGGGGCGTCCCCTACAAGATCGCAGCTAGCAAATTGAGACCACCGACTACACTATCAACCGTAAGAAGGGCAGACGGGACCATGACGGCCAATTGGAGCGCAACAGCTGAGGAACTGTTAAAAGTACTATTACCCGACGATGAGGCAGTAGGTGAAAGTTTAGAGCAAGAAAATCTCCGTAAAGGTCACAATGAAATTTATACCTCAGCTACTTTAGCGGATGATGTGACACCAGACGAAGTAATTAAAGCGATTAACGCCATGTCGCGGAAAAAGACACCTGGACCGGACGGAATCGCTGCTGAAGTGCTCCAGGCATTAGTGGTCCAGTTGGCTTCACCACTCTGCATACTGTTTAATAAATGCCTTCAGCAAGGCAGGGTTCCAAATATCTGGAAGCAGAGTGAAGTGGTGATCCTAAAGAAGGGGAACGACAAGGATCCATTAAATCCTAAATCCTATCGGCCGATCTGTCTACTAAATGTGCTTGGAAAAGTGCAGGAAAAAATTTTAGTATGGAAACTACAGGAACACAGGAAAAAGTATGGTATGAGTGTACATCAGTTTGGTTTCAGAGCGGGTAGGTCGACCGACGATGCCATAAATAAGGCCGTGCATCTAGTGAAAAGTAGTAATAGCAAGTATGTAATAGCTATCGCCGTCGACATTGCTGGAGCATTCGATAACTTATGGTGGCCGGCTCTTTTTAGCCGCCTGCGAGAAATAGGAATTCCTAGTAACCTCTATGGAACGTTCCGCGACTACTGTAAAAACCGATTTGCCAAACTGAGATGTCCACGAGTGAATAGAGAAAAAATTAACTAAAGGCTGTCCGCAAGGATCGGTGTGTGGACCAGTGTTCTGGGACGTAACATTCGAAATGGCCATAGAAAGCATGATTGGGCAAGAAGGACTCCTGGGGCTTGTTGCCTTCGCGGATGACCTTCTACTGCTGATACAAGGCGGAACAAGGGACGAAGTAGAGGCTAGAAGCAGAATGGCATTAAGACATTTACAAAACTGGTGCTCCAAAGTGAAATTAACCCTTGCACCTCACAAGACTCAATTCATGGTTCTCAGTGGCCCGCCCCAAGCGAAATCCAATAATAAAAGTTAACGACGTCTCCATAAAAGAGTTAGAACTTGTAAATACCTGGGAGTCACGCTAGACGAGCGGACTAAATTTTACTGACCATATAACGGAGGTGTGCAGTCGTGCCAAAATAGTGATGAACAAACTGATCAGTATTGGGCAAAGAAGATTTCATCTTCCAACGTCCATAATAAGGAGGTATCACGACAGTATATTATCCTCGATTTGTGGGATATGCTGCTAGCAGTTGGGCGCATAAGTTACGACAAGTTAAACCTCGCCAGGCACTAAGAAGCGTACAAAGAAGCATACTGATAAGATTAAGTGGTGCATATAGCACAACAGCGACCGACTCTCTGCTGGTTGCGTTGGGCGTTTGGCCACTTGACCTAGAAGTTAGAAAGAGAGGGGCACACTATTGGCTACGAACCGGTGACGCCGAAAAAGTAGAACAAATTTTAGGAAGACCGGTTACAGAAGCACGGGAGATAAAAACAGTCTTGATGGAAGAATGGCAACAACAGTGGTCGCGTAGTACGACTGCAGGAGAACCTACAATATTTGGCCAACAATTCAAGAGAGATTAAACCTTCGTCACCTGGATCCGTCAACCGGACTGTTCATTACATCACTGGACACGGGCCATATCCCAGCCTACTACATAAAAGAGGACTAAAAGACACAAGCTTGTGTGAGTGCGGGGAAGAGGGTACACCCGAACACATCGTCTGGGATTGCACACAAATGGCAGAAGCCAGAAAGAAACGAAGGATTTCATGAACTAAGAAACATGAAAACGGAAGACATACTAAAAAATGAGCAACTTTGGCGCAAACTAGACGAAGTGACGCAAAATATATCCAAACTGCAAAAGGAGAGATTCATGCAAAGTTTAGCGACAGCAAGAGGAAGGCCAAGTCAAGCCGACTATGACGTCACAGAGTAACACCCGAGAGCAGCCACAAGCGAATGCGTGTCTAAGCGCTCGATCAGCGAGTCATATATCGTGCTGAAAACGCAACCAGCTGATCTGCGGAGAGGAGTGCTTAAACCATATTAAAGACTTTAAATGGACCGTTTCGCAGCAACACCACTGGAGATTCTACCTACAAACAAGAACTTGCTGAAGCAACACGTATAAAAGTTTATAGTGAATGTATAAGTTCTTTACTAGTGCTCACATGAACTATAGTCCGATGCATAAAATGTGGTCTGACATTGCAATAACACAAATAATAGATAATAGTTGCAGTCTCGAGCCGCTTCTGAAGTAAAACATTGTTATCTCTTAAAATATGTAAAAATGTTAATAGTTAGTTAAGAGTAAAAGTTGTAAATTATGTAGCCAATAATCTTAAAATAGGAATTTGTTCAAATATTGAAAATAACAAATACCGGCAGTAGATGTTAAACTAATCTAGTTCACCTGTGAAACGAACAACCTACTAGCCGGATATTAAAGACTCCTTACTTCTGCAATTAGATATATATCATTGAAAATTAGTTCTCACAACCAGTGTTGGAGGTGGCCAGTCTCCCGATGGGCGGCCTTCTCGGTCACTCTGGCTGCCAGAGAGACTGAGAACGTGCGCTATTCCGGGAGATTTGGAATTCGGATTACCGCACCGATACCAATGCTGGAAAATGCTTTCTTAGATGGTAGAGTAGTAGATAGTAGTAATAGTTTAGTAATAGTAGTAGTGGTAGACGTACGAAGTGACATAGTGAAATATTAAAAATTCTAACCATAAAGTGGACAGGAAACTGCAGACACCACACAAAACTAGAATACTATAATAAATCAATTATGACAAAATGCAGCAAGTTTAGAAAGTTGTAATATATGTTAACAGCGAAACAATTGTATGTATCGTGCCAACAAGAAAAGACTGTACAGACATTGCCAAAGCCATACATAACAAAAACTGAAATAATTCATTGTGAAATTATCTGTTGAAATATCAAATGTAAAACTGTTGTGTTAAATTAAGGCCTATTTTAGTTTCTAGATACTAGGCTGTAAAAAATGTGTGCTAAATAAAAAAAAAAAAAAAAAAAAAATAAAAACTCCTGGTGTTTGCAAATGTTCTCTCTTGTCTTTAACGCTGGTCAGGATGCTGGATAATTTCGTAGGGGCTTTATATACGGGACGGATATTCTTCTTTTTAAGCATCCGACCAATTTTATCCGTAACTCCTTGGATGAATGGCAGGACGGCCACTGCATTGTCAGGTGGTTTGTTGTTTTCCGCCGATGATGCTGCAGTGAGAGACAAAGTGGAGTGGTCCAGGTATGCCAAGGCTTTATTACAAGCAGCCACGCTATAACCATTGGGTAGAAATGTCTCCTTTAAATTTCTCTTTTTAGTGACCATACTCGCTTCGTCATATACCACGGATGCGCGGAGCCTTAATGTCTTTAAAATTCCACTCTCGATCGCTGGATGATGGTGAGAGTCGGCGTGGAGGTACCGATTAGTATGCGTTGGTTTTCGGTAAACTCGATGGTCCAAGGTTCCAGCATCATTTCTTGTAACTAAAACATTCAGGAACGGGAGTTGGTGGTCGCTTTCAATCTCCATAATAAACTTAATCTTATCATGGGCTCTGTTTAAATGATTGAAGAAGACATGAAGTGATTCTATTCCATGGGGTCAGATGACAAATGTGTCATCCACAAATCTCTCTCACTCAAAGCGACGGTTTCAAGGGGGCGGTCTGGATAACTTAAACTTCGAAGGTTTCAATATATAAGTCGGCAACTACTGGAGACAGTAAGCTTCCCATGGCGGCTCCTTCCTTCTGTTGGTAGAATTGATTCTTGTACTGGAAGAAGGTAGTTTTCAGGCAGAACTCCGTAAGCGAAACCCATTCCAGTGGCAAGTTGAGCGATTCTAATCGCTCTCTGATTATATTAATGACCTCGTCTGCTGGCACGTTTGTAAAAAGAGACGTGACCTCGAAGCTGAAAATAATTTAATTTTCTTCTAGTCGTCTGTTTCTGATGATTTCAATGAAATGGGATGAATTTTTGATGGTGGAGGAAGATTTCTTTAAGCTCTTCAACTTTTCTGCTAAGTATCTGGCCAATGGATGCGTAGGAGATTGGAGAGCGCTGACGATAGGTCTCAGAGGTACACCGTCTTTGTGGATTTTTGGAAGACCATAAAATCTAGGAGGGAGATTCTTGGAAGCAGTTAATCTTCTCTTCGCCTCAGGTTTTTTTTTAAATTTAATTTAATTGCAATGCAGCACAGGCTCCGGTGGCAATTTCCCTATACACCCATCTTCCCCCTATCCTGCACCTACCTACATTTGCCCTCTACAAATTTTATCTTTAAATTCATTCAAAGTTTTCGGTAAATTATTGATCATTTCTCTTGGTAACTCATTCCAATCCCTGACACCCTTACCTAAAAAAGAGAATCTTCCTACACCCTTGTGCCTGGAATCGAGTGCCAGCTTGTGGTCATGGTCATCTTTTCCCTTCCATGCACTACTTTTCATACCTATTGCAATATCTTTCCATGCTTGTTGTTGCTTCGCGTATTTTGGTGGCTATGAGGCGTCTAATCTTTTGTAGAGGGTTGATTCTTAACTTCTCATATGTCTCGACCCGCAAAAAGGTCTCCATCTTCCGACGGTATTCGTCAGAATACATGACAACAGAAGCGTTGCCTTTGTCAGCAGGTAAAATAACTATATCATCCCTCTCTTTTAACTGACGAAGAGCAATACGTTCTTCTATAGTGATGTTCAGTGCAGGTGTCCTTGCAGTTGATGAAATCTTCGCCGTGGCGCTTCGGATCTCGTACGCATCGTCAGCAGTTAGGCACAAGCAGTCCTCTGATGAAAGCCACAGCAAGATCGCAGACGCGTTAGGTTTTATCAAATCGACGCGGCTCCACCCGGAGAACCAAGATATTACATACAGTGACCGTGGAAGCATTCGTAATCAGCCCTACATCAATTTAAATCAATTGAAAAATTTTAACAGGCCACTTATGAACTTTAAATACAAAAAAAACTATATGTTTTAAGTATGATAGATTCTATTCGGAAAAAAAATGTTTAAAATATAAAATTTGCAAATGTTGATCGAGGATTAAGAACAGTTATGAAATGATACATTTAACATTTAAATTTTAACATCAGGACTTTTTTTGTTTTTTACATTTCACCTTATATTTTAATTAACAAGAATAGTTTACGAAATATGAGGAACATGAGTTATAAATATTTTTTAATATTATAACCTGATTTCTGTATGTTTTAGTAAAAAATGATTAATTTATTAGAATCGTATAGTTGTTAAATAATATTACTGATTTATGAAATTAACGGAATTACCTACGGTATAAATATTATAAAGGTGTAATGAAATATCGTGAATTCATATTTTGATACAACAGTTTTTAAAATTAATTTTAGTGTGTTTTATTTTAATGTACAAGTTTCTTATAATTCATAGGGTTGTAGTGTAGAACAGAGGATGAGGATTATTATATTTTTAACATTTAATGTATCTGTCTGAGTTGTCTGGTAGCGAAGTGGTGCATATTATCTTTGGTTATGTGCTTCTGGTGTAGTTGTCTCTGGTTCTGTTTACAAGTGTTCGTGAGAGTAAAAGAGAGGTTTTTGGTGGCTCACATGAGTTTCTAGTATAAAGCAATTGGTAAAGTTCCAGTTTGCTCACCACACACTTTTATCGTGGGCGAGTGTACTTCCAGCGAAACAGCAACCAAAGACATCTCGGAATAGCGAAAACAGAGACAATACTAGCGAAAACTTATATGGATTAATTGTAATTAATATCGCAGTTTCTTTATTTTCAGAAAAAGCAATCCATTAAATAAATCTTTGTTTTTTATTATATCGTAAAAATAGGAGATATGTTTCTTATAACGATTATTTAGTAATTTACAAAAGTAAACGTTATAATTTAGATAATATTGTGTAATCACATACGTCACTACGAGCAAAATTATTTACATTACTACGCGATAAATATGGCAGGGATCAGGCAGTATAGACTCCAGTTTTACGAAATTTATAAGGACGTAAAAGAATTGACAAGGAACAAAATGAAAAATGGCCGAGATATATAAGATAGAAATCATTTGTCGCTGTCAGCTTAAATATAGAGATGACTTACAATATTTTTTTTTTTTTTTTTTTTTTTTTTTTTTTTTTTAATAGCTGCCCAAAATATTTGTTCCTAGAGTTCATTTGCTTATGTCGTCCAGATTTCATGAATAGTGATAAACTAAAACAGCTTCGTGGCATTTGGAATGGTGCGTTGATGAAAGAACAGTGGACACATTGAGAAAACGTACCTATTTTGATATCGTCGAAGAAATTTTGCCCCAATCAGTAAAATAAATAGGTACGTGAGCAACTCATTTCGGAGCTAAAACGCTATTTTTAGTGTCAAAAGACTCTTTTTAAGAGCCAAAAATTATAAACAGAAACAAATTGACATAAAATTATTGAGCGCAAACGTGTTGTTGTAGTGAACACTGGGCCACAATAACGACGAATAATTACTGTTTTCAACGCATCGTGTGTGTACTGGCTGCATTACGACCTAGTCACTAATGACATATTTATAAAATAAGATTTCGTCAATAACCGTTGGCTTTCAGGTTGTAATGCAGCCTGAACCACATTAATGGAAAACAAACGATTTGAATATTGGGAATCCACATATTGTGTGCTGTGGTTACGTTTCACTTTGGTCCAGGCTGAATTACGACCTATAAACTAAGGAATTCTTTATAATATATCATTTCGTCAATAACCGTGGTGTAATGCAGCCTGGACCACCGTAATGGAGACAGGTATGATTTGAATAATGGGAATCCACAATATTGTGTGCTGTGGTTACGTTTCGCTTTGGTTCAGGCTGCATTACGACACAAACACTAAGGACATATTTATAAAACATGATTTCGTCATAACCGTGGTGTGTTTAGGTTGTAATGAAGCCTGAACCATAATAATGGAGACATGTACGATTTCAATAATGGGAATCCACAATGTTGTGTGCTTTAGTTATGGTTCACTTTGGTCCAGGCTGCATTTCGACCTATAAACTGAAAAATTGTTTTTAATATATCATTTCGTCAATAACCGTGGTGTGTTTAGGTTGTAATGCAGCCTGGACCATAGTAATGGAGACAGGTACGATTCGGATAATGGGAATCCACAATATTGTGTGCTGTGGTTTCACTTTGGTCCAGGCTGCATTACGACCTATAAACTAAGGAATTGTTTATAATATATCATTTAGTCAATAACCGTGGTGTGTTTAGGTTGCAATGCATCCTGGACATGGAGATAGATACGATTTGAATATTTGGAAATCCACAAAATTGTGTGCTGTGGTTACGTTTCAGTTTGGTCCAGGCTGCATTACAACCTATAAATTTGAGAAATTGTTTATAAAATATGATGTCGTGAATAACCGTGGTGTATTTAGGTTGAAATGCATCCTGGACCATAGTAATGGAGACACAAATGATCTGAATATTGGGAATACATAACATTGTGTGTTGTGGTTACGTTTCACTTTGGTCCAGGCTGCATTACGACATAAACACTAAGGAAATATTTATAAAACATGATTTCGTCAATAACCTGGTGTGTTTAGGTTGTAATGCAGCCTGGATCATAGTAATGGAGACAGGCACTATTCGGATGATGGGAATCCACAATATTGTGTGCTGTGGTTACGTTTCACTTTGGTCCAGGCTGCATTACGACCTATAAACTACGGAATTGTTTGTAATATATCATTTAGTCAATAACCGTGGTGTGTTTAGGTTGCGATGAATCCTGGACATGGAGATAGATACGATTTGAATATTTGGAAATCCACAAAATTGTGTGCTGTGATTACATTTCACTTTGGCCCAGGCTGCATTACAACCTATAAATTTGAGAAATTGTTTATAAAATATGATGTCGTCAATAACCTTGGTGTGTTTAGGTCGCAATGCATCCTGGACCATAGTAATGGAGACACAAACGAATTGAATATTTGGAAATCCACAATATTGTGTGCTGTGGTTACGTTTCACTTTGGTCCAGGCTGCATTACAACCGATAAACTGAGAAATTGTTCATAAAATATGTTTTCGACAATAACCGTGGTGTGTTTAGGTTTCAATGTATGCTGGAGTATACTGCATAGAGTTTTTAAGGTACTCTATATCAACTATTGCGATGAGCAAGAACTTATTAACGTTCCAGAAAAATTACTAATTGTTTCATGCACCGAATTATAAACATTTTTAGAAAAAACTTAACTTTTTTTTTTTTTTTTTAAATTACATTTGTTTAAAACTTCTTGTGGACTGATTGCGTGCAGTTAAATTCATATATACCACTCTGAAATGCTCATAGTACTACCTAGCGGTGATTTCAGAAACTATTATCGTCCCTAACGAAAGTAGTAGTTCCACAAAATACATTCGTAACGCTAATGGGAACTATTTCCTTCACCGTTCTGTACAGTATTGCTTTTAAATTTAATCTCTTCTTCTTAATTAGATTTGTACAAAATTAATCATAATTAGATCTGTACAAAAATACCCGCAAATATTTTGCCTAAATATATTCAAAATCTTACAAATTAAATATTTCCTCTGCCATGGTGCATATTCTTGTAGTTCAATTTAAACTTCTGTTCTTAATTCGTAAAAAATTTGTCTCAAAATTATTTAGTCTCATATATTCCTTCCTCCATGGTTGTAAACAGCATTGATTACAACTAATACTGTTTACATTTTAACAAAAACTAATGTCTCTGGTTGCTAGTAAGTTAGATCGCTGGATGTACACTCACCCACGATAAAAGTGTGTGGTGAGTAAACTGGAACTTTACCAAAAATTACATTTATTAAAGATGCCATCTTATGAAATGCCTTTGGTCATAAGAAAACTGGCTCGTCCTGAGGTGGCAACAATACTTAAACGGGTAGCAACAACAATATTTGATAATGGAGGAATTATCCAAAAACTTGAGAATTTGGGCACACGCCAGACACCATACAAAATTAGACAGCACGGATTTGTCTTGAAGGAAGCCAGTTATTTCTTGTTTGAGTTTAATAGCTCTCCTGCTGTAGTATATGACATTATTGAAGCCACTGGTAGAGATGTTGATGTTATGCGATGCAGAATTTATAAAACACCCACACCAGAAGAATTTGAATGTACTTTTGAAGATGAGTGTCTTCCTCCAGCATACAGGAAGGAGGTCAGAAGATGGTAGAAATAGCCAAGCAGAATGAGAAACCAAAATTTAATTCAAATACTGGTCTAGACTATTATCCTTTCAATAAATAAACATCTAAGTCAATTGGTCTCTTTTTATAGAAGTTTTGTGTTATGCATTGTTGGTTATCATAATAATTGTGACATTGATACATTCACAATAGCATACAACTATAACTGTTCTTTTATAAAATATTTCAGTTGGCTGAACATCTGGGTTTAATTCTAGATGGGGATACCGCTACAATCTCTTACTGCCTCATGTAGTAAACACACAGATCACCTGGAATATATGACATCATTGTGATTGTGATGTAGGGTCCAGGCTGCATTACAACATAAACTCAAATGATTACTGACGAAATCATATTTTATAAATATGCGTTTTGGTCGTAATGCAGCCTGGACCAAAATGAAAAGTAACCATAATGCACGTTATTGCTGATACCCAATTTTAAAATCATATCTATCGCTGTTACTGTGTTGGTACTTGCAGATTGGATACGTCACAATAACATCATATATACCACATGATCTGTGTCTTTACTATGCTAGGCGGTAAGAGGTTGTTGCGGTATCCCCATCTAGACTTAAACCAACACCTGTTGATTATAGGTAGTCTTTCCTATTGCTCTGAGTGCTTCTATGTCAAATTAGTTATGAGATTTCCATCTATTTTAGACAGGTTTTTAAATGATCCTTGAAGTTATGTGTAAGTGACATATTAGGAAAAATGTAGTTGATGTATGTTCAAAATAGTGTTATCTGTTTTTTGTTACAAAGAAATATATGCATACAGAAAGATGGAAAAAAAAAGTGCTTAATGTGCTTGCCTTCAAAACGTTCGCTGCTCCGTTCCCAGGTTCAAATCCCAGTGGGTGTATGAATTTTTGAGGGTTGTGTTTTTATTTATTTATTTATTTTATTCACCATATGATACATTTTCATGTATACGGATTTCGTCATTTTAATTTTTAACACAAGGTATATAATTTGTAAAATTCATCTATAAATGTATAGCATAGGCCTATAGATATATACATAAAATTTAGTACAATTTATATGTAACTACTAATTTATGGAACACAGCTGTTTTATATAATTTGATCATATGATCTATGCCAGGCCGTTCCATGCTTTGGATTCCACACTATAAACTGTAGGTCTCAGAGCAAAGGAACTGGCCTTCCTACCTCTGACACAATGACTTAGTATGGCCTTTGGGAGGGTTGTGGACTAAGTTACTTTTTTTTACGTGGCTGTTAAACTTTTTTGGCAATTATTATTATTATTATTAATCACTTGCAGCTATTTTTGGTGGCAGTTGCACATACACAGTTTAAAAAACAGAAAAAACCACTGATGATTACTGCAAATGCTTAAACTGGTCGCCTGACAACATTTTTTCTCCTTCACCCAACAGGTCTGCATTTAAGAATAGGCTACCTAGGGCCCACTCCACAAAGGGGCGCCCATACCACAAAAGGGGGGCCCACACCATAGATGGAGGGCCCCATGCCTTGGACAGTAGTAGAACTAACAAAAAAAAAAGATGACCCATAAATTGTTACACCACTGCCGACGGGAGCCCGCACCATATGTATACATGTATAGCCTAAGGGCCTACAAAGCCTAAATGCAGCGCTGTCACCCAGTAATATAACATCGACAGTGACGGACCAGTGTTAAATTGCCAGTTTTATAATAAATACTGGTGCTCAATCATCATTAGTGCTTGTTAAATGGAGAAAAAATAAAGCAACTATGGACAGGAGTAAGATAGTATTGAACCCAACAGACTTTACAGAGGTAATACTATTAGAAATGGAAGTCTGATCAAGCAAATGCCAATATTAAGGCTGTTAATGGCAACAGGATGGATCAAGTATTGACTTGATAAGGAATAGTGAGCCAACATAAGCTATTTACTGAAAATAAACAGAATATGTTGCCCCTGCCAAACATTTTTGCTCCACGGATATTACTAACAAAGGAAGAAATAATATTGCTATAGAGTTTAAATGCTCGACGGCAGCTCATGGTCTAACATTATTAAAACACAATCCAAAAGGCTTTAAATTTTCTATTCCATTCTTTTATGTTACGAAAGAAGGTACCGTTCACAATGTAGACACAAACATTTCAGAAGAAGAATTATTACAGGAAATTGAATTGAATCTTCTTATTCAATAATTAGTGTGCATAGATTGATGTGGAAATTGGTCAAAGATAGGAACACACAACTGGTACTGCAGCAGTTAGTGAGATAAACATTTTCTGGGGAACGCCTCCCAAACTACTTGCACATCCTCAATACTCGACATGCAGTTCAACTGTATGTTCAATCAGTTACTATATGTTTCAATTGTTTGAGATACGAGCACATAGGAAACTAATGTAAGAGTCAGCCCTGTTGTGTAAAATGTGGAGGCCAACATTCATTGACTGTATGTACCCAAGTAGGTCAAAACCATTGCATTCATTGCGGCAACAATCATTGTGCAACAGACAAATCATGTGTGATGTACCAGAAACAGAGACGCATTAAATACAATATAGCGCATGTGTGACTAACGTTCAAACAGGCGTGGAAGATGGAAATCGAGAACACTTACGCCAAGCAAGTTACCGGTGTCCAGCAGTCAATAAATTACATTCTGGGCCCATCCTTTTTCAATGGAAAAATCTAAAGCATTGTGGGCCCTATTCTGTTGATCCTTACACAAACAGATCTCAATACGCTAGTTGGATTGCCACAGTCAACACCAGCAACAGTACCACCTCATCATAATGCACCAGTGAGACAACAAGAACAGCAGCATCCTGCCTAGCCACATAGTTCAATCCAATCCAGTCACCTCAACGACAGCGAAGCACAGATAGCATTGCTTTCAACCTCCATTGCATGGTATGCATTATGATGCCCATTCGTTACCCCAGAATGGCCATCTGCCCCATAAAGGAGTGTCCATAAACTATGTAGCTCCACTTTGGACTCCGGTGAAGCCCCCTCCCCTCCAAATAGCCAGACGTGGCTTTTGCAACTACCCCCCCTCTCCCCCACCACGCATGTGGCACGTAGCTTTTTTTTCACCTATTGAATTCAGAAGACATTTTGTACTGTTTTCTAATGGCAGACTCGTAAATTACACACAAAGATAATTAAATGATGGAACTAAGTATTCACATGCTGTTGTGTGTTTTGTACCTTATGTGTGACAAATAATATGAATAAAAAGCTACGTGGCCTGGCTCGGAACGCCCATCCCCCACGTAGCTCAGCATAGCTTTCCAGCCAACCCCTCCTCCTAGTCCAAATCACGTAGTTTATGGATGCTTCCTAACTGCTATAAACCAGTAATTACATCACAAATCAATGATATTATAGACAAAATTTGTGAATTAGTATATTCCATAATTAATACGGCTCCATCGGGAAGCATCCCGCATAATGTGAGAGATATAATTAGTTCACTAGACCTACGATGTTAGGCGAAAACCTATTTTGTTTCTGCTTGAAATACATGAAAATAACATCATACATATACGATTTATAGCCACAAATGTCCTTTATTTGTGTTTTTATAGTGCCTAAATTGTCGTTTGTACCTATTTTTGACTATTTTACGAATTTTTTCTTTTGAATATCAAAAAAAAGTGTGACCATTGTCGCTTGGTCCCAGCTTGTTATTAGTCGCAAAGAGGCTGTAGTGAGCCATGTGTTCTCATAAAGCACCAATAAGACCGAGGTACCAATCTCCAAATCATCTTTGATTAGGCAGTGGATTAACTAGTTTCCTACCGATGTGTGCAACAAACTGGTGAGTAAACAGTAACCATGCGGTGAGGACCAGACTGTCAAGCACATGCTCCAGTGTCAACTGTGTCCAGCATCCTGTTCGACAGCTGAACTGTATGAGGCCTCAGAAAATGCACTGGAAGTGGCCAAGTTCTGGTCGATTATAATTTGATGATTGTAATTGTGTAACTGTATGTTTCTGATACGAAATAATAATAATGTGTTGAACAGTTTTCACTTTTACACTAAGAATACTGTAATTGCTGTACATGTAGGTTGATTAAGTTTTTAATGAAAAACAGCACAGGCATCCTTCCACAGTACACAAACCTAAACATTGCTTCTGGGCATCAGACAGAAATTTAAATAGTAAAACATGCCCGGGATTTTCCTAATGTCTGGTTGCCCTGTTATTGTACCTATGTGCAGCAACTACTCCGAAAATTTTAAAAGCTATAGGTCTCAGGGTTTTGCAGTTCCTGTCACCTCCCGCAGCATTCATGGAGGTAGAGCTCGACATTCTCATCACAACCATTGGTATTAGAAGAATGTGATGGGGTTAGTGTCATGCTGAGGTCATTCTTTAACCCCCCCCTTTTTTCAGAGTTTCATCCATGGTACTCATTGGATAGCAGGCTGAATGAGTCTAGGAAGCCATTCCGGACATTCAGCTTCGTCTACAGCCCCATCGGGGATCAGAGCCCGATTGTCCGGACTGCAGTCAGGTGATTTACCACCTGAGTTATACAGCCGCCTGTTCGAAACTTTTAACTTGATATTATTAAAAGACTGTGCTGTTTTATAAAAATAACATAAAATTGAAAAAAAAATCTCACCAACAATACTAGATTGCGAAACAAACTAAATATATAGATGTTGCTTTTTGGTTGTTGAGAATAAATGTCTGATTGGGTTTGGTCAATAGGTTAACAATCCACAAATTGTGAACTTTAGAATCTGTAGATGTTGACACAACTATCTGCATTGTAAATTTAACTATTTGCTTATATATAATACAGTTAAAACAATATACATACTGCAAAAATATTATTATGTAATAAAAACTCTTATATATAATCATTTGAATTTTTGTATCTGTAAATGGAAAGTGTAGTTGAAGAGATAGAAGGTGAAGATCAATTTTGGTTTAGGAAAAATTGTGGTACGAGGGAAGCAATCCTGGCTTTAAGATTAATACTTGTAGGGTGGATTAAGAAAAACAAAGATACTTTTTTGGCGTTTGGTGATTTAGAAAAAGCTTTTGATAATATTAATAGCAGGGGGCCGGCGTTAGGGGGGGGGGGGTAAGCTGGTCAAAAGTACCCAGGCCCGCCTGCTGATGGGGGCCCCCGATCACCGACTGTAGGGGCCCTCAGGTCATGAAGCCATGAATCCGCCCATTGGCGCCCAGGCAGTTTGTAGAGCCAAAAAACAGGTCGGCCATTTTACCCCGGGCCCGAAATTCTTAGCGCCGGCCCTAGAACTTAAGAGGCTTCAGGTCTAAAATATCGAGATAGAAGAATAATTTATACACTATATAAGAATCAAGTAGAGAACCACAAGAAACATGCATCAGTTAAAAGGGGTGTGAGAAAAGTTGTAGTCTATCCCCCATTAATATTCAGCTTGTATGTGGAAGAAGCAATAAAGGAAATAAAAATTTTCATGTGGCATAAGTGTTCAGAGTGAAAAAATCAGTATGTTACAATTTGCTGATGACATTGTCTTGTTAGGGAGCATCCATAAACCACATAGCTCCATTTGGCCTCCTTTGAACCCCCTTCCCACTACCATAAATTACATACGGTGATAATTAAATGACGGAAATAAATATTTACATGCTTCTGTGTGTTCTGTATCTCATTTTAACTGTGACAAATAATATGAAAGAAAAGCTAGGCTTGGAACCTCCCCCCCCCCCCCCCGCACATAGCCCAAGGCAGCTTTCCAGCCAACCCCCCCTCCCCCTAGACTGAGCCATGTAGTTTATGCACAATCCCTTAGCATAACAGGAGGATATTGAGAAGTTACTGACTGTCATGAACAAAATACTGAAGGAAGAATTTGGACTGGAAAAATAGGATCGGCTGCAGTAGTAGAAGTAAGTGAATTCTGCTACTTGGGAAGCAAAATTACAACCGATGGCCAAAGCACGAATGATGTTAAAAGCACTAAAAGAGCCTTCATGAAAAAAGCGAAATCTTTTAGTTTCAAACATTGATCTAGGAATTAGAAAGAACTTTTTGACAACCTATTTTGAAATTTTTAGAACCTATTTTACATTGGAAAGAGCCTATTTTAGGCACCTAAAATAAGATTTTTAGAACCTAAAAATCTGAGGTTTATTCATAACACTCCCCTCTTTACTCCAGCCCCCTAATTTTTGCCAATGTTTCCTATACATACCCACAGTTTTTATATGATATCGATGGAATTTTGCACATGCATACTATTAAACAAACAGAAAAATACGGTCTACATTTATTTTGCAAGGACCCAATCCTTCTCCTCCACTACTTACCCCCTTATTTTTTGCCAATATTCTTTATACATAGCAATAGTTTTTATCCGATATCAATGGAACTTTGCACACGTATACTTTAAAACAAACAGAAAAATACTAACCCCTCTCACCTTTAATCCCTCCTCTTTTAATTTCCAGTATTCCTTACACAAACTTGCAGTTTTTGTTCAATTTGGATGGAACTTTGCACATGTATACATTAAAGCAAAGAGAAAAATAGTGTCTACATTCGGTATACAAAGACATACCCACTTCCCCCCCCCCCCATCACCCCAATTAAGAAACCATTTGGTTTCTTACAAATATCTCAAAAACGTTGGGGAAATTGCCAAAGTAGACAGCGATATTCTCAGAATATACAACATTTCCTGTTAAACAGCACTGGACTGATTCTGATCGGACAGTTGCTAACCAAGAAATTCGAACTTGAATTTTAAAAACTATTTTAAAGTTTTTGTGATAACACACAAATGTACTGTTTCTATTCGATATCAAAGGAAGTTTGCACACACATGCTTTAAAATAAGTGAAAATCATGTTTACATTTAATTTACAAAACTACATCCACTCTCCCATTTTAACCCTCATAAGACTGATTTACACTTGCAACTTTTTCGTGTTTAGCATATATCTCCAAAACGAACCAAGAGATTTTTTTTTTTGGTACAAATGCCGAATGGAATCACCAGAAACATTGTATATGCAAGACCATTGCAATGAACTTGAATGAAACTGTAATTAAAATTATATGTAAATATCTAATTTTAACTAAATACAAACTTTCAAATGTGTTCATTTAATCTATATGTGTACTCAAGTCTGGCATTAGTGAAGCGTTGCCTGGTTGGCTAGTAAATAATATATTTTGTCAGGGAACTTTGAATATGATTTCCCAAAATCACTCCAGGCGAATGCTGGGATGCTTCCATCTAAAGGCCATGGCCAAATTCCTTCTTGTTCCTTGTCCCCTGTCCCATCCCACCTGAGGCATAAAGCCATAGCAAAAAGAAAGGAACTTTGAAAACTAACTTAACGGTGATAGACAAATGCGTAGCATGTATAAATGCCTGAAATGCTATGCTGAAGAGCTCAGTCGTTAAGGTGCTTGCTTTCAAAAGTTGTGGGTTTGGACCCGGGCTCAAATCCCATTGGAAGCAGGAATTTTTAAGAGTTTTTTTGATCATATGAGCCATGCATGGAAAGTTTGTTGTTTGGATTCCACGTCAAACTGCAGGTCTAGCCACACAGAGGCAGAATATGTGGCAAATCAAATCTCTCTCACGTAGGTGGCCGAGCAGTCATTCAGGGCCCAACAATGCCATACGCATTTTATTTTTTATACTATCTCGGTCACTCAGGCTTTGTTTCTCTCGCAGTCAGTGCTACACAAATAATACTATAAGTGAGAAAGTAACTCTGTCTCTCTGTCTGCTTGTTAAGTTTTGACAACTAAGTGGCTATATTGATGAAATCTGACAAGGAAATACTTTGAATACTTAGGAAGGACACAGGATTTCAGTATAAATAATATTTCTCGTAATCAGTTTTTAAAACTAACAGAATGGTACCAAACAGACGGATAGCATATGTAAGTCTGTAATGTTTAATTTAATTGCAAAGGAGCACAGGCTCCGGTGGCAATTTCCCTACACACCCATCTTCCCCCTATCCTGCACCCACTTACATTTGCCCTCTACAAATTTTATCTTTAAATTCCTTCAAAGTTTTCGGTAAATTATTCATCATTTCTCTTGGTAACTCATTCCAATCCCTGACACCCTTACCTAAAAAAGAGAATCTTCCCACACCCTTGTGCCTGAAATCGAGTGCCAGCTTGTGGTCATGGTCATCTTTTCCCTTCCACGCTTATATCAGTTGCTCAGACTGTGTTCCTCTGGCAGACTGTTAATGTTTGATTTGCTCAAAAATTTCATTTACCGACAAAACATGTTATACAGATGTTAATTTTTGCTGCACCAGATTGTTATTTTGTGTCTAACTAAAAGTTTCTGGTATCAGTATATTTCAGCCTTCTTTTTGACAGGACCCATAGGTGGATATCAGACCTAAGGATCAGCTCTAGCAGAGCACGAGTAACTAAAGATATTTGAAACCATTCATCCGATGCTAATGCTGAAGAAAGAAGACAAGATGCCCTCAGTCAACCCTCTCGCTTAGTTTTTTGCTATTTTTAAACATGTTGCAAAATGATTCTCTTCATGAGACATATTCATTGGTAGATGGCTTCTACGTCATATTATCCTGCCTCTGTGTTTTTTGGGACTCTTACTTAACTTAAATCTTTCTATATCCAATTCTAGTAATAAAATATTAAATCCACACATACGAAGCCAGACTACAACTAGTGAGCTATACAATGATAAGTGAAGTAAAAACAATTAAATTGTATTGAAAAGTTACTTGCTGGATAGAGGAATTGTTAAAGAGCAGAAACTAAATTGTTAGGTTTGCAAATGCAGTTTCAAATTAAATGTGGGTGAAAATAGAACTGGCAAAGGGTAATGTATTGGGACCATTGCTATTCATATCTGCTCTATTTTTTTTTTTTCATTTAATTTAATCACAATTCACTTGCCGTGGAGTGCTAGCTCCTGCAGAAATTTTCCTACATACCCATTTTCCACTTTCTCGTACCCCATGCTTTTGCGTTTCACCAATTTTAAATTCTGTCAGTGTTTTGTGAATTATACATTACTTCCTTCATAATTTATTTCACCCCTAACTCCCTTACCTAGGAAAGAAAAATATCCCACACCATTATGCCTGAAATCAAGTTCCAGTTTGAGGTCATGATCATCTTTTCCCTTCCACGCACTTCTCTTAATTATTCCACCAATATCTTTCCAAGCCTCTTCATAAATCTATGCCTTGTACAATCCCACCAATCTCTTCACCCTCCTCCAATGAATTCCATTACAGAAAGCAATGTACAATAAAGTTTATGAACACCTTAAAAAGAATAATATTCTAACTAAATCACAATTTGGTTTTCAAAAATGTCATTCGACAAAACAAGCTGTATTTGCATTCACTGACAATATTTTCGAAGGAATAAATGATAAATTAATTCCTGTGGGATTTTTTTTGTGACTTATCCAAGTCATTTGACTGTGTAGATCATAAAATTCTGATACAGAAATTAAAGTATTATGGTATAGATGGCATTGTTAATAAATGGCTTAGTTCTTACTTTCTAAATAGAAAACAGAAAGTGTCAATGGAGAATTTTAAGGCTGCCTTAAGAGGTCCACTGTTTTCTGAGTGGAAATTGGTCAGATGTGGAGTACCTCAGGGTTCAATATTGGGGCAACTATTGTTTTTAATTTATGTAAATGATCTACCTTGTGTTTCATCTAAAAACTCAAAATTTGTCCAATTTGTTGATGAAATAAACATAGGAATTAAAAATACTCCAGATTTATCTACAGAATATATTTCAAATTATGTCTTTGAACTTATTAATAAATGGTTTACAGCTAATTGCTTGTCTTTAAACTTTGATAAAACTCGGTATATGCAATTCAGTACATCATCCAGATTAACATCAGATATAGACATAAAATTTGCAGGCCAGTCCATTCAAGAGGTAGAGAGTGTGAAATTTCTAGTTTTGTATATTAATCATATTTTGAATTGGAAAGTACGGTACATGTTTCTGACTTACTAAAGCGATTGGCTGCAGTCACGTTTGCAATTCATACAATTTCAGCTATAGGTGATTTCCGTATGAGGCAGCTAGTTTATTTTGCTTATTTTCACTCCTTATTGTCATATGGAATAATATTCTGGGGCAATTCTACCCATAGAGACAAAGTGTTCAGAGCCCAAAAGCATGTAATAAGAATTATTTGTGGGGTTAGCAATAGAACTTCATGTAGAGAGCTGTTCAAAAAGTTAGGGATTTAACATTAGCATCTGAGTATTTATCCTGTGTAGTCACAAATTATATTTTTTTTGAAACAAATAGTAAAATACACAATTATGGCATTAGAAGTAAAAATGATCTTCACAAGGATTACAAGTCATTTGTTCAAAAATGGGTCCAATATTCAGGGATACATATCTCCAATAAACTCCTAACACGTATTAAATGTCTAGCAGATGATAAGAATAAATTGAGGAAAATATTGAAACTCCTACTCCAACTCCTACTCTGTCGAAGAATTTATTTCTAAGGTATCTACAAAATAACTGCCAGTAGCTTGTGTAAATGTAGTTTATATAATTAATTTACCTTGTATGCTATGACTCTACATCACCTGGTGTATGTATTATTTCGTTATGCAATTGTTTACGATAACATGTATGCTATAACTGTACATCTTCTGGTGTATCATATTATTTTGTTATGGAATTGTTTAATGTACCATATATGCTATGACTATACATCTACTAATGTACGTATTATTTTGTTATGCAACCGTTTATCTGTAAATTGACAACTTTCCACATCCCACAGAGCCAGTCTCTTATATTGGGATTAATGTAAAATGAATGTCGACTATGTTCTGCTTAAGAATGTTAATAAGAGTTCAAACTGGTTCATAAAAATAGAAAAGTTTCTCTATGGTGCTCTGTATACTATTACTATTATGAAAATTTCATTACTGAAATTTAGCCGTGTAGCACAAGCTTCAAAATGTTGGTCAACACAATATACTTGCTAATACTTATATCCTCAAAACTATAACCATTTCTAACATAAGTGACAACTCCTCCTTTCTCCAAGTTCGTTCTACAATAATGAGAAGCTAAATTAAAATCAGTTACATTTGACATACTTATTCCTGTGGTTATGTGGTGTTCAGACAACCATAAAACATCAATTCTATTGATATCATTTAATTCATTTATGTGGACTAGCAATTCATCCACTTTGTTTATTAACCCTCTGATATTCTGATGTAACAAATTAATCCCTACACAATTTTTAATTTTGGTATCTGAAAACTCATTATTGTTTAAACTAATTTCTTTTAAAACTCTCTGCCTAATACATGATCCCAATCTAAAAAAGGAGCTGCTCTAACACCATTAACAACAGGAATCTTTTCATGTGAATTTGTGGCCCCAATTAATTGTTTTGATATGTGATCTGAAAGAACCCCCTTCACTCTACTATTGAGGTGTAGGCCATGCCTAGTACAACCCCACCTATCAATAGCACCTACAGGTACCAAGCCCATGCACTGCCAATATCAGACATAAGATACCGGTCCAGTTCCAGATTCACTTGCCTCACAGCAGAGTTCATCTGTGGCCGATCATAGCGTCTCAAGACCGACATCACACTGACCTGAGTGTGGAAGGTTGCTTCTGCTATTTTCTCCAGGTCATCTCTGATACTATACCCCTCATTCCTGCCCAAACTATTTCCCGCTCCTCCCACTATCACTACATGATCCTGATCTGTGAAATCCTTACACAAAGAATCTATATTTTCTACTACCTGACCAAGACTAGCACTAGGTTTGAAGAAACTCATGACCTGGAAACCTGATTCTATTTTTTCCTGCAACAATGGCCCAACACCTCGTCCATGACTACTACCTAGCAGCAAGACTTTCTTTTTCCCTAATCCCTGCCTTCCAGACTTAACTACAAAGCTTTTCTACAAGTCTGGTGCTTTTTACCTACACCTACAACTACAGAAGGCTCATCCCTGTCTAACTCTGGCAACAGGGCAAACCTATGTTGCACCCCAACAACAAAAGAATCAGAAGCCCTTCTTGTTCTATTTGCCCTTTTCCCTGTCACCAGTTCCCAACCATCTCTGTTTCCCTCCCTGCACAGCCTATCCAAGTCCTTTCTAGCGTCTATCAGTTCAGCCTCAAAGGCACTAATCCTTACCTCCTGCTCCAATATCTTCCTACTTTTGAAACAATCTTTACAGAACCATGGGAGAGCCTTCTCAATTTCCCCACTTTCGACACCACTACAGATCGGTCCACAATGAAACCATTTCTCACACCCTTCGCAAAAAATTCCACTCCTCAAAAACTACGGCAATGTCCACACTTTTCACTCATGATTACAAGAAACTAAGAACAACAAAGTACACAAATCTAGAGAGAAAATTTGTATATATATATATATAAAAATAACACCTGCTAAATTAATTCACAAGTAAGCTTTATCTAAATATATTTACGCTCTATAACAAAAATCTTAACTTAAGCCTAGGGTTTGAATGTAAGGACAAGTCACCGCTTAAGCCTCATTCACATCCACAGACACCGTACGTGTCACGTACCGGTACAGACAAAAAAAAAAACAAAAAAAAAACATGATTACGTACATATTAGGGTTGTTGCGGATGTCATCTGTGCGGATGCGGATGTTCAGAGCTTGACATCCGCGGATGCGGATGTGGAAAAATAAATTTATAATTATTTAGATTTTAATATTTTATCAAAAATTAAAAATCAAAATTTTAGTTAAATTGTATTTCCATATAATACTGCCATATTGATTTATTTTTGCCTGATCTTTCAACAACAAAAAATGTGGGATGATTTCACAAGTGAATTAATTAATTTAAATAATTACGTACGCGTCTAAAAACCAGTCTTTATCATATGAACTTTGCGGAGCTCGTGGCTACACTAATTCAAGCACAAGGCCACGCCACCGTTCATCTCCACGCTTGATTTTTTTGTGTGTTATAACTATACGCCTCGTCGACGTCATTAGAGTCGTGAAAAGATCGGGGTTTGGAACGGGAAGGAATTCGGCCATGGTCTTTTAATTGAAGCATTCGCCTGGAGTGATTTGGGGAAGCCATGGAAAACCCAAATCTGGATGCCCGGACGGGGATTCGAACCGCCGTCCTCCCGAATGCGAGGCCAGGCCGTTACCGCCTACTCACCAAATACAGACTGCAAATATTCTGTAAATTAATAATCATTTCGTGTGATCTAAAAATTTCAGTCACAGAGTTTCTTATCAGCCGCGCAGAGTACCTCCATCGTTGTCACCTATTTTTAAAATGAGACCTACAGATTAACATGAAATTCGAACCACGGAGCGTCCCAGCATCTTAGCCTTAACAAACTCAAAGCTTTGCCAGAGGTGACTGTCAATTTTAAGACACATGAAAATTGCAGCTGGGACAAGGATTTGAACAAAGGACTTTCAGTACCCCAATCGTACGCTGTATCCATCTGAGTCAAGAGACAAATCTGGATGTAATGACAAATAAATATTCAACCATAATAAAATCAACATACTTTTTTTTGTAGCGATTATTTTTGTTATCCCAAAACACAAATGTTCTTTTATATGATTAAATACATATTTTTCAGTACTTCTAAATTCAGAGGCTTGCGGCGTGTGATTCTGGTATGGAAGGTCCCCGGTTCAGAATCCGGGTCTCGGATGCAATTTTTACAGGCCTTAAAATCGACCTTCATGTCTGGCAATTTCATTTGTTAATGTGAACATTCAAGGCCTATATCTACATTTTACGAACATCTGATGAACCTAAAGTAAGGCTGAAAAAATGGACGCTTTTCTAAAGTAATCAGTACTAAAACAACATTTAGTCGTAAAGGACCAGAAATTTCTGAACTCTTTGTATACGATTCTCCATATCGACCAGCCCGACACCGGTCCGCACCCTCAAAAATTAGATCCAACTTAAAACGAGTGAGCGACAACAATAAGAAAAGTGTCGGTCGATGACAGTGCGGGTTCGGTGCTGTCTATTGTAGCCCGACGTTTACTTTACTTGCAAGTTTAAACTAGTAAATTCGTGGCTTAGGTAATAACACCGTTTAGTTCATTGTTACTTTTATTTTTATTTTAATGGCATTTGGTTAGAGACCATACAGCCAATCTACATTTTTACAAAGCTTCTTACATCCATTTGCGTAACTTATCTATTTACACATTTCCTTATCTATATTAGGTAAAACTTATTACAATCTTGTTGAATGTATATGCTATTTACAATATTCAAATTTCAAGTGCCTTCTTAAGTACCATAATCTAAAAAGCGTTGCTAGACAATACATCAACTAGACTTAGTAATCGGCGGTTCTGTATATCCATTATTTTCTATTGATTAGTCTAAATCGCCGTATTTCTTTGACAAATAATCTGTAGAGGGTTGATCTATCTGGTGTTGGCCTCAATCGGTAGATTGGTGAGGATACTGTTAATTTTACCAAACTAGTTGTTGTGCTTGCGCGGAAGTGGGTTTGGGCTTTAGGTTTGAAGTATAGTCATTTACTGTTTTAACTTACAAGAGTGGTTAGAATTCTATCCCTCCATCTTTTAAGTATCTTGCGAGGATGCTAAGTAGGCCCCTATTACTTTGTTGTTGCTGGAAAGTAGGAGGGTTACGTTTGTCGGAAAGGGGAAGCCGTTCTTGGCAAGATCTTTCATCATTTGGTCCTGGAGTTGTTGGTATTTATTGCATGAAAAAATTATGTGATTGATGTCTCCTATTGCCTGGTCTGAGCAGTGGCAGTATGGGGAATCTCTCAACCCTATTCGGTGTAAGTGGCTGGGGAAGTTACCGTGGTTAAATCGGGCTCTCGATATCGTCTGCTACTGTTCCAATTGTAAAACCAAGGTTTTGGAGATATGCTCGGTTGAATGGTTGCATAATATGAGGCTTTGATTTTTGAGGAGATCGTCCATTCCTCTTGCCATTTTTCCTTGGCTCTTACTTTGATATTATGTGTTATATCCGAGATCGGGAGTTGCATGTTGATTACCTCTCCCTCATGGATAGCTTGTTTTGCCAGGGCGTCCACCCGTTCGTTATGCTAGATGCCGCTGTGAGATGGGATCCACATCAGAGTAGTCGTAATGCCAAGATCCCGGTTCCGTTTCAGTTGTTGTAGAATTTCCAGTACAATAGTTTGAGTATGGCTATTCCACGTAGTATTTTGTAAGCTCTTTAGTGCGCTGAGGGAGTCCGACAGGATGACGACTTTGTCTATGTTGGTACTTTGGCTATATCTGATGGCTTCCAGCAGGGCTTTTGCTTTAGCTGTATAGATGGATGCCTCTTCGGGTAGCGAAAATTGAGTCGATTTACCTGTGTTGGGACAGAAATATGCCGCTCCTACTCTATTATTTTCAGTGGTTTTCGATCCGTCTGTGTATATTTTAAGAGTGCTATTGTCTAGTTTTGATTGGAATCTGGATATCTTGTGGATCAAATT
This sequence comes from Vandiemenella viatica, assembly GCA_031002005.1. NCBI lineage: Eukaryota > Metazoa > Arthropoda > Insecta > Orthoptera > Morabidae > Vandiemenella > Vandiemenella viatica. The sequence continues at coordinate 81,061,218 of JARYHS010008074.1, forward strand.
TCCGGATTTGGCTTCCTCCCAGAGGATTGTGTGGGTTCTTTCTAGACGAAGCTCGAAAGGTTCTTGAAAGATTGGGAGCATATTATACGAGGATAGTTTGTCTTTGTATTTTAGCCAGAATTTATAGGCGTTTAAACAGGGGAAGACGAGCTCGACTTTTCGCTCTATTTGCTATGGTTGATAACCTCTCGAGACGTTCATGAATGGGGTGGTTATTGAGTGATAATCTTTCCATTAAAAATTTTTCAGTTAGGTATGCTCGTCGAATGTGGAGCGGAGGTTCCCCTGATTCTACTAGTAAAGCGTTTGTGGGAGCGGACCGAACGGCTCCTAAGCAGGCTCTAAGGCAGCGTGATTGTAGTCTATCTAGTTTGTTCAGTGAAAGATCGTCAGAAAACAATCACTTTTTTGTTAGATAAGCTAAGATGGGCAGCATTTGGAATAAAGAGAAAAGAATAATATTTATTGCAATGTAAACAAAACATCCGCATTAAAAAATTGCGGATGCGAAAGCGGATGTAGGAATTCATGCGAAAGTTTCGCACTTGCGGATATCCGTTACATCCCTAGTACATATATATGGCGTATTCACATCTACCGCGCGTGTCCGTGCCGGCACCGGCCAGCGTTGTCGGAAAGAATGTTTTGTCTGTGCCGGCACGTGTCTGTGTCATGGGTGCCAACTCAGGGGTTTTCACCCTAAATTTAGGGGATCTACATCTACATATATACTCTACAATTCACAAAATTGTGGGTGGCAGAGGGTGCTCAGCACCAAAGCTAATCTCTTTGCTGTACACGCATGATGAGATTTTTTTAGGGGCTTTATAATTTTAGGGGAATTTTTAGGGTATTATGATTTCTTATATCTATTTGTTGAATATTTAAATAGTGACATCAAATCCTCGTACAGATCCTCCTTACTAAGAACTCGGACTTCTCTATGACTGAATATATTTTTCTGATCACCGAATAAAATATTTGTTTCTGATACATATTTGTTTTGAAAAAAAAAAAAAGCATAGACTCTGTGTTTAATGTTAGAGCAGTGGGGCGAACTAAAGTTGCTCTTTCCAATTGCTAAGACTGAAGACAAATGTTACATGGCAGAACAGCTCCGCGATATCATGAGGAGACTACCATTCAAAGCTTTTTTGATTTTTCTGAAAAACGAATTGAAAAGTGTGATACAATTAAATATACTTTTTCAAAGGGACAACGTTGAACCCACTAAATTATTTGAAGATTTATTTTTATTGCACAAAAACTTGCTAAATCGTCTCGTTGTACCTGCACAATTGGAGAAATTGTTGGATTGTGAACTCGTGGAATTGAATTTCCAGGAATATATCATGTATTTCGGCTATTATTTTCAAAACATATCACAAGAACTTTAAGCAAATGACTTATTAGATGCCAGAGAAAGATGTAAGAACTTTTTATGTTGTCTAGTAGAACAGATCCAAAAACGGTTAAAATCAAGAAATTTACATACCTTTCAAAGTTTTGAAAATCATAAAAACACAAATCACCTCACAACTACTCAGCGACTACGCCGAATGGCTTCCATCGTTCCTACCAGCCAGTTAGTATACTAGTGGACTAGTTCCAGTGTACTCCACTAGATTTCAGCACATTGTTATTAAAATACGGAGGGGGGGCCATATAATATGCAGGGGCCATATTACCACCTTCCCAGGGGCGTAGCTACTATGGGGCTAGGCGGTGCAGTGCACCGGGGCCCTCACGCTCAGGGGGGCCCCCAAGCATACCTCAAGGGGCCCCAAAGCGCATCTCTAGGGGCCTTCAAGCGCAGTTTAGAGGGCCCCACGAGCCTTCACGGCAAAACTGGCGACTTTTTTTTTTTTTTTTTTAGCTCTACCGTCGCCTAAGGGGCCCCTGAGAGTACAAGAGCCCTTCACTAAGGGCCCTCGCTGTGCTCAGGGGGGCCCCAACCACTGCTCAGCGGCCCCTAAAGAATAATTCAAGGGCCCTCATCCTCAGTTCAGGGGGCCCCTACCAGCACACAAAGCAAAAAAAAAGGTCGCCCGTCTGGCCTGAGGGCCCAAAATAAATTTTTTGCACCGGGGCCCTTGTTGACCTAGCTACGCCACTGCACCTTCCCCTCTAATGCTTTATTATTGAAAAAAATGAGTGAGGGAGCATTCCAGTTTTTAGTTTTAAGAGAGTTGCGTGACGATAATGTGTCTCCAGCTTGTCACAAAGGCACGATATTTAAAACCGCGTCCGGAATTCTAATTTCAATTTAATAAGCGAACATGTCAATGTAACAGACGATGTCCAAAACTTTTTAAGAACGGGAAGTAAAATTTTCAATGAATTGGATAAATTGCAACCATTTATTGAAAATGATATGAACATGAGGATTGTATTAATGTGAATAAACGATTGTTCACCTTTTTTTTTTTTGCATTACGCCTCGCCGACGTCAAGATCACGAGGCAAGAAAGAACAGAAGGCAAGGAACGGGAAGGAATTCGTCAATGGCCTTTTGAAGGAACCATTCATGCATTCACTTGGAGTGATTTGCAGAAACGATGGAAAACCCTAATTTCGATGGGTGGATGGCGATTCAAACCCGTGTCTTCTCGAATGAAAGGACAGAAGGTCACCGCTCACCCAGCACGCTCGGTCAGCTGTTCGAAACCCTGATGTTTTTAGTTAGAGGGTGGAGCGTCGAGGTATTAAAATTTCTCACCTCTACATCGCCACACTATCATTGAGACTTTTAGTGCAACGTAAGAATTTCAGTGATCTGATGTACCATTAACTTAGCACGTACCCCTCTTCCGCTCCGGCTCTAGTTCTTTAGCTCAGTTTCACGTTTTTCAATTCCCTCCGGTAACAAGTTCTAAAATTTCTGACTGTATTCTTATAATATATGTCAGAATACGTATTTAGCTCAATTTGTTGGCAAAGAATTAAATAGTTTTGGTCACTCATTTTTCTTTTTGTTGCGATCCTGAAAAATTTCAATTTCACAGCTTCGGCAGTTCTTTTAAAGTATTTAAAAATTCACCCAAATTTGAATGTTCGGTACACTTTCCATGTTCAATAAACAGTTATTGACCTAAAAAAAAAAAAACATAATATAAATATCAACTGATCAAATGAGAACGTAGTCACCAAAAACAATAACATAGACGGAACAGCTCCAAGTTTACAACTGATGTTGAGAACATTGTCGTCAACTTCCCCACAGACGCTTCAACAAGGTCTCCAAGTCCAACATTAGACTACGCCCACCAAATATCAAAACTGTTTGATCCTACTTCAACCAAAACCTCAACCTGAATCTCAACCACCAACCTGCCCACAGACGTTCAACTTAGTTTTCAACACGGAAAGTTGACGACAAGGTTAACAACCAAGTTGATCGTCTGTGGGCCCCTTAAATGTATGATCTCAAAAACTCTGTACAGTCAGATCAAAACGAAATGGTGTTAAAAATATTGAATAATTTATAAATAAAAATATTACTTATCAATATATAGTATATTTTTTAGGTGTTCTTCCACTTAATTTTGGTTATTTTAGGGGTTTTGATGTAAGTTTTAGGGGTAAAAAAAAATTTGAGTTGGCAACCCTGGTCTGTGCGGTTAGTATGAACCCATGGAGGAAGGAATAATATGGAGACGACGCAAGAGACCTTTACCACGCATGGGAGTGAAGCAGGCCGGCGGAGGAGTGGGGGGGCATGGCCGGAGTGGTGGGGGCTTGACCGATTCCCAACAAACACGGGGAATATGTACAAACACCTCAAGGGGACTCTAGGATAAACGTGACGCCGCAATCTGGTGATGGATTATTATGTAACTCGATGAGACAAATAAAAAATGAAGAATAAAATTTTTTGATATCCTGCTTAGTTTTCGAGATATTCTGTCTCAAATGTGAAATGGTTTTGGTTGAAATTTAGAAGAAAAAATTATTCAAAGTCAAATTTTATGATGAATTTTTATTTAAAAAGACGAGACAAATAAAAAATAAAGAGTAAAATTTTTCGATATTTCACCTAGTTCTCGAGATATACTGTCTCAAAAGTGAGGTGTCTTGAGTTGAAATGCAGAAGAAAAATTTCGCAAAAGTCAAATTTAATGATGGATTCTTATGTAACACGACGAAAAAACTCGATAATAAGGAATAAATGTTTTCGATATCTTGCTTAGTTTGGGGGATATACAACATCCAAATTGAGGGGTTTAGGTTTGGATGCAGGCTGGACCAAAAATTAATTGTCAAAGCCACAATGATTACATGGTTGACATGCAGAATGGATATTTCAGTTTTATTACTACCACTTGTGGTTAGTCTGAAATGTGTCCTAGACCAGAAAAAAGTAAGAGGACCCACTCTAGGGATGAACAACCCAGACATTTTGTAGGCTGGTACCAGAAATAAAATGTTTATTCAGTCACCTTAATGAACATTCTCTTGATCAAGATGTGTTGTCTAATTTCACAGCCCTACTTATTAGGACAATTGTACAAAAATTATCTCTCAGTTAGATTTAGATACGGGGGGGGGGGGGGGGGGGGAGAGAATGTTGTACAAAAAAAAAGAGACTAAATTAGAAACACATTCCCCAAATTGATTTTGTTCAAAGGCCAATAACTTCTTTATTTATGAAGCCCATTTTTATTTCTGCATGAACCTGTTACGACATAAATAGATGAGAAAGATTTCAAAATCGGTAAAAATAGGTATAGACGTATTTACAAACAGAAACAAGTCTTATATGAAGCTTTAAAAATAACCTAAGTCAATGGCCTGAAATAGCTATTTAAAAAATTAATAAAACTCACAGCTTCTCACATAACAGTTAATTTCATCATCCATTGTCAGTATAATCAGCAACATGACGAAAGAAATCGTAATAGTAAATTCACTGAATCGCGAAGTAAAACACGCCCCTTTAAATCTCATTTTAAACACTCGTTAAAAAATAATGCTAGTCTATTATGTGCAAAATAGCAAGTTTGCTGATTTTCTACACTACACCAAGAAAAATTTGAGAACAAAGTCATCCCATTGAGAGCTATGACTAAATATTTATAGACGTGCTGCAAAGTTTGCGGTGTCTACCGCTCACTTCAACAACGATAATTACAATTCAACTTACTTATGAAATGATATTCCAGGTTCTTTCCTGTCTGGCCTATTTGTGCAACCGTACGCAACACAAGCTGGCATTTTTAAACACTTATAAACAATACTAAATGAAATAATCACTGCATCTACCACAATGTGAACACCTTAATTGTTGGGAAGCGCCATATGGTCGCTGCCGGTGCTGCCACCATGCGGGAGAGTTTAGTGCTTGCTTCACTGATTTAACGTCACTTCTCCTACATATAATTCCTTCCTCCATGTATGAACCATGGAGGAATATTTCCTTCCTCCAAGATATGAACACAGCAACGTAACAGCACAGACAGCGTACGACGTGATCTAATTAAAAAAAGTGAACAACGAAAAGTTGATTGAATTAGTTAGAGAATATAAATTTCTATACGACATGAGCGACAGTAAACGGAAAGATGACGCATGGAAGGAAATAGCAAAAAAGCTCCAAGTATAAGGTAAGCAGGTATTTATTTACGAAAATAATTATTACAATTTGTTTACATTGCTTCTGTAGATGACTCAAAATACAAAGCAAGTTTGTCTCTGGTATCAAAAGCGTTAGATTGACTACTTCCGCCTTGCCTTGGAAATTTACTCAAATTATTAACGGCTGTATTTTCACTGACATGGATGTGGTTATACTTTATGAAGTTGTGTAGAATGCATGTAGTAAATATTACTTTATCAGCATTTCCGGGTTTGAGCTGGATTTTTCTGTTGTAAAAACGGAACTTTGGTGCCAGTGGCGTAGCTAGGTCAACAAGGGCCCCGGTGCAATAAATTTATTTTGGGCCCTCAGGCCAGACGGGCGACCTTTTTTTTTTGCTTTGTGTGCTGGTAAGGGCCCCCTGAACTGAGGATGGGGGCCCTTGAATTGTCCTTTAGGGGCCCCTGAGCAGTGGTTGGGGCCCCCCTGAGCAGCGAGGGCCCTTAGTGAGGGGCTCCTGTGTTCTCAGGGGCCCCTTAGACGACGAGACGACGGTAGAGCTAAAAAAAAGGTCGCCAGTTTGCCGTGAAGGCTCGTGGGCCCTCTAAACTGCGGTTGAGGGCCCCTAGAGGTGCGCTTAGGGGCCCCTTGAGGTATGCTTGGGGGCCCCCTGAGCGTGAGGGCCCCGGTGCACTGCACCGCCTAGCCCCATAGTAGCTACGCCCCTGTTTGGTGCTAATTGTCCAAAAGCATTTTCTACTACCATTCTTGCACGCGACAATCTATCACTGAAATTTCTTTTGCACTGAACAAGTGTTTGCGGCGGAGGATGGGTCGCATTAGGTATGTTTTTAGAGGAAACGCTTCGTCGCCTATAATGTAATGCGGCATCCGTATTTCAGTACTGGGTAGGTATTTTTCTTCTGGTATATTCAAAGTATTCGTCGCCAGACGTTTTCTAATAACTAAATTAGAGAATATTACCCCGTCACTGTTTTTGCCATATGCTCCTACATCCACACAAATGAAGTTATAATTGGAAACGACGATCGCCATTAGAACAATTGAACTTTTTTTTAAATATATAGCTATAAGGGAGCGTGCACAAACTACGGCTTGGTCCAGGGGGGTGGGGGGGAGGGGTTGGCTGTAAGGCCACGTTGGTCTACGTGGGGGGAGGGGATGGGTTTCGAGCCAGGCCACGTAGCTTTCCTTTCATAACATTTTGCACAGTTAAAATGAGGAAACAGAACTCACAACCATGGAGGAAATATTTCCTTCCTCCATGCTCACAACAGTATGTGAATATTTATTTCCCTCAGTTAATTATCTCCTTATGTATTTACAATAGTCTCACAAGAGAACACAGTACAAAATGTCTTCTGGGATCGAAAGGGAAAAAAGCTACGTGCTACGGGGGGGGGGGGGGGGGAGAGGTTTCACAGAAGGCCAAAATGGAGCTACGTGGTTTATGCACGCTACCTAATAAAGAGAACCACTTTTAGCTCATGCTGTTATCACAAAGTGTTTGTCATCTATGGCACCAAGGCAGTTGGGAAATTTCCATACATTCCAAAATTCCTATGATATCTTTAACCAATTTTCCTTGGTAGGTGTTGGCATATATTCCTCTGTCATTACTTGTATGATAGCATCACATACTTCTATTACTATATAATACACAGAGCGGACAAGTCGATAACTGTACGCTGTAGTTAGGAACAAATCTCCGGTTGACAAAAACCTGCAAAAATAAAACATGATATTTTTGATGTAGAAACAGACTGCAAGAAATCGTGGAATTTATTACTAGATGCATTCCGATGTGAAATGAAAAAACAAAAAGAGTCCAACAGACAGTGAACATTTAAATTATAACACTAGTGAAACTAATTTTGATATGCAGATGTTAATGAATGTATCCAAATCAAATTTTTTGTGCCAACATAAAGCAAATGAAAGCTTTTTGAGATTTATTAGAAAAAATAAAAAAAACTCTTACAAACTGCTAATTTTTCTCTTTGTGATAAAGAGTCATTGAACTTCGTATCTCTCTTACTTATCACTGGTGTAATTCTGGTAACAATGTTTTCATACTCATACCTACTCATCCTAAAATACTTAAAAATCTGTCCTCATCATCTACAAGCTCCTTGTATAACGTGTAAAATTCTCCTTCTTTGTTTTGTTTTCCACTCGTGGGATGCACAGCAAACCGTCTTTTTCTCTGCTGCTCTTCTGCATAAGCCGACTCTTCTTCCTCCAGCAAAATTGCTACTAGTGCGCACTAGTAACTACAGCTAGTTCTTCCAGTGAAAAGTTTCTGAACATTTGATTTGTAGTAACATTTGATTTGTAGTAACATGTGTGCAATTTCTATTTTCTCTGACGACGTCTGAGATTGTACTGTACTATTCAACTTTTCTGTTGCCGTGTCTGATACGTTATATGCTGGACACGCTACGTGTTGGTAGATGTGAACACTTATGTCTGTACCGTGTCTGACACGCTACGTCCTGGTAAATGTGAACGAGGCTTATTATACCTAGCATGCTCGGTCAGCTGTTCGCAACCCTGATACAAATGGCATCTGTATGACTTGGACCATATTCATTCCCAAACAAAAGGGTAATCAAGTACCTGGGGATGCAGATAGACCACAAACTTAACTGGGGTCCATATAAATACATAATCAATAAATGTGAGAAGGCGATCAACCTGCTGCGGGTAACAAGTGGCTGCTGGTGGGGTGCAGATCAGAAAACTCTCCTGCTCTATAGATCTCTGGTGCGATCAATGACACTGATAAACAAAAAAAACTTTCGGCGGAAATCTGGGTATCCAACGTGTATTCTAAGACAATTGAGTCATGCTGATTCAGAATATGGAAACCGTTTGTCTCTATCACCCACCGTTCTTAAGATATATGACATTAACCAATTACAGATGTTTAACACAGTATCATGACAAACAACTCACAGACAGAAGTTTCAGAAGAGCACTTATTACTTCATGTATTACTAATGAATACATACTATATAGGTCAATCTTGTTGAAAGTATAAAACATATATAAATCTCATACATATAAAATAAACATCCATATTTTACAGTGAGTTCATTTTGAAATTCTTGGCTGTAGACTTGCATTTATGCTGAGCATCCAGCAGTAACCAGGCAACATTGCTGCACTCCATTGGCCCTGATAGCGTGACTCCATCACCGAGATGCCCTGATGAAACGGTTCGCCACGTTCGTCGCTGACAGAACCTAGGTTCTCGGGAAAGAAATCATGTGAGTCGAGGAGATGAATTTTCAGGGACATGTTGCAACCCAGCAGGCTGTACGCACTAATGAACTTATGCACAACATTCACATTGTCAGGAGATTTATAATTTCCAAGGAAAATGGCTACAACTAATTTGAACGCCATCCTTGCATCTCTTTCAGTATCACCCAGTAAGTCTTCGAAGTGGCTGTCAGCAATGATCTTTTTTATTGTGGACCTATGAACACACCTATTTTCTCTTTCGCATAAGTCAACTCCGGAAACTTGTTGCACAGGTACCGAAAAGCATCTGAGTTGTTATCTAATGCCTTCACGAAGTTCTTAACGAGCCCCAGCTTTATATGAAGTGGAGGCATGATAGCTTTGTCACGCTCAGCCGCGTAAGTTGCACGCACATCACAAACAGATGTACTGCGGTGCCCACACGTTACTACTATCCAACTTCGAAGTATGGTTCATATGCTCTATTCAGAAACGGTGTAAAAGTCTTCCGATGGGATTTGTCTGTCAGATAGTCGCACACATAGCAAAACAAATGTGGTGAATTCATGCAACCACTCGACGCAATCTTTTTTCCCAGAAAATAAAAAATAAACAAACGAAATAATAGAACTGCGGTCTCAAAAATATTTTAGTGTATTATGTTAAATGTAACTGTATTTAAAATAGATTAAAACAAATTCAGTTGCATTACAAATAACGAAAACCGACGAAATCATATTCGACGAATGGTGTTCCATACAAATATCTTTTTTATATATCTTCGAAACCTGACGTGATACAGCAGAACGGTTTTCACATTTGAAATCAGCACGTAAAACTGCATTATAGATTGTAAACGTGATATCAGATATCTACAGCTTGTTTGTATGTGTAATTGACTATGGATGCCTCTGCTACAGCTCTGCGGCTGAAACTCTGCTCCACCAAATAGACAAAGTCCGATATCAGGCACGCATATGTTTCGGCGCAATGCAATCTACCCCCACTAATGCACTCTTGGTAGAGGCTATGGAACCACCGTTGAACATCCGCCGATACTACTTAAGTAAAAATCATCCAATTCCAAAAGGGCCAATTAATAAATGCATTGGAGACACTGGCGAGAAGAACCACCATAGATAATTATTGGCAGAGGAAAAAAATTCCTATTCCTCACGTCTTACATGGAATTAGTTCAATATCAGCCGTTAATTTTCTCCTCAAGGGAAATGCCCTGCTTCGAATGCCCATATAAAACAATCTTGACTGAAATTGAGGTAAAATTGGATATACCATTTACGAAAGCACGCCTAGGAACATAACTCTTCTGTCGGAAACTCTTGCACAATATGAAAATAGTGTCCATATTTATACCGACGTCTCAAAGACCGGTAGCACGGTAGGGTGTGCCTTTGTGGATACGAATGCGCGAGTCGAGGCAACCTATACACTTCATAATGAAGCATCGCTGTTCACCGCCGAAATGGTTGCTATCATTAAGGGCTTACTTAGAATACGCCAAGAACATCTCCAAAATAGTGATTATACTATCCTACTCCAGAAGTGCTCTGGAATCCATTCAGTATCTTAATAGTAACGCGTGGAGATGTCACTTAACACACAAGATTCTTGGGACTGTCACGGAGCCAGGGGCGTAGCTACTATGGGGCGCTCAGTGGGCCCCCAAGTGCAGTTCAGAGGGCCCACGGGCCTTCACGGCATATTAGTGGCCTGAGACACAGGGAGCCCCCTCACTAAGAGGCACTCCCTGCTCAGGGGAGCCCCAAGCACAACTCAGGGGCCCCCTACCTACCAGCGACACAAAGCGAAAAAAAGGTCACCCACCTGGCCTGAGGGCCCAAAATAAATTTTTTGCACCGTGGTCCTTGTTGACCTAGCTACGCCACTGCACGGAGCTAGAAGAAAGTGGCAAACGGATTATTTTCTTATGGATTAAAGTATACACAGGCATCAATGGAAATAAAAGAGCGGATCAGCTGGCAAAGTTGGCAACTGTAGAAGGCACAACATTCCCACACATCAAGAAGACTGACCTCCTCTCCAGTCTGCACAATAAAGCAAAACAAATGTGGGACACATCGTGGCAAGACACGATAAAAACAAAAGGAAGACACTACGGTACCATTCACCCGACCATCCCTAAGGCGCAGTGGCACCAGGCAAAATACACTTCCAGGAAAACGATCGGGAGACTGAAATTTAACCATGGACTTTTCCCCAAACACCTGCATCGCATCAATTTACGGAACATGTCGTATTTCATAAAATAGCAGTTTGTTGCTTATTCATTATTTGATTTATATTGTGATTCTGTTTTTATTATTTCGGAAGATATTACTTTTCATAGTATGACTTTTGTGCGACTTTGGTAAATAATTAATCTTTAATCGTTTTCCTTCACAATATAATCACACTTTTATTTTTTTAATTACATTCATTAAATACAATACAATATCGGACTTCTTCACAGCAAGCTCTCCTTAGCTGCTGCTCTACGGAATCTCCTAGTCTCTGTGTATTTTCCCGTTGCTATGGAAACTTCCTTGAAAAGTACCAACTGGCCGGTAGCATGGAACGCCTACCTCAAAGATGTTATTGTAGTATCGGTAATGCTACAGCCCCCCCAAGTTTACCATACCATTTGACATCCATTCCATTATAAATGGTTATGGTAAACTTTCTGTAAATGTTACCTTTTAGGTAAGGAGAGCTTATTTTTACATTTGGCTAATAACACATTTTTTCATATCACGAGGACTGATGTCTTGTGGTAACTTTCCCTGGTGGTTTTCCATAGGCCGCTACTGTTTGGAACGGCATATCGTCTGTAACACACACATTTCGACAAGTTACTGTCCTTATCACTTAAAAACCAAAATTACAATAGGAATATTATACTACAGAATTGTTTTTAATTACATCATCTTTAACTGTCATAGCCTCCGCCTGTTTTCCAAGCATACCATTCAAAATTTCTATTAACTACCCTTGGTACATTATATTCTTCATAAGACCGATCCTTTTGAACCATTTTACTGTTGTATAACCGGCAACATTATTTAAATCACATGTTTGGTCCCTGGACCAGTACAATCAACCCACGCTAATGCGACTGGGACACCATTGTTTCTTGCTAATCTAGCATAACCATCACAACTTCATTTTTATTTTATTTCTTCAATACATTACATTATATTATATTCTCCCCATAAGTAATAACTTTCTCCACTCTACTTCATCTTGAATATATTCACATATAGGCTATGAGATGTAACAACAAAGTCATTTGAAGGTTCTACCTGGAACTCAGCTATGCCTGTGTGACCAAATCCCGAACCTTTCGGTATCATTTAAAGGCAATGCCTAGATAGTGGCCTTATTTACAGGAACTGAGTCTTGACTGTGCTGTTGTACCCTCTCTATATGATATTTTACTTCTTAATTCATTACCCATTTATTCTATCATAGTAACACCTCGTTTCTTCTCCACTCATTCTAATGCTCCGGTATACCTAACAAACTATATATTTACTAAAAGAAAGTCTTAATAGACAATAAACTTTTATGTAATGGTATGCTGTGGTAACAGCCGAAGACTGCACATCTGATTGAGATCATCAACATTGGTAAGTGACAGCTTCCACTTAGTGGTTATAAACTTTTACTATCATTACAGTTGAATTGTGCGCAGCCACAACAATCAGTACTATTTACAAGTGTTTTGTGGCACTGAATAATAATAATATGCTAACTATAACTTAATAATAATAGGAAATTCCAATATGATGGAGTTTATCTTTACACATCTGTGCCTTGCACTAGTGTTAAATCTTTTCATTCATCTTAAACTAAGTGATCATTTTCCGAGTTGTAGATTCAATGTCCTGATTGAATTTGTACACAGGATGAGGCAGTAAGCATAGCTTACCCCTCTACAAAAAAAAAAAAAACCTTTTTTCTATATTTCCAGTTCACCTTTTCCCAGTTATTCATACAAAACAACTTTCTGTTTACAATTAATCCTACTTTGCCAGAACAGTAACATGGCAAACCAACTTCAAAAATATGTAAAGAACTCTGAAAATGTTCAACACCATTATTCTGTAACTGTTTTGATTCATAATCACAAACATAATTCTCCCCAAGAATGGGAAAAATGTCACAGTTTACATCCTTCAAAATCATCAAATCACCCAATCCATCTACCTTCATTAAAGTCTCTTCCATCTTTTTTACCTGATCAAAGTCACCTGTTCCTTTAATGTCTCTGATATCAAACATTTTTATAGACTTACAAACCTTTTCTACTGATTCATCTGTCTTCGTGTAAGTTTCCACCTGGTCACTTTCATGCTTAAACTTATCTTTTAAGTGAAACCCTTCTTTAACAATTTGTCTATCCTTTACATGATTTACATCACCATTAATTGTAACATTACTCATCTCATATTTTTCCCTTACAGTATTAGGCCTACTATCATTACTTTGAATTGTATTACCTAATGATTCACAATGAATTGCATTCGCACTTTGTTCAAACCCTCTAATTACTAGACTCTTATTGCATATCTTTAGTTCCTCATTTATCCTTGTAAACTGTTTTTCAACCCTTTCTACATACTTATCTAACTTTGCCTGTGCATCAGTTTCTGATCTAATTATTCGCTCCTCTAAAGACTTATAAGAGCTTCTTATTTCCTCACTTAATTGTGCTTGTGTAGCTGTTAGTTGTGCTTGTGTATCTGTAAGCTGTGCTGTTAGTTGCGACCCAAATTGAAACAGTATTTTCTTTAATGCACCTATAGTGACTGATTCATGTTCGTTATTTACCGAACCCAAAGGATCACAAATAACCATTTCACCTGGCATCTGATTAGCCATTCTGTAGAAAGCTAAGCCATACTCAGCGTCCCAAAACTAGTATCAATAAAGTGACCTGATATAATAAATGATTTGAATAAACAACGAAAAATCAAAAGAAAACATGAAACTAATCCTACCCGTACATCGCTTCCGTTACCATCAACTTTCTTGTTACAATCACCAAGTTTTTTATTACGAGAATAACGATAATTAAGTCTGGGAAACACTTAACTTAAATGTATTTTTTCGCTGGCGGTTGAACTTTTACTCGGCTCAGCTGTTGTTGTCTCAGTCTGCGTCGACAGTTGTCAGTCTATGGCTGGTTCCCGCTCGGCCGCTAGTAGCGCTGCGTGCTTTCAAATTCCAAGGATTCACGTAGTTTTTTTTTTTTTTTTCTTCTTCTTCTTCTTCTTGCAGCACCTAAGTCCACTGCACGATCGCCATGTCGTATTTCATAAAATAGCAGTTTGTTGCTTGATTATTCATTATTTGATTTATATTGTGATTCTGTTTTTATTATTTCGGAAGATATTACTTTTCATAGTATGACTTTTGTGCGACTTTGGTAAATAATTAATCTTTAATCGTTTTCCTTCACAATATAATCACACTTTTATTTTAATTTAATTACATTCATTAAATACAATACAATATCGGACTTCTTCACTACAAGCTCTCCTTAGCTGCTGCTGCTCTACGGAATCTCCTAGTCTCTGTGTATTTCCGTTGCTATGGAAACTTCCTTAAAAGTACCAACTGGCCGGTAGCATGGAACGCCTACCTCAAAGATGTTATTGTAGTATCGGTAATGCTACAGAACACACCAAGTTACATCTGTGATGGAATCAGTGAATGCGAACCGAATCACCTCCTGTTTGCTTGCAAGGAGAAATGGCGAAAGTCAACGCCATTTATGCAGTAACTTGTGGGGCTAGGGTTACAGCTACCACTAAATATGACCCACCTCCTGGTCTTGGAAAACGTCACCGTCTATATCAAGCAATAGTTAAATTCCTGGAAGAAAACAATATCAGGATATAATGCAAATTGACGCCTGGTGGCAAAACGTGAAAGCTGTATCTTTGAAGAAACAATCAAGCATCACATTGTAAAATCGTGCTAAATTTTAAAGGCATTGTCAATGATGGATTAACTTCTACTTTCGCTTCATTTCATGCTGCTGTTAATTCATGAACCTATTGTCTCAAACATTGTTATTAGATAATGTATTTTACTACCGATATACGCATATATACATACATACTAATGATAACGTCATGATGTTTGCTGGCTGTTTGGAGAAAATCCGAATAAAAATAAATAAATAACAAATCTGATATTTTTAGCTAGTGGGCAGATCGTCGAGGTTTTAAAATTTCTCACCTCTATATCACCACAGACTCTATGAAACAATAATTTATTACTAGGACTTGTAGTGTAACGTATGAATTTCAGTGATTCTAAGTGCCTATCACGGCTCGGGCCCTAGATCTTTAGCTCAGTTTCACGTTTTTCAATTCCCTCCGGTAACAAGTTCTAACATTTGTGACTGTATTCTTATAACTATCAATATATGTATTTAGCTCAATTTGTTGGCTAAGAACCAAGAATTTTGACCACGCATTCTTCTTTTTGTTCGCGATCCTTAAAAATTTCCGATTTCGCTTTCCACAGCTTCGGCAGTTCTCTTAAAGTATCGGAAAATTCTCACAAATTTGAATGTTCGTGTGTACTTGCCACATTCAATAAAAAGTAATTGATCTCAAATAATGATAATACAAATATCAACTGATCAAATGGAAACGTACAGTCATCAGAAACAATAATATTGTCAGAATAATTCCAAGTTTACAATTGATGTTGGGAACATTGTTGTAAATGTCGCCATGGACGCTACTATAAGCTCCACCCGCCAAATATCAAAATTTTTTGATCTTACTCCAACGAAAACCTTTAATTTAATTGCAATGGAGCACACGCTCCGGTGGCAATTTCCCTACACACCCAACTTTCCCCTATCATGCACCCACCTACATTTGCCCTCTACAAATTTTAACTTTAAATTCTGTTAACGTTTTCGTTAAGTTATTCATCATACCCCTTGGTAACTCATTCCAATCCCTTTTACCCTTACCTAAAAAAGAAAATCTTCCTACACCCTTGTGCCTGAAATCGAGTGCCAGCTTGTGGTCATGGTCATCTTTTCCCTTCCATGAACTATTTTTCATAGCTACTGCAATATCTTAACCTGAATCTCAACCACCAAGACGTTCCTTTAACTCGGCAAGTTGACGACAAGGCTGACAACCAAGTTTTTATTATTATTTATTTGTGTTGGCTTTCGGCCTGGTCGGCCATACTGCCAGGTTCTTTACATTTAATTTTACATAGGTTTATGTTTAAAGTTTCAGTTAAATGACAATTTCTTATCCTTTATTTTACAATGATTCATAGTCCCATGAGAGATGGGTTACAATTTCTTTATAAAATATATCACGTTATTGCCTTTTCAATTGCACCGTGTGAGTCGTCGCCAAAAGCCCAGGGACCGCTTTTTGTATCTTTCCACCAAAATTGAATATTCATGAAATAGTTACTGTGCTTGCCTTATCTATTTGGATCATTTGGTGTGAATAATGTTGCGTACTTGTATTTGTAACAATCTCATTGGGTGTTGCTTTAGTGTGTATGTTCTACATAATGTGGAGTATTTTTGAAGGGTTAGTGTATCTACTTAGTTTATGACTCTTGGTCTAGGATTGGCTTGTACGCTTTGTCTTATATTTGAATATTTCCTTCTTTAAAAAAGGACATTATGGTTCTATATATTGAGTGGTTGTTGGAAGAGAGCAGGATGGCTAAATTAGTTGGGAAGGGGATCTTGCACCTTGTGAGTTCCTTCAGCATTTTGTTTTGGATGTTGGTGTATTTTTTGCATGAGAATAACAGGTGGTTGATGTCCCCTATTGCTCGGTCGGCACAGTCACATCTGGGGCTATCTCTTAGTCCTATCCGGTTCAAATGGCTGGGAAAGTTTCCGTGGTGGAATCTGCTTCTGATTATATTAATTAAGTGGCGTCTGTTGATTTTCCAGCTGTAGAACCAGGGTTTGGAAGGAATATATGGTTGGATGTGTCCGTAGAAGGATCCTTTGTAGTGAATCGTATTGTTCCAATCAGTGAGTCGGCTATTATGACAACCGAGTTGATCGTCTCTGAGCCCCATTAGTGTTATATCTTTGCTGTAACTTATGAGATGTCGTCGTAAATATATACAAACGTGGTATGGTGTTGTTGTGCACTGTTAAGGTTATGGTTGCTCATGGTTATGTGATGAGAAAAGCTAGTACGTTGATTGATGATGAAAAAGCAGACTTAGATGAAGAACTACAGCTAGCAAAAGGTGAAGATTGCCTTTGTTGTAATTAATATATAAATGTTCTTGAGCACCTTCTAGTAATAGTTTTAAAAAACCTTCTAAACTATTACCTTTCTGTTTATCTTTTCTTTCGCATACAGTAAAGAAGAGTTATTGGATGGGGTACCATATTCTCCATTAGCGAAAAACTGTTAATGACCTGTTGAAATTTGGATTAACTGCTTCCTTATAATGTAATTTTCACGTTTCGTACTCTCCTTTTCCGGAGTGTCGCCACCAATGTCATATTTCAGAATTTTTAGTTTAATTCGTGGCGACTTTTCCGGAAAAGGAAAGTGCAAAACGTTATAAGGAAACAATTAATCCAAATTTCAACAGGTCAGTAACAGTTTTTCGCTGGTGGAGAATTTCCTGCCCCACCAGAGTTATTTTTAATAGCATATAGTGTAAGATTTTTGGGTATTATCTAACAGGCAATACCGCTCGCTTCGCGCTGTTAACGTGTCGTCATAGTGACGTCACGTTCACGTACAGTCAATTTTTGTGACTATTCGGCCGCTGGTAAGCGGCCGTAGACGTCCGATAACACATCAAACACTGGACACTGGACCTGCGGCCGCCTGCATCTGATCCACCTTCGGGATATCAGTTTATGTTGATATTGTACAGTTTTAAATTATTGTGACCGAGCGTAGCGAGGGCACAATACACAAAATATTGACTGTACGTGAATGTGACGTCACTATGACGACACGTTAACAGCGCGAAGCGAGCGGTATTGCCTGTTAGATAAAACCCAGATTTTTCTCTGATTGTCTTTCATCTATTTGATAGTTTTGTAAATTTATTATATTTCGGGGTTAATCATATATTCTGAAATATAATTGAAAACTTTGTGAAATGTAGTCTTTTTTAAATTTTGGAGAAGGTGTTGTTTGGTTTTCAGTTAAGATATCAATTCTACATATGTGTTATCTGGGATTTCTGGAGATCGCGATTCCACCAGGAGTTGTCATCATAACACTAGGGTGGTCAAAGGCAAGACTCCACTAGAAATTCTTTCCGAAGTACATTTAACAGTTTCATGCTGCTCCAGGCTGTATTAAACCTAATTACTGCTCGAAAATAATGGTCTAGGCTGTATTACAATAGAATTAGTGCTTGAAAATAATACGTCTTGCGACTGACAACAGCAGTATTCCAACGATATTACTGAATGTTGTAGCGGAATCACGATTTCCAGTAGACCCTGAAATCCTAAGTCATCAACTCCTATAGCACTCCAAAATCCTTTCAGGTTAGCTGGATATCATGATTCTGCTATAACTGCATTCCACCTTTGCTTTATTAAATTGCAAGACTGTTATTTTCAAACAGTACTTAGATTTTGGTAAATCCTGGGCCAGAATGATACATATTGTTAATTAAGTTGTAATCCACTCTGGTCCATTCTACTAGTGCAGGGGGTATTACAACAGCTGGCAATAAATTATGCCTAAATCCAGGTTTGATGGTCTTGTGAAATTATCTGGCAGCCAACTTCAGTATTCCTTCTTATGATCTGGCAATCTTTGCCTCTATCACTCTCTTCTATGCAGTTTTTGTACATCTCTCACCCAGCTTTGCAAAGTGGCTGTTTAGTCCAAGAAGTCTTTAACTTAAATGTTATTAATAAGATGTTGCTTGCTGCTGTCTTTCCTGATGAAATCTACCATTTACCTTTCCATAGCTCTTTCAGCTGCTTTAAGTTTCTGATATCCAGAACTTTCTTGGGTATAAAGTGTTAGTTATAAACTGTAAACTGAAATTCTTGTTTCTAATGTACTATAGTTTTTTCACGAGCACCATGTCAACAATACATTACTATAACAAAAACTAAATAGGTCTAGTTGTATCACGATTTATAGTAATACCATTTCTCCACAAGGTAAAGAGTAACCAGTTTGAAAATTAGTGTATTTATGATGGCAAGAATTTCAAAATTAACGAATTTATCGGCACAAAATTTTGTTTAAATTGAAGATTCAGTACCTATATCTTAATGTTTCCATGTATGAGAGGCAGTCTTAAGTAATTAAACATAAAAAGTCTCCTACATTGATTCATGCTATATATATATATATATATATATATATAAGTAAATGCACGTAACAACATTGGCCTGGAGACTCAAAAGGGTAGCTTAGTTGTCGATGTGACAGCAGTTTCAATTTTCTGTGCAATCATCCTCTGTTGGGACTACGTAACCAAACACAGTAATTCTAGCATGTTAATGGGACTTGGTTTTGCGTTAAATCTGTACCACAGATTGACTTAGTGTACAAAAAGTTTATTTTGTCAGGGGTCAATGCAGGTTGAATGGTCGATGCAAAATCCTGTTGAGACTGGGATATGAATCGTGCTCTACAACAAGGGCTTATTTAAATGTTGTAGGGCAATTTTCCTTTTCCTGTTTTGTGAAATAACTTTGCCACACACTGCTGCTCTTTTATGGGCCTTTGCCTATTTGATACCTGTGGTACTACTTTACACCACACAATGTAATGACATTATGATACTGTGGTTGGCAATCACGAGACACTTTATATTCAAACAGTAGTTAGTTTGTTATGCACCTTTTACCAATGTGACACTGTTGGTACTACTTTCTAAACTTGTCCAGGTATTCAAATCTAATTACTGCTTGGAAATAATCAACAGCACAGTACTATAATGCCATTACCAGTGTAAAATAGTTCTGTGGGTGAAGTATATTCTTAAACACGCTCTTTTGCTAATGCACCGTTACAGTTAGAATATAAGAAGTTGTATGAAAATGTAAAGTGTTAAAAAGATCAAATACTGCTTTGCCAATTCATTGAATAGTACCCAGAAAACCATAATTTTTCATAGAAATTGCATCAAACATATTGACCCATATATACAAATTCCCCAAGTAATTCTCGTTCCTCAAGTTCCATCATACTAAGAACTGTCATCTTTTAATTTGCCAGCTTTTTCTTGGTCTGTGAAACTACTTAACCTTAGTTTTGAAACACATCAGATTTTCCGTATTTTTGCATGTGTTAGTATGCTAATGACTTCTGTATTGACATATTATAAAAGCAACCAACAACAGAAGAGTTTCCTTTCTGACAGAGGATTTGTTAAAGTAATGCAAATGCCGAAAGAAATAGAATCAAGTAAATTTATCTTCTTAGTTTCTGGTACCTACCCTTGCAGCATGAAAATTGTCACGTTTGTACCTGTCACCCTGACCGTGCATCCTCTTTTTGTTACAGATGTGCTGGAATACATTTCCCATAATACCTGTGAATCTTGTTGCCATGTATTATTGGATAATGAGCCAACAGTTTTGTGTGCTGAATGTCCTGGGCACATCAGGTTGTGTCTTAAGTGCTTCAGTCAAGGGGAGCAACCAGGCCGACATCACAACTGGCACTGTTACAGCATTCTTCCACCTCGCCAGCTCATGTATGTTGGATAATTGTCCGTAACTATCTTCTAAGAATAAATGTCATTGTATTTAATTTTTTAACTTATACTGATCATCCAAAACATTAAGACCATCTACCTAATAGCAAGTGTGTCCCTCTTTGGCACAGATAACAGTGGCTACGCATCTTGGCATGGAAGCAATGAGGTCTTCGTAGGTTGCTGGAGGGAGTTGGCACCACATTTGCACACACAAGTCACCTAATTCCTGTACATTCCGGGGAGGAGGGCAATGAGCTTTGACGCTACATTCAATCACATCTCAGATGTGTTCGATCGGGTTCAGGTCTGGCGAGTTGGGGACCAGCACATTAATTGCAACTTGCCACTGTGTTACTCAAACCACTTCATCACACTCGTGGCTTTGCGACATGGCACATAATCTTGTTGAAAAATGCCACTGTCATTTGGAAACATGCTCATCAGAAGGGGTGTACGTGGTCTCCAACCAGTGTATGATACTTATTGGCCATCGTGGTGCCTTGTACAAGCTCCACTGGACCCATGGATGCCCACATGAATGTTCCCCAGAGCATAATTGAGCCGCCACCAGCTTGTCTCCGTCCCACAGGTGTGAAGAAGCTGTTCCCCTGGAAAATGACGGATTCACACCTTCCAATCAGCATGATGAAGAAGGTATCCAGATTCATTAGACCACGCAAGGCTCTGCTACTGCACCAACATCCAGTGATGAAGGTCATGTGCCCATTTCAGTTGTAGTTGATGATATCATGGTGTTAACATTGGCACATGCACGGGTTGTCGGCTGTGGAGGTCCATCGTTAGGAGTGTTCAGTGCACTGAGTGTTCAGACACACTTGTACTCTGCCCAGCATTAAACTCTGATGTTTGTTCCACCACAGTTTGCCACCTATCATGTTTTACCAGTCTGCCCAGCCTACAACGTCCAACGTCCAACCCCGCAATGTTTGGACATGATTTCACCTTGGTTTCGCCACTTGTTGAAGACACTCACCAAAACACTTCTCGAACACCCGAAAAGTCGTGCAGTTTCCAAAATACTCGTTCCAAGCCTCCGGGCCGTCACAATCTTCCCTTGGTCAAACTTCGATAGATTGTGTGCCTTCCCCATTCTAAACATGGATAGCACGCTCACTGATAATACATGCACTGTGCGTGTCTGATTAACAGTCATTCCTTGTCAGGTGATCCTGCTACGGGTTTATATCGATAGTAGGTAGTTGGATATAATGTTCTGGCTGATCAGTATATCTCAGATAAGAAAACTTTCAGTTTATTGTGTGCAGATGACTTCATATTTCAGGGACCTATGGAACGAGTAATAAATGATGGTTTGCACTTTTGACGCAAAGTTTTTTTTGTTTTTTTGTTTTTTTGTTTTTGTTTTTTTTTTTTTTTTTTTTTTTTGTGAATATATTCTGTATTCCACTCTTCAATTGATTCATGTGAAGTATTATTTTTGATTACCTATGTGGAGGTTAGTTTTTATGATTTATTGACTTGCCTTTTTTTTTTAAACCAAAAAGCATTTTTTTTTTTTTTATGCTTATTTACAACTAAATTCAAATTTTGATTAGTATCCCCTGAATAGAAATGTTGGCATTGGTTTAGAGGCTGTAAGATAGTAAATAAAATGATAAAGGTAGCTGAATTAAGGCTTTCCCAACTGTATGAAAAGCTCTTGGGCATCCCACCAGGGGAGTGCATCAGTCTGATGTCACGTTTCAGAGTCAGTCTTCAATTCGATGGAGAGCAGCTCCGAAACATGTATCAGAACTTTTCAACCATAAAGGTAGCATCACAATATTTTGGTTGATCCTTTAAGAGGAAGCAATTTTGTGAGGCTTGTGTAGGTGTCTGATGGTGACTGTCAGAATTACATATTTATATTGTACTATAGCATTGTTTCCAGTTGCATAATTGCTTATTTACCAAAACTAATTTGCCTAGCTACACTGTACACTGCATCAGATGCAAAGAACCTTCCAATCCCCAGAACAAGTCTGAAATGTTATATTTATTATAGAGATAATGTGAGATAAAGATTTTGCCACTATTATTCCTGATTGGAAAACATTGCACTTCTGTGGATGGCAGTTTGTTGAAGAGGAAACAGTTTCAGGAATTTACTGTAAAAAAAGTGGATTGTTGTGACCCAAGTTCTCAAATTTCTTTTGTCATATTGTTGCACATCAATAGGATCAGGCCATGAAGAAGGAAAGACTGTTGTAGTGTAGTGGTTAAGCTAAGAGACTGTGGGACTAAAGGTCGTGGGTTCGAATCCAACAAGTCCTGTAAAATTTTAATTTCTTAACTTTGGATAAACTGTTCTGGAATGTTCTTGTTGTAACCAGTGTTAATGTTCTAGATTGTTCTTCATTACTATATAAGCGATACTCCCTTCTAGCCAGAGTTAGTTCGCTCCGTGCTCCTGTACTGTACGAACTATTTAATAAAGCTTCGTTGCGTTGAAGTAAGTGTGTTCATCAACGACCCCGCTATGCCCAAGGACTCTGATTGTGGTTCACTACGCGACATTATTCTGGTGAAGATGCCAGAGTACGAGCCATATTCGACTGAGTGGAAGCTGTCAAAAGGAGAAGTAGTAAGGACGACGATGACGCCGACTGCCTGCCAGCACATTCCTCATCCAGCAGTATTTTCAGGCGACGACAGTCAAGATCCGGGCAACTGGCTGAAAGGTTACAGATGTATCACTAAATTCAACAACTGGGACGATACAGTGTGCCTGGCAAATGTATTTTTCTACCTCGAAGGAACTGCCAAACAATGGTACGAAAACAACGAAGAGAAACTGACTAGCTGGGCAGCATTCCAGAAAGAACTGCAGCGGTGCTTTAGAGATGCACAACGGCAGGGACCCGATGCCGAAGAAAAACTAAAGTGTAGAGCGCACCTCCATGGGGAAACGACACAGTCATACATACAAAGTGTTTTGGGGCTGTGTAAAATAGTCTACCCCAAAATGAAGGAAGAAGATAAAGTAGCACACCTCATGAAAGGCGCCGCAGAAGACATGTACCAAACGTTGCTTCTGAAGGAAATTTCCACAACAGACGACTTTATTAAGTGTTGCCAATACATTGAGACAATGCATCCTAAAAGAATTGGATGAAAGAAGTTTGAAAGATTACCAAACATCGTATCAATGGCCACAGTGGAAGAGGACACAGGTATTAGAGACATTATTCGAAAAGTAGTGAGAGAGGAAGTTGAAAGGGCGATGGGAATATATATCGGGCCAAAAACTGAGACTTTTGAGGAAATAATAAGGGAGGAAGTGGAACAAACGCTGGCGCCCATCTCTTACCGTGCAGCCCCAACAAAAACTGTAAAACCGCCGAGGCCAAAGAGAATTTACGCGGGACAACCAGCTGGTATGTTTTCACTGTGGGCGACCAGGACATGTAGTGCACTACTGCCGAGAGAGACGGCAGATATTTAATGATGCCCACGAAAGGAGATTCGAAGCACGTTTCAGTGGCCGAAGACCCCA
This sequence comes from Vandiemenella viatica, assembly GCA_031002005.1. Classification (NCBI taxonomy): domain Eukaryota; kingdom Metazoa; phylum Arthropoda; class Insecta; order Orthoptera; family Morabidae; genus Vandiemenella; species Vandiemenella viatica. The sequence goes on from JARYHS010008074.1 coordinate 81,085,319, forward strand.
GGACAACAATGAAGATCAAGACGTAACTTCTGGATGACGTAGATCACTGTTGCCGCAGGCTAGCCGCTTGAGAGAACGCTCGCCGACACGCCGATCAAGGTCTCCGTCACCCTTCTGACGCTCCAGCCAGTCTCCTTGCCGCCGCAACTTGAAAAACTAAAAGATGCGAATTTTCTTGGAGGTGAGGCCACTCTAGGGAAAAATCCTCCGCTGCCGATCATTACGAAAATGTTGGCAAATGACGTTGAAATCCTCATGCTCTTGTGGACTCTGGGGCATCTTTCTCAGTTATTTCAGAGATGTACCGGCGCCAGTTGCGGAAGACTATGTTCGTCGACAGCAAAAATGTTTTGCCCAGGGTGGCTAATGGGAACCATGTACAGCCTACAGGAAGGTGCACTATTCGTGTGTCTATAAATGGCCACGAGCAGCCCTTTGAGTTCGTTGTGTTACAAGAATGCAGTCATGACGTCATTCTTGGTTGGGACTTTCTGAATGCCTTGCAAGCAATTATAGACTGTGGTCGCTCGAAGATTTTGCTAGACGATGTGAGAGTTGAAGAGGGGGAAAACAGTTCCTCCCATGCCTGGAAAGTTTGTGTGCTGTATGACGTCGTAATTCCTGCCACCAGTGCTTCGAGGGTAACTGTCATGTGTCATACGCCACGTCCTTGTATGGACCTCCTAGTGGAATGTAATAGGAATTTACCACTGGAGAAAGATTTGTTCATCCCAGCCTCCGCTGTCTCATTTGTGAACGGAATTGGTGAACTGTGGATAGTCAACTGCTGCAAGGTGCCACATATTCTCCCAAGGCACCAGTGTATAGCATACTGCTGAGACGTTAATTGTAGGGTATCGGAGTGTCATGGAAACCTTTCACGAAGAACCCACAAGTGTGATTGTAATGGAAGCAACGAGACAAAACATTCAGTCATGACTCTCGCCAGATCTGACTAAGGAACAACAGGAGAAGCTATTTGCAGTTCTTCAGGAATTCTTTGAATGTTTCAGTCTACAGATGAAGAGCAAGTCGACCCCGTTGAAGGTACAACATCGAATTGATACTGATGACCATCGACCAATCAGCCAAAGAGCGTATGGAGTTTCAGCAGTGGAGTGCCGAATAGTTTGGGAAGAAGTAGAAAAAATGCTGAAGGACGACATCATTCGGCCATCTCAGAGCCCATGTTCATCGCCAGTAGTGCTCGTAAGAAAGAAGGACGGCCACTGGCGGTTTAGCGTCGATAACTGACAACTCAATAAGGTGACTAGAAAAGATGTTTACCCTCTTCCGCGAATTGACGATATGTAGGACTGTCTGAAGGGAGCTAAGTTTTTCTCGACTATGGATCTATACACAGGATACTGGCAGATAGAGGTAGACAAAAGCGATTGAGAGAAAACTGCATATATTACCCCCGATGGCTTTATGAATTCAATGTAATGCCATTTGGTTTGTGTAATGCGCCGGCAACATTCGAATGTATGATGGATAATCTTTTACGTCATCTGAAGTGGACGATGTGTCTCTGTTATTTAGACGATGTTATAGTGATCTCTGAAACCTTCGATGAACAAGTGAAAAGACTGCTCTTATGTGCCTGAAACAAAATGGCTTACAACTTAACCCAAGAAAGTGTCTTTTCGGAGCTAAAGAAATAAAAATACTTGGGCTTCTTGTTTCAGGCGAGGGTGTGCGGCCAGATCCAGACAAGGTGAGGTTTATAACAGAATTTCCTGTTCCTAAGAATACCAGCGACGTAAGGAGCTTTCTTTTCCTATGTTCTTACTATCGACGTTTTATAAAAGACTTTTGTATGAAAGCCAGGCCGCTCCCAGAATTGTTAAAAAGTGGTGCTAAATTTCTCTGGGGTAGATCTCAACAAGATTCTTTCAACATTTTGCAAAAGGCTCTGACGACTGATCCTGTGCTTGGCCTGTATGATGAGAGAGCGCCTACTGAGCTGCATACAGACGCTAGTGGTTATGGAATTGGTGCTGTCTTAGTACAGATTCAGGATGGGGAAGAGAAGGTAATAGCTTATGCTTCCAGGACACTCAACAAAGCCGAAAAAAACTACTCAACAACGGAACGTGATTGTCTTGCTGTCATATGGGCTATCTGCAAACTCAGACCATATCTCTTTGGACGACCATTTACAGTTGTAACAGATCACCATTCACTTTGCTGGTTAACAGGCCTTATGGACCCATCAGGACGACTTGCCAGGTGGGCATTGCGTCTTCAAGAATATGATATTAGTATAGTCTACAAAAGTGGAAAGAATCACGGGGATGCCGACTGTGTCTCGATGAATCCAGTGGAGGAACAGCAAGAGACTGAAGAGAATAATGACTGTCTCGCTACTCTTCACGATCTCTCTGAGGAACAAAATAAGGACACCAAATTGTTGCAAATTCAACTTGCCTTAGATCGCTCAGAGGATGTGAATGGTGAATTTAAGATGATAAATGAGGTGCTTTACAAGAAAAACATTGACCCCTTTGGAAAGAGATGGCTTCCAGTGATGCCCAAGCATATGCGCTTCGAAATTCTTTAACATTTCTACAACGCACCTACAGTGGGCTATTTAGGGTTTATTAAGACTTATGACAGAATCCGGAAGAGATTTTTCTGGCCAGGTTTATTTAGAAGAGTTTGTCACTATGTTTTGCACTGTCGAGAATGCCATAGAAAGGAAAAAGACAGTTCCTCAGAAATCACCTGGACAACTTATACCAATTCCGCCTTCAGAAACGCCTTTCCAGCGTGTCGGGATTGACTTACTCGGACGATTCCCGACGTATACTAGTGGTAATAAGTGGATTATTGTTTGTACTGATTACCTGTCCTGGTACACCATTAAAAAGCCTTTGAAAACAGCTGAAGCCTCTGAGGTTGCGAAATTCATCGTGGAGGACATTTTATTAAAACATGGGGCCCCATGTTCAGTGCTCACAGATTGAGGAAAGGTTTTACAGTTGAGACTTGAGACTGAGATCAACCATCGATGTAACATTACACATCAAATGACGACTGCTTACCATCCTCAAACTAATGGACTTACAGAACGATTCGACAAAACACTGGCTGACATGCTCTCCATGTACGTGAGTGTCGAGCAAACCAACTGGGATGAAGTGCTGCCTTTTGTGACCTTTGCCTACAATACTGCCAAACAAGACACAACCGGATTTACGCCATTCTTTCTGGTACACGGACGTGAAGCAACAACGACCATGGACACTGTGTTCCCGTTCCATCCTGACGACGTGGACGACGATTACATCGCCAAATTAGTAACAAGAGCTGAGGAGTGTCGGCAGTTAGCTCAGCTCCGCACACTGCAGGCTCAAGAGAATGACCGCCGGAGGTATGATGTGAGTCACCATTCTGTTTCGTACCAACCTGACAACTTCATCTGGATATTTACTCCCGTCAGTAAGGTTGGCCTGTCCGAGAAGCTCCTCAGGCGTTACTTTGGACCATACAGGATCGTACGAAGGTTGTCTGATGTCACTTACGAAGGAAGGTGAGAGACACAGTTCACGTGCTGCGACTGAAGCCTTACATGTACCCATCAAACCAGTAAATTCACTAAACCAAACCCCAAAGCTGTGGGCCTCGTCCGGGCTCGAAGGTGTTGACAACTAGGGATGTCACCGCCCATCAGGAACCAAGGTGCGTGGGACCTACGACTCGCTCCATGACCAGGGCAATGTAACATCGGGACGCTGTTCCCTTAAGGAGGGGCAATGTCACACATCAGGAGGATCAGGCCATGAAGAAGGAAAGACTGTTGTGGTGTAGTGGTTACGGTAAGAGACTGTGGGACTAAAGCTCGTGGGTTCGGATACAACAAGTCCCGTAAAATTTTAATTTCTTAACTTTGCGTAAACTGTTCTGGGATGTTCTTGTTGTAAACAGTGTTAATGTTCTAGATTGTTCTTCATTACTATATAAGCGATACTCCCTTCTAGCCGAAGTCAGTTCGCTCGGTGCTCCTGTACTGTACTAACTGTTTAATAATGCTTCGTTGCGTTGAAGTAAGCGTGTTCATCAACGACCCCGCTACGCCCAAGGACTCTGATTGTGGTTTACTACATGACAATATTAATGTCCATGTCAATTGGATATAAAATGCACCATAGTTACAGACAATATTTCACTAATAGTTTGTCAACATGTTGTTTATGTTATTGTTGAAAATTCACCATTCCATGCCCAGAAGTCAGCTAAACTTGTTTTATGTGATCTAGATTATTGATTTCTGTAGTAGAATAGGCAACCAGGAATTTAAAAAAAAAATCTTATTTTATTTTCATTGGCTTGGTTTTTAGCTATCTCTTATCTTCACTCTTCACTGTTTTCACTTACCACTTTGTCTGAATGTATTAAATCATCATGGGATTACTGGAGATCATGATTCTGTGAGGAATTGGCATCATAAAATGGCAGTAGTCAAACTAAAGACACCACTAGAAATACTAATTTAGTGGTATTATGCTGGTCCATGGTGTATTACAACCTAATTACTTCTTGGAAAAAATACGTCTTGTGATTGACCACTCCAATATTATGACTTCAGTAGTCAGTTTAGAGGGCATTCTCTGGTAGACCCAAAACCACCATATTATACATTGGAGTTATAATGGATTTGTACTGACTGTATAATAAGCATAGTTTTCAGGCATTTTCTCCATCATCATCTAGGCAAATACTGGGATGATCTCTACTGTCATCTACATATTATGCACAAAGCTTACACAGCTCACAGTTTGCTGTTTCACATCTTCTTTAATGAACTGTGTAGCATAGTACTGTGTATATTACTTAATGGAGTGTCTAAAATAAATTTAAAAGCTAATATCATGAAAAATCACCACAAGTAATGGACTTCAGTTTCAACATAGAACAGAAAGTTATTTCACTTTGATATATCCATAATGTTAAATTCTGTAAAGCCCATGATTAAACATCATACTTGTTCTTACATAAGAAATTGAGCAACAAAGTTGGAACCCTTTTTGTTTTATTTTAGTTTTATTATGGTTTTATACCTTGTCAAGCCCGAGGACATTAGAAAAGAGAAAGGACTGAGGACAAGGAATTGGAAGAAATTTGACCATGGCTTTTTGCACTCGTCTAAAATGATTTTTCGAAACCATGGGTAGTTGAAATTTGTCTTGCTGCACAAGGATTTGAACCTATGTCCTCCTGAATGTGAAATCACCACTCACCCACCATTTTCGGTAACCTTTTTGGAAAGAGATGTGGGAGAGAGAAGAACTTCTTGATGAGTGGAACCAAGGCATATTTGTAAATGTTCTGAAGAAGGCTGAGTTCTCAGGTTGTAACAGATAGAGGGAGTTAACCTTCTATCTGTTCCCAGCAAAATTCTGGCAAAGATAATTCTTAACTAAACTAAGAACCCAACCATCGACCAGATACTTTCAGAACATGCAGGATTCAAGGCAGATAAAGCATGTGTAGACCATATTAACACTCTGAGAACAGTTCGTTAAGTACGATACACCTTATATATGGTGTTTATTGATTAAATGAAGCCATACCTGAAAGTGGTGAAGATTTTTGGTTTGCCTGACAAGATAGTGAGACAAATATAAATTCTTCTCCGGCATTGTGTTTCGACTGCTACCTCCGTTGTCTTAATCTGATGAAATGGCAGGTCAAAGTAGTTACTGCGACAAGACGTCACCGAATTAATTCTCACATACAGTGATAAAGATTGTGTGACTGCTATACTTGTGAAATTAAACTCAAAGAATTGCTGTCAGAGCTATCAGTGTACAGTACAATACATTCATTTCCATAGACTGGCTTTGTGAGATGTGGAGAGCTGTCTATTTACAGATAAACTACTGCGTAGTAAAACGGATGACTACACCAGAAAATTTACTATAACAGCATAGTATGTACAATAATTATATCAAACCGGTAGTTATTCTGTAGATAACCTTAGAAATAAACTGCTTGCAATCCCTGTGTGATAATTTTTGCTTCTAGTGCCATAATTGTGTATTTTGCTATTTGTTTCCAATTGCCCAAGAATATTATTGTGTATGATATTAAGGAGTGAAAATAAGCAAACTAAACTAATTTCCTCATATGGAGATCATCAAAGAGGAGAAAAAGCAGTGATGTCTATGTTCATCTATATTTTTTGGTGATATTTTATATTGTTACGAACAGAGCAACATACAATAACCAAGGGATCCAATGGTGGATATCATTTTATCTTGTAGACTTTCGATTTTGAAGATAATCTATGTCTTCTTTCCCAAAGATTCTAAGTCCGTGAAATTGGAATTGATAAAAGAATGACATAAGACATGATTATAAAGAATTTGGTGTATTAGTTTTACTTAGATATGAGATGCAATATCAATTAAATGGCTTGGTGATAAATATATGCAAATAATCTTACAAAGTTTGTCACATAATTCGTATCAGTGTATAAATTCCTCTTTCGAAGTAGTTCAGTAATACATTTGGCTAACTGCTTGCTGCCATCATGAGTAAGACTTGAAGAATAATCGACTGTTTATAGCAGATGATTCTGTGAGGACCAGTTTATTTGCTGTTAGAATATGTCAGAATCTTCATTGGTTTACTGCTCATATGATAGAAAATGATTCAGTAGTGCATTTGTCTTCTATTGGATAGTTTTTTTGGTGTGATATTATTTTACATTACTGATATGTGCTTTGGTCCTTGTACAGGCATCTGGTAGCTCAGTGATTAAGATGCTTACTCTGAGTCCTGGGTTCAAATCTCTTTAGGATCAGGAATATTTTAAGAGTTCTGCTTAATTATATAAGCGGCACTCGGAAGTTCCGTGATTCGGATTCCACATTAGACTGTAGACCCAGCCAGAACAGAGCGGAATGTGTGGCAAATCGAAACTCTGTCACTAGGTCACAAAACCACATGAATTTACTTACTTGATTCCCTAAGCTTCCTTGTAATGTTAAAATAGTGTCTCGTCTTGAGTAAATGTCGAAGAACTATTATTAATATAATGCTCTCAGTAGCTAACACAATGAGTGTAGTGTTTCACATAATATTTTGGCAATCATAGTTTCCATCACCATCTTCTGGTGAAGTCAGTTGGTACGATTATATTAATATTCAGAGCCGGAAAATACTTCCTTACATGGATGCATTAGTAACATCATTTGCGTGATAGGCCAACAAATTCCAAGACAATAAGTTCATCTACATCTACATATATACTCTGCAATTCACAAAATTGTGGGTGGCAGAGGGTGCTCAGCACCAAAGCTAATCTCTTTGTTGTGCATTCCAATCCCTAATGGTACGAGGGAAAAAAGAATTCAAATAGGAATCATTTCGGCGCCTTATTTCTCTAATCTTATCTATCCTGTCATTCCGGCTCAAAAAGGTTGGTGGACGAAGTATTTCACTACACTCGTGAGTGAAAGTGGGAGTACGCATGTTTAGCAACAAGTTTAAACGACACATTCGTTGTCTATCTACCAGAGACTCCCAGCCTAGTCTACTAATCAGTTCTGTGACGCTTTCATAAGGACTGTAGCAAGCGGTCACGAATCGAGCGGCTCTTCTCTGTACTTTCTCTATACTTTCGATCAACCCCTTATGAAACTGATCCCAAATGGCACAACAATAGTCCAAATGTGGACGCACAAGAGATTTGTACGCTATCTCCTTTGTTTGTTCATTACAATTTTTCAATATTCGACCTAGTTCTGCAGTTTATGACTTAAAAATATGATTCCAGAGGGTAAGTTTGGTTGCATAATAATGTTCCTTTTAGTGAGTAAATTCATTTCTTAGCTTTATCAAAAAGTTGATTATCATTCATAATCTTATAAAAAGGTCCACTTTCGGGAGAAAGTCTGTAATATATTTAATATAGTGAGAAATACTTCAGTGTATTCAGTAACATTTCATACATAGGATAGACTTAAATAACTTTGGATTTTCCTTAATTTACAGTGCAGCAGCTCACGATGAATCGGATGGTTGGACAACAGCGGAGGAGTTGACGCTGTTGTCATCTCTGGAAAGCCGAGGATATGGTGACTGGGAGGCAGTGTCTTTGCGTGTTGGTCGGCCACCAGAAGACTGTCGTCGACGTTACAATTCCCGATATATAAACTGTGATGGTCCATTCTCAGGAATACTTCAGGATGCTACCTGTAGGAGAGTGTTGCAACATAAGGAACCAAGGAAAAATATTAGACGTCAGAAGGCAGGTGTACACTCTGTACATAGAGCTTTCCCTTTCCATGCCAGTGAAACATGCTTGTCATATCTCAGTAACACGGCTATTCTTCAGAGTCCCAGCAGTGAGGAATCTCTGCATGACCAGGCTCATCTATCAGGTCCAGTAAGTCCAATAACAGATGATTGTTCCTCATCACATTTATGTAAAACAGATGCAAGACAGTCTTACTGTAAGGGAAAAGTACTGCCATCTTCCTCAAGAAATGAGCATGTTCTATTTCATGATAAAAATTTACTTGATTCTATAAAAACTACAGAGCCTGTGCTGGAGAATAATACTCCCTCTGAATCACTTTCAGATTATCAGGGTAGTTGTGATAGCAGATCATCTTTTGAGAATGATTGGAGATATATATTTAATGATCATAGGTACTGCAAGAAAATACAAGGAATACAGTTGCTGTCTGACCATCAGGAGGCAGACATTAAAATCAAAATTGCAAACAAGGACTTACCAAAGGATGAATATAATTGTTTTTCAAATGATAGAGAGGACAGTCCAATGTATCCATCCCCTTTCTCATCTGAAGGATCCCACTTTACAGAGGAACAGCTTCAGTGTTCAACAGTAAACCAAAATCAGTGGAATGAAGACTGCACGTTATATGCAAACAACAAAGAAGCTTCAGAAATACAGATGGGTTCTGATTTTCAGCTAACAAAAGTGATAGCTAAAATTACTGATGAGAGTACTCTAAAGAGCACAGATAGTAATGTAAGTGGGGATGCTTCAATGTATATGCCTTCTTTTTGGGTTGCAGGATCTGGTTTTGCTGGCAAAAGACTTCCTTCTCCTGTGAATACTCAACAGAAGCATCCTGTTTGCATGTCACTTCAAGGGGACAACAGAGAAGAATCAGAGGTACTTCTGCTTTCAGACCTCCGGATGACAAAAGGGGAGACTGAAACTAAGCATGGAGACAGCAACAAAGAAGACACATTAATGTATGTGCCTCCCTTCTTGGCTGAGGGAGCTGGTTTTGCTGGAAAACGACTGCCATGCCCTGTGAAAACCCAGCAGAAACAGTCTGGCAAGAGACCACTGCCACGAAGACGTCGGCCCCCACCAGCATCAATACCAGGATATTTAGCTGCACGTTCAGAATTTGAAGTTGATTATGATAACCATGCTGAGTTGGTAACTGTTTGTTTGGCAAGAGTAGACTGGTCAGACAGTGATCCTGATGCAGATTTGGAGTGTGCCCTTGCTGTTGCTGCTGTTTCAGCCTACAACAGAAGACTGGCAGCTCGACGTCGTGTACACAAAATAGTACGTGACCTTGGTTTAGTCTCTGGAATTGTAACAACTGTTGCAGAAACAGGAAGGTTAGCACCCTTTGCAAAGCTTCTGTCACCATTGCCTGCCGCTTATCATCTGCTTCTGGCATCTCTGGCTCATGGAGGAGATTTACGTCGTCGTATATTACGACTGTCAGAACTGAGGTCTGAAGCAGGCCTTTGGCGCATTTCACAGTGTGCACTGTACTACCGTCTATCAAAACACCGAGAAACTTTTCTGCATGAACGCCGCTCCCAGCTACAGAAGCTGAAAACTTTCCAGTCGATGTCGCCCACTATTCACACTGTTGCAAGATTGCCACGTGGCCGTGCTGCTGCTACTCCTCTAAATGTGCTTAGCATGCCTTGTGTAAGTCAGCTCTCCCCTCCGGAGAGGGAACTTTGTTCTGTGGCTAGAATTCCACCTGAAGCTTATCTGACATTTAGAAAGACTTTGGAGGCCGAAAGTAGAAAATACGGAGGATCACTCAAGCTTGCACAGGCCCGAACCCTCATTAAAATTGATGTAAACAAGACACGTAAATTGTACAATTTTCTCATAGAACATGGAGTCTTTAAGCAAGCATAAAGATCAAAATTTCATATTGGTATCAAGAGTCTCTATTTATTTATGATGTTCATAAAAGTTGTTTACAACCCGGAACTGAAACTAACATCATCAATCCTTCAACTGAAAGAAGAGTGAAGATTTTTGTATTGGGGATTTATTTAACAGAAATGGCAGCAGCTTTGCTTCATGATAACTTCTTGCTTATGTAGAAATTATTATCAGCTGAGGAAGTCGTGAAGGTTAATTGAATGTTAGTTGTTGGAAGTGCCTTTTCAGGATAAGTTTTGTACAGCAGTTAGGCTACCACTGAAACTGATAAAATGCGTGAGATTAAGGTTTAAACTCTGACAGTCACAGTTGAAAGACAATTTTATTTTTGTCAAAATAATTAAATATTATCATGTGTGTTAAGATGAGAGGAATATATGTGATAAATGTTTTAGGCTAAATGATTTGGTTTGTTGAAATGTTGATTTCTGAAGGTACCTGAAATATTATGTGCCTTTTATTTTAGATAAATATATTTTTAGATGGCACTCTTTAAGTACACAAAATGTGGTTAAATACAATCAAACTTTTTTTGATGTACTTCATTGTGTAAATCTATATTGTAGTAAAACTATTTATTACTGTCTTTTACTTTGTCTTGATAATTTTTTTAGACTTAATTACTTTATAACTACTCTTGTGACATTCAAGCAATTTCATAATTTATGATGGAGTCCTGATAGCAATTTCCATACTCACTTATTATCCCTTTTTTATTTATTCGGCATTCAATCCTCTCCCCCCCCCCCTCGCAACATAATTTTGCCTTTTATGAATTATTTAATTGTTTTTGGTAAATTGATCAGCATTTCCCTTCATAATTTATTCCAACTAGTGACCGCCCATCTGAAATCCCTCTTGTGGGTCAGATTCATTGATGATATTTTCATAATCTAGACCCACGGGGAAGACAACCTACTCATTTTCCTCAATAAACTTAACACTGTCAGCTCCTTGAAATTCACATGGACTTACTCCCATACACAGGCCACTTTCCTGGATGTCGACCTTTCCCTCACGAATGGCTATATCCACAAAGCTGTCCATATCAAACCCACCAACCTACAACAGTACCTTCATTTTGATAGCTGCCACCCTCATCACATCAAACGTTCCCTCCCCTACAGCCTAGGCATTCGAGGCAGTCACATTTGTTCCAATCAACAAGCCCTTCAACAATATGCCAGCAATATCTCTGAAGCCCTGATTTCTCGCAATTACCCACCAGATTTAGTTCACAAACAGGTTTCACGTGCCACATCACAACCTACTCAACCTATCAACAATCCACAACCCTCTAAAACCCACCATAGCCCTGTTTTGATCACCCGTTACTTCCCAGGCTTGGAATCCGTTAACCGAGTCTTGAGACAAGGTTACGACTTCCTTCGAGCCTACCCTGAGATGAGAAACCTTCCTCCTAAAATCCTCCCTCACCCACCCAGAACCTGCTTCAGCAAACCTCCAAACCTCAACCAACTCTTTGTCCATAAGCACGGGGTCCCCCAGCCTGTAAGACAGCCCCAAGGTTCATTTCCTTGCAACAGATCCCGTCGCAAATTATAAAGTATGCACCCGCCTTCCATCACCTTTACCAACCCCGTAACTGGGGAAAGCTTTCCCAACAAAGGATTCGCCACTTGTGTATCTTCCCACCTTATATACCAACTCACTTGTAACCATTGCCCAGCCTCCTACATTGGACACACAACAAATCCACTGGCCATCAGAATGAATGGACACAGACAATCAGTACACACCAAGAACCCTGACCACCCTGTATTGCATCGTGCCACTACACATGGCACCAACAATTTTAACACCTGCTTCTCGGTCCGCACCATCAGAGTCCTCTCAGATAAAAGCAGTATTTCAGAACTTAGAAGGTGGGAACTGGCCTATCAGTACCAACTGGGGACCAGACAATCACCAGGTCTAAATTTAAGATAGCACTAATTTTCCTCCCACCCATCCCCCTCACTTCCACCTTCTCCCATAGAACCACCGCTCACCAGAGCCTATCTTTATAGATTGTGTCTTCGAATTTTGCTTATTTTTAGTTTTAACTTAAAATTTCTGAATATTTTGTTTTTCAGTTGTTTGCACATGTTTACATTACTTGGTGGGCTTTTGGGACCATTAACTGAGGTATACTGCCCTTCCACGACGGGCCCTTGTGTACAGTTTTGCTTTATACTTGCTATTCATCACCGTTTTCCAGCCTGTGCTCTTCTACCCCAACCCTCACTTCCCGCCATGTTGTTTTTCCCCACCATGAGCCACCGACATTGTGGCTCACACAGTTGGCTGCCAGCTTCTTGCTTGCAGCCATCTCACTTCTACTGATGAAGAGCAATGCTCGAAAATTCTACTCTTTGTGTGTTCGTGTTTTTTTTTCGTGTACCAATGCCGCAGGAATCCCCTTCTTTGGTAAGCGGTGGTTTTTTATTCTATCCTAATGTTCAAAATATTTAAAGTCTTCAACAACTCCACATGACATCCAGATTAGCCCTTATACTTAAATCATTGAATCTTGTTGTATCAGTTTGAAACTATTTAAATAAAAGGATTACTCTGCAATACTTTATATCTCCACTAATCTAAATCCATCCATTTTCAAATGAATTTGTTGATTTGACAGCAGTATTGTTTCTACCTTTCAGTTATAGTTTTTTAATGTAGTTTACAATATAATTATTTTTTTTTTTTTTGCTATTAATATTGGTCAGTTACTTGTACAACATGATAAAGATTACCTGAATCCACGCTTCCCCTCCTCAAACTGCAACATGACATTGTATGATGTGCAAATGAGGACAGCTACATTCAATTGTGGAAATTACCACCCAACACAGCGTGAAATACATTGTGTATATCGTCGAGCGGGGTGACAGGGAGTGTACAATGTTGCATCCCTGGAATTCTAAAGCTGTAAGGCCGTCACCCTCCCAAATCAGCGAGCATATATGACAAGAGAACACCAGTTTAGTGAATTGAAAGCTTGTTTATGCGTGTGGGATGTGACTTGAACAGCCAGTTGAAAATAAGTTAATATTTCAAAATACTTAAACGGTTATTACAATTTTCTTTTTATGTATCGACTATGCAGAATGACCTGAGAGAATAAGGGGGTGCTTCCGCAGATGCATGGCAACACAGGTGGAGGGAAGACAAAGGATGGACTGGCCGGATTTGCGGAACCACTGTACTCCAGGACTTGCCACGGACAGGTGGAGGAAGAGAGATGGCAGACACAGCGGTCGGCAGGGTGTGAGTGAAAGTGGTTTTTGTACTACGGGGAGAGTACAAGTGTTTTGCGAGTGTGGCCGTTTTGTGGTTTCGGCTGCTAGGTGGATCTAGCCAACAAAAGAACGTAAATGCTCCGAACATGTTTTTTCTTGTTGTTCGTGAACACTGCATATCTAAAGGTTTTGATAAAACCCTTTGCGCCCCTTTGAGCTAACACTGCTCGAACAATAATTGAACTGAGGCTAGTCTGTGCAGCATCAATAAAAAAAAGTACTGTTTCTTTCGGGGGCTCATGTTTTGCATTTTTGATTCAGTAAATGTCCTTTTTTTGTAATACATTAATTGAATCTTTTGTAGGAATTATATCTGTATATTATTATGAGTGTCATCTTGATTTTTTTATTTTAATGTGAGAGTAAAATTAACCTGTCTGTAATTTATTGTTTTCAAATAATCAAATGGTTTTATTATATTTCATTTTCAATGAAGTCATTTTATCAACAAAATCCATAAGAATAATCACAAAATACTGGAAGGTATTACAAATGAGAACGCTCAGAGATAATACCTGACTTAATCTCTCGTTTTCACGGAAAACGGTGGCTAAGTACGCTGGCTGTGTCTGTGGGCTTTCATCAAGTCGAACTAGAACTAAGTAGCTGAAAGTACACGGCGTTTGTTTTCGAAGGGAGACAATACCAATTCGAGAGGGTACCTTTCGGATTACGCGATTCATCATGTGCTTTCATAAGAGCAATGAACAAGATACTTCCCCCACAGATAAAAGAGTTCTGTGTTGCCTATGTAGATGATATGCTGATCGCTTCAGAGACTTTCGAGCAGCACCTACATCACCTGGATTCGCTTTTCACGGTATTAAAAGAAAACGGAATTTCTCTGCGTCCTGACAAGGCGACGGTGTGTACCCATAAAGTCGAATATTTGGGCTATGTTGTCACGTCGGAGTGAGTTGCACCTTCCCCGGAGAAAGTAGATGAAATTATGGCAATACCAGCCCCCACCAAGTTGAGAGAACTTAGAAAATTCCTAGGTATCTGCGCATACTATAGAGGTAACATTAAAAATTTCGCCAGCGTGCTTCACCCACTTTATAATCTACTAAAAGCAGGAAAGCGATGGGAATGGGGAGCCACTCAGCAGGAGTCATTTAAGAAGGTCAAGCAGGCATTCAGAGACGACATATGTTTGGCACACCCAGACTTCAGCAAACCCTATCATTTATACACTGATGCAAGTTTGAAAGGGTTAGGGGCGTGTCTCCATCAGTTGGATGATAAAGGTAATCTACGGATTATTGCAACAGTAAGCCGGACTCTAAAGCCCGCAGAAGTCAAGTACTATGTGAGCAAATTAGAGATGTTATGTATACATTTTGCTGTTCAAAAATTCAAATCATTCTTGTGGGGATGCACAACCTATCTGCGCACAGATCATCAGACATTGACTTTCCTGCGCAGTGCAAGATTCACCAGTAGCAGAATCGCGAGGTGGGCGATGTTCCTGCAACAGTTTGAAATCAATGTAGAGTACTGCAATGGGTCTGAAAATGTGATAGCCGATTGGTTAAGCCGAAATCCAGTTGGAAACACCACCAAGGATGCGTTGTTAGCACAGCCAAGTGAAGTACTAATAGCTGTGCTAACCTTTCCCAATGGCACATCTTCAGCCGAGTTGAGAGAACGGCTAATCATAGAACAAGAAAGGCAGGATGAGATAAAAGATCCGTGATTTCATTTTGAATGGATCAAATGGAGAGGATCTACACATAAGAAATGTGGCTTTGCTCTGTACGGTTTCGGATCACGTGTGCTTCCGACGTAACAGTGCAGCGGAACGCTGGAGGATATTGCTACCAAAGGCATAATAGGAGCAAATCTCCCAGCTATATCACGTCCTATGTGGTCACCCAGGTGTGAAAAGACTTTATGAGACGTTATCCCAGGAGTACTATGCTGGGTCTTTAAGAAAGCAAGTGGCAACGTGTACAAGGACATGCGATATTTGCCAAAAGCTTAAGCATTTGAACGTAAGACGTGCCGGGGAATGCACGCCAATTACACCAGAGAGACCAGGCCAATTAATTTGTGTAGACCACTACAGACCTTTACCTAAGGGTCAATTTGGTAGGCAGTTTATATTTGTTGTTGTGGATGCCTTCACCAAGTTCGTAAAATTGTACCCTGTATCTCATCTCAACACGGAAGGGTGGCTGGAGATCATATTAGTAAAATATGTGCCATTGTGTGGGAGACCACAGATGATTCTCTCGGATCATGGAACTGTGTTCACTAGCCCTCGTTGGAAAAAGGGGCTGGGCGATGCAGGAATAAAAGTTGTTTTTAGCTCTGTGAGGACGCCACAAACATCCCGCAGAGAGATAAATGCGCCAGTTAGGTGTTTATTTTAGGCTGCTGATTGTACCACAACACAATTCCTGGATTAAACATTTGGAACAAATTGAAGATTTTTTTAATCTCACCGTGAATTGCTCAACTAACTTTAAACGTGCAGAATTGCAATTTGGAAAACGGATTTCCACGCTGTCGGAAGAGATTGTATCTCATCCCGAGTCTGATTTGCGGGATGACCCTAAGCACAACGAAAGCTTGGCACGGGAATTTTTCCTGGAAAAGGCAGAGAAACAAAAAAATGTGGAAAACAAAAAGAAAACGCAGAGCTACAGTTTAGAGCAAAATGTCCTGGTCAGAAACGTGCGTTCGTCAGATACAGACAGGAAACTTATATCCAAGTTCTTTTTGTTGTATACCGAGCCTTATAAAGTACATGAAATAGTAGCGCCGAACGCATATTTGCTGAGTGACGGAGAAAAGATATATGGCCCAGTCAATGCCCGGAATTTAAGGGTGTATTACTCAAACTAAGTGTTCCGGAAGAATGAGTATTTGTTGTTTGTTTTTTTTTTATATATATATTATATATATATAGGGACGCAAGGTCTAAGAATTGTGGAGATAGTATTAAAGTTCAGTGCTATTTGTAGAATATTTTGTGAAAATTTTTATAAAAAAATACTTCATTGGGGTTATTTTATGTTTTAGGTTTGGAATTTAAAGATAGAATAATGAAGGGAGGATGTGGATTAATTATTCTGAATGGTCCTGCTTTGGGAGCGTGAAGAAGTTTTAGTGAACGCTCTCGCACAGAGAATGAGCTTGCAGGGTTATCGATTACTTACTGTGGTTGAACCCTAGATCACACCTTTCTTGTACATGTATAATACGAGGCGGGTTTTTTAAGTAAGGTCCGTTTGAACATAAGTACACAACGAAAGGTTATTTCAAAAAAGTAAAATTATTTTCAGAAAGTACATACTTTACTCTATTTTTCGACATAGTTGCCAAGTTTGCTCAAACACTTATTATACCTCTCAACCAATTTTAAAATACCCTCTTCATAAAAACTTGCCGCCTGCTCTGATAGCCAAGAGTTCACTGCCGTTTTCACATCGTCGTCGTAATGGTTGCCACTGAGGTGTTGTTTGAGGTGGGGGAACAGATGGTAATCGCTCGGAGCAAGATCAGGAGTGGGTGGTCTAAAACTTCCCAGCCAAAACTATCCAACAAATCGCGGGTGTGACCTGCAGTGTGAGGTCTTGCATTGTCATGGAGAAGGACAATTCCCTTTGTCAGCATGCCGTGTCTTTTGTTTTTAATCGCTCTGTGTAGCTTTCTCAGGGTTTGGCAGTATGCTTCTGCATTGATATTGGTTCCTTGTTGCATGAAGTCGACCAACAAAACACCATGCCTATCCCAAAACACCAACCCTATGATTTTGCGCTGGGACAGAGTCTGTTTGACCTTCACCTTTACAAGCGAGTGTGTGTGTCTCCATTCCATGCTCTGTTGCTTCGATTCTGGCGTGATATGTGAAACCCATGTTTCGTCTCCAGTTACGATCTGACTTAAGAAGCCGTCACCTTTTTCGTGATAACTAGTCAAGAACTTCATCACACACTCAAATCTTTGGTTTTTGTGGTCCTCTGTTAGGAGTTTCGGGACCCAACGGGAGCACACTTTCCTAAACTTTAGGTGTTCAGAAACAATTTTGTAAAGCACTGATCTCGACACGTCAGGAAATTTGTTTGAGAGACCTGTTATTGTGAAGCGCCTGTTCTCCCGAATCCTTGCTTCAACTGAAGCCACCAAATCGTCTGTAATCGAAGAAGGGCGACCGGAGTGGTCCTCATCATGGACGTTGTCACAGCCATCTTTGAATTCTCGTACCCCATTACGCACTTTGCTTTCACTCATAACAGTATCACCGTACACTTCGGAAATCTGTCAATGAATTTCTGCAGCAGACAGGTTCCTTGCTGACAAAAACTATATCACTGAGCGAACCTCATACGCGGCGGGCGAGTTGATAGTCTTAAACATTTTGAAAGCACAGAACAGAACCGTATAGGTTAGCTACAGAGCTGAAACTGAGCACAGTTGTTCCCAAGGCATGGCGGTTCACAATGCACGCGCTTGTTGCGGTATGCGCATGATTTACTAGTCTCTACAACAAAACGGACCTTACTTAAAAAACACGCCTCATAATTTTTAACTCTAGTTTTGTTTTGCATATGCTTTTTCACTATTTAATGTGTCAATAATAATATGAAATTTGGAGCAATCCAATGATACTGTCATGTTGGACAGTCTAGTCGCCTAAAAAAAAAAAAGAGAGAAAAGAAAGTGTGTTTATGTGTTTGTCCAATGTGAATTGTAGATTTGCTTTTATAATGTAACATTTGTAAAGATATATATTTTGTGTATACATTAATGAATGAGGATGGATGATTGAGTTTGTATCATCGGCAGTAGAAATACGATAAGGGTTCCGATAAGTATTGAATAAGATGGCTGGGTTCACTTTAGATGGATTGGGCAGTAACTTTAGGACAATGTAATTAATTTAGGGTGCTTGAATAGTAAACTTGTACAAGATCCTGAGATTAGCAGAAATATGTTCGTAAAGAAAATTGTTACTTTTAAGTATAAATATTGTAGGTCGTGTCAAAAAAAAATATTGTAAAAAAACAAAAAATATTTGTAACGGAACATGAGCCCTATACAAATCATCGAATACAGTGATGTTATCGCAGGTACACTAAAAACAAAAAGTCAATGAGGACCTGGAAAACAGAAGAATTTTTCTAAGCCACAGCTTATAAAAATTTGTGAAGGGTGGCGGCTAATGTAATACACTCGTATACAGCCACGTGTATTACATTTCTTTATTTGAGGCCAATATTTATTCTATTTTATGGTTCCATAGGGTTTTTTGTGCATGGGTTATCAATGGGAAGCCAATGCAGTATAATTAGCATATCGAGATAGCTATATGTGGTTATACTTTGTTATATGTACCCACGACGTCGAGAGTTCCCTCTGTGGAGGGATGTGCTCCCATTCGGCAACGCTGTTGGTGGCCGCTGGAGGGAGAAATTTGTATCCTGAGACTGACCTGCATTCCGGGGGAGAGGGCTGTCAGAGAGACACGTGGAGGAATAAGGACCTCGAGACAAACCACATGTTGAGTGATTTATCTGTACCCCAACAGAAAGAACCAGTGTTTTGCGAGTGCGGCTGTTTTGTAATTGGTGGCAGTGTGGAACCAGCTATCAAAGGAAAACTGTAATATTCCGAACATTTTGTTTTTGACTTCGTGCACGCTGCATACTGTTTCGTTTCCATAAGCGCCCTGTAGCCAACACTACTGGAACTGTGCTCAAACGACTGAGAATAGTCAGGGAAGCAGGAAAATACTTTTCCTGATTGTGGGGCTCATGGCCGATTTCTGATTATTGTAATTTAATTTCTCTCTTCTTTTTTTTGTGGAATGTAGAGCGCACCTTTAATAAACTAGATATTCCTGTCATTCATTCCGTGTATTTTAACAATAAATTTAATTGTATTTCAATGCAGTATTTCTACAATCCCTAATTCATAAAATCACTAGTATAAATAGTAATAATAACATATGTAAGACTGCTAGGTAACACAAAATGGCGCCCCACATTGGGCGCCATTTGTAATACCTTCCGGTATTTTGTGATTATAATTATGAATTTTGTTGATAAAATGACTTCTTTGAAAATGAAATATAATAAAACCATTTGAAAACAATAAATTATAGACAGGTTTATTTTACTCTCACATTAAAATAAAAAAAAATCATTATGACACTCATAATATACAGATATAATTCCTACAAAAGAGTCAATTAATGTATTACAAAAAAAAAGGACATTTACTGAATCAAAAATGCAAAACATGAGCCCGAAAGAAACAGTAATTTTTTTTTTATTGATGTGTGCACCGACTAGCCCAAGTTCAATTATTGTTCGAGCAGAGTGTTAGCTCAAAGGGGCGCAACGGGTTTTATCAAAACCTTCAGATATGCAGTGTTCACGAACAGCAAGAGAAAACATGTTCAGAGCATTTAACTTCTTTCGTTGGCTAGATCCACCTAGCAACCGAAACCACAAAACGGCCACACTCGAAAAACACTGGTACTCTCCCCGTAGTACAAAAACCACTTTCACTCACACCCTGCCGACCGCTGTGTCCGCCGTCTCTCTTCCTCCACCTGTCCGTGGCGAGTCCTGGAGTGCAGTGATTCCGCAAATCCGGCCAGTCTGTCCTTTGTCTCCCCTCCACCTGTGTTGCCATGCATCTGCGGAAGCACCCCCTACTTCTCTCAGGTCATTCTGCATAGTCGATACATAAAAAGAAAATTGTAATAACCGCTTAAGTATTTTGAAATATTAACTTATTTTCAACTGGCTGTTCAAGTCACATCCCACACGCATAAACAAGCTTCCAATTCACTAAACTGGTGTTCTTTTGTCATATAAGCTCGCTGATTTGTGAGGGTGACGGCTTTACAGCTTTGGAATTCCAGGGATGCAACATTGTACACTCCCTGTTACCCCGCTCGGCGATATACACAATGTCTTTCACGCTGCCTCAAATAAAATGTAGTACACGCCACTGTGCGAGTGTACTACAGTATGATAAAAGAGGTGGGTCGGTTGTCACTGGAAGACAAGAAAGTGCTGGGAGTTTACAGTGTGAATTCTGGTGATGAGGCTTGGAAGAATTAGGAATGGTGCATAGAAATGAAAAGATGGTCATAACCATAAGCTGGTACTTATTTCAGACATAAGGGACTGAGAAAATTTTCATTTGTAGGGAAGGGAGTGAAAGTAAATGTGCATGGCATTATTGAATGAGAGACCCCCAAAGTGTAGTTCAGTGTTTAATTTGTTGCACATCCAACCAGGTATAAGGGGCTTCCAATTTTCTGTAGAATTCGATCCATGGATTGAAGTCTTGCTGGAGGTGGAGGTCAGTTTTAAAGTCCTGTAAAAATTCCAGCCCAAGACTGATTCAAACCAGGGTCTGTCCATTCCCCCATTCACACCCCTTAATCAACTGAGCCACCAACACCACTCAAGTAAGGGAGTCAGGGATCTATATATTAATACGCTAAACGAATACATCAGATCCCTTTTTAAGAATATTGTGCAAATGGAGGAATGTGAGATTTGGCGTAGTTAAAGTTTATATGGAGAAGAAGTGCACAAAGTTAAATTCTATATATAATATGTGTTACAAATACATTAAATTAAATATATAATATGTGTTACAAATACATTAAATTAAATATAACATTCATTGTTTACAATTTTTTTAGTGGCAATGGCACTTAGCAATTCTGCCAATGTCTGTGATCTTGGTCAACAGTAAAGAAAAAATATAATAAGCATAGTTAACACATGTTACAAATAGATTATTACAATAAAAAATTAATTTGCGAACGTGTATGCACTTGAACTAGGATCAGAGCCAACATTCTGACGTGTATTCCCAGCTCTGAGATACTCTGTTGGCCTTGGTGAAACGAAAGACTCGCATAAAGTACAGATTAATCTTTGAAGTTATAAAAGGAACACTTCAAAAAGCAATGTAGCAATTCTGCCAGATACTATATGGTCTTTTTTATTGTTTAAAAGGTTAAACTTTGGTTAAGGGTCTTTTGATTTTCAAATTTCATTAATTTCACTGCAGATTTTTTGTTCCATTCAGATATTTGCACCTACTTCCACAATGCCTCGATATAGAACATTGACAGGTCAGAGAGAGAGCGAGAGACAAAAACAGAAGGAATACTTATTTGCATGTAATTCAAAATGACAATAGACCAAATTTAAATATCAAACACACAAAATGACAAAATCATTTTGATGGATACATTTATATGTGCACTAAATGTCATTCCACAAAATTTTTAGTTTCGAATTAACAATGCAGGTTTTGCAATGCAAAACATTTCGAATCAGAAGTCGCTTCAGGTGAAAGAACTGCATTTACTTCATGCTGTCATAAAGCTAAAGCAGTTTTCTGGCCTTAAGTCAAAATGAATATTTTAAATCATTGTATGATGGACTAAATTCAAATGAAACATCGATAAATACGATTACATTTTATCACTTGCTATGGATAGTTCAGAAGCTAAAATTTAGAATAGTCACGCGTGGAGTGTATCGTTTTAATTTTATAGGTATTGCAGGGAATTAATCCAAACAATACAAGCTAATAACGTATTGGTACATGCTAACAGACAATGATGTAAATGTATACAGTATATAATGTATCTATGCTCGCAGCAAAAGCAATAGAACAAATTCAAATATTGATTATTAATCTTTCATGAAAGAAACTAAATTACTTAATGAATGATTGTTCCAGGCGGCCTAGGTAGAGGTTAGCGTATGAGGGAGCCATACAAGTGCCCATGGCAGTGCCACTCACTTAGTGATAGATTTTCCCATCAAATGAAAAAAAAATGTTGTTTAGTATTAGTTCAGCCAAGGTGAGCAGGAAAGATCTGGTGGGAAAGCTATTGGGTGGACGCTGGTCTAGAAAATGTTCCATGGCACTGAGCCCATGGCAATGGGGAATATTTGTGTATAAGGAGGTCACATCTACCGTCACTAGAAGGGAGTCAGGGGGAAGAGGTGTGGGTACTGTAATCAGTCGAGAGAGGAAGTGTCGGGTGTCTTTTATGTGGGAGGGAAGCTTGCTGACAATGGGCTATAGATGCTGGTCCACCAGGGCAGAGATATGCTCAGTGGGTGAGCCATATGCAGCAACTATAAGACACCATGGGTTGCCAGGCTTATGAATTTTCGGAAGCAGGTATAGTGAAGGTGTGCGTGGCTTTTTTGGAGTGAGGAGACATTTTGATATATGATAGAAAAGAATCGGAAAGGAAATAAATGAAAGCCACAGAAGAGCGAAAGAATTATTACAAGTATGTCCGAGTCCTGGTATGGAATAGGGAGGTGGCATTGAAGTGCAGTTGGATTATTTACTGAACTAAAAATTTGCCAATACTAACAGACAGTTCTGAAGCATGGGCGATTAAAAAGAAAAAAAAAAATGGATATTAGCAAAATTCAGGTCTCCTCAATGGAGTAGGATTGGAGCAATTAAACTGTACTAATTCTGCAAGGTACTCCTGAGGAAAGTAGTTAAAGAGGAAAATTTGCAGGATAGAATTGAAAGATAAACTGATATAGGCTCATGAAGATGAAAGAATGCCAAAGTAAATGTGCAAGTTGAAACTGTAAGGAAAGAGGCCTTGAAGGCCACAGAGGAAATGGATTAAGGAAGTAAGTGTGTGGAGGTAGGGAAGTGATGGAAGGATAGCAGATCCTGGGAAGGACTGTGTTTCTGGCTAGAGGCTAGAAGCTATGCAGTATGATGGCGATCTTCGTACCGCATGATCTACCCAACTATTTATCTTGCCCAGACCCCTCTGTAATTGTCCACAATCCTATCTCTTATTAATTCTATTGTAGATTATTTTCATCTTGAACCAACTTAGACTGTAAACCAAAACATTAATGCAATAGAATATTGAACAGCAGTGGTCCTGTGGCACTACTATTCTTACTTCACCTTTGATACTGTTTTTCCTACCCTAATTGTTCATTTCCTAAATCATTACAGTTCCTTTACCCCTCAGGTCTTTTTATTCTACCCTATGGTTTTTACCTTGCATACCACTGTCATTCTTATGATTGATCTAGAGCAGTGTTTCCCAACCTTTTTTGGGTCATGTCCCACTTTTAACATTTTTTTGCCCCCCCCCCCCCCCCCCCCGATGCATAATTTTAAATAAAAAAATTATTTGTTATTAACGAAACTCATATAGGATGATTTTTGAAAGAAAACACTTTAATATTGTCATAAAACAGTAAGTAAAATTAAAAAACATATAATGAAATACTAAAATTCAAATTCAAAAGATTTTTAATAAAGATTTATTATGGCAATTTAGTGTCATCCTTGCGCTTGATGCTTGACATAGAGATTTTATATTAGGCTCCAATTTAGTAAGCTTTAATCTCAAGTCTCCACGTTGTGATATATATCCAGTCGATTTCTTTTTTTTTTTATCAGTAAATCATTTACTGATAACAGGCAGAGACAGGCGGCACATTACGCGGTGAATCCCAAAAAGGTCAAGTTGACGACTCAAATCATCCAGATGATATATTTTGCTAACATCAAACGAAACTATACCTAATAATTATTTACAGCACTGTTTTAAGAATTTGCTTTTTTGCTATATCTAGCACTGCATTTAAATAACCTGAAGAGAAAGTGGTAAAGTTGTATCAAGTCAATTTCTAAATTGCCACCCTAAAAAAACCAAATTGCCCCCCTGTAGGGCGTGGGCCCCACGTTGGGAAACACTGATCTAGAGCTACGTTATGAACTTGGCATTCCTTATACATTCATCTGAAATATCTTGTAAACATCTATTGAGATTTATATGAAACATTTAGTTGAGCATGAGGGCCTTTCTGGTTGAGGATCATCCTTTGTTTCTCGATTACTACTTTTGAATTGGATAAATCTTTCTTAATGCTGTGTGCAATCTCTTGATTGAAAAGATGAAATATTACTGTGGAAGTTTTCTACAGCTTAATACAACCGTATACTGCATCATTGCTTATATATATTGCAAAAATTGCCTAAAAACAAGCACCTTCCACTCAAAAAAGCAATAGTAAATAAAAAATAATTGGGTTACTTGGGAGGTTAAGATGAAAGTGTTGGTGTCAACCACGTGTTACAAAGATATTTTGATGATACGCAATTTTAAAAAGAAGTCTGTAATTTTCCCAACAGAAATTATACATGGATGGCTTTTCTTTTCTGATGTTAAGATGGAAATAGGCAAAAACTTGAAGAAGGGCATAAAATTGTTTGGAGGTAAGGATGTCATCACAGATAATAGATGTAAGACAATTGGTGTGGAAATTATGGTGATCACTCTTTGTGAAAACACTGAGAAGGAAGGGTCTAAATCACTCCAAAATTGGAGGATTTGCAGTACAGTGGAACCACAGTAAGTGATTAGGATTGCAGAGATGGCTTGCACATAGGCCCAGCAGTTCCCTCTTTTGTGTAACAGGAAATGTCAGTATTACACCATGCTCAGTTGGTGCAAAGCCATAAAAAAAAACAGTGAAAACACGCAAAAATATTGTGATAAGCTTCATTCGTGTCAAATGGTACAATATCAACATGTGAGCGAGTTTGAATGCGGCAGAATGATTGATCTCTGGGAAACTGGTTTTTCGTACCGTGACACTGTGGCTATGATAGTGATGTGTGTGTGGAACCAATGGAGAGAAGAGGTTACTGAACCACAGTACAGAATGATTGCCATCTTGTCTGCATGGTCGTAGATGACTGAAAAGTTTCTTCCACAGTGTTGGCTCAACGTTGGAGCACTGGACATGCCTGCATCGATTGTTGTTGCTGTCTGCTGAGGGCTGGATTGGTGACATGCATGCCCTTCTATTGACCAGAAAGCACCAGAGTCTCAGACAACAGTGTGCATTTGAACACTGGTGTAATGAATGGCTAAATATAGTGTTTTCAGACAAGTCACAACTCAACTTGCCCTACAGTGATGGTTGCATATATGTTAAGATGCTAATACAGTGGATACAATTGGGCAGATTGTATTGTTGAGCAGCATAGCGGACAAATGCCAAGTGTAATGGTTTGGAGTGCCATTAGCTATAACATATGACCTCACCTCATACATACTGACGGGAATCTGAACAGGAACCTCTACACCAGGGAGGTTTCAGAGCACAAGCCACTGCTCCTCTTGAAGGTTGCTTAACATGCCACGAGGAACGTGCAAGTCTTCTTTGAAGAACAAAGGATTTCGCTGCTTCCCTGGTCTGCATGTTCACCTGACATGATGCCCATTGAACATGTCTGGGCTATCCTCCTGCAGCCACTGTTGATGTTTCGTGAACGTGCCTATCTATGAATTGCATGGCAGTGTGTTCTCCAGCAGCATATCCAGGCTCTCTTTGATTCCATGCCATGACATCTGGTCACAGCATGTGGCAGCATCACACCATGCTGAAGTCTCATGGTCAGAGTGCATCTACAGTTCTGTAATTTTAATCATTTGTGTACGGTCATGTCCCTAAATCTGTGGAGTAAATGTTCATTGTAATCACATATCTCATTTTTGGTGTTGCAGTTTTCACAAACAGTAGTGTAGGTAGTTGATGAAAGAATCAATCAAATAAGTCTAGGGTTGTAGTTTTCTCATTTCAGGATTTTAGGAATCTCATGGTTTTGCAAGGGTGTAGATCAATCAGGAAGTGTGACAGATTTTTGTAGGCTTGGCTCCATCATACCATTGCTCTATGAAATTGTCATGGAGCATAGTGTTTGTTATACTGTGGACATAGAAGAGTGACAGTTCACAGACTATAATGTCAAGGTAAAGAAGAGTTGAAAATTACTGTGTTGCCGATTTATAAAAAATAATCAGCCTTCAACAGTTAATACACAAGCAAATGTGTAAATGAATGTTCTTCAATCATTTTTGGCCGAATTACTTAATTTGTTTGGCCCAAAACGTGAGGCACACCAAGGGGAACAATAAACAAGAAGCAACGTACCCCTTATAACCTGGATCAGAACTTGGGGGACCATGAATATTCAAGGCAAGCACCTACCAAGCAGATCACTTGGTAACATTGTAAACATGAAATATTGCAAAGTTATGATTACACAGCACAAGTGAAACATTGCATAAGCATCATTTTTGTTATATAAAGCAGTGGTTCCCAAATGGTGGTCCGCAGAACCCTGGGGTTCCGTGTTATGTCCGAGAATTAAATTAAATGTTCGTTGAAAAGAGTCATAACCGTACCGTGAGAAGGGTATCATGGTTCTGCTTCCGTTTGTGACGACTTACCGATGCGAGACTGGTTTTTCAGCTAACGCTTATAAAAATGGGGATCCACCAAAAAATGTATGATCACTTAAGGTTTCGTGGCTAAAAGGAAATTGGGAACCACTGATCTAAAGTATTCAATATTTATTCTCTTAGTCTACCTTATTACTTGGCTAATTTTTTTTGTTAGTGACAATATTTTTGGAGCTTTCATGGCCTGGTGATGGCTGGATCATTAATACCTTAACACAAATCCTTCCAAGGTGACATACTGCAGCATGGATAAGTTTGAGACAGCCATGGTGTGTTTTTATTTAAAAGACTTGAGGACTGTTTGAACATGTTAATGAAAATAATAAAGAGATGCACTGTAGAAGCTACTCAGGGAATTTTTGGCTAAAGTTACTAAAGCTGGACAAGAGTTGATTTCATACAGTGACAGCCAGAACCAGGGCAATTGCAACAGCTAAAGAAAACAGTTACAGGCATTGGAATGTGGCGATGACAGTAAAATGGGTCAAATGTCAGCAGAATTGAGCTGAAGCATGAATCTTGTACATGGTGTAGTTAAAGGGAGTTATTAATGTTAATGATGTATATAAACCTGATGTAAATAAATTGTAAATGTGTAGATATCCTTGCAAGTACTACTTCTCACATGTAGAGACTTACCCGCAGATTTATATGTACCTTTCAGGAAGTGGCAGAGCGAAAACAAAAAGATTCACCAGTCCACCACAGCATGAAACTGTACCATTGGGTAGAATGTTGAAGTAATAGGAACAGAAGCAGAATATGGGGCTATAATGTACAAAGCTAAATTTTGTGACAGTTCTAACTGGGAGCAAGAAGGAAAGAATGAATAGTAAGCAAGGAAAAATTGCAATGAATGGAAATTTGCATGGTCCTGAGAGTGAATTCCATTATAGTTGGTGGCTTTATGATATTTATTTTTAATAGCTTTTTCTAATTTCTTTCATCCTCAGTCTCACCTCGTTCATTTTTCTCAACTTTATGTTTGTAATTTCAATCACCAATAAATTATTCAAAACAATGCATGTCATGTTTTTCTCCAAATTTCTCTTTGCTGCGGTCCAAAATGGTTTCTTTCTATACATTTATAAAAATGTCTAAGTTTATACTGTACATTTTTTACTAAAACCCTTTTCCTGGAACCTTCGTTCAGCAGTTTACCACTGCATTCAATTTTTGGCACCTTTTAACAGCAGGAAATTTGAAAATGGTTTAGTTTTTCTGTAAATGTAAAAGCTTAAGTTCTAGAACTAGCTGCATGTCAGGGATACGTTTATACAATTTAAATGCAGCACTATATTCAGCATTGCAGTGCAAAAACTAATCACAAATATTAAAATTACTGTAATTAGTTTCCAAATTATATCATGAATGTAGAAGTTACTGTCATTTTGTCTGAAAATTCATGAAACTAAAGCATCTGCATGGTCTTTATTTTTTTTTTTTTTGCTATGAAGAAAAGCTAGATCAGTGTTGTGTGTATACTGTACTTTTATACATGCAGAAAATAACATGCTTAAAGCTGTCTGGTATTTTACAAGATACCAATAAAAAGAATGCTAAGTCATCAAATAATTTTCTTTCAAGCAAGAAACTTTTTACTAAATGCATGTTTTGATGTGATTTAAAAATTTCATATCTCTAATCTCTTATTTGTCAATGATGAAAAGTAATTCTTATGAACTTCCAAGGACTGAGAAAAAGCTGTTAAAACATAAGGATACAAGAAACAATCTTGTACACTGTATGACAGCTACTATAATATAACCTTAGTTTTGCAAATATACCTTCAAAAACAGTTGAGAGGTTCCTTAAAACACTTAAAATCGATAACAAATCATTTTAGAAGATTTTCCAGTAGTTTTAAAGTTGGAAACCATGTTAGTGTGTATAATTCAGTTTATTTCAGAAGTCGTTGAAAGTAATATAAAGAAATTTTCTTAACCGATTCCATCAGTTTCATTTTCAGAGGTGTAAAATTAAATTACCAGCAAAACAACATACAACACGTGGGGTCTAGAAAATTTAGGTTAGAGAGCTCACGAATTTAGTGTTTTCATAAATGTGTTCGAAGTTGCGCAATAGATTTTTAAGTATCAGATGTAATTTCCAAGTTACAGCAATGATTCATAACTCATTTCATTCAGCGTAAAAAGTTACATATTATACAGAAAAATAGTTGAAAAGAAAGTAGGTTTTTAGATGGAAAAAGAGAATTTTTTTTTTTAGGCATAGTTAATTCTGTGCAAAGATGTATTGGAGAGAGTAGAAAGTACACTCAAATTAAAAAGGAATTTTAACCAAGAGCACAGAGCTATTTTTGTTTTACATTTCAGTAATATTTAGGCCTTAAAAGTGAATTAAAAATTTTTTATTACAATGGTGCTGGTGACGTCATAATGCCAAATGATTAGATTTGAGTAAGATAAAGGATAAGACCAGAATATAGGGCTCTAGCGATCAAATAACATAACCATCAGATTGGAAATAAAATTTGGGGAAATTTGATACCTGTTTCAGACCGATAGGACTAATATTTTTGGAAGTATTCAAGATCAAGGCGTAGTAACTGTTACTGCACACCAGGATAAAAGAGCGGTTTTCACTTCGAAATACTATCAGAATCAGATTGTATCATACACCAAAAGTTGAGGAATTTTATTGAAAGAATATTTTGACAGAATCAGCTCGCAGGTTTAAGAATTATAGTAATGTTGGTAGCTTTCGTTACTTTACGAATTTTTATCTCTGAAACCACAACATCAAGGAGAAAAACTCCCATAGTAAAATTGATGTTTAAAACATGCTCCACAACATACTAAAATTTCAGAGTGATATGAATTAAAATACGGTATTTCTTTGGTGGATCACAAGTAACTGTGATGTCATTTTTGACTAAATGAATATAAGGAGCCCATGCGAGCCACAAGGCGCAGCAGTATTTAGGCAGATTTGCTAGTGTGTGAAGGTGTATAGCGAGATGTAGGAAAATTACTCTCAGTAGGTGCACACCAAAGATGCCAATCAGCATGGTGTAGCTATAACTTTCATTTACGGAGGTTAAATGGAAGCTGCTTATTGTGTGAGGATGGCTCAACGTGCAATCATTCTAAATTTTCCTGGTACCAATTAATATAATAGAACTTTTATCAATACATCAGTTTCAAATCAGCAAAAAGAATATATCTCTTGGGGTTATTAAAAATGATTGGTGGCCGTAAGAAAGAATCTATTATGGGACTAGAGCAATATCAAAATTGAAAACAACAACTGAGCAGAAATAAATGAGGCAATGTTGATATGAAAAAAGATAAAATCATCCATCACTCACCAAAGTTGAAGGAAGGTGGGCAGCAGTGACAAACGAATTTCATGAGTAAGGGCATTACTCAAAATATTCTATTTGTAGAATGTTTGTTGCCACTGCCCTCTCTTCAACTTTTGTAAGTAATAGGTGATTTTATCTTTTCCTATTAAAATTTAATCACCATTATACAAGCAAACAATTAGATTAGTTTTCTCAGAAAACTGTTGGAGACCCACCTCAACACTGTCAACATATTGAAAATAAAGGAAAAAATTCATAAATGTAAAGTTTTTTTGCTTATGGTTTTATGCCTTGTCAAGGCCATTAGAGGTGGAATGGGACTGGGGGCAAGGAACTGGATGGAATTAGCCCATGAGCAACCTCGCATTTGTCTGGAGTGATTTGGGGAAACCATGGAAAACACAAATTTGGATGCCTGGATGAGGATTCGAACCGGCGTCCTCCCGAATGAGAGGCCAGAGTGCTAATAACTCGCCCAGTGGGCTCGGTATAAATGTAAAGAACTATTGAAACCTATTTGCTGAATTCCGTGAGAGTCTTTCACTTTCTTTGAGAAAATTTTAAAGTGATAACCAACGGCTTAAACAATTGGTGAATTTAGTTTAGCAACAATCCAAGGAACTAACGTGTTTTATTTGAAGGTCATTGAAATAAAAACTGGAACTATTTCACACTGCTTCTTTATTGGTTATAAGTTATTTTTCTATGGTGTTTCCTTCAACATAAATTTATTTTCTCTACTGACTAGGAAGTTTTTTGAACCCCTCAGAAAAAAATGATGATGGCTGTGTCAGTAGCCAGTTTGTGTGTGTACTGTTCAACCGCAGTGTCAGTTTAAAATCTTTCCCCTCTTAATGTGTTCTTCAGTGGATCAGTCATATGGTAGTCACATAAGGACAAGTCTGGACTGTAAGGTGTTCAAGTTGTGGACAGTGCACACCAGCGAGTTTGTCTTGAATAAGAACTGTTGTATGTGGCCGTCCATTGTTGTGCCGGACATTACAAATCAGTTGCCGGCTTTGGTTGTTGTAATAATCAGTCTTGGCACCATCCATCTTGTGTTAGTAAGCCATATTCTTGGTTCTTTAAGTAGATGATAAATCAGCAATACATCTTTTGAGACCCAGTTGCCATAACTTTCCCGGTGGACAGTTGAACCTTGGCCTTGATCGGTGCCCCTTCTCCATCTTTCCTCTATTCCATATTCATCTCATTTTCCGGGGTGTAGTGCTGGACCCATGTTTTGTCTCTGGTCACGATATGACCAAAAAAGCCTCTGCCTCTTCTTCAAAGCGATTCAGAAGTCACTGACATGTCTTTTCGCACATTCTTTTATCCCTTATTGAGAAGATGGGGAACCCACCGTGCTGATGCTTTTCTGTATTCAAGTATGCCTGATATAATGATATGGACACTTACATTCTCCTCTGATACAATCTCAGCAACACCAATGTGATGGATGGCTTTGATTTTCCACTTTATCATGACCATTTCAAAACTTCTTGAACTGTGCTTGGAGTATATTCAAAATTTTACCGGGTTTCACATCTTTGTTGGTGAGAAAATTAATACCAACACATTGCACAACTTCTCACTCACTCATAGGATGCTGAAATCATGGATGTCAGTTGAAGGACCATGGACGTGGTTATCCTCCTGCCGCACCATACTGCACAGGTCACCACAAGAACCAAATGGTTGTTAATCTGGTTTATATTTGAATGACCCTCATAAATAATTAATGGGGCACGATGGAGAAAACGAAGTAAAACATGATACAGGATTGAAATGCTAAATACTCCACTCAATAACGAGGTTCGATTCAACACTGTCAGGCGAAGACACTGCAAGTATGATCATAAAGGTATAAAATTATAGGTTACCATACTAAAAATAGGAAACAGATTTTAGCAATGGCTAAATATGTGGCAATTTTCACAAAAATGAGGCTGATATTGCATTCTCTATCCTAATTCAGATATCTCATTTAGTGATTTTTTAATACAAATTTTCACCAAATGTTCTAGACAGAAATAATTGTTAATTTATTTAATTTATCAAGTATAAAATCCCCATAAAAATCAACAACAGGATTGGCGTTATGGGACAGTAATAATTTGTAAAAAAAGCAATTGTTCTAACTTTTAAAGAATGTTTTTGGTTTACTTTTTTATTTATATTTTTACAAATATATTAAAATATTTGAAACATTATAAAACAGAACACAAAGAGTAAAAATTTAATATAGTATGCATTAGTATTATAAAAAAAATCTAGTTTAGACACTCCCACCAGGTTGTTTAGATACCCCTTTTTACCGGTTTTGGAGAAACATACACCTTGACCGGCTTGCATAAATCAAGCAAACAAGGATCGGCATCTGCTGGAGCACGAACACGTCGAGTAGCGCCTCCCTCAATTGCAGACAAGTCAAGAGCCAATCCAATGTGAAGGGCACAGGCTTCACTCCACACTTGGTGTGATACAAGGGCACGTGTCAGCAAGCGTGAAGCACCACCGTCAGGCCCTGGCCTTAGGTCTCCACGTGGTGGTACCAGCAGATGTGTTTGTTGGTCAGGATAGCGCACTTTGATGCGCAGTAGTTCTGGCATCTGTAGGTTTCGGAGCTCTGCCTCTAACGGAACGCCCAAAACAAGTCCTGCTGTGAACTTGAGAGGAGCATCCACATCACCTCCAGGCTCACATGTTAGGGATGATGTTGTCATCTGTATCTGATGAAGTAATACATTTAGTTATTTTCACGTGAAATTTAAGTTCAACTTAAATATGTCTTCATCAAAATGCAAATTTACAAAAATTATAAATATTTAACATAAATGTATATAAAATTAGAGAGATTACCATAACTATTACAAAATTTACAATCATGCAACATACTTTAGAAACTGAGTATTAATTGTTTCTCTCTCAATGTATTTTCAATTTAAATTAGTTTATTTCTGACCAACAATCTTAGGATTTCACCCAAAAAGGAGCATAATCATTAAATAAGATAGGTCTTTACTGATTTTAAGTGAAAATTGAACCAAACAAATAATCAGTTTGTGAAAAATTTACCTATTTGACATTTAATAAAATGATAGTCGTATGAAAAATACCATTCTCTCTTAAATGGGAGACAAGATCAAAAAATGAACTGTAAGAGCTAATCCACAGAAAATTAAATCTAACTGTACAATGTAGAGATGCTTTGTGAGTAATAGAGCAAACCAAAGAATATAAATGAAACTCAATTTCAAACAATACTTACTGCTGTGGTAGGATGTAGCTGGGGCAATGGAGGCGCATTCTGTAACAGTGGCAGAAGGCATCGTGCAACAGGACCTGGCTTGGTCTCTTCCAGCTGTGACATCTCCTTTACAAGAGACACTGTAAATGCTTCAGGTGCAATACCCTTTTCTCCTAAATACCTGAAAATGATAAACAGTTACACCATTGGAAAGTCTGTAAAAATTTTAAGTTCCACAATATGTATATCATCATCAGAATAGGGGAGATGTAAAAATTCCTAGAAGTTTATTTACCAAATATTTAAAGACGAATATGAAACCCAATAACACACAGGGTACTCCAGATGTATTTATGTAATTATACTGTCTTATACTATTTATTTTTAATAAACGTTTCTCGGGAAACAAACCGAGTAATATCATTACTGATGCACAATATTTTGGCGACTTTAATCTCCGTCACCATCTTCAGGTGCAGTTGTAAGTCTTGAAGTCAGCCTTCAGCGTGTTGTTTGAAAACTGGCATGGCAACGACAGACGTTCTTATGTTGCCTAGCAGCATCTCAGACGTCATTAGACGCCCGTGGAACACAAAAAGCAGAACGTTGGTGACGAGCAGCCTCAATAACAGGAATCCATGCATCACTTATCTGGAACCCACAATCCCTGTGAATCAAATCATACGCGAGGCGAATTTCAAATGCTTCTTTAATGACGCTGTCGAAGAAGCCTCTCGCATGTGTCAGTACCTTAGTCACTTCGAAATCA
The DNA here is from genome assembly GCA_031002005.1 of Vandiemenella viatica. Taxonomy (NCBI): domain Eukaryota; kingdom Metazoa; phylum Arthropoda; class Insecta; order Orthoptera; family Morabidae; genus Vandiemenella; species Vandiemenella viatica. The sequence goes on from JARYHS010008074.1 coordinate 81,119,463, forward strand.
AAACCATGTCCTTCTGCCAAACTATGTTCCACCACTGCTGATTTTGCCCCAGGTGAACATGTCGGGCATGTTCCAAACAATGTTGTTGTACGCACCGTATCGTCTGGTCGATGTATTTCTTTCCACATTCACAAGGGATGCAGTAAACTCCGGGTGTACGAAGGGCAAGGTCATCTTTTGGAGAGTGAAAAATGTTTCTCAATTTTGGTGGTGGTAGGAAAATGGTCTTAATGCCATTTCTTGCCAGGACTCTTCCGACCCTAGATGTTGTGGCACCAGAGTACGGCAAGAAGGCCAATTTATCGTGTGGACCATTATCGTGTTTATTAGGCCTGCGTTTCATTTCCCGGAATGCCAACTGTATCTGATGTTCATTGTACCCATTCTTTCTGAAGGTATCACATAGATGTTTTAACTCACTAGGAAGGCTGTCTTTATCACATATTGCCCGCACTCTGTGGACAAGAGTAGGTAGTACTGTCTTGCGCTGTGCCGGATGATGATGACTGTGCGCGTTTAGGTACAGGTCCGTGTGCGTTGGCTTCCTATACACCGTGTGTCCACAAGTTCCATCGGCTTTCTTTATAATCCGAATGTCTAAAAAGGGCAGGCGGCCTTCCTTTTCAACCTCCATCATGAACTGGATGTTTTTGTTGACACTGTTCAAGTGAAGGAGAAACTTATCTAGGTTGTCTCTACCATGGGGCCAAACAACAAATGTGTCATCCACGTACCGAAAGAAGGCACTGGGCTTCACTTTCCAATACTTTCTCCTCAAAATGTTCCATATAGAAATCATCTATAACAGGTGACTGCCCATTGCAACTCCCTCGATCTGTTCATAGTAGTGCCCGTCATACAAGAAGTACGATGATTGTAATGTGTGGCGCAACAGCTCAACTAACCTGGGCTCGAAGTGTTGTTGTAGTAGAGCCAGCGTATCAGTCAGAGGAACCCTGGTGAAGAGGGAAACCACATCGAAGCTCACCATCAAATCCTGTTGACGTAGGTGAAGTTCTTTAACAATATTAATAAACTCCACCGAGTTTTTCACATGGTGACCACATTTTCCCACAATTGGTGATAACAGCCCCATCAAGTATCGAGCCAGATAATAAGTGGCCAATCCAATAGTACACACTATTGGTCGTAATGGTGTTCCTTGTTTATAGATTTTTTGGTAGTCCATAAAGTCTGGGTGGAACAGCTGCACGGGGTTGTAACTGTTTAATAGTGTCTTCTGGTAGCCCCATACATTTCAGCAGAGCTGTTGTTTTCTTCGCTACCGCATTGGTTGGATCTTTCGACACTTTTCGGTAAGATGTGTCCTCCAAAAGTTCTTCTTCTTTCCGTTGATAATCTGCCATCGTAAGAACCACAGAAGCGTTTCCCTTGTCTGCTGGTAGGACGATAATATCTTGGTTGTGACGCAATGACCAAAGTGCTTTACGCTCAGCAGCTGTGGTGTTGGGCCGAGGCGGTTTGGCCTTGCTTAAGATTCGGCTGGTTTCTCGCCTTATCTCTTCAGCAGCCCTCACAGGCAAACCATGAACGGCCAGCTCGACGCCAGTGAGAATTTCCCTGCATGGAATGGTCTTGGGTACTGGCGCAAAATTTAGCCCTTTAGATAGAACTGAAAAGGTGGCATTGTCTAATTCACCACCACTCAGATTAATTACTGTCCTTCTATCAGGTGCAGAAGAGGCATTAACTTTGCGGGCAAGTCGGGCAAATTTCCTGCATTGCCGAGCTATCGCACGGCGTTGAACTCTGTGGCTTTCAGCAACGGTACAGCAGTTTTTTTTCCCGATAAACGTTTATAAATAAACAACGCCAAGAAAAATTGCATTCATTTATGTTTTATACTTGTTAATGTCCAGCTGATGTTTGAATACTGAAATTCACATAACGAAATTTGATTAGTTTTTTTTATTATGGCCGCAAGACAGATATGTTCCTACCCAGAATTTGATGTGGATACATGTATATTGTTAGAAAATAACAGAAGAAATGAAACTCTATTCACTTTGTTGATAACCACTGTTGACCATAGATGGTTTATTAATTTTCATTACAAATTATCCCAGACGGTCATCAGCCAATAAAAATGATTCACTCAGTATCTGATGAAATGCAGGTTGGAAAAGTATGAAGCACGTTCAACGCTTTTAGGCTAGAATAAAAAAAAAACCTGCTAACAGTTGAAAAATCAGGTGATACTCCATCCAGGGACTGTCTGAGCTTAACTCCTCTGCTTGCCTGCTTTCTTCTGTTCTCAGTGCAGTTTTGGACTCTTTAGAAACTGTATAAACATGACATAGAAAAGAAACTTTTATGAATATGTGTGTGTGTGTTATTGGGAACAAGGGATAAAGAAGCAGAGGCTCAATAAATGAATAAAAGCCCCCCTATACTGGGTGATTAATTTATAATAATAATAAAAACATAGTGTTAAAAAGAAAAATCTTAAATTATTATACATAAAAGATGGCTGTTAGATGACATTACTTCTGCTAAAGCCATTATCTTCATTTTTTAAATATCAAAGCCCCTTCATTCAAATTCCACGAATCAATTTTCAAAAAATAAATTGTTATTGCTTGTGACTGAAGTGAGTAATTATAACCTGAAAAATGCTATTAGTATGAAAAAGATATGGAGAACAACATCTGTTTTATCATGTGAAGTCAACTAACTATCAACCGAAACTGAACTGAAGTTTCCGGCAAAATTTAACTAAGCATGCTTTTACCATTTTATTATTTTTTTTTTTTTTTTGTCAGGCCTTTAAACCAAGTTGACATTGGAGTCATTAGTGCCATATATATATATATATATGGAAATCATAGGAGCTAATTAGTGCATGGATTTACAAAAAAAAGAAGGGAGACAGCGAAATGAACCACCACTTAACTTAGATGATTGCATCACGGGATGAACACATAAATAAGATAAATATATATATATATATATATATATATAAATCTGGTATGGCTATAAACATGACTAAATTTTTTACCGTATGACTGACTGTAAAGCAGTCAGACATGCTGAAAGTAAAAATGGAAAAACAATAAAATGTTTAGTTGTAAACAGGGCATCAAAACATAAAATTTTCTAAATAACAGAATGTTTTGTTGGTTGTTAAAAAAAAAAAAAATAATATTAAGACAACACAGTGTCTGGTTGGGTGTGAACAGGCCAATCAGGTGTAAAATACCATAAGCAACCATACTTAAAAATACATTCAAAACACATTAAAATGGGAAAAACTAAACCCTGATATATGGATAGGAAGTTTTTGTGACAAGATCAACACACAGAGATGTAAACTCTCATCCATGATGCTAATGATTTTAAAATAAGGGGCCCCACATCTGTCTTTAAAGCAAAAAATTAAAGTCTTTTAAAATGTGGTCCACCATCAAAGGTATGTCGCTAGAATCATATCTTGGTGGCCACTCCCAGTGAATAAGAAAACATGCATCACAGAGCAGTGCTCTATACAGAGTAAGTAGAAGCACATCCCAGCTTGCCTGCTGGAAGAAACAGCTGCACGTTGAGTTTGACCAGAAGGAGCTTTCAATGCCTGACTTTCAGCCATTTTCTCTGCCAAACATTGAAAATACTTCACTTCAAGGATGAAGAAATGTTGGACTCAGTACAAAGTAAATCTTGACCATATTGTAGGCTAACTTCACATCTCCATATGCTGCATTATCTCCCCTGATCTCACATTGCCAGTCACTCAGAAAAATATAAATTCCTTTCCACAAGACTGGAAGGTATCCCATCCTGAACTAGCTGATCCGCTGGACACGTGTTCCCCAGTGCCTGTCAGCAGCTAAGGCAATCACAGTATATAATGTATGCCACAATGCAATTTATTTTAAAAAACTGGAATGACTTCAATAAAGTGTTGCTCTTGGCTACATAAATGATGCACCTATGCCTCGTTCTATCCGTAAGTCACTCGAGAGAACACTACAGAACCTCTCACTCTGTTTGCCTGCTTATACCCATTGGTATATATCAGGGTATAAGCATCATACTGATTTAAAATATCATTAAAAAAGTCAGTGGTGAATAGACTGTTGTACCATGACATGTCTAAAATAAATCTAGGCCTCTTTAAAAGACAAGGAGGAAATTTACTCTGGCAGTGGGGTGGATCACCATACTCTTCTAAAATGGCCTTTGCACAGTAGTTGAAAGGTTTGGTAGCTCTGTGAAGGATACCCGTAGTATAGAGATGATCCAAAGAGGTGTCATTACTGCTTTGTAAACAGGACTGTCAGTGTCGAAATGAATTTATGAAATGTCACACCACAAGGAGATTCTACTGGATGACAAATGGTAGCTCACCAGACTTCACATAAAGGTTGCGAATATGGTTGGTGTTATATACACCCATGGCCAAGCTGAATTCTGGCATGGTGGACACTATTCAATATCTGGAGATTATCATCCCACATTCAATCATATACAATGCAGCCGTACTCAAACTACGACAACACAAAGGCTTCATAAAATACGAGTAGGCAGAAGTGGTCTGCATACCATGACCCAACACACAGCCATTTTAATAAACATAGAGTCTTTATGACTCTGGCTATCAGATCTCTCACACAGTGAAGCCAGCTGATTCTATTAAAAAAATGAAGCACAGAAAATAAACAGATTCATTAAAACTTCAGAAGGTATTCCTCAAAGTAAGAAAAGGTTCTGCTAAAAGAATATGAAGAGTATGCACTGGGTTTTTACCACAGAGAATGACCAGTGCTTATAGACCATTCATTTATTCAGTTTACTTTGAGTTGAAGTTGCTTCTCAGCAGACTTTGAGGCTAAATGGAAAACAAAAAATAGTAAAGTTGCTCACAAATAAGAAGTACTTATAGGTGACAAAATGCTATTGATAGCAAAATATAAAAGGGTCATGCTTACAACAAAACTACGAGGAACTACTGTATAGAAATGCCTGATTTTCACAAGCAACTTGGTGCCAGAAGCAACAACATGATAAAAATTAGGCATATCACCCACTAGTGAAATGCGTCATTTGGTGTTGAGGATGCATATATCTTCTTATGCCATTAATCTTGATATTACTCAACCACTGTAGCAGTCAGTTGCCAAACCCATAATCCACTGTAAACGTTGAAGTCTCCCAACAAGAGAAATTACTGAACAAGTTGCCAAAAGATGTCTGGCAGTTCTTCATAATCAACGGGTGCACTGGGCAGTAGAGCATGCGTGGTCGGTCCCCAAAAGTATCCGACCTTCCTTCATATTTCCCCACTAGTGTTATTCTGCATCGTTGGGCTGGTGACATCCTTCGAAGTAGACCCCTTTTGATTAAAGAATACACCCCGAACACTTTTGGAAGCAGGCCTGGAACTCATTTTTTGGTATATCTCATATTTCAAAGACTAAAAGTGTTCTCTGAAAACTATACAATTATTATTTTACTGCAAGCATATTTAGTAGTAAAATAATAGGATTACAGTCTGTTGATTAAGTTTAAGAGGTATTAGAATGGATGTAGTCTTCTCGGGAGACTAGCCGAGTAAGTAAGATGTTTCCACACGATATTTCGGCGATCTCAGACTCCGTCGCCATCTTCACCAGAAGATGGCGACGGAGTCTGAGATCGCCGAAATATCGTGTGGAAACATCTTACTTACTCGGCTAGTCTCCCGAGAAGACTACATCCATTCTCAACGCCGAGAAAGACTTCGTTCCAGGTATTAGAATGTTATACACACACACACACACACACATGCGCGCGTGGGCGCCCCATATAAGCCTTGAAGAAGATTCACTTAATAACTTACAATCAGAATCCAAAAAATAAACAAATTTTTTTTTCCCCTATTTCTTTTTAACTAGTTAACAGTGTGATATTACAGCAACAATTTTGTTGCTTAAGACTAAGAAGTAAATAACAGACAGGATAATTTTAGTACACCACAGAACCTCACAGACAAAAGCATCAACAAAAGAATTATATCACACTGTACAAGGAACATATCTGATTTCTAATGTAAAGAACGAATTCCTTCACAATTTGTGATAAACTGAACAAGAAAGCATGTAATCAGTTCAGGTCTATTAACAATGATTTGACTCTATTATTGCAAATTATCCATAGTTAAAAATGAACATTCAGAATTCCACTAAATGTACAATGAAATTCAACTTTCTGCTATATTTGTTTATGAAAATAACTTCACTCACACAGGAGAAAGTATGAACATGTGAATCAATGTATGCAAATCTTTTAACTTACGATTAATTATGTGGCTCTACAAGCTACAAAATTGAGGTAATGCTTTAAAGAATTTTAAAAATAGTTCCTATAACATACAGTTCCATTAACACACACAAAACAAATAACTTATAAAGCAATAGTATCAAGTTGAAACAAGTTATAAAACTACCAACTTTTATTAGAACTTTTATTAGAACTTTTGTTTCCATGGCAAAATTTCTGTTAATAATTTTTAGATTACTCTGTATATCTTTAAATGGCCTACAGTTAAAGATTTTTTAAACTTCTGACAAGATTGCTCAAGCATTACCTGTGTATGTCTTCCACTTGCTCAAGAAAGTGATCACACAATGCAAGCGCCGACGAATTGCTGCAGCGTACAATGTAGACTAGCTGTAGAGCAAGTGCTCTAAGCTTCAGCTGCTTCATTAGAGCCAAGTCTTCGTCACTTGTTCCAACAAACAAATACTGCAGCCTTAGGGAAGAAAATAAAAATATCATCACATTCTTTCTACTGCCTAAAAGTTAAGAGGATATAATGATGTAAAATACACTTGCCGACAAAAAAATTGAAGCACCCAGAAGACATGTCAGATGTCAATGTAACTTTGTACACATACAGGGTATGTAAATGATTAGAGTTGCAAATCTCTGTGACAGGTGGAACAGCTACCAGAGTGCATTAGTGTTGTTTATATTTAACATTGTTGCCAGGTCTAGTAGGTACAGATGGCATGAACCGTGCCAGGTGCTGTGTGATCATTGTGAAGGACACAGAGATGCAGTGTACTTATGTGAGACAGCATTATCAGCACCAGACAGAGTTTGGAAGGGACCTTACTGTGCGTCTCCATTTGTCTTACTGGTAAATTTGTCAAATATCCAGAATTGCAGGACATTCAGTGTTGGATTGCATGGCAATGTGAGAGCAGACATACTCAATGTCAAAGTTCTGACTGACCTCATCTGACCACCACATGGGAGGATTGTCATTTAAACACATTGTAACCCCTTTACATCTGTGCCTGCCACCCGAGAACAAGCAATGAACACCCTACAACATTCTGTATCAAAACAACACTATTGGTCAGACACTAGCAGCAGTCACACCGGTGAATTACTATTCCATGCATAGGCTGCTGTTAACTCTACAACACAAACAACTGCATTTGGAGTGATGCCAGGACTGAAAAGCATCGACTGCTGATGAATGGCTTCACATTGTGTTCAGCGATGAATTGTGGTTCTGCTCTTCCTCGGATAACTACTGTCAGTGAGTAAGGCAGTGATCTCATTCTATTAATGTTTTTGATAAGCATAGTAGTGTCACTCCTGCAATCTTGGCATGGGGAGCTTTGGGTTTGACATCAGATTACAGCTGGTAGTGAGTGAGGGAACTCTGATGGCACAACAGTATGTCAAGGATATATTGTGTTCTTGTGTGTTTCCTCTCCTGCGACAGTATCATGGCACCATTTTTCAACAGGACAATGTTCATCAACACATGGCATGTGTCTCTATCAACTGTCTGCATGATGTTGAGATACTATGATGGCCAGCAAGATTCCCAGATCTGTCCCCAAAATTTTTTTTTTAATCTGCTTAACGTCTCTCTTACAGCGAGGTCTTTAGAGACGGAATTAATGGGAAGGAATTCAGCCATGGCCTTTTGAAGGAAGCATCTCGGCATTTGCCTGGAGTGATTTGGGAAACCATGGAAAACCCAAATCTGGGTGCCCGGACAGGGATTCGAACCGCCGTCCTCCCGAATGCGAGGCCAGAATGCTAGCCGTTACACCACCACACTCAGTGTGTCCCCAACAGAATGTGTGGGACCAGTTCAGATGTCAAATCTGTACCAGCGACAGTATACAGGATAACAAGGACCAGTTGTGGGCCAGCTTGTCTCAGGGGAGGATACAATGGATATATGACATCCTTCCTGTACAAATCAGTGCATGTATTCAGCCCAGAGGGAGTGCAATGTCATACTGATAAGTGAACTTGCACTGCCAAGTGTTTTTTTTAACCTGATTTTGTAATCACTTAAATAACATCATATACCCTCTGAAACTGTAAGGTTTCATTGCAGTTCCTTCTCTCCTTCTGGGTATTTTTTTTTTTTTTTTTTTTTTTTTTTTTGTCAGGTAATGTAATACAAACAAAGACCTTGACACCTAGTTTTCCAGATTACCATAATTTTTCTGTTACATTTTGAGGCTAGTTTGAAAAGTAGTTTTTCTCACTCAGAGATGACACTGGTAATATAAAACTGTAGGGATACCTTTACAGGACACACTGCGAAATTCAAACACATGTGTTTAGTAATATGACTGGAGCAAACATTAATTCTTTTGCTGAAAAATGTATAAAACTTTATATCCCACTATGCTAAAATAATGTTAAATTATTTAAAGCCAATAGATACATATCAAAAAGGAGTTGGATTCCCATTTGTCAGGATATCCATCCCAACTTTCAACAGTGAACAAAAATGGTAACCTGAATTTAGAAATGGTTATGCCTCCATTTTTTGCAATGAACATTGAAATGTTCCAAAACCATAATGATTGAGGAAACCAGCGTAATACTCCACAATACCAAACTGATTAAGTGAAATAATTTGGCCTGCTGATACAGCAAGGAATTCAATACAGAATTTTTACTACAATTTACAAGAGAATCATAACTAAGAAAGATGCCAGCATAATGAATGCCAATCAGAAATGCTTTTATGTGACCCTGTTTCAGAAATGCATGGACTCATTTGACTACAATAAACCATACTTCTGTGAAATTTCTTAACTGTTAATGAAATAGGGATTCAACGTTACTTTTAGAAAGAGAAAAAGTGGTACCACTCAGAACAAGCAGAACAAGAACCATTGGTGTGAAAATGCGAATCGTTTATCATAAAAGGATTTGAACTATCTCTTATTTGGTACACACACTGGCACATTTTACAAAGGATATATGTGGAATACGATGTTTTGCAATAGTCCGTACATAAAAAATTTGGTTAAATAAATTCTGATTTCCTTACAAACAGAAACAGAATTTTAAAGAAATTAATGAGCCAGTTGTGTTAATTCTTTCATGTAATTCATGAGGAAATAATAAATTTATTTTGTTCACATTATTCTGGCAGACAAAACAAAAAACAAAAAAAACCTGGAAAATATAGGGACAGCAACTTACAAAAAGGATTATTATTATTATCATCATTAATTCTACACATCTACTTTTGCACTATGCAAAATTTTGCTTGAAACATTAAAAAGAAGGGAAGTAATTATACTTGTATGGTTAACATTAAATTTAATTTCAATTCATCAATAAAAATACCTTAAGACATTCACAAAAATATTTAATCTGAAGAATAAAAGTGATTTCAAACTTACTGGCAATGAGTTTATCGTGGAAAAAAAAAGAATCTCTAGGTTTTTTTTTACATTGTTCCTTTCTCAAAAGTATAGCATGAATGAAAAAATGTCTTAAAATAATGATTTACATGTATTAGCTGAAAATTTAGAACCCTGAGATCATGAGGTTACAATTACGAGGCGTATTCCAAAAGTAAGGTCCGTTTGATCATAATAAAAACATCGTTCAGGATACAAGGTTTTTATTAACGTCAGTATGTAACTACATATCTAGTTCACTTTTCCACATAATCGCCGTTCATATCTATACACTTTCTGTAACGCTGTACCAGTTTCTTTAACCCCTCGGCATAAAAGTCTGCCGCCTGGGACCTGAACCAATTGGTAACGCTCGTCTTGAGTTCATCGGTTTGAAATCGTTGGCCATCAAGCCACCGTTTCAAATGCAGGAAGAGAAAATAGTCGCTTGGTGCAAGATCTGGACTGTAAGCAGGGTGGTCTAGAATTTCCCAACGAAACTCTTGAATCTTCTCTTTGGTTTTGGAAGCGGTATGCGGGCGAGCGTTGTCGTGCAGGAGGATGATGCCAGACGACAGTTTCCCGCGGCGTCGATTTTGGATGGCACGTCTCAGTTTGGTGAGCGTTGCACAGTACACGTCAGCTGTAATGGTTGTCCCACGGTCCATGAATTCGATCAAAAGGACGCCCTTTTCGTCCCAAAACACGGAAGCCATCATTTTGCGATTCGTGTATGGCGATTGCTTACACTTTTTTGGTTTGGGTGAACCGGAATGGCGCCACTGCATTGATTGTTGTTTTGATTCTGCGTTGGTGTACGCTATCCACGTCTCGTCTCCCATAACAATTTGGGAAAACAAACTGTCTCCATCTTATCTATAGCGCTCCAAAAATTGTCGTGCGCTATGCATTCGTTGCTCTTTGTGCTGAGCGGTGAGCAGTTTTGGCACCCACCGCGCACAAAGCTTCCGATATCCAAGCTCTTCAGTGACAATCCTGTAAATTGAGGTTCTAGCAACATTTGGGAATTCCATAGGCAGACCACTAATCGTCAAACGCCGATCACTTCGCAGTTTTTGGTTAACTTGCTCGACGATGTCGGTCCGAATACTGGGCCTGCCACTCCGCAGTTGATCGTGCACATCTGTGCGACCACTTTGAAATTCTCGACACCAATGTCGAACTTGTTTCTCACTCATTATGTTTGGTCCATACACTACACACAATTCGCGATGGATGTCAGCAGCTGACGATCCTTTTGCCAACAAAAAAAATCTAATCACACCGCGCACTTCACAACTGGCGGGAGCTACGATTGTCGCGGCCATTTCGAACTGCTCTCAACAATAGATATACGGCTTCTGCGGCACGCCAACAATACTACATATTTACCAGGAGTTGGTAGATGGCGCTGCAGGTGGGAAACGTCATTCAGGCCTATCATCTGTGACATCTTGTACCCCGGACCTTACTTTTGGAATACGCCTCGTACTTATAAAAATCACAAATCCAATCCTCCCATAAATTTGTGAAGTTATCTAAAAATCCTTTATACACGATTAGCTCACCTGAGGCAGTCATGTAACAGTTGCGTGATAGTTGTGCGAACGGCTGCACCCTGCTGGCTAGCCAGTGCACCAGGACTTGCCCACAGCCGTGACTCCAGCACACGGCCCAATAACACTTGACAGTTCACATGCAATGCACACATGCGTGCTGCATCACCTGCTGCTCCTCCCACCTATGTAAACATAAATAATAGAAAATAATTTAATAATTAAGAATGAAAGTATTAGATAAAGTACTTTATGGTGAAGGGAATAAGGGTTAAATGCAGTAATCATCTTACCCATATTTAAAACATCAATAATTTTCATATGTAAAAGTCTGGATTTACGTCAATCAGTGGACGTTACTAAGAATAGTTGCATATTATGATCAAGAAAATGGCAAACTGATTACCTATAATCAGTATTAATGACTATTTTTTATAGGGGCTCAGTATCTTGTGGAACAGAAGAGAATCATGAGACAGAAAGGATGTTAATTTTGCCATCTGTTTGTAATACATATAAGTTTAAAAAACTTTTTTTTTTTTTACCCCGCATTGTGAAATACATATTTTGGTACACCATCATTTACAGAAAACTTCTATATTTACAACAGAAATTATAGGAATTTTACATACTGGTGTAGGAATAATATGCTTCTTATACTTTCTAGTAACTGAGACTAACAATTATCAGTCACTCCAGGAAAGCTGATGAAAGTTTCAGCTCAGGTTGAAAAATTTTATAAGGGTCTTTGCAGTAGTTGCACTTGCTGAATTTCAAAGTTCACATCACTCAATTTGTAATGAACTCAATTTAAAGTTTTGACATGAATATGTCTTCCAAGTTCTGTACTGGGTGGCACCCCAGAATTACAAAAAACATGAAAACTGTCCTGTTTGAAACAGCTAGTACTCAATGACTACTGAATGGAGGATAATGGGGTAGAACAGAGAAAGCTTGAAGGGATCAAGTGCATTAGCCAGCATCTCTCTTTAGTCCCATAGGATGATGGGAAGGGTCACAATTGGTCGGGTAATGAAATGGCTAGTCAGTGCACACCAAATGGCCTTAGAATCCGTCCCACACTTGTTCGTCACATGAAATGAGGAAAAATTAAATCATTTTGTATGAAATGTACTATGGAAGATAATTTCAAGATTGACAAAAGTAATTTTCAAAAACTTGTGACATTTTTAAAGTGAAAATGTCAGACTACACAGAAAGAAAGAGGAAGCTGAACAAGTGGAACACTGAAAGAATTGTTTGTAACAAACACCTTTGGTAATGCGGAGGCCTGTCAGCTCTACTGATTGAACAAGAAAGTCAAGTGATAGAAATCCTGGCAGTGCCATGAAACAGACAAAGGCATTGATGTGCATCAAATCAATACACATCAAGTGGCCTTAGAGAATGGACCCTCTAGTTTGCTGCATGACTTGAGGGAAAGTAATATAATTTTTTATGAAATACTTTAAGACAGACAATTTAAGACTGTGTTAAACAATTCTTTCCTTTGGGATTATGGTCAGGATGTTGCTTAAATTGTAACAGTAAAGTTAAACTGATACTGAAAGTGGTTACCAATCTGTTTTACTATTACTCTACCGCAACAGATAATGGCCAGGTCAACACTGAAGTAAAAAGTCACTGTTGATTCATCACTGTATTCTTTTAAAGTTTTAAAAGTGAAATTGGTATCTGATTATAATGCCTTAGGATAGCATTGGATCATTCAAAGTCTTGTATGAAGAAAGCAGGTCATCATGACTAATAATTTTCAGTCACTGCAGGAAAGCTTTCACTAAATTTCATGAAAGTTTCAGCTCAGGTTGCAAAATTTTATAAGGGTCTTTACAGTAGTTGCACTTGCTGAATTTCAAAGTTCACATCACTCAAAATATTTTTGAGTCCATGACCATTTCTCGAACTGGAAAAATTCTAAGTTCTGATTCTATATATCTAAAATATTAAAGTAGGTACGGTGCCTCCTACCAAATCATGAAACCAACTGATATAGTGGATGCCTACATTCACAGTGTGTAATGAGTCGGAAATTGAGGGGTTTATAAAGGCTTTCCAGTATGGGAACAACAATCCCTAATTTCAATTTTTTCTGATGAATACTGTATGTTGTTATAAATTTTGTCTCACTGATATCAGTTTTAGAAGTTTCATTTCAGTTATTTGAGTTTATTTTTTACAATTTTCAGTTATTCGAAAGATTTTTACATCCAGGTATTCTTTTTAATTCTCTCCTTCAACTGACATTTATTTTAGCTATTTTTAGTTTAGTTACTTTTATTCTGGTTAAATATCAATTTTTCTCATTTTACATTTAACTTAAATGATTTTTACCTCTGCTTGGTGCCCTTCAATCTTAAAAAAAATTAATATCTCACTTAATATGTTATAAGTGTTAATGAAAATTTCTCAAATTTCTTAGAATCACCTGCTCTATATTTTGACAGCTTTCTCTTCACCAATCTCCTCTATTCATTTCAATTTTTACACGTGTTGGTGTCGACGTATAATACTCGTGACATATGTTATCATATTTCAGCTTCCTAATTATTTTATTTAAAAAAATTGAAAGTCATGGGAGCTCTATGACCTCAGTGGAACCAAGTGGTGTGGGGGAAGGATTTTCGTCAACCAGAACTGCTGCCAATGGCCGTGGACTGCCCAAAGGCAGCTTGGGCTGTTTTATTTCTGTTAACCACCTCTGAAACACTTGTTGCTGCAGTTAAGTGCGGAGCAGTAGATTCTACTGTGTATCTAAATGAAATATTGAGCAGTTAAGTATCTAGTTTTGGTTTTTCTCATTTATATAAGTAAAATGTTAGGCTTTAAGGAATATTTGCTGTTTCACTGGCAATTAGACTAAAGAAAGATTTATCAATATTAATACCTGCAGTAGTAACTCTGACTACTATCTATCCCTAATTTTGTCTTGAATTTGCAAAATAACATACCTTATGCAGTAAGGAAAAGTTATTTGCTGTGTTTCATACTGAGTGTAGAGGAAGTCAGTATCATCCAGCATAAAGAATAGAGTGATGTCAAAAAATGCAAATTTGCTTGTCAGTGGCAAATAAGTGCTTGTATCACAAATATTGCATACTTGACTTTTGGAACATTCGCATTCATCCTCTGACAAGGAGACAACTGAAATATCCTAACCCAAATTTGTGCATCTATCTAAAGTTCCAGTTGCCACCACAACACCCGCCAAGTTAACTAATGGGTTCAAGAGTCTAAGGGAATTGCACAAAATCTCAGGAGGCCACTTTGTCACATAGGAGTGAAATCAAGCATATGGCAGGTTGTTTTACATATTAAGATTTGGCCCATATACACCAATTGACCTTGCAGTGTGGTTGAGTTAACAAAATTGTATAATTATGTTAATCTTTTTGTGCTCCTTTGTGCCTGTTGCCTCCAATGTAAATGATGGATTTACCTTCTGTATCCCTGTTTGTTTTTGTATACATATACTATAAAACTTAGAAACATGACAGAAAGGAAGTGCCTGCCATATTCGAAATTTGGTTGTGAGTAACTCCTATAGTTTTCTGCTAAAGGAGTCTAATGTCAGTCCCCCAGAGCCTGCATGTCAAGCAGCATTATCATACTGTATACTTTTTTATGGAAACAGTTTCCCCCTATACTTGATTCTGGGCATTGCATATTTGTGTGAACAGCATGCAGCTTATTCCTGAGAGGGGAGGGGAGAGAAACAAACACACGGAAACAGGGAGGCAGCTGATGGTTGTTAAGAGCTGGATTTTCAGCAATTACTGTCAGTCCAATTGCATTGAACTGAACCTGTGATTGAGTTCAGTCAACTCCTTCAGCCCAAAGAGTACGGTGTGAGGTTTTGAGTTAATGCCCATGGCAGGTGTTAATTCTCTTTCTCCACCATACAGTCGTAGTTGATAGTATCATGCAGTGGTCACCAACAATAGACAGCTGTTGGCTTGTCAGCTCTGGGCGGCCACAGCGCACAACTAAAGAAGATGTATGAGTCTAGTAAAAGATAAGACATACTGTTACTGTGTACAATTGGATTTGGTTCTCATCCCTTTAAACAGCCTGTTTCAGTTGGGTTAACATGGTGTCTATAAGTGGCATGCATGTTCATTGTACAAGCAGTTTGGTCTTGGTTACATAGTAACCAATCAGACACTCTCATTGTCAACAATCATTTATTTCCTAAGAGTCGCCGGAAGAAACCACCAACATGTTGGCTTTCACATATCAATTTGTTTATGAAATATGTAAATACCTGTATATCAGTTAAGCTACATTGCATAGTGGCAATAAACCTGCAAAGAGTGTAGCAGTATGATCAGCATACAACAACCAAACCTACACAGCTACTCCAAGAAGCCACTGTAACCTACCTGTCTGCTCATCACCACTCGGCTTATGCACAACAGACAAATTTGAAAACTGGAATGAAGGACTTAAAAAGTGTATTGGTTCAAATGAAGAGAAATTAAAGAATGTTTCTAAAAAAATCTGAACTACAGAACTGTTACTCTTGGTACTCTCTCATTTGTTGTAACTTTATTTCTTGCTGAGAACAAAGCATGTGTAAATTTCTAGTCTTCATTATTTGAACCCACAGCAAATTCAGTTATTAAAAAAATATCTTGAAAGTGTACTAAAATACAATGTGGTATTATTAGTATGTTCAAATGTACTGACACAAATATAATATAAAAAATATCATAGCAAACATATTAATATGAAAAGGAAAGAGAGATACACCTCTACCAAAGTTGAAGGAAGCAGGGCTGGGACGACAAGAGACACTACTACTACTACAAAAAAAAAAATTCCTTACTCATGATTATAGAAGAAATATGCACAATATTACATTTTTTTTATTTATTTATAGTCTACATATTTTTCATTACTTACATATTTATTATCATTACATATGATCAATTTCTATTATACACTTAACATTTCCAAGAATATTATTTTTGTTATGCCATTTTCTCCTGCTCCATTATTTCTGAAAGTCATACAAAAAATATAATATATTAGAGTGGAAGATACAAACCTCAGCAAGCCTGGCAAGATCTCGTTGTGCAGCTGCAAGTAGTTCAGCCCGAACACGAGCTGGGCCCCAGCGAGCTGCCTCCAGCCGAGACACCATTGTTTCCAGGAATCTTACAGCTGCCACACTAGCCTCTTCATCTGCTATAACTTCACGAGCTCCAGAAGAACCTCCAACCTGTGCCAAAATAGTTCTCAGATATGAGAATAAATGTCCAAAATTATTTTTGGCATTTTGCTTTTGACAGAATCAGTTACTGGCAGTCATGTGTTGCCAGAAACATTGTTGAATGCTACTGTGTTTGTTGCAGAGTATTAAAAGATGGCGATTTTATTTGTTTGTTTATTGTGTGTGTTTTGTTTCTAACTTTTTAAATAACTTCATTGTGTTAGTGATACTGTATGTCCAAAATATTCTTAGCAAGTTTGCAGCTGGATGGTGTCATCATAGATGGCCACAATTAATCCAAAAGTTAACTTCGTTAATTTGCTACTTAAAAAGTTAACTTCGATAATCGTTAAAGCGTTACATTTTTGCAAATTTAACATAAGTTACACTTATTCATTAAAAGTTAACCATCAAAAATAAGCATACCCAATGTCCCTCTGGAAATTGAGTTCTTACTGGGGGTCAACATTTTAATCAGTTTCTCAAATGTATTGGATTCTACAAGATGTAGGGGAATATTGCTGGATACAAAAAAGTTTACAATGCATTGGTCCACACTAGCCTGTGATATGCCGCCATCGGTAACTACGATGCAGATGGTGATAAAAAAAAACACTTCTGCTGCTATCTACATGAGAAGAATCCACAGAAGTTAAAGAAGGCACAACTCTAGCTTTCCTACTCACATCCGTGCCAGGCCCAGGATAACAATTTTATATGCATCACACTCGCACTGGTGTTAACTACCTAATTCTTTCGCTTTTCAACTTGCCGAACATACCAGCATCCCATGGTGTGCAATTCAAACACACGAAAATTTCTAATGTGCTAAGCAATGCCTTATGTCATTTGTTGAAGTCAGTATGATACTGTGATACTGCTATAATTAGAAATTATGAAATTAGTCAACCATAAATAAAGCATGCACACAAAAATATCTCACAACCAAAGGTGAGGAGGTATAAATAAACGTGATATCATAAAGTAAAATTATAACCATCTCATCAATATCATAACACTTAACACACACTTTATTTATGGAGCTAGATCAAAAAGCAAGAATTTTCTAAGGTGGAGACAAAACCAAAGATATAGAGAAGTCACTGACCACAAAATGTAATATAGATAAATCTGTATCTTCAGGTGAAATGCGACACCTGGAATCAATTCTAAAATAATATTTAATTAAAATTGCAATGGAGCGAACACCTCAGTGGCAATTTTCCATACACACCCATCTTCCACTTTTCCTGCAACCACCTACATTTGCCCTCTACAAATTTTAACTTTAAATTCTTTCAACTTTTTGGTAAATTATTCATCATTTCTGTTGGTAACTTATTCCAATCCCTGGTACCCTTACCTAAAAAAGAGAATCCCTTTTTTGAACCCTCTCCAAATCCTGTATTTGATACTCAAAACGTGGGTCCCATAATACGCTACCATATTCAAGCAATGGTCTGACCAAAATTTTGTAACCCAATTCCCTTACTTTCCTCGTACATCTCCTCATCACTCTCTCCAACAAGTGCAGAATTTTAAAACCTTTTCTTATCACCTGTCCAATGTGTCCAGCCCAGTTAAGCCTGTTATCAAATGCAATGCCAAGATATTTACATTTAAAGTCTTCAACAAGCAGTTCTTTCCCCACCTGATAATTAGAATCAAGCTTTAGTTTTTTATTTGTGTATCTAATTAGCTGACTCTTCTTTGCATTTATCTTCATCCCATGTTTACCAACCCAACTAGATATCCTGTCCAGATCACCCTGCAACTGTTTACAGGCCTCTACCATTTTGATCTTTTTATATAGCATTATGTCATCTGCAAACAATGTAATTTCTCATATTAAACAAAAAAACACAATTATTAATTAGAAAAAAGAATAGCAATGGCCTCTATACACTACCCTGTGACACTCCCATTTTTTACTTCCATTTCTTTTGATACTGCATTTCCTACCCTAACTTTCTGTTTTCTACCTTTTAAAAATTCAGCAAATCACTTTCTTCTCCACTCCAATAGTTTTTACCTTATTTACTGCCATTTTATGGCTCACACTGTCAAAAGCCTTTGAAATATCTAGTACTACACTATCAGTTTGGCCTCCCTTGTCCATTTCATCTGAAATATCTTGCATATATCCCACAAACTGAGATTTGCATGAATATCCTTGCCTAAAGCCATGTTGCCTACTTGAAAACCACTTATGCTTCTCACATATATTTCTGATGTGGTTGCATGTCAATCTCTCCAATAATTTACCTACCATTGTCACAATTTAAAATCACAAAAGTCAGTCTCTTTCGACCTTGGATGAAGTACACACAAAAAACACCGTAAAACTAAATGAAATACAAAAACACAACACCCTTAACTGAAATTAAACAGCAGACATGACTCAGATCAATTCAAAACTATATCAGTTACCAACAACCAATTGATTTTTGAATCTGAATTGTGCTGGTATCATGTTTTTGAAATTATGGGAAAAGTTCAAGTTTACATTTGATAAGGATGTTTTGTTTTCTATTGAGGTAAGGTACTGTTTTTCTGTATGTCCTTTTTGTGGTAGGAGGGAACTTTGATGTTTTCATTTTTGAGTTATATTTTTTCATAATCATCCATGTCATTCATTTGTATCCACTTCAGTAAACCATTGATTTCTGTGCACATACCACTAGCTACATTTGTTGCTGTATGTGCAATCAAGTTATGTCACAGTCAACACATTTATTGCTACACATACATGCACATTACATCATAGAAAGCATGATGATACAAAAATAGTTGCTAGTATTGGCAGTGTTGTCTGCCCATGTTTCAGAGAATTTTTTTATTACTGTGTAAAATATTTAAATCCACACTAGCTCAATATTGAAGCTTCACTATGTGTATTCAGTACAGAAACTACATAGATAATTTCATATCCATGGGCAACATTTTCATCTTAATTTGAGTAACATGAATTCCCTCTGCAATAGGGAAAACATAGGAGGAAATAAACATATTGATGCAATTCCTCCTCTTACTGTAAGCATGTGCTACCACCCCAATTCTGCCAACATACATTGGACTTGCCTTGGAACTTTGCAAGATA
The DNA here is from genome assembly GCA_031002005.1 of Vandiemenella viatica. Taxonomy (NCBI): domain Eukaryota; kingdom Metazoa; phylum Arthropoda; class Insecta; order Orthoptera; family Morabidae; genus Vandiemenella; species Vandiemenella viatica. Next base: position 81,139,026 of record JARYHS010008074.1, read on the forward strand.
TTTTACTGCGTATGGTCAAAATATTAAATGCAAAATAAAAAAGTCCTTCAAAACAGCATTTCTGAACTGCTACCGAGATGCATAATTTATACTGTATTTATTTATTTGCTGCGTTCATGTGCGAGCATAAATTCCAAATGACAATTTAAATTCATCCCTCCTTGAATAATCTCCTTAATATTTTTCAAGTGTAACATGTACATATGTAGAAAACCACCAACTCAGTTAACTTGCATCCCTCAATAGAGAACACATTTTAAACTTCTCATACTCATACCACATTTTATGAGTTTCTGTTCCATTTATCCATCCACATTTCTGTTAAAATGAACTCTAATAAATTAAAAAAGGTGCTATCTTTTTTATACCAAAGCCACACTTCCATTTTAACAAATATTTTCACTGGAAACATACACCGTACCCTAACAATCTATCGTTATCCTAGCATTCCTGCACCTGATATGCAAACAGATATTCTGAATCCGTCAACCAGATTCTGCGGCAGGACAATGAGTCTCTCTAACAAGATTAAAAATGATGCTTCTCCTAGCAAAACTGCTACCGAGGTTGAAGTAGAGTTTCGTACCTTAACTAGCAGTTCACTTCAATGTGGAATTTTGATTAAATAATTTTAACTTGACCATATGCCTGCCTGGATACTCAACTAAAATGCTTAATGGTCGCCACAAAATTTGTTCAAACCACAAACTTAGAAAAGGTTAAAACAGTTTACTATAAAATCATAAAAAAGTTCACTTGGACAAAATTTTAGAGTTTATTCAAAAAGTCAAATTTTCCAAATTAGCATTATACAGTTGAGTAGGCAATCAAACAAACGTTTCCAGAAAATTGTAAGTTGTGGAGAGAAATTATACTGAATGAAACCCCTTTTATTAAATTTATCAGTTCATGTTAACTGTTGCTGCTACACTATAGTACCGAAATCTCATTATGGCTGACATTGAGTGCAAGTTTCCACCAGCCGCCTTCCCACTCCAAAACAAACTACCACAGATTACCTCACATAACACTCCCAGAGAAAAGACTGAGACCAAACTGAAAAAACTACATATTACGAAGTTACTACTTTGAACATCTAGCGCGGACTGAGAAACATGCGCGGAGTTGCGCGATTACTTTCCGGCGTACAAGTGATGCAACGTGAGCTTACTGCACGATCTTTTATAGGCTCCTCAGAGCCTATGACCTTGGCAAATCTTTCTTTAATTAATATCTCCAAAAGTACAAAATAGTTTAACTTGAAATTTTTACAGGGACTTTCTATTGTCATGTTCTATCTGTTTTAATTTATCATTCAAAGGGGTTTCTATAATCTTAAAATTAAAGTCATCACATGACCAACTTGGTGGAATTTTTACGTGCTTCAACAACAATCAGCGACAATCTATATTCAAAAACTTAATTACCAGACAAATGCTTAAACTTTATACCGAAACTGTTATATATTCGTAATCGTCTTAATTTGGGCTATCTACCGATATAAATTTCAAATTAATATTCCTTTTAGTTAAAAAGTTCATTTTTTCTCTTAATTAAAACTGCTAATTAAACTATGCCAAGTTATTTAATTTTACTACCAAAATATCCGGAACAATGCTGAATATAGCTGGTGATAAAAGTTCAGCTGTCATTTTACTCAATTTAAAGATATTTCAAATCTTTGATTTTTACTTTTATGATTGCGCGTTTCAAAGCTTGAACAAACTGGAATATCTCTTAAAATAAACGTTTCCTGATATGATAAATACACTTTAAAATGATTTTTATGGCGAATTGTCACTGTGGGAAAGATTACAGGGAAATTCCTTAAAGTTGACAACTACTCTGCTTGAAATTTCAAAGTCCAACATAAGCAACTTTACAATCGATCTATAGAATATTTTACTACTAGGGAAACTAGAATCTGCCAAAATTCTAAGGTGCTTACAACATTTTCCCCTTCATAAAAAAACGTTTTAGCTGAATCATAAATACAAGTAAATTTTGAGTGCAACAGTACTAGCCAACAAAGGAAAATACCAAATATTACTTTTTCTGTGGCAGATAATTCTGTAAAACTTCCACAAGCTACTGCTTCACTAACACCAATCTCACTACCAGCAAAAAGGCAAGACCTCCGAGCTCATATATCAACTGATGTGCATTTACTGTATTGCACTTTGTTGACAAGGATGGATTGGCACAGACAGACAGTGCATAACTAGAGCCTCAAACACATTACGGCAGCCGAAGACTCCACCGATGACCTCAAAAATTTTAGTAACTGCTACACCATCAGAATTTATTAAGAGGAACGCAAAGGAGATCAAGTACAGGGAAATAGCATAAGGATACATCCTGAGTACCACACATCTCCTGAACTTAAGAACGGGCATGTTCCTTGTGTATTTTGATACTAAATAAGAAATGGACAAAGGAAGAGATAGGTGGCTGCATTGTGAACTAAGGAAAGTTTTTGTTTGTTATTGTTGAGAGCAAAAGCAGAAATGTGAGCTTGTCAGTGGTTGAAGGTAAGAACAGAATTATGATAATGCCTGTAGACTGGGCTGATGCTATGCAGCAGGCAGGTTTACGTGAAACATTTTATACATCTGCCAGATTTGTCTTTGGAAATTACTGCAGAACAATATCTGTAGCTAATACGATAAAGGAGCTGGAGTGGGATTCATTGGAGAATAGGAGGGTGAAGAGAATCATGGGAGTGTACAAAGCCTATACTGGTGATGAAGCATGGAATTAAGAGAGGTGCTTGGAAGGGTAAGGTTGACGTTGATCAAAAGCTGGCACTTGATTTCAGGTATAAGGGTGTGGGAAAATTTTCTTTCGTAGGAAAGGGTGTGAAGGACTGGAATAAATTTCCAAGAGAAGTAATGAATGATTTTCTGGGAACACTGAAGGAATTTAAAGTAAAAATTAGTAGAGGGCAAAAGTAGGTTGGAAGAAGAAAGGAGAAAGGGGTGTGTGTAGGGAGATTGCCACTGGAGTGGGCACGCCATCGCAATTTTATCAATTATTATTATCATCTACACTCAATAGTGCGTAAGGATAATGGCAATGGGCCATCAAGGAACAGGACAGTAGAAAAATAGATTCTTTCAAGGAGTATACTAGAATACTGTAAATTAAGTGATAAAAAAAAACTCCAAACATTACTGAAGATGAAAAAGAAGGAAGCTTTTCCCATATCGATGGTCTAATTGTAATATCACCTAACTACAAAAATATCACTTTTTTGCCATGGGAACAATTTATTTGACCTACATGTTTAAAATCACATAGCTGCAAAAAAATAGTTTTAGAATAAAAGGGAAATTTCAAATCACCTAACTTTAATATCAACCCTTGATATCACAGTTGCTGGTTTCCACCATCCATCATGGACAAAATATTATGGAAATATTTGTTTTTGAAACCTTCTATCTCCAGAGGTTCCATTATTCCATTGTGTGTCTGTTTGTGAGAAGCAGCTTGCAGATGGTTTTGCTAACTTCTACGATTGACATCACATCATTGATTCAAATAATGGGCCCCATTATAAAGTAAGTATACATTTTATGTTTTCAATAAGCCAAAATACTGATATTTTTAATTAATTAAACAAGTAAGGCTTCATGATATATTTTAAGAAAGTCTTAAAACTAAGTTAGAAATTGAAAATTTGCTGTTCATAATTTTTGTATCTTCAATTTAACATGGATACCATCAGACAAGTTAAGAACAGATTTCGATCTCCTTCAAATATGTTGAAGGGTACACAGTGGTATACTGGTTTCTCAAAATGCGCCCTAGTTTTTGAGATATTTAGATGCAAATAAACAAAAAAAAATCTAAGTGTTAGGTATATAGTAAATTGCTGCCCCAGGTTTTCAAATGGCAGTGTGGTCTATGTGATAGGGTGTTAGTTTTATAATTTTCTGACCAGAGTTCAAATCCCCACCAAATCAAATATTTTTATTTATTTTTATCCTCAGAAATAGTCAAGCTTGACTTTTTTATTTTGTTTAAACATTATTTACATACTTTTACTGTGTGAAAAAATATTTAAAACAAATCATATTACCTACAATTCAGCGCCATTTTTTTCCTGAAAATTTTTTCATAATAAATTCACGGGTCTACCGACGGATTGTCTTTTCACAACACAAATCGGCGGCACACCATTGAAAACTTCAATGCAATCATATGTCAGGAAAGTCTCCATTCTTACATTATTTTTTCAATTTTTGTTAATTAGTTTATTGTTTCAGTGCATTTTCAATTGAAATAGTTACTATCATTTTATTTATTTCATCTTCGTCATTTCTTTACTTGTATAACATCAAGAGGTATTTTAAATGAAATACGTAACATTGGGAAGATAGTTTTTTCTTTCTTTCTTCTACGATTGATTTGTTCCAAATTTTCAAGTATGTGAAACAATTTAAAAGTGTTAATTTGATATTTTGCAAATTTTTGTGGTATAAGTGAGAGAGAGTGAAAGATGTATGAATGGCAGACCAGCCTGAACCATAGGTAGATAAGAGATTTTTAGGTTTTTCAGTTTTTGTTTCTTTTGGGAAAATTTCAGGTAATTTTCTTTTTTTAAATAACTTCAATTTTGAGGGGCATGTAAGCTATCTATCAAATTTTGTAACTGTGTAACAAAATTTTATTCTTAGAACCACGAGTTAGATTGAATACTAGTATTGCATTTTATTTCTTTAGTCATTTTCTATGATAATTCAAGATAGGAATCAGGTTTTTATAGCTTTCAAGATAGTATTTTCTGTTACATTAGTTTTCGGCATTCACCTGGAGTGGAAGTTCGTATCTAAATAATTATTTTTTTGGCTAAAGTATTAATGTTACGAAATTTTGTATGATGACTAAAGTTAACGTTTACTTACAGATCTAGCGATTTGTAAAATTTCAGAGTGATAGAATTATTTTTATAGTCAAGGTCAAATTTTATGTCGAAGCTTTTTCTGATGTGCGATTTGATATCTGATCAGCCGCCCAGGATTTATCTGTGTGAATGAGGAAAAGAGTTTGTTCCCATGGTTCGTGAGAGAGCAGTAGCCAGGAATCGATAAATGATGATGATATAGACGAGTACTTCAGTTGGTCGGCCTCAGTCTGTCAGGAAGTAACAGGAAGTAACATGCAGTAACATGTAGCTCAGTCGTTCAGAAGCAGTCGGCGCGACACGATGTTAGCCTCGGTCTTGCAGGAACAGTGAACGTATCAACATGTCTCATTCTGCCAGGATCCGCAAACTTGATAACATGTAGCTGAGTAGGCCTGCAAGTTTCATATTGCAAGTTTTATTTTGGAATAATGCCGCTTCTTTTATTCAAGTTAATCATAAGGTTGCTGTAAAATAGTATTTTTACGAAGTGGGGCCTTGGGATTGTTTGAAATTAACTAAAATATTGAACAATGGGAGCAAGTGATGAACTTTGATTGGCTTTCTTCAACTAGTGATTTGATTCCTTGAACTATTGTGGTGTGGTCTGGCTTGAAAGGTTAATCGAACTTGCAAAAAGTTCTTCGGTAAAATTGTTTGATTGCCTGTGCAGTTTTCTGACTTGTAAAATTTGAAGAATATAGTCTTCTAACAAGAATGGACTAGTGAACATTATTTGAACTTATACCTTTCTGTAGCTTTGGGTTTAAATAAGCTACGTGGCGGCCAGGTCATCATATTTAAGTCAGAGCTGTAACAACCTTGGCTACACACGGTTATAGCTGAGACCAAGTGTTTATGCTCCACCCCAAGCATAAGCTTTCATCTTACAAGGCCTATTCAACGAAAAATGGAGCTCAACAAGGAAATAGAAGAACAAGTGGCAAATGCTTATAAAAATTGCAAAATTCTTATGTCAGATTCCAGTTTACTAGCAGATTTGCTTCCTAACTTAATTTAATTGGGTATGGATGAGGCATATTAGGAAGCCATTGTTGATACATGGGCAAAATTACGTTTGGTGTATCTGTTAGAAGTAATGTGATTTGTTTTAAATTTTATTTCACGCAATGAAATTGTGTAAATGAAGTTTTAACAAAATAAATAAGTCAAGCTTGACAATTTCCGAAGATAAAGATAAATAAAAATATTTAATTCTGCAGTGATTTGAACTAGAGTCAGAAAATTATGAAACTAACAACCTATCACATAGACCATGCTGCGATTTGAAAACATGGGGCAATAATTTACTACATACCCGACACTTAAAATTTTATGTTTATTTGCATGCGAATATCTCAAGAACTAGGGCGCATTTTGAGAAAAAACTATACCACAGAGATATATCGTGTATACTCTTCAACATATATGAAGGAGATCGAAATCCGTTCTTAACTTGTCTGATGGTCTACAAGTAAGAACTAAAGATGGATATTGTAATAACATGGAATCAAGCTGAGGAAAGGCTAACAATAAAAGAATACTCATGTATTTTGTATAATTTTCTTGAATATGAGATTGTTTCTACTGATGCCATGAAGTTCATACTCTACAGCGGTGGATATACTTACCAAAACAGGTGTGCAACATTATCAAATGCATTACTCCATCTTGCAGCAAAATATGATGTTATTGAGCAAAAGTTCTTGGAAATGGGGGCACACCTATAAGGATTTTGACTCCATGCACTGTGTTATCGAAAGGCATTTTAAAAAAAGGGAATTAATGTTCCAGCTGATTACATGATAATTTGTAAAAATGCCAAAAGAAACCCTAAGCAATATGAAGTCAGGTTTTTGGACCACAATTTCCTTAAGAACTACAGTAAGACAATGGAACACAAGTCGATAAGACCAGGAGTAAAAATTGATGATCCCAAAGTGACAGACATTAGGTGTCTTCAGTATTCTGCTAATGGAAAAATCCGTTACAAGCTAGACTACCAAGACTCGTACAACGAGATTCCTCTCCCTTCAGCTCATCAAATAAGAAGAAGTTTAAGATCAAACAAAAAGAATGAAAATAATGCAAACAAAAATGAAGGAGAATTTAATTTTCTGAGGTTTTACACAGATAAACTGAAGCTACCATGAGAAAAGTTAAACCATCTTCGAGAACTAAACTAACTATACCAAAAGACTTCCATTTATTTTGACAGCTTACTTTTTGAATAATTTAAAACAATTTATTTTGAGATAAATTTTTCATTTGCTGGTTGGTTTACTTTTGTTTACTTTTTGGTTAATGTTAAATTTAATAATTATTATTTTATTTATTATCATATTATAACTTTGTATTGAGAAATTTTTCCAATAATCAATTTCATGCAGCTCAATGATTGTTGTTGAGCATGCAATAATCTTGAGATGTTTTATCATTTGATTGAAATCTGACTGTAGTTTCAAACATGTTTTAAAAATGTCTAAGACACAAACTTTGTACAAAATGTTTTCAAATCTTGTAAAAATAAATTTCTTTAATACACTTTATCTTTTTATTATTAACCTTATTTTAAGAATTAAAATTAGATGTCCATGAAAGTTAAAAGCCAAAATAGCTGGCAATATTAAGTTAATAACAAAATGCTTACTAGACCACATAACTCTTGAAAATAACACACAAAACTTTGCTTGGGCGAAATTCAAAACTCCCTTACAAATCACTCGTCCCATAAATCTGCATTAGCAAAACTCCAAACTCACAACTTTATATGACCCAGCAATATTATTCAGCCTTTTTTTTAAAAAATAGTTGTTAAAATGTTAAATTACTTGAAATAAGTGCACAAAAATAATGTATGTTGTATTGAAATTGAAAAAAGTGGTTTTATATGCCTCACGTAAAATTTGGAAAAAGTGAGCAAGGTGATTTACAATTAGGCTGATGAGATGTTACGAGTGACTCCTACAGTTCTTTGGGCATGAAGTTTGGAGATAAGGAAATGTAGGGCATCACCTAAAAATTCTGCTTTTGTGTTTTGTTTGTTTTACAGTCTTTGTTAACAAGCACCATTTTCTTCCAGTGTGAATAACACAGCAGTAGTGGTTACTTTTATGTAAAAACATGCAAATTTATGCATTCTGATCAACAAATGTTTATTAAAAAGACCAACCTTCAAAGCAGGCACCAGATTTGGCATCGTGTCACGTAAATAACAGTAATGTTTGAGTGTGTGTTCCTCAAACAACTGCAGCATTGTGGGACAGTGTTGAGCTGCATTCAAGACAAGTATCAGGATGCTCACATCTATATTAGCAGCTTAGGAAAATGTAAACATTTCTTTTAAGCAAATTCAAGACAGATTAATTACAAAAAAAAAGACAATTTTAGTTTAGATAGTTAAAAAATATTACAGGTACCATAGTGGAAATTAGCACATAAATCAAGAATAAAAACTAAAATACATGGATGAAGAGACCCATCAATAACAAATAAAGTCAGTAAAATTAAAAAAAAAAAACAGATTTATTTATCATCATCAACTCAATGGAAAGACATAATTGTGTAATATTTAATGGCCTTGCCTACCAGTAAAAACTTGTCACAAGGCAACATCCTGGTTGCAATTTAAGATAATACTCAATAATTACTTTTCCTATCCTCTCCTTGCCTCCATCACCACTACCTAAATTGAACCACTGTTAACCAGAGGTGATGTTTAACATCATAGATTTTTTGGTGTACAATTCCTTTCTTAAAATTTTATTTTATTTACTTATTTATTTATTTTTGCTTACTCAGATTTATAATGTTAAGATTTTATTAGTAACAATGGAATGAAAGAACTGTCACAAGGCAATATTTATGTGGAAAGGAAAGATAAATTATACCCAACACTCACCAAAGTTGAAGGGATGAGAGTCGCAGCAACACAAAATAATATATGAAGAAACAATATTTCGGAGTTAATCCTTTATCAAGTGGAGAGAAACATGTGGTTGGCCTTGCGCAAGCCTCATGCTTCCACACACAGAATGAAATTGACCATCTAGGTGACGGGGGGCGGGGGGGGGGGGGGGAACAATGATAATATAATCGAAAGCCACAAGAAAGAAAAATGGGACATTTAAAAGGCGAAATAAGAATAATAATCAAAAACAGATTTTGAAATAAGGTCTACAGATATATGAATCTATTGTACTGGCCAGTGATTGGTATAAAAATGTGAGGATGGAAGGTATTGTTTGAAACTGACTTTTTTTTTTTTAGTTATGGCTTTATGTCTCATTGACGTCGAGGTCATTAGAGGCGGGATGGGACTGGGGACAATGAATGGGAAGGAATTTGGTCAGGACCCTTTTGAAGGAAGCATCCTGGCCTTTGGGGTGTCTAAATTGCAGGATGTGTTGACAGGAAAATTCCCATCTGATTGGGAAGTACTTAAATTGTTCTGCTCTTTTCACAATGTTTTGCAATGCTCAGCTATTGGCTCTAAATCACTACCCCTCCCTGTGTCGTCTGGTTGAATTTACCCCACCACATTCCTGGCTAACTGTTACTCTGTGAGGCAGTCTCCCCACAACACTCACCCTCCATAGTGTTGTCGATAAAGGGCTAAGACCTGAAAATTACTATGTTATTTATGTTCTTGTCTTTTTTGTGTGTTCATGCCATCATCTTGGGTAAATGGTGGTTCATTTCCCTATCCTAATTTGTAATTCATTTTCGCTACTTAGCACTAATTATTTCATGGTTGTTAAATTTATTATCAGTCTAATTTGTCAGCTTTGCTACACCATAGAAGTTTCAATACTTATAAATAGAATAAAACTGTAGCTAGGAACAGAGCTGTATAATGAAGATATTTTTGAAATGAGTTTGGAGCAGTATTAATAAGCAACAGAGAGGACATGGGCTTATTTTTTAAATTTGATTCTATCTGTTTGGATGAATGCAAAAATTACTGTTCTGATTTTGATCAGGGTTTGAATAATGTTCAGTCCATGGTCCCAGGTGTAAAATAGGGAAAGATTCATTTTTATATGATGTTGAAAAGTAGAAAAATTTAAGATGATAATGTCTACAACTTAGTATCAATTTTTTGTTGAAAGGAAACTGTACACAAAAACTATTGATTGAATATTTTTGGGGTTTCAAGTAATGTGCAGTACATAGCTCCAGGAGTAAAATAGCTGAGAACCTAAGACTAAAATGTTCACAATATTGTGTTCATTTTTTGTTGAATGTGATTCGTACTAAAACCTATTGATTTTGATGGGGGTTTTGAACACTATACAGCACATGGTCCAATTAGTAATATAGGGTATGTTTAATTTTTTGTGATACCAACAAACTGAGAAGTTAAGATAAAAGTGTCATCAAATTTGTACCTATTTACCGTTACTTCTTGCATTCAAATTGTGTACTGGGGTGCGTACCAACAGCAGTGTATTTTTTGGAATTGAAAATGACAATCACCTCTGGTATAGTATGTGATGTGAAAATCAAATTAAACTACAGGTCACCATTGTCTGGCAAGATTACTGTTCTATGTTGGATGGTTTGAGCACCTAATAAGAATATTTATCAATAGGTCATTAATACCATACAAAATTATATTATTATTATTTAGTTTCAATAATACTAAATAGCTGTTAACCCAATCCAGCAAAGGCATTGATAGAAGTTGTTGTTAGAAAAATGCTAATTTTCAAAAACTTTTTGCTGACAATAATCCATTGCACTAGATCAGCGCTTCCCAACCTTTATTGGTACACGATCCACTTTTAAGTAAAAATTTTTTTCGCGACACATGTAATATGAGAGTCTATCTAATATCAGAATGGGAACTGTTGTGTGACCTCCATATGCTATCGACTATCCAATCCTAGGAAAAGGCAAATTTTCGTGCATAGGATATAATATCAACAAAAACAACAACTGATTATACATAAAACAACAAACATATTATAGACCGGGAGCAGCTGCACAGACCATCACCTCATCAAGTTGACTGCTGAAATTCCACGATTAGAAGCAACTCCATCAGCATATTAAAATGCAACTGGTCTGCCAAGTCGCTTTTTGGCGCTGCCTGCATTGTAATTACAATTTCTTGGTTGTGGTTCAGTAACATTTTCAACTTATTATTACTAGCTGCAGAGCTTGAAGTTTCCTCACCATTTGCATACTCCCTTTTATGGCACGATCCAGTCCTCAACCAACTTTCCATAATCTCATAAAATCTACTATCAATCAAAACAAAACGCAAACTGTAACACTCTCACAAGTATAGAAAGACTGTTTCGATCAAAGACTTTAGTTTTGATTCAAGTATAAACAAAAAAAATGACAATGAGAGAAGTGTAATTGCAGGTTGTATTCGCTCGCATCTCCGCTCTAGAGCAGGACGGGAGACGTGGTGTTCAGGATTTGCCATAATGATTGCGCGACTGCTGCTGCTGCTATATCTCCCAACGAGGTTATTGCATAATACCGGCTGACTGTTTAAGAACACAAGTTTTAACATAAGCTAATAGCTTTCATGATTATTGCACTTGTAAAATAACGTGTTATATTTTTTAAATAGATGAAATAAAAGATATATTTTTGTGGCAAAAACCTCAATTGTCCCGCTACCCACCAAAACACACGCTGCAACCCACCAGTGGGTCGCGACCCATAGGTTGGGAACCACTGCACTAGATGATGCTTCTTTTACTGAAACTGCAAATCATTACCACCACCACTGTTTAACTCATTTCTGAGAACAGTAACACCATTGGATTTCTCTCTGAATTTACAATATTCTTTAACTCTAAATAAAGAAGTCAAATTGTCTATAAAAGTAGCGCCTCAACTTCATCTCATATCCCTTTGTAAAACAAAAAGAAGCAAGTGAAGGAAATTACGAGCAACAGACAGTCATCAATATAATGGTGATTAAACAATTAACATATTGTAACCTGTAACCTTTATCAATGTGTGTGCAAACTCTAAGAGATGGGACTGCTACTATTGCAACTCCTGGATGAATACATACCATATTTCAGTAAGACTGGCATCAATCTGAATTGTTTTATTAAATTTATTAAAAACATTTGATAAAGAATTTCATGAAGAAACTAAAAAGAAAATTGGTAAAATCGGAACTAAGTTTGATGAACTTTATGTTAAGTCTGAACCTTCGAGTAGGATGATTTATAAGAGGTTTGGAAACTTTTAAAATAATTGCAGGAGCAAAAAGAACAATGGAAGTTCATATATCTTGTTGAGATCCCTATCCCAAAAACTATTGAAGAAATTGTATTTCATGTGGCCAAGTTGACCATGGATTCTGGTGCAAAGATAGCAATATGCATTATTTTCTACAATCATTAGCAAGCGCTATGCTTAAAATATTGTTTTTTTTTTTTTTTCACCATAGCCCTTCTTCCTTCAATACTGGTAAGTGATAAGTCTACTTAATCTTTCCTTTCCATATTAATACTGCCTCATAACCTTTTCTCCTGCTCTAAAATGTAATTTCAACACTATATGCATTACTGCAACTACAAAGGATACAAGCTGGATCTTCAACATCAGGCTCTGGTGTATCAAAAAATGGGTGTATCGCTAGCAGCTCTGGAACAAGGATGAGTGTCAGTTCTGGGTGGCGCTGTCCCACTTGCTGCAAGCAGCACCAAGTTGACTTGCGATCCTACAGAACACATGTACAAATTTCATCTATGGTAATGTTACAACTGCAACATACAACTAAAGAATATTTGGAACATTTGCCTTGCAGACAATGTAGGATGGCATCCTGAAAAGTTCACTGTACTGCTAATACATAGTTATGCTACAAAAACAAAGAAACATGAATTGCCCTAAAACATTAATAATTTACACTTCCTTAAACAAATAGAAGTCTTTTGTTGCATTATGTAAATTTATTTTCAATACACATCTAAAATTACATTTAGAATAAATAACTGCAGCCAAGAACTTTTCAAAACACCATCATATAGTTCACATATTATCATTCGGATAACGGTGACGATGAAACTGCCATTGAGCCCTGAATGAAGGACAGGGAAAAAAATAACCTGTCACTTAACACACATGAAGGTGGGAGGGCCAGATAAATACAAGAAAACACACACACATACACAAAAACAAACACACTTCACAATATTTCGGTTTGCAACATTATTAAAGCAAAAGACGAGACATATGATGGGGAAAATGTGTACACATCAGAACCTACCATATAAATGAACCAATGACAAAATAAGAGGAAAAAGTGGGGATTGAACTGTTGTAGGAGGAAGTTAAACAATGTTTACTGTGGGACAGAATATAATCTGTGGTAAAATAAAATAACAAAGTAGAAATAAGTATTTTTTTTTTTTGTACTTTGGTTTTCTTGTGTTTTCTGGCCCTACTGCCTTAATCTGTGGTAAGTGACATATTATCATTTGGAAGAATTACTTAAGCAAGAGTTAGTGACTGCTTCCTCGAGCTATTTTCTGTGCACAAACAGGTACGGGTTACAAATTTACAATCTTAGTCCTAATATTACATGAAAAGTTTGCCTATTCAATGCAGCTGATAATTAATGAAGCTAAATTGTGTTAACTAAATGAATATATAATTGTTAGTTTTACTAACAATGAGACAACGAGCATTATAGGCCACATCTTAAAAGAAATGTGTCAAGCTGCTGTAATACAAAACCAACAATAACATAAGACTAAAAAAAGTTTTTATTATTTTGAAACATTATTGCAGTGTTCACATGATCTGTACTAACCAGGCCCAAAGGTGTGTCAGATAAGATGATTTACTTTTAACAGTTTAGAAGAAGATTAAAGGGATAAAGTGATTGTTCTTTCATATTAGCCATTCAGTAGCCCATTTTGAACTGAAATAAATTTGTGGTAAGTGAAATTGCTGTAGTTGTATCATATTTGGTAAATTAACTAATTAGTCTGAATAGAGGTTATGAACCTCAATCTCATTCAATGTGTGTGAGCTTCACTTTATGGGATAACTCAAAATTTTGTCTAGTTGTAATTTAAGTAACACAACAAATATAGATCATATGTAAGAACACTCAAATGAGCCACCACTTACCTTTAGATGATGGATGTGGGGCGCGAACACACAGAAAAGACACAAACACAAACAATAAAGAAATTTTTCGGGAAAAAACCTTCGTCAACGAGAGAACATTATGATAGGTGGGTGCAGCCGGAGATTGCCTCACCGGTCGAGAAAATGGTGGGGGTAAAATCAAACATTGGAAAAGTAGAGGGGCAGTGAATCAGAGCTAATACCCGAGCATAGATAAATATCCAAACTAATTTCTGGTTGGTGGGAAGATCAAAATATAATTAGAACTAAATATATATTTATAAAAAAATACAAATAAAAAATAATAATATTTATGAAGTAAACATTACCTCAGGTTCAATATAGGTAATGGAAAGGAGAGGAATAAAAAAGGTAAGACATATGTACTACTAATAATAATGACCGGGTATTATCTTAAGTTGAGACCAGGTGGTTGCCTTGTGCCAAGTTTGTACTGGTAGGCAAGTTCCCACCTTCTGAGTTCAGAGAAACTGCTGCTATTAGGGAGAACTCTGATAGCACGGACTGTGTAACAAGAGTTGAAATTATTCAAGTCGTGGGTTATGGCATGGGCAGAAACTGGGTGCTTTGGGTTCTGTGTGAACACCGTTCTGAGAAGGTGGGAACTGGCCTATCAGTACCAACTGGGGACCAGACAATCTCCAGGTCTAAATTTAAGATAGCACCAATTTTCCTCCCAGCCATCCCCCTCACTTCCACCTTCCCTCATAGAACCACTGCTCACCAGAGCCTATCTTTATAGTTTGTGACTTCGAATTTTGCTTACTTTTAGTTTTAGTTTTAACTTACAATTTTGAATTTTTTTTTTCTTTAGTTGTTTGCACATGTGTCCATTTCTTGATTAACTGAGGTATAATACCCTTCTGCGACGGGTCCTTGTTTACAGTTTTGCTTTGTACTTGCTATTCATCATCGTTTTCTAGCCTGTGCTCTTCTACCCCCACCCTCACTTCCTGCCATGTTGTTTTTTCCCCACCATGAGCAACCGACATTGTGGCTCACGCAGTTGGCTGCCGGCCACTTGCGTGGAGCCATCTCACTACTATTGAGGAAAAGCCATGCTCGAAAATTCTATTCTTTGTGTGTTCGTGTACCAACACCGCAGGAATCCCCTTCTTTGGTAAGCGGTGTTTTTATTTTATCCTATCCTAATGTTCAATATATATATATATAGTTATCAGGAAAATATATATATATATAAAAAACATGCTTACCACTGGATATTTCTTGAGATTCTCCATAAGTGCTTCAACACACATCTGTAGACACCCCTTGCTGGACAGACGACATGATGCCAACATTTTGTGCAGTCCTTCCCGAACGTCAATTGAGAAGTCCTTAAAAACAGACACACATTTGCAGATCAGTACATTGTATATAAAAATCTTAAAAACATAACTGAGTCCACAACCTGAAGACTGGATGGATCCTCCGAAAAGAGGAATACTAAGCCACTGCGTCAGAGGTAGGACGGCCAGTTCCTTTCCTCTGGGACCTACAGTTTAGCGCGGGATCCAAACCACGGAACAACATGTAATAAGCTCATATGATCAAACACAACTCTTAAAAATTCCTGTGCCCACTGGAATTTGAACCCGAAACAAGCAATTTGAAAACAAGCACTGAGCTATCAGACTGCTCTCAACATAATTAAAAAGCAAAGGATAGTTGGATTTTCACACAGAAGGAATGTTAAAACAATGACTATCAAACTGAAGACAACAGTTCATATCCTCCAGCATTAGTTTTGACGTAAAATCTAAATCAGTAAATGTTTAAAAGTACATAAAACATATCTTAGAGTAAGGGTTAGTAAAAGTTCTGGCTGAAGTTGGTATTCAAATTGATTACCTCCGAGTCCCTATTCAGACATATTAGCATTGAACTTTCCAAAATTTGTGAAGAAATGTGAACAATAAAACTATTTAATCAATATAGAGGTCCAAAGGATTTGTTGTTTATACATTCTTCCAGGGAATATAAATAAACTTAGATCCTATTGCTTAACATAGTGCAGAAATACAAATCACTCATTTGCTGCAACCATGAAATAACTAAAAAATGAGCTGTTTTAAGTTATAATCTTAGGATGTACAATTTCTGTATATACTGCAACTGATACTATACATTTTCCCATTTTTTATATCGTATTCTTTCAATTAAACCTGCAGATAAGTTATTTTCTAGTGAATGCATAAAGTTATTACATATGAAACATTTGAAATGGTCCTCCTGTAAAATTGGTGTTTTCTAGTTATATCACTGTTGCAGCAAATGAGCGAAATGTTAATGGAGAGTTATTTTGAAATTTTTGGGTTTAAATCTATCATCAAAGGTACATCATTTGCGAGAGTCAGAGAACAACTGGGAACTGACTGACTAAAAAATGCTGGGTGGAGGAGGGAGAGGGGGGGAATAATTAAAATTAAGAATAGTAATGAGAGAGAAAGGAAAGGAGTGGTGTCATATGTAGAAGGGATTAGATTAAATAATTAAAATCAAATGTATATGCACATCAAAATCTAGATGTTTGGCATAGGTATTCAAGTAGTTAGAATTTAGTTCATTGTACGCCAAGAGTTAAAATTTTTGAGGAAACAGAGAGAGTGTTCCCTTATGTATCCATATAATAAAAATGTGATGTTTGAACCTAAATTTGATGGAGTTTACAGAGGAATTTAATACAGATATGACTGCTCAAGGTCGCCTAGGAAGAGGATAGCATAGCATGAATCCATATGAGTGGTGCCACACATTAGATGATAAATTTGTAATTTTAAGGAATGGTAGCCATTATTTGAATCTAGTAATTAGCAAAGGGAGGGAAGGATGAAAAATAAAACAAATCCTTGGTTTCTTCTCATGTACCAGACCAAACTGTTAGACCTGGATTGTGTACCTACCACCTCCACTTCTGCACCAACAGGTATAGATTTTCTATCATACAGCTACAACATGTGAAACTTGCCACATCATTTGTCAATTAAAGTTAGCTTTTTTTTATGTTACAGCCTGGTAGCTAGGGATTGCAATCCAGCAAAGCAGGATCCTGCATCATTAGACAGTCTGGCGGATCCTGCACAAAATTAAGCAGATCCACAATCCGCAAAATGCGGCTAAAACGTGTGTAAGTGCATGACTCGCTGCCCCATTCGATCTCTATCAGATGTTTTGCACTGTTTGCCTGTACTCTTGCAGTTGGCATTTGACTCGTGTGAACGAACATTTGTTTTTGTCAACCTTCGTCATTCGTAAGTAAATGGATACACTTTTACGGATTCATCAAAACTAACGTTTGTTTCGAGTACACATTTCAGTAATTTGAGTTATGTTGTGTATTTAGCACGATTTTCTAACTATATAATTATTTTTTATGGGTTGCACATGTTACCTGAACTACACAGTTACAGCTTTTTATTCATGGTTTCATTATTCCAAT
This sequence comes from Vandiemenella viatica, assembly GCA_031002005.1. NCBI lineage: Eukaryota > Metazoa > Arthropoda > Insecta > Orthoptera > Morabidae > Vandiemenella > Vandiemenella viatica. The sequence continues at coordinate 81,156,509 of JARYHS010008074.1, forward strand.
TTTCTGTATTTGCAGATAAAGTAATTGTGACAATTTCCTTATTAGTGGCTGAAAATTTGATTATTCGTTGATATGAAACTAATGTTATCATAATTTTAATGATCGCATACCTATTTATGTAGCAGCTATCAAAAGGCAATTGTATATCCTTCGACTTATTGTTGTTTTGGCCGCTGCCTGAATGCGTTTCTTTGATGAAAGCCGTCTGCTTACATGTGCTGCTCAGGCTTTTGATTAATCCCTCTTCTTGTTATTATTTCGACTAAAGGCAAAAAAAGTTATAATGAAGTTTTCACGGGTATATCGACGAATTGATTTGTAGGAACACCAAACTTCGACGGCTGACTCTGCCATCTTCCTCACGTGTGAAATTTCGTGTTTTTACAATGAAATCTGGAGTTATAACATATGAGGACTTCACTGCAATCATTCGCTGAGAAAGTCTCCTTTCTTACTAAAACAGTAATAATTTCCACTCTAAAAACTTCGTTACGCCACATAAGTAAAACTGAAATACTTGACACTCTAAGTGTAGTTTCTTCTAATAACATTGAATCAACTGAAAGATCAAACAAGGAATCAGGAAATATAATAATGAATCCCACAAAAACAATTCTTGTAAAAAAAAAAAAAAAAAAAAAAAAGGCCAAGTCTCATGCTTGTGCAGTGATAAAAAGTTATGAGATCTTGTTCTGAGCCAAGTCTACACTTTACAGAGTATATTCACTTCACTTTGTGAAATGGAATGCTTTCTCTCGGTGTTAGGGAACGTTTATTTAAAAAACTCTGGTAACTTGGCCATTAATCAAACCATGTTTTTAAACTCATAATATGACCTAACACTGAATATTTTTGATTATTTATTTAAATATTGGTTTAGATTAAAAAACAAAAATGTAAAATCTCGAAATATACTTAAGACTTGCTAAAAAGTTTTAATGTCATTTTGCCAATTAAAATGTTGTTAACTGTAAATTTTTACCATTTAACATTAATATTTATTTATTTATTTAATTTATTAACATTTTAAGTAACTATGTTTTAAATATATGCGTTAAAAAACTGTTTGTGCCAATCCCACATGGATCCCGTGCGATTGAAAACACTGCGGGATTACAATCCTTACTGGTAACACAGGTTCCGGTTGGCACATATTTCAGCTCTGCCACAGCAAAATCTATTGTTTAGTGTTGAATCTGAGCTATGATTCATTTTCAACAAATGTTATGTTTCCTGCACAGGTCTTGCTATTAATAAATTATTCATCAGAATGAACAATCATATTACAAACAGTATTAACCCAATATTGTGACCTTCCTTCCACTGTGTTTGCACCTAGATGTAACATCAGTAATTTGATGTCCTCCTTCACTCTTCATGCTATGAGCCCCCTTTGTTAGCAGCAGCTCCAGTAAATTTAAAAATTAGAAGTACGACAGAACAAAACTGGCACCAGGCACAGCACTTCTCCAATTTCTTTCACTTCTCTCCTCTTCTGCAACTGTTCCTCCAAAGAAACTCAAGTTTCCTATCATCATAATTACTTTTAACCACATCAACAAGGCAATAACACTCTATAAATGAAATTTTGGTTTTGAAACGCTTTACTTACATTTTTAAAGGAAATATCTGCAAACATATTTCACAGTATTTCGGTGTGAAACCTTGTTCACGTAAATAGACATCTGATAAAGGAATTAGATGTGCACACAATCAATCTCACCTCACGACTAAGTAATGTGGTGCGATTCAGTGGGTACCATATATCTCGTCTATTTGCATGAATAAGGTTTCATGTGTTCATCTCTTCTCTTCTGCATACACATTTGGTAATTTATTGGACTAAAGTTTTCCTCTCCTTCCTTATTTTCACTGCTTTGTAATCATAATTAATTTCAATTTTTGCACAAAGTATTACACAGATTGTAAAAACCTTCCTTTAGTTATCTCTCCCTTTTTTTCCTTTCTCTCCAATTTTTTCAATTATCTTATTTACTCACCAACCCACACTTAGTTGTTAATACACAAATCCTACCCCACACACATGTAACTTTTAGTTTTATTACTATGTTTTGCATAATTGTACAATCTTGCTGTCATTTACAAAACAAGGGTCCCTTTATTTATCCTTTTTTAACCAGCAACTTTTGCTTATTCTCTACTTATCCATCCAGTCAATCATCAATTTCTTGTTAAAATGTGATTTATAATTACTCTAAATTATGTGCTTACCTTCAATGCTCCCAGAATAGTTTCTAACTGATCTTCTCGTAGAATTATGTGTTTACTAATTTTTGTGAGACTATCTATTGCTTTCAGCCTAACTTCTTCAATCTCATCATTGAACATGTCCACCAGAAAATCAAGGGACATGTGGGCAAACTGGGGGTTATTCATAGCCAGTGAACAAAGTGATTCCACAGATGCATTCCTCACTTCTGTAAATATTACAAAAGAAAAAATTAGATTAAAAAAAAAACCCAAAACGAACACAGTAAAAAAAGAGGTTTGTTATTGATGCAATCTATTAAACAAAATTTCTAACAATAATTTCATTTTTTCAGTCATTTTACTCAATTGTAGATACTAAATATGTAATAAACTAGATGACCCATGCAAAAATTTCACGAATGCGATGAATAGTAGTGGAAGGTGCCCAATTTGTTTTTTTACTTATGAAAAATATAAATTAATAAAAAATGTTTTTTAAGCACTTCAGAATGTTATGCATCATTTAAATTCTGATTTCAAAAAATATTATTCAAAATCATTACCAGCAAAAAATATTTTTTTAAAAACCTGCAGTTCGGCAATATTAAAAATAGTTGCCCAAACCAGATCCCTCATAAAAATTAACGAAATAGCTCTTAACAAAATCAGAAAATGGTACTGAATCACAGAAAACATATTTTAAAGTGAAATATAATAATTACAGGTTTCAGTTTTTAGAATATATACAAATATAGCATGTATGTGTGGTATATAAAACACAGAAAATACATCATCAGATGTTTCCGCTTCTGCCGGCCAACCTGCACATCCTCTTCCAAGTCTGGTGGTCTTTCCAAGGGTTTTCTTCCATCACTTTCTTCCAAGCGACTCCCTTAGCCTCTACACCTTTCTTCACTTGGTCTATCCATCCTTCCCAAGGTCTTCCAACTGGTCTCCTTCCCTTCCTGCTGTTCAGTAGTGCTACTTTTGGCATCCTCTCCTCCTCCATCCTCATAACATGTCCCAACCACTGCAGTCTTTTCTTCCTTAACATCTCTTCTAATGCTTCCACTTGGAGTCCCTCCCTGTTGTTTTCATTTCCAATTTTGTCTTTCCTCGAGACAGTCTCTATTCCTCTCAGAAACCTCATCTCTGCCGTCCGCAATTTGTTAATATCTCTTTTTGTCCAAGTCCATATTTCATAAATATAAGTCAGTATGGGCTGGTGAAATACTTTATAGAGCAGAATTTTGGCATCCTTACCTATATTCCACCTCCAGATTACACCCTTTATCTTCTGATACAAAGTTCCACTCTTCTTTACTCTCCGACGTATTTCTTCCTCCATCTTTACATTGGTAGTTACCTTGATTCCCAGATACCCCTTTCAATTTCTTTCCGTTTAGTAACACATCCTTCGAAGGGCCAGTGTTTCATGCTATCTTTATTATTTTGGTCTTTTCTGCACTAATCTCCAGGCCATGTTTACCCATTGCTGTACACAATGTCTGTAATTCTCTTTCCAGATCCTGTTCTGTCTCCTCCCTATTATGATGTCATCAGCATATGCTGTCACCTACAGCTCTGGTGGATTTCTGTGTCCCCGGACTTCAGCTATTATTACATCTAATACTACAACAGAAAATATATACAAGAATTAAATCGTTTAGCGACAAAAATCACAAATGAACACATCCTTTTGAGCCCCAGCACAATCCACTTGGGACCACACTAAACATATAACACAAATCATCGAAATTTCCACTCTGAAACTTAAACAAATTTCTAAAAAACATTATTTGTTTAGTGTAATAGGTATGTAACAAAAGTCGATGCCAATTAAGCAGTTTATTGATATATCTGTGGTATTTACTGCTGCTATCTAGCAGCTCGGCTCTGAACTGTCTAATACACGCGACTTTCACAGTTATTACTTTTGTACTTCAAGGGTAAAATTCCAAAAATTTCGTTTTTAATTTACAATGTTGCCTAAGTGGAGACCTTAATCTTTAAAATGATACCTCATTTATCGATTTCGGTTAGATATCAAGGAAGATAAATGGCTCGTGACAAAAAAATATATTATGGAAATAATAATACATTTGCCGTTTAAAATTCCGAAAAATTCCTGTCTTAAAATATATTGTGACCACAGGGATTTTTTGAATCTTTAAAATGATACCTCAAAATCTATCTCTATCAGACATCAAGGGAGATAAATAGCTCATGACACAAGAATGTGTTGTAGAAATATGGATAGTTTTGCCCTTTAAGAGTCGAATTTGGAAAATTCCTTTTTTAAAACATCATTTGACCAAAACAGAGACCTTAATTTCTAAAATAGATATCAAGGGAGATACCAAAAAAAAACCACAGTTTTGGAAATAATGGTAATTTTGCCCTTTAAGGGTCAAATTATGAAAAATTCCTTTCTTAAAATAGAATGTGCAGAGAGCTTAATCTTTAAAATGATACCTCATTTATCTATATCGGTTAAATATGAAGATAGATAAATGGCTCGAGACACAAAAACACGCTGCAGAAAGAGATACTTTTGTCCTTTAATGGTCGAATTCCGAAAAATTCCTGTCTTAGTATTTGGTGTTACCAAAGCAGATATCTTAATCTTTAAAAAGATATGTTATCAAACGATTTCAGATAGCTATCCAGGGAGATAAATGACTCGTAAAACAAAAAACAGCATTTTAGAAATATTGTCATTTTTGCCCTGTAAGGGTTTACCCCAAAAAATTCCTTTTTTAAAATATGATGTGACCAAAGTGGAGAACATAAGCTTTAAAATGACACCTCATTCATTGATTTTGGTTAAGTATGAAGGGAAATAATGACTTGCGACAAAAAACATGTAGAAATAATATATATGATGATACCAGCAAATGCAATTAGGTTTTGTTTAATAATCAAACACATGTCACTTCATTCTCATAAGTTTCTTCAGTGTTTTTCATTTTCCAGTTGCTTCCATGTGTTTGCATATAAATGCCATTAGAAAACATTACAATATACCAATTGTTAGATGACAAAACAGTGCAGTGCGTAGTGCAGAGTGAGAGTGAAACAAATATAGAAGTAGGAAAATAATCTACAGTGTTAAAATACAAGTAAAAAATTCTGAAGATAATTCTGAGAATGAAGTGAAACTTTTTATATATATATATATAAACTAGCAGTTACCCGCGACTTCGTCCGCGTTGAAAAGTGTTGTAATATAAGATTTTCTTGAGAGGTCTGGTTGCTCAGTGGTTAGGGCGTCCAACTGGAGATGGAAAAGTCCCCAGCTTGAATTCCAGTCTTGGCGAGGATTTTCAAAGGTCCCTAGCTCGACCTTCACCTCTGGCATAGGTTGGTGTGTGATGTGAATTACGCCAGAATGCTCACTTTGTTCTGATTCCGTGTTGAACTGTGGGTCCTCTATGTCCGGTAGGATTACTGGGTTACGTTAAGAGGCTACGAAAGGGACTGATTCCGGAGACGTAAAGAAGTCTTGTCACCAGGTCAATACGACCATACAGTTTATTTAAGAGCTATTTTTATTAGTAATAGTAGTAATAAATGTTGCAATAAAATAACAAAAATCTATTTATGTTCCACAACTACTTCACTGAATTGATAAAGCAGTAAAAATATTCAGTTTGTAAGGAGTATTTTCAGTTTAATATATCCGTATATACAATATTGAGGATTTGTCTCCTAGGTTTTGGCTATTTTCATAGCCCTAGTTTTCTTAAATTTCTTGGAAATATTTGAATTTCCTTTACCCAACATCTCTTAAAATTACTAATTTCATCACGCGAATAAAAATGAATATAGTTTTAATTAATGGAAGCTCAAAACGTCAAAATATTAGCAATACATTGATGGAATAGACTAAATATCAACAACAAAAAAATACTAACATCCAAACCGCAAATAAATACTTAAGTGGCCCAAGGACGTTCATTTCCATTAGTAAAATTGCGATACTAAAAATGAATATTTTGATTTGCATTGAGTACTGAAAAAAAATCTTTAAAAAAGAAGAACTTAATTTCCTCTTTGAATATTTTTTTTTTTTTTTAGGATATATTGGTTCCATCAACAGAAATTTACATATTATAGTAGTAAGTATAGTAGTAATTGATTCTTTTATCCATAATAATCAGAGGTATTGCGGTAATGGTTTCTCTATCTCTGGAAACAACTGAATTGCCTATATACCAGTTTACTATAGTTCATTCGTTTCGATCCATTAATTCTGCGCTAAAATATAAATTTCAATATTAAAGTAGTAATAGATTGTTTCTTCATATTCGGTTTCTTATTCTGCATACAGAATATAATGACTACCGGCGAATTACCACTCCGCTTTTCCGCCACTCCACTACGGTATCTGAATAAAACATTGATAAATTTAAAAAATTTACTTCGGGCAACGCCGCATGGTTCTGCTAAATCGTCCAAGCTTAATATAGATCTTTTGATACAATATCGGTACAAAGCGATACATGATGTCACTAAAATGGCGCTCATGAAAGAAGCTTAATAACTAATAATGTTTCAGTTCTCATTCTGGCCCAGGCTGCGTTTTAAAATTACCGCTAGAAAATCAAAGCTTCTATCACTCGCACATTAATACATTCACTATATTGTATGTTAGTGACGTCATGAATAGCGAAATAAACTTTACTTATTATTAACGCAGTAAATTAAATACTGAATACGTCTAAAACTACATTCAGCCGCATGAACTATGTCGTCAGCTTCATGACAGTTATTGAGGTAACGTAATTAAAAAATTTATGCTAAAATGCTTTTAACTTACAGTGTACAACGGAAAGTCCACAATTCTCTACGATCGTTAATATTGCAGGTCAAGTTTACATCGCGATAAAGTGAATGTTATTGCTCGTGATTTAGTAAGGTGTATAATGAAATTAATTGTGATAGTAATGTATGATATACTAATTAGGAATTTTGATACAGAAAATTCTGTTACCACTCGAAATGTAGGTCCAGGCAGCATTTAATGTGTTGAGATGTGTTTGTATCGTTTGATTTTGTAGCGGCAGTATTAGCAGAAATGTGGTTTGGTTGAAATGCTGCCTGGACCAGAATGTTTTTTGTTACAGCAGATGGCAGAAGGAATTTAGTTGTTATGCTCCCTGCAAATGAGGTGTATTGTGTTGTAAACGACTTTCAGTGTTACTTCTTGAAACAATAAGTTTCTACATTAGCCCATTGAATACATTCGTTTCAAGTGTAGCGTTCGATAGATATTTGCAGAATATTGAACAATAAATAATAAGCAGTACTATTCGTACAAAAATTCTTAACAAAAAATAAAAAGGGTTAGTTAAGTTTTAAATTTCGGCAAAAATAATTTGTAATACACAGACTGTATAGTAACAAAAAAGAAACAGGAAATAACCGAGATAGAATGGAATCCTTTACATTTTTATAAATACCGTACGACATTTGGGGCACGACCATTTTGCACTTTCAGTGAACCGACTTTCGTGCTGGTATACTCATAGCATTTTACTTTTTTTCCAAGCTTTGATTTTTTATATTTATTATAACGCATATATTACGAACGAAATTATGGTGTAATATTTGATATGTCATAGTATTTTATGTACGCAAATGAAAACATCTCTTTGCGAACTTGACAATACCTACCTTTCTTTTTTTAATTTAAGGTTAAGAACAGATTTATATTTCCTGCTTGTCAAGTGCGTCAGTTTTATGGCTTTTAAACTAAACACAAACTTGCATATGTAAGTAGGTTTTTGCTATTATTTCTGACTTTGAGAAGTAGTGTTTGCGATTTACTTAAAAAGCAAAGAGTAAACGTGGCACGGCTATCTACGAAGTAGGAAACTCTTTGTTGCTTCCGAATTGATATTAATGGCAATTTCTAAAAGAACTGTGGGATAAAATCTATCCTATTGCACTTCGCACGCAATTAACTGACTTCATGCCAAATTTCATTAAAATATGTTGAGTTATTAAGGCGTGATTGACTGCCAACGTACATCCAAACACACATCCGAACTTTCTCATTTTCTCATTTATAGATATATAGATAAACCAACCAACAAAAATCAATTGCATTGGCAGACTTCGTTTGTTATAGATCTATAATTTCTAACCATTACCTCATTATAATTTCCACTAAATTATATATAAAATTTTTACTTGCATACAAATCAGTAATGGGCTGTATTCTATGTGTCCGTTACAACATCATGTAAAAATTAACTAACAGATTTTTGTGGAGTTTTCAAGGTTTGAAAGCTTAGAAGCCGATTTAAAATACGCTGCTTGTGTTATGACTCTACTCATTTATGACCTGGTACTGAAGCAGTAAATGTAAATCTGATCACAAAGTTTTTAGGACCTTATTTTGTTTAATTTTTGAATGCTCTCAAGTAGAGAAACATGGAAATAGCATGACATCTCAAGGTATCTGGTGTTAATGCCACATATCTTGACGAGTCGCTGTTTATGAGAAATCGAAGATAAAAAATTTGCTTAAAGTAAACAGTAGAACAGATTATACATGATGCCAGCCAAGCATTATGTTTTGCTACTGCTTGTCGCATTACAAATTTATTTTTAGAAAATTGGTCTCCTCTCTTCTGTACACACTCCTCCACTCCTCTCAGCCATCCATACCTTGGTCTTCCTCTGGGTCATTTACCATGGGTCTTAATTTTTGCGGATCTGTCTTTGGATTCTCTCTGTCTCCAATCTCTTCACATGTCCATACCATCTTAGGCTGGCATTCTCTATCATTTCAAGTAGGGGTTCCTCTTTTATGGCATGTCAAATCATTTCATTCTTTGTCCTGTCCATTCTAATAACATCAAATCTACCTCTTTAAAATTTCATTTCACTTGCTTGTATCCTGCTGATGTCCCACTTCTTCATTGGAATAAAATACTTCAACTGTACAAAAAACGAGAAGGGAAGAGGAAAAGGAAACGAGTAAAGAATTGAAACTTACAACAGAGGTGGCAAAGGCGTAGGAAAAGTATAGAAGATGAAGATTATAATATACATTACAATTACTGGCAAGAGCATAACTCAGAGCTATCACTACTCTAACCTTGATACTCATCCTCAAGACCATGAACAAATGCACCACATGAACCACTGTTGACAAGACTGACTGACTCAGCATTAACAAGTTCACGGGGAGCATCATCAGCCCAATTTCTCCCACTTGACCATTCACCAGATGTGACAGACTCCCAAGCTCGTTCGTGAGCTGATCGTTTCCTCTGTAAAATAAGATGCAATGAGCATCTGCAAAAGAGTCTAAATTTCTTGAAGCTATAGGTCATTAAAACATATCTTATGATAAACTAATAAAAAATCTCAGCACAAATGGGTAAGGTTGCTCGGTAACAAAGTTATGTTGTGGATAGAGGAAGAAACATAACTTATAGAGAAAAATGTGACATAGCCCAAACACAAAATTTACAGAATGTTAGCTAATAAAACGTTTTGCCATTTCTCAGTATGAATGTTGAGGTACATAACTGTAAAAAGGAGGTAAAGGCCCCATTGAGGATGCGGAAAAAAAGTCCATGTCAAAACTGCTAGGTCTGAGGATATGATGGGAAAAACTTAATAAAAACATCTGTAGTAAAATGATGCTAAAAATAGATTCAAGAGCATTATATGAACGTAGAATAAATATTTAAAATGTTAAATAATTTAAAACACTGGATAGAATCTGTAAAAAAAATCAAATACAGTCTACTTTTGTTATGACAGCTTTCAAAGATAAAAATTGGTTAAATAGAGGGTGACGTAAGGCCACAATCTATCGCTGACAATACTGATATTCAGTTTTATTGATAAAGAAGCAATCACCATAATAACAGACATTTTCCAGTGCTCAATGTAGATTCACAGAATAAGCTACAATATGCTGATCATATTATAGTTTCATTGATTGAAAAATTGAAAACTTGTCAAGTGACCAAAATATGGAGAGAAGAGAGAAATATGTCATCACCAATGTTGTTATTGAATGTTTCCATTTTTTGTGGGACTAGTTTCTTTGAAATATAAAGTTTTATCTACTACCACTGGCTTGTTAGGCTTGTCATAATTTTGGATGGAGTGGATGTGTTGCTATCTGTCAGTGAAATGTGTAACTTGTGTTCAGTATGAAAACTGTATTTTTAATGCAATGATGTTGCAGGCCATGTTTCCACAGTTGCTTCGTTAATTTCTAGTTGAAAATATAACGCCAATGCAACTGTTTCATTGGCGTTATATTTTCAACTAGAAAAACTGTATTTTTGCTCAGGAAAAGTGTAGTTATGAGGTGGACATTTGGGATCATGCCAGTATTGATCAAAGTGATTGTAGAAAAACTCCTATGAACTACAATGCTGGTATGGCAGCATTCTGAGCCCAGAATTTCAACCTGGGCCTGCTGTATCTCCCCGGCCCAGTAAGTGGCACCTTAATGTATGCAGAATATAGTCACACAAGAGTGTGAAGAAATCTGTACCACACAAAAGCAAAGAAGAGAAATTTAAGAAAAATAAATGAGCTGTGGCAAAACAATATGTGCAGCAAGTGACAGGCTGTGCAAACACTTTTGTACCAACACAAACAGTATTAATATTAATAATCTGGTAACAAAAAGGCATTCAACAAAAGTGAACCAAATCAACAGCTTGTAAAAAATAAAGCTTCTATTGAGAAAAGATAACTGGTTCCCAAGTTTCAAAACTGAGAAAAGCCAATACAGTATAAATGATAATAACAGCCTTCAACCACATGAAAATTGGTTTCCTCTGCTAAAGGGATGACAGACAACTCCATCCCTCTTATAAGGGGGGGGGGGGGATATCTTGTTGCCAAGTATGAGTCATGTGATTGGTCCCATTACCAGAATTAACACACTGGATATGGAAGCTGATATCACAGAGAATGCAGGCTCAATCAAAGCTTTAAGATCATGGAACTGTAAATAAAACTGGTTTATTGAAACTTTGTACTGCTTTCCAGGTCATTACAGATAGGACAGGAAACTGAAAAGAATTCAGCAATGTTATTCTGAAGGAAATTATTCTGACATTCACTCCTCATTTGAAAAACCATTAACAATAGATATAATCTTTGAAACATTCACAACTGCTACATGGTAATATTCCCACCTGCAGGAATATGTGGAATTGTTTCAAGCAAAACCAATATTGTTTAAATACATAACAATGATAAGTTAATAAAGAATACTATGGACAGACCACACCACAAATGCTGAAATGCTCCGCAAAACGAAAAAAGATATGGAAATACTGACCACCATAAAAACCCGGAAGCTTCAGTACCTTGGCCACAACGTGAGGAACAGTAGCCGTTATGAACTCCTACAGTCTGTTCTCAAGGGGAAAATACCAGGAAAGAGAAGTGCTGGTAGTAGAAGAAGAACTTCTTGGTTAAAAAATCTGAGAACATGGACCTCCAAGACAACTACGGAGTTAATCCGAGCATCAACCAGCAGAGACGAGATAGCCAAGATGGTTGCTGACATCCGGAACGGATAGGGATCAGAAGAAGAAGAAGAAGAATAAAAATTGGTGTAACCAATTTTTAGGCTAATGTAGAAAATACTGGTTTCTACAAACAGTTCCTTCTTGCTAACATGAATGTAGGAAGTATGGAAAATATGGGTTGACTGCCATCTATCACCATTTAAGATCAACCAAACATAGCTTACTTGTCATTTCTCTTAGTAAAAGAAGCAAAGAGCTCATTACAGAACAGAGTAAAGTAGCTCTCAAAGGCTAATTATTACACAAAATCAGCATACAAGTGCACTGAAATAACAAGAATACAGCAAATTCTGAATATCTGAAGTAATCAAACCAGTCCTCCACATCTCACATGCATGTATGTAGAAACAGCTTTGATTGAAATCTTACCCTCATGTTGGACATTAGTTTCTTATCAAGTGTTTGCTGAAGAAATCGAGGACTGACTGCAGTCATAGAACCAAGAAGGCGAGCTGCTTGTGTGCGTACATGCATTGAAAGGTCGTTGATCATGTGGCAAATCTTTCCAAATGCGTCATCCACTAGACGTACCTCTTCGTCACTGTCAGGCAATTTAACCATGCTGTGAAGAAAACAATGAAATAAGACATTCAGAAAAGTATACATATAAAATTAAAAGATTTCAGAAAAAGAAACTGTAATTTATAAAAATATAAGGAAAGTTGATACAAAACAATGGAACAATACAAACTTGAATTCCCAAGTGCTCGTTAAATATATTTCAATTTAATAAAATTTCTATGCAGGCTATTGCATTGCTTAATTTGGTTGCTTATACCAAAGTTTTGGCCCCAGCCTGTGGTCACCCCTTGAGGTGGTAAACCCATTGAATCTTGGCACGAAAACTTTGGTATGAACAATCAAATGACACAGCATGATAGTCCATGAACAAATTTTATCTTATATCTTTAAACGAGCATTCTTGTATATAAATATATACATATTTTGGATCTCGGAAATGGCTCTACAGATTTTGATGAAATTTCATATTTAGATATTATTTTGCTTTTTAATTTTATATAAATTGTTATCTGGCCCTGCAAAAACCCAATTTTACAAAATACGAATAATTTTTGCTCTTGGTATCTCGAAAACAGCTCTAATGCCATTTCGTAGATGATTCAGGTACCAGGAAGCCTACTAATATTCTCTATTTGGTTTCAAGGAAGTCATGTATTTAAACAAACATGTCTTGCATACATTTCTTCAGAGGAAGACTAGCAATACTTGTTTAATTGTAAAATATTTTAAAAAAGGAGATTTTTAAAAATTAACTTTGTCAGAAGTGATACTTTGCTTTACAAAACTTTTCAGAAAATAATATTAGCAGTTATAATGTAATCACCGTTTACTTTCTAACCGCATGTATATTTAACACAAACATCAATATTACTGCATAGTAAAAGTGGTTATCAGGGCGCTGTGTAAAGTACAGCTAGTAGAAAAAATTGTAATGTCGGGATGAAAATGTGATTAACGCACTCCTTGGGCATTAGTATTCAAGAAAAAGTGTACGTGAAGTTGACAAAACAGATAGGACAAGAGTAAATAAATGCAAATCATTGCGTTATGTATGGTATTATCCAATATGTAACAGCCATCTTTACCGTGAATGAGATGATTTTCAAGGAGCTGTATTAGAGGAAATATGTAATAAGCAGCCTGGACCTACATGAAGACTAATATTCCATGGTGTATCATGGTTTTTGAGTGAATAAGGTGGCTGCAGTACCAAATTCTAACTATAATAATGTCACAGGAGGCTCGAGACATCTATTTCTGCTAAGTCAGCAATGTGCCTAATCTTCTTGTTGTGTTTAGGTTGAATGGCAACCTGGACTAATATGACTACTAACATTCCATGATTCTTAGTGGATTCTGAGTAAAGAAAACAGCTGCCACACCAAATTCTGACTGTAAAAACGTCAGAGACGGCTCAAGATGTCTATTAATGCATAAGCAGTAATGTGCCATAATTGTATGTTTTGGCACTAATTACAACTTTGTTACATAATTTATGGCTTTCGAGTACACCTTTCCTTAAAGTGTCAAGGAAGCAGCTAGCCGTATTATCAACCCGATTTAAGTTTTTTCTACTAGCTGTACTTTACATAGTAACCAGTTATCATTAAATACTACCAGTTTAATTGTAAAACATTGTATGTAAGTAGGAAAGAAATATATTGAATGTATAACAAATATGGAGCAGTCTGACAGCTTGAATCTAATTAGTGGGGGGAAAAAGTGGTTTCTGCGCTAGCTCTCAAAAAATTCTGGTTACAATCCCGTGTTCAAATCCTTGTGGGGGTAAGAATTTTTAAGATTTGTATTTGATCATATGAACTACGGTGGGGCATTCTGTGGTTCGGATTCTACGTTAAATTGTAGATCCCAGAGGATAGTAACTGTTCATCCTACTCTGATACAATGGCTTAGTATGCCTCCTTTTGGAGGATGCAACCAACCTTCAGGTTAGGTTTTTATAATGTCTATATATTTAATCTGTGCAATCTAATAAACTCTTGTAAATAGATAAAATTAATTTCTCACAAACTTCTCTAAGGAATTTGATGAAATCTTGCTTATTGAACAGAAATCAAAAGATGCCGAGTGAAGATCGGTCACCCAGGTACTTAATATTATGACAGCTGCTAAAAGCACAAAACATTTATTGCATTTCAATTTGGCTTATGCAGCTAGATTTTTTTATTGCTCAAATACGTTGACATTGGATGGTGGGAAAGAACTGGAGACAAGGAATGGGAAGAAATTTGGTTAAAACCTTTAAAATTTTATCTTGTTAATGAGTCATGTGGTTCGGGAGATGTGCACATGCCGAAGTTTTCAACGTGACTAATCTCTTTAACATGAAGAAGGTTTGAGACCAAAATACTTTTTTTTTTTTTGCTGTCATCAGTCTTTCGACTGGTTTGATGCAATCCTCCATCCTTTCCTATCCTGTGCTAACCTCTTCATTTCTACATAACCCATACAGCCCACATCCTCAATTATCTGCTTCATATATTCTAATCTCTGTCTTCCTCTACAGTTCTTACCTTCGAATGTTCCCTCCACTAACAAATTAACCAATCCTGTATGTCTCAGAATATGACCTACCAGCCTATCTCTTCTTTCTGTAAGCTTCTTCAATAAACTTCTTTTCTCACCCACCATTTCCAAAACTCGTTCATTTCTTACTTTGTCTGTCCACTTAATTTTCAGCATTCTTCTGTAGCACCACATTTCAAATGCTTCAATTTTCTTTATTTCCGGTTTTCCTAAAGTCCATGTTTCGCTACCATAAAGTGCTGTGCTCCACACAAAGAGTTTTAAGAAGTTCTTTCTAATTCCTAGATCAATATTTGAAACTAAAAGGTTTCTCTTTTTCATGAAGGCTCTTTTTGCTAATGCTATTCTGCTTTTAACATCATTCCTGCTTCGGCCATCGGTTGTAATTTTACTTCCCAAGTAACAAAATTCTCTTACTTCTCCTATTGCATCCGATCCTATTTTTATATTTAATCCACTAGTATTGGTATCATTTCTGCTACATTTCATCACTTTTGTCTTGCTTTGATTAATATTCAGTCCAAAGTCTTCCTTCAGTATTTTGTTCATGCCATTCAGTAATTTCTCAATATCCTCAGCCCTCTCTGCTAACAAGACAATGTCGTCAGCAAATCGGAGCATACTGATTTTTTCTCCCTGAAAACTTATGCCACATGGAAATTTTTCTTTGACTTTCTTCATTGCTTCTTCTACATACAAGTTGAATATTAATGGGGATAGACTACAGCCTTGTCTCACACCCTTTTTAACTGATGCATGTCTCTCGTGATTCTCTACTTTTATTACAGCCACTTGATTCTTATATAGTTTATAAAGTATTCTTCTATCTCGATACTTTAGACCTGACTTCTTTAAAATTTTGAACATCTTATCCCACCTAACATTATCGAAAGCTTTTTCTAAATCAACAAATGCCATAAAAGTATCTTTGTTTTTCTTGATCCGCCCTTCAAGTATTAATCTTAAAGACAGAATTGCTTCCCTTGTACCACGATTTTTCCTAAACCCAAACTGATCTTCACCTACTATCTCTTCTACTACCCTTTCCATCCTTCTGTATATTATTCTGGTCAATAATTTTGAAGCATGTGTTGTTAGACTAATGGTGCGATAATTCTCACATTTGTCGGCTTGTGCTTTCTTTGGAAGTGTGAAGATGATATTTTTATTAAAATCAGTTGGAATTTCTCCTGTTTCATAACTTTTTGATATCAGCTTGAATAATCTTTCAATTCCTTCCTCTCCTAGGGATTTAAGAAGTTCTGCAGGGATCTCATCAATTCCAACTGCCTTATTTGCTTTCAAGTCATTCAGAGCTTTATTAAATTCTGTACTTAAAACAGGATCTCCTAAGTCATCAATGTTGACATCGCCTTCCTTTTCCATTACACTATTGTTCAAGTCGTCCCCAACATACAGTTTCTCAATGTATTCTTTCCATCGGTCAGCTCTATCTTCTGAGCTTAAAAGAGGTTTCCCATCAGCAGCTTTAATGTTCATACCTCTTTTCTTCATTTCTCCAAAATTCTGTTTGATCTTTCAATATGCAACATCTACTCTACCTACGACCATTTCCTTTTCTACTTCTTCACATTTTTCTTGTAGCCATTTTTCTTTTCCTATTTTGCATTTCCTATTTATTTGATTTCTAAATTGCCTGTACTGCTCTCTTCCTGTTTCATCCTGAGCATTTTTGTACCTCCTCCTCTGATCCATCAGATCCAAAATTTCTTCTGTGATCCAAGGTTTTCGGGCAGCTTGTTTCCTGAAGCCTAATATTTCTTTACCAGCTTTCATTATTTCGGTCTTTAATGCATTCCATTCGTCCTCGGTTCAACTCCTTTCAGAGTTACTTCTTAGACCTAAGTCAACCATTTCTGCAAATTTTTCTCTTGTGCTAGATTGTTTAAGTTTATTCACTTCCAGTCTGTTCTGTTTATAATGCTTCCTTATTCGCTTAAATTTCAGCCTGCACTCCATTATTATCAAATTATGGTCAGAGTCTATATCTGCTCCTGGGTAAGCTTTACAGTCTAGCACTTGATTCCTGAATCTCTGTTTGACCATGATATAATCTAGCTGATATCTGCCTGTATCCCCAGGACGTTTCCAGGTGTATATTCTTCTTGCATGGTTCTTAAATAGTGTGTTTGCCACTACTAGCTTATATCTTTCACAAAATTCTACCAATCTGCTTCCCCGCTCATTTCTTTCTCCAAGACCAAAACTTCCTACAGTATTCCCCTCTTTTCCTTCTCCCACTATTGCATTCCAATCACCCATGATTATTAGATTTTCCTCCCCCTTCACACATTGGATTAATTCTTCAATTTCGGCGTATATTTTTTCTATTTCTTCATCATCTTCCTGTGACGTTGGCATATACACTTGTACTAATGTGGTTGGGACGGGCTTAGTTTCTAACCTCATCAAAATAATCCTGTCACTTAACTGTTCATAATAATTCACCCGTTTCCCTACCTTCTTGTTCATTACAAACCCTACACCAGTGACTCCATTGACAGCTTGTGTGCTAATTATCCTGTGTTCCCCAGACCAGAAATCCTGTGCGTCCTTCCATTTAATCTCACTAATCCCAACAACATCTAACTTAAGTTGTTCCATCTCCCTTTCTAAGTTTTCTAACCTACCTACCCTATTCAGACTTCTAACATTCCACGCTCCGACTCGTAGAATGTTTCTATCCATTCTGATGACTCCTCCCTGAGCAGTCCCCACCCGGAGATCCGATTGGGGGACTATTTTACCTCCGGAATATTTTACCCAGGAAGAAGCCATCATGATATATGTAATTTGAGAGGATTACATGTCCTCGGGATACCCTTTGGGTCTTTAATGCAGTGGTTTCCCGTTGCCTTCTGCATCCCCATGCCGTTGATCATTTCTGATTCATCCGCCTTTAGGGGCCGTTTCCAACCCCAAGGACAAGAGGGTGCCCTGAACCACTCCCCACTCTTCCGCCCTCCTTTCGGATGCCGTTGGCAAGCAGTGGGTGACTCCTTATACCGGGAATCTTTCAGTCGCCAGAGCCTCGTCCGTGCAAACAGGGTGCACCACATGAAGGAGAGGTTGACATTTGGTTGGAAAAGGCCAGTTTAGCCTCTCCCAAACCCTTACACCCCCCAAAATACTATGAATATTTTTTTGTGTTCGTGATATATATTCTTCTCCCATCGCTGCCTTCAACTTTGGTGTGTGATGAGTCATTTTCCCTTTCCTTGTAATTTATATTGCCTAAAGCCATTTCCTGTTTCCTTTTTTAAATTATCTTAATTTCTCAGTGTTTCAACATCACATCAAAATGAAACTTACTCTATTTCATATCTTGGATTATGGGCTGCACATTATTCGAAACCCCATTAAAAACAGCCATTATTTTATTGTGAATTGTGTTTAGTTATAAAAATGACAATTTTATCTTTAACTAGCTGGTGCCTACAACTTTGTTCATGTGTGTCAAGAATTTTAAAGATTGCTATATATTTGCACAGAATCTTAAATATTTCATTCCTCGCCAAATCAGCAACCTGGCAGTAAAATTCCTGTCAAAATCTGTTCACATACTAAATATGTTGTATATAAATTATTTATATTTGTAAATAGCTGAAAAAATGTGTGGTATTCTAAAAATTATTCAAGAACATTTTTATTAAATTCAAGAACATTTTAGTACATTCTAGAATATTCCAAAGATCTTTTGAAACATTTTGGTGGAAGTATGAAAATGCCCTCGGTCGACCATTTTCAACCACCATATCTCCCAAACCTCCCCCAGTTACTTACATGCAACCACCATAGTGCATGATGGGAGATTCGAAGCTATTACCACATGTAAACACCAGTGGTTAGCACTAGGTAACTGTGGCTAGAAAGTGAAATATAGGGACACACATGTCTATTAATAAATATACAAGATTACTCGGCTTTTTTTTTGAAAATTCAAAATTAAACATACTGTATATTACACCAGGACGAATAATTATACATTATTCCAAACTCCAACAAAATCTGAGCCGTAGTTAAAGCAGCATTCAATGAAAAATTGAAACTAATTTGGAGACAATTTTATCTTGAATTTCTCTACTTTCATCCAAAAATAGAGAGAAAAACTTAAAAAATTGATTCATTTACTTTAGGTAATGAGATGAAGAACATGCACCTATAAATTAGAAAACTAGTGTTACAGTTTTATTTCTGAGAAAAGATAAAAGAGAAACTTAATAATACTAAGTAAAAAGGAAATGAATTTTAGGCAATATAAATAACACAGGATATGGAAAATAATCCATCACTTACCAAAGTTGAAGGCTATGACAAATATAAAACACCTGAGATGGAAAAAAACATACAATATTTTGCCATAAAACCTTATTCATGTAGGTTGGATCGGTCTATTTGGCAAGGGAGATTTTCACACCAAAGCTTACCACAACCCTGTTCTCCACTGCCTAGCTAGTTATAAGCTAAGTTTTGATGTCGGCGCAACTCTCTTGCTAAATGGCCCAATCATCCCTACATGAATAAGGTTTTAAAATGAAACACGGTACATATGTGTTTTTGTGATTGTTGTACACTTGTAACGTGTTGTACACTTGTTGCAGTCTCAACTTTGAAAAGTGAAATTTAATGTGAGAATAGTGACTAGAATATTTACAAAGATAAAATAAATTAACAATAAAAATTTACAATTAATACAACAATTACAGACTCTCCTAACACAAACAAATGGCAGAGAAGGGATTTAAATGCAGTAAAATTCTAAAATTTTGTTTCATAGAGTTCACAAAAGCTGATTACAAAACAAGATAACAAAATATTCTGAAAATATTAAAACAATAAAATACACAGGGCAAAAGAATAAATTCACAAATTATTGCATTCAAGTCAAGGTAGGTGAAAAATTATGGAAGTGAAATTACATACAATCTCTTGGCGACTCCTAAATTCAATTTGATTACAAATGAAACTAAAAGTATACTAAATAAATATGATTTAGGAATACATTGAATAAGCAATAAAATAATACCAATTAAAGCAACCATGAATTTTAAAAATACTGTATGACATGATAAAAATGTAAACATTTTAAGTCAACGTAGTGATAATTGACTTTTGTGTCTGAATCACCTTGAATTCATGGGTAGAGTTGAGGCTATCTTTTCATCCTTTCTGAGAGGTATTCCTCTTAACTCTACAATTTTAACATTTTTCAAACTACTGGACATACTTTCAATAAATCCAGAATATAATTAAAACCATTTAAATACTATACGAGAAATCTATACTTACTTTTCAGGGTAAGTTTGGCTCAACACCCAAATCAGACGAAGAGCAACTTGCCGAACAATTTCATAGTCATCCTTCAGTGCAAGACAGACTTCTGGGTAAACTGAAGGATCTAACTTCAGGCCTCGTTCATGCAATCTCAGCTATATATATAAAAAGTGACATACACCAACACTTAAATATAATATTAGAAAAGTTAAGCCTATTCATAAGAGAGCTCCTAAACCTAGGCCATAACCTTATCCCACATGCTGCCTTTAAGAGCAAAAGGAACAAGCAGAGCAGTTTTTGTGAAAAAAAAGTTGAAATTCTAAACTGAGAAAGTTTAGTGCACATAGTGATTTTAACCTCAGTGATTGTGTGCTGGGGCATGCTACTGCTAGAAAATGTAAAACTCAAATAAATTAGAATACAAACAAAGATAGCAAAAGTTAATCCATAATAACCACAGCTGATGGCCAGCAGGAAATTTTTCGTTATCCGTAAGTCACATAAGAAAAACTTAAGAATGTGACAAAATTAACCACAGTTTCTGTGGTAAGCCCTATCATACAAATATAAAAAAAAAAAAATTCATTTTCATTTGACCAATGGGTTCAAAATTAGTGTTGGTAGAGATGTAAAGTGAGAGTAATAATGTTTAAGATGTAATATCATTGAAAAAGGCACAAATAATATAAATTAAAAATAATAATCTCTGCGATCTGCCAGTGTGGCTGTGCATTAGAAAGTGCTATCACAATGGGTGGAGGAGGAACAACAGGACTAGGTTCAAGAAGGGCCGGCACTAGGATTCTCGGGTAAGCATACTTAGGACCCCCCCATCCCCCCCCCCCCAACCTATGAATTTTTTTTATACGGTCAGAAAATATTGATGCAAAAAAATAATCAAATAATGTCTTTTTTTAACGTTTGCTTTCTATTTAGTTACTATCTGAGGGCCTCCTCCAAGGGTCCGGAGCACTTTGTCCCTTCCCTAACACTGGCCCTGGTTGTTTGATACCCACACACCAGCCATCCTGATTGCAGTTTTTTTTAGCAGTTTCCCATGATCATCTCGGCAAATGATAGGACTGTCCCCAATCTCTGCCTTGTAAACTACGCGTTTTGCAAATGCCCCTGATTCCTCAACCTCTAATAAAACCCTACTAGTAGTAACAAACATTCGTTCACATACATATATATAATTTATAAATATTAAAATTGATATGTAACTATTGTAACCCATTTCTTGTCCAGTTGCTCATTAAAATAATGAATTATTATTTAATAAAGAAACCAAAACAACTGTTGTTGGAATTTTGTTTATTTCAGGTGCTTTTTGCCTCTTGTTGAAGTATGTTCGGTGATCCAATTTTCTGTAATGTATGCAGTTTATAAATTTTGAGCATACTTTCTTTTTCCTTATAGTATTAACACTTAGATTTATAGAGTAAACAGGCTTACAGATTACTCACAGCTACATTTCCTTAATCAGGTTTGGTAATTGATCAGCTTTCTCTTCAACCAACATGCCAATGTTATTCATGATTGGAGGTAGTTAATCACTTTGTTCCAACTATTTAAGTCAATTTCCTGCTTTGTTTATATTTACATTCAAGAGTTTTTGAAAAAAAAAAAGTACCTTAAGCATGTTGTTCAACTGTTTTCCAGTGATATCTGTTGATCATTTCTTGTTAATGGGGAGTTTGAAATTTGTAGTCAGAGGTTGTCTGTGTGTGTGTGTGTGTGTGTTTTGTTTTAATAAATATGAGTAAGTGTGAGAAAGGAAGAAGAAATGTGTTGTGATGGCAATTTTCGGCTCGGTGTGTTGGTGGAAATTATGTATTTGGTGTTGTTTTGTGTAAAGGTTGTGGATGTATTAATCTGAATAACATTTGATTAGATAGATTTATGTGTTCATTCAGTACATGTATTTCTATTGTTTCGGCCCATTTGTGTTTGCAACGTGAGAAAGTTGTGTCTGATGTTGATTGTTAGGATTTTCATGTCTGAGTTTATGTTTGTAGGGGAATAGTGATTGCCTGAAAATGTTTTGAAAAAGTGAAGTGGTTTCTGTACTTCAATGTCCTTAAATGTTATTTATATTGTGTCTGAAACTTTTTTTTTTTGCCGACATAAACTGAATCACATTTTTGACATGTCACTTGGTGTATGCCCAAGTAATAGAATTTGTTAGTATTTCAGTGGGTTCTGGTTTGCTTATGTATTCAGTTATTTGTTTTGGGTGCAATGTTTATCCTCTGGTTGATATATATGTTTGTTATTCAGCATGTACACTTGTTGAGTATGTCACAGTGTACCTATAAGTTTCTGTATAGCTGGATGTTTGATGTTCTGGGTTAATTGTGTGACTGAAGTGTTTGTGTCTTGGTTAATTACAGTAGTGATATTCCCCCACTTCCTAAGATAATATTTTTAAACAATTATTGATTTGGCATTTTCTTGCGCTCCCTCCAACATTACCCCAGCCATGTTGGTTTTGCTAGTCTGGCCCTCTATTCACTCAATAGAACTTGGTGTGATCAAATCCAATTTCCTCACCAAGTCTCGTGCCTCCTTGCAAGAATTAGATTCAATACCAAAATAGTGGGGGGTCAAGGCTGGTTTGGTCTCAAGGATCTCAGCCTATGCCGGATGGGCTGAGATAATAAAACCTTGAGAAATGCCTCTGCGATCTATCTTAGCAGCTCTGCCAGCAAACCCTACTCCCACGTCCACGAAGGTGAAAGCCGCGTGACCCCTGGGCAATGCACTTTTTGAGTGTAGCTAACGGGAGAGGATGGAAGGCGAGCCCCCAGCGCCTTAAAACTGGGACATTCTGGCTAAGGGAAGGAACACCTTGAAATAAAACCCTGGCCCTCCAGGATGGGGGTTGTGCGAAGGGCTGGTAACCCTTCCACATAAAAAGATATTTACTCATAAACCTCAAAGTAAGGAAAGCCGGATGGATCTTATGAGGACAACAAAGGCAAGGTCAAAGGACAAACGATTTGGAATCAAAGACAATTTGAAAATAGGAACGTGGAATGTGAGAGGAATAAATAATAAAGAATATGATCTGGACAGGAAGTTAACTAGAAAGGGGATCAATATTGCTGTAATTACAGAAACAAAAAAGAAATTGAAGGGAACAGAAGAAATAGATAAATATACAATGATCTACAGTGGAGTGGCACGAGAGAAAAGAGCTGCAGTAGGAGTGGCAATATTAGTGGATAGGAAATGGAAAAATAAAATTGTCAGTTACAATATGATAAGTGAAAGGATTCTGACTCTAAGATTGAAAGTAGAGAGAGGCAACCTAACCTTGATCGCCATATATGCCCCAGAAGAAAACAAACGAGAAGAATCTGAACAATTTTATGAACAGCTTCAAGTGGTGATAGACAGAATTAATAAAAGTGATTTCCTAATACTGGCTGGCGATTTTAATGCTCGCGTAGGAAATAGTCCAATTCCAGAGGTAATGGGGAACAGAGGTGAATACACATTAAATGAAAATGGGAAACTACTGAGAGAATTTGCGTCCTTCAACCAGTTAAAGATTACAAATACATTCTTTACAAAAAAAGATGTCCATAAATTTACATGGACGGCAAGAGGACAAAGGTCTATCATTGACTATGTAATGGTTAATAAAAAATTAGGTCCAGATGTAGTAGACACCAGTGTACATAGAGGTAGTGATATGTATACAGATCACTATCTCGTTATATCAAAAATAAGAATACTTGCTAAATGGAGGAAAAGAATGAATAAAAACTTACAACAAGATCAAGAAGTTTTTAAGACCTACCTTTTAAAAGATGAAGGAATAAAACATCTATATCAAAGCCGATTACAACAGCGCTTACTGGAAAACCCAACAAATAATGACATCAATAAAGAATGGGAAACTATAGCTTCATCAATACTGAAAGCAGCATATGAAGCCATTGGCAAGAAAAAGAAATTTAGAAGAAAAACTGGACTTAAAATGTGGAACGAAGAAATTGCAGAAGCCGTCAAACAAAAGCAAAAGGCTTATCTAAAAATGATACAGGATCGAACCCTAGAAAATGAAAATGAATAAAAAAGAAGAAGAAATATTGTTAAGACAATAACAAAGAAGTTGAAACAAGAGGGATGGGATAGATTAATCAGTTCAATAGAAGATGATGTCCATGGTAGACAAGAGATGGTTTATAAACTTATGAAACATCTCAACAAGGATGAAAAGGAAAGTGCTAATATAAATGTAATTGAAGAAGAGGCATGGGTAAAACACTACAGAACATTATGGTACAATAGTAATTATAAAGAAGAAGAAGAGAAATAGGAATGGACCATGTGGATACTAAAGAAATAGATCCTATAGACATAGAGGAGGTTGATGCAGCACTAAAATCATTTAAAAATAGAAAAGCTCCTGGACTAGATACAATTAATTTAGAATTGATTAAGTATGGGGGAATGATTCTGAAATTTAGATATTTACACTTAATTAATATGTGTTGGAAAAAGAGAACCATCCCAGAAGAATGGAGGAAGGCCAAAGTTATTTCACTTTTTAAGAAGGGAGATAGGAATTCATGTGATAACTATCGAGAGATTAGTTTATTAAATACGGGATACAAAATATATGCAAAAATAATAAATAACAGGCTAAAAGTAATAGCAGATGCCCTCCTATCAGAAGAACAATGTGGGTTTAGGAAAGGAAGGTCCTGCATAGATAATATATTCTGTCTTAGACAACTACTGGAAAAGAGAAGAGAATTTAATTTAAAGACTTTCATTGCTTTTATAGACTATGAAAAAGCGTTCGATAAAGTAAATAGACAAAAACTATGGGAAATAATGCAAAGAAATAGTTATCCACAGCATTTAATACAAGTTATTCAAGATATGTATAGAAGGACACAAATCGTCTTAGACCTGGGAAATAAACTTACAGAAGAAATAGCAATTAACCAAGGAGTGCGGCAAGGTTGTAGCCTGTCTCCAACACTTTTTAATATATATATAGATGACTTAGTTAGGAAATGGAAAGAAAATGTCCATCCTGGTATAAAAATAAGCAACAACACTTACATAAATACTATGTTGTTTGCAGACGACCAATTTATCCTCCAGGAAAATGAAGATGGACTTCAAAAAGCAATTCATATACTAAACATTATCAGCAAAGATTACAATCTGCAGTTGTCTCGTGCAAAAACGAAAGTTATGGCATGGCAGGGGAAATACCCTATCAGAGTTAAAATAGTGGTAGACAATCAGCCAATAGAACAAGTCTCCAGCTTTACTTATCTCGGATGTGAATTATCTTTCAATGAGGATAACGAGGTGAAGAAGAAACTTCACCGATTTCAGTATATGTGTGGAACAATTCGACGAACACTGAAAGGTAAAGCACGAGAGGAGACTCAGCTCAAGTTTTATAAAACAATGGCCGTACCGACTCTGCTACATGGCAGCGAAACATGGGTAAATAAAACGCAATACAAAAGCAAAATTCAATCATCGGAAATGAAACTTTTAAGGTCCGTAAAAGGGTATTCCCTAAATGATAGGAGGAGGAACGAGGAAATAAGGGAACAACTGAATATCTCCCCGCTAAATGATAGAATTACCCAAAAAAGGGATAACTGGAAGAACCACGTCCTACGGATGAGAAAAGACAGATTTCCTAAGCTTGCCCTGGAGTACCATCCCACAGGTAGAAGGGACATTGGAAGACCTAGGAAGAGATGGTCGGAAGAATGAGGTCGGAACAGGCTTTTGGCCTATCCATGAAGAGGAAGTAAGTAAGTAAGTAACCAAAATAGTGTGTTACACGTGTTTGGCTTTCTTTTGTTTTTGATCCCAGTCTCAGTCATCTATCATATGTGTTCCTTAGTTTCAATGCCTTAAAGCATTTCTCTGCTGATTATATAGGAATAAGAAACTAGGATAGGGAAATGAGCCACCACTTACCTTCAGATGATGGATGTGGAGCGTGAACACACACAAAAAAAACACACACGATAAAGTACTTTTTGAATCTAGCCCTTTATAAACAATAGAACATTATGGGGGGATGGGTGTTGGGGGGTAAATTCAAACTGAGGACAGGTAGAGGGGCAGTGATTCAGATCTAATACCCGAGTATAGAAAAATGTCAAAACCGATTGATGGTGGGCAGGAAGAGCAAAATAATAATATAAAATAAAATATAAAAAAGGAAACGACATTAAGACTTAAACCAAAGACTCTATGAAGTCAGACATCACCTCAGGCTAGCAGTGGTTCAAATTAGGTAGTGGGGATGGAGGCAAAGTGAGGATAAGAAGGGGGGGGGGGGATAGGGTAAACATAAATAAAAATAACGACTGGATATTATCTTAAGCTGAGACCAGGTGGTTGCCTTGTGTCCAGTTTGTACTGATATAAGAAAGTTTCCACCTTCTGAGTTCAGAGGAGCTGCTGCTATTGGGGGGACTCTGATAGCACGGACTGTGGAGTTGAAATTATTCATGTCATGGGAGATGGTATGGACAGCTACTGGGTGCTTTGGGTTCCACCTGATTACCATCTGTCAGTGGCCATTTATTCTTATGGAAAGTGGATTTGTGGTCAAACTTATATATGAAACCAGGCAGTGGTTGCATGTTAACTGGTATATTACATGGGAGGTTCACAGGTGGCGTTTTCTATGGTCAGAAAGCTTCCCTGTGAGAGGGTTGGTGAAAGTGGTGATGGAATGATGTACGTTGCAGTGCGATCTATTCCATGGGAAAGAGCCTTGGGAATGACTGTTGGGATGAGGATGACTATGTTCATGGACTAGGAGTTTGCTGATGTTAGGAGGCCTGCTAAAAACAAGTTTTGGGAGGGGCAGGAAGGATTTTGCGAAGAACAGATCTCATTTATGGACAGGTTTGCAGGAAATTATAACCCAGTTGAAGGATTATGTTCATGGATTTAGGACCTGGGTAGTATTGTGTAACCAGGATTGGATTGTGGTTGGTTTTTGAAGGTTTGGAACGGCTGGTGAGATGAGCAGGTTGTAATGTTGCCCATGAAAGCTGTTTGTTAGCCAAAGCCGGAAGGTAGTTGTGTGCTATTAATGCTTCTGAAATGTTGTTTGTATAACACATGAGGGACTGTTGGTTGGAGCATATACGACTACCACAAATGCCAAGACTACAGGGGAGGGAACGTTTGGTATGGTACGGGTGGCAACTGCCAAAATGGAGAGACCATTGAAGGTTGGTGGGTGTGATGTGGACTGAGGAGGTAGCCATTGGAGAGGGACAAATCCACATCCAAGAACATGACCTGGGTGTGGGAGTAGGTCCATGTGAATTTCAGCATATTAAAGGTATTAAGACGGTTCAGGAAATTTTGAAGGTCTTTTTCATCATAAAGATACCATCTATGAATCTAGGCCAAATGTGTGGTTTGAGTGGAATTTCCTCCAGAAAAATCTGTTCCAGATGACCCATGAACAGGTTAGATTAAGAGTGGGTCATGTGGGTGGGTGCCCATGGCAGTGCCACAGGGTTGATGATAGATGTTGCCTTCGAAGGAGTAGTTATTGTTGAGAATCGGGTGAGGCAATTTGATGAAGAAAGCTGGCATAGGGAGATTGTTAGGAGCACACTGATCCAGAAAATGTTCCATGGCCCTGAGGCCATGCCAGCGTGGAATGTTTCTGTGATGTCAGACGTTACCAGGAAGGAGTTGGAAGGAAGAAGTGTTGGTATAGTAGAAAGCTGGAAGAGGGAGTGTTGTGTACCCTTGATATGTGAGGGGAGCTGCAGACTATAGGTTGCAGGTATTGGTCAACCAAGGTGGAAATGCGTTCACTTGGCGATCCGTAAGCTGCATCAATAGGACAATAGGGCATCCTGGATTGCCAGCTTTATGGATTATGGGAAGGAGGTAAAGGGTAGGTGTATGTGAATTTTGTGGAGTAAAAAGTGAAATGGATTCTGGGGTAAGACCTTGGAGGGGCTCACTGAGCTGTACAAATTCCTGTATTTTCTCATTGACAGCAGGTATAGCATTTTTGGTCAGGCAGCAGTGAGTGCTGGTGTCTGATAGCTGACGAAGAGCTTCAGCCATGTAGTCACTCCAGTTCATAACTACAGTGATTGAGCCCTTGTCAGTAGGAAGTATGATGAGATCTGGATTGGTAGAGAGTTGTTTGCTGGCCCAGGTTTTAGCAGGGCTAAAATTACTAGTGTAGACCCAAAATTACTTAATCATGTGTGTTTTTGTATTTTCTATGCGTTCACCCCCCCACATCCATCATCTAAAGGTAAGTGGTGGCTCATTTCCCAATACTAATTTTTTATTCCTTTTCACTACTTAGTGCGTATATATATTTTTTACAGGAAAAAATAGCTGATTAGAAAGATATAAATAAGGGAAGATAAAAAATCGCAGGATGGCACAGAAAATGCAAAAACATAAACACTGCACTTATCAATATTTTTGGTGTTAAACCCTTCAACAGTAGAATATAAAGAGCACTGGGTCGGAATCAACTTGTCTGACTCTCTTCATTTACACTTTATGTTTTTTGTTGCTGCTGCCTAGCTCCCTTTAATTTTGGAGAGTGGTGGGTGTATTTTAGCTGTCTTCTCTATATTAAAATTTTCTCACAGCATTTCTTCCTAATCCATTGTTGCTAAGTATAAATATGAATATAGCAATAAAGAAAGGAAAGATAAATTACACCCATCACTCGCCAAAATTATAGGGAGGAAGGCAGCAGTGATGAAAATCACTCCAGAAAATATAAAAGCACAATATTTAGGGCATTTTTTCATACTCCATAGCTGCTGAATATGAATATAGTGATAAGCGAGTTGTTTGATAGCTAGATGCTACTTGAAGTCCTGTAAGAAGATAAAATGTACAAGTTTAAGAAACATTATTATCAGAAATCTCAGTTCCTTTGGAGAAAGATCTTTCAGATGAAATAGATAAAGGTGATCATGTAAATAGTATGACTCTGGACCTCACCAACATATCTGATAGAGTGAATGGTAGAATGGTGTTAAATAATGTTTAAATGATTAGTAAGATTACAGGTTAAGTTTTTACGACAAAGGAAGCAAATGGTCAGGGTTCAAAATGCAATAGCATTGCCACAATTAGTTTACTGGGACCGTTACTGTTTATTACCCTATTGAATGGTTTAAAAAAAAAAATTACAGTGAGAAGTTAGTTATTTGTAGATGATATAATGCTTTAAAATATGGATACAGCAAGAAAGAATTGTGAGCAGCTGCAGATG
Organism: Vandiemenella viatica; assembly: GCA_031002005.1. NCBI lineage: Eukaryota > Metazoa > Arthropoda > Insecta > Orthoptera > Morabidae > Vandiemenella > Vandiemenella viatica. The sequence continues at coordinate 81,185,954 of JARYHS010008074.1, forward strand.
GATATGGAAAACATATCGTTTGGTAAATTGGAATGTAGAATGGAAAATAAAGGTTATGTTAAGCTATTAACTAGAAGGGAATTTGCCAGTGTAATACCAAAAACATAACTATTTGGGGTATATATTTAATGGTAACCACAATAGGAGGCACTGTGGAAGAGGCAGCAGAAGTTTTAGCCTTGCACCTATCAAAAAAATGTTTTTTTTGTTAATGCTTTATGACCTGCTACTGATGAGATCGAGAGGATTGTGAGTAAGGAGAGAGATGGAAATTGTCACTAACTTGTACTTCTTTTCACCAATCAGGTTTGGAAAAAACGTGAGTCTATATAAGTTGTATGTTGTAAAAAAAAGGCAAAGGATACTCAGTGAAGAATTAGAAGAAGTATGTAACACTTTACAATGATAAATATACTGAAAGCAAGAATTTGATACCAGTAACACTTGCCATAGTGTGGAATGCAGCACTGCGCACACGTGCCTCTTCACAATGAGTGTAGTCACCAACTAGTCTCAACAGAGGCTGAGAAGAAGTAGCATCTGCACTGCTGCTTGCTAGCTCGCCCATTAGCTCCAAGCATTTGCATTTCACTGAATGGCTGGTGTCAGACAAGTACTGAAACAGAAAAGAACCAAATCAATATTTCTGAAGAGGATTATCTATTTAGTGTCAATGAATAAAAACAATTCTCTTTGGCAGAAATGGAAATTCTATTTTTATACAGTTAATGTAACTTAAGAACGGGTTTCCTTGTCAAGAAAAAGTATTTCCCTCAGTAAAATGAATAAACTGGGAAAATTATATTTTTCAATAAATAAATGAAATAACTTTGAGTTTTAACATATTGAACTAGCTCGCTACAGTTACATACTATATCAGTATTGGGGATAATTGATACAGTTAATGAGCACACAAATTTTTGACAAGCAAAAACTGTACCCATATATATATATATATATATAGATTGTTTGGAAACAAAGGCGCTGAGAGCGGATATATTAGACATTGGGATAGGAGAAAAACCACCGCTTACCAAAGATGAGGGCTCCAGCGGCGTCAAAACACGAAAAAACAAACAAACACAAACATAATACAAATTTTCGAGCTTAGCTCTTCATCAGGTTGTAGGATGAGGTGGCTGCCCCGCGGAAGCTAGCAGCCAACTGAGGAGACCACACAGGGTGCACATGGTCGGCTGGTCGGGGTGGAGATGGAGGGGGGAGAAACAACATGGCGGGGGTGGGGGTGGAAGGACATAAGCCCGAAAATGATAATTAGACTGCACAGTGGAAACGCGGTTGCGGTCATAAGGTCACTGGCATAAAACAAACCAAGTAAAACACGGGGGGGGGGGGGGGGAATCTACTGAAAACGATCTATAAGTGCCCCCATAAAAAATTATTCCACACGCAAAATTATTGAAAATATTACACACGAAAAAATACTGCACACGGAAAAAATATATTAATATAAAACACACGAGAGAAAATTTTTTTTAGCAATAGATCTAAGTACAAAAAGAGAAAGCTCTGGTGAGTGATGGTTTTGTGGGAAATGATGGCAGGTAAGGGGCAAAGGTCGGAGGGGAGAGGAAAATTGGAGCTATCTTAAATTTAGTCCAGGTGGTTGTCTGGTCCCCAGTTGGTACTGAAAGGCCAGTTCCGACCTCCTCAGTTCTGAGATGCTGCTTTTGTCTGGGAGTACTTTGATGGCGCGGACTGTGAAGCAGGTGTTGAAATTGTTGGTGTTATGAGTGGCGGCATGAAAAGAAACAGGGTTCTCAGTCCAGACCGATTGTCTGTGTCCATTCATCCGGATGGCCAGTGGATTTGTGGTCAGACCTATGTAGGAGGCTGGGCAGTGGTTGCAGGTAAGTTGATAGATCAGGTGAGAAGTTACGCAGGTGGCCGATCCAGTGATATAGAAGCTTTCCCCTGTTACGGGATTGGTGAAGGTGGTAGAAGGCGTGTGCATCATGCAAAGTTTGCAACGGGGCCTGTTACACGGAAAGGATCCTTGGGGCTGTCTTGTGGGCTGAGGGGTTCCATGTTTATGGACCAAGAGTTGTTTCAAGTTGGGGGGTCTACTGAAACAGGTTCTGGGGGGCTGGGGAAGGATTTGTGGTAGGAGTGTTTTCATTTCCGGGCAGGCTCGGAGGAGATCATATCCTTGTCTTAGGATCCTGTTGATGGATTCTAAGCCAGGGAAGTAGCGGGTGACCAAAACTGGGCTTTGGTTGGTTCTTGATGGTTGTGGGGTGTTGATGGATTGTGTCGGTACTGATGTGGCTCGTGTAACTTGTTTATGAACTAAATCAGGGGGGTAATTGCGGGATATTAGGGCTTCAGAAATGTTATTAGTGTACTGCTTAAGGGACTGTTCGTTGGAGCAAATGTGCCTGCCCCGGATTCCCAGGCTGTTTGGGAGGGCGCGTTTGATGTGATTAGGATGGCAACTGTCGTAGTGGAGGTATTGTTATAGATTGGTGGGTTTTATATGTACCGAAGAATTGATGCCGCCATCAGAGAGGGATAGGTCGACATCCAGGAAAGTGGCCTGGGTGTGGGAGTAGATTGGTGGACGTTTCAGTAGACCCCCCAATTTGAACCAACTCTTGGTCCATAAACATGGAACCCCTCAGCCCACAGGACAGTTGTTGTTGTTGTTGTTTAGGTTTTAGGGCGCATCGACGACGAGGTCATTAGCGCCCTAACAAAAACCAGGCATGACAACGTGGCGAAATTGCCGTCTGTGTGGCCGACTGTAAAGGGGTCGGCCACAGAGGCAGCACAATAAAATACTAACATACTAACTAAAATACCGTCTGCGTGGCCGACTGTAAAGAGGTCGGCAACACAGACGGCAACATAAAATATGAAACTATGACTAAAATATAAAATTACATACATTAACTGGTTGGCTGTAGATGGGCCAACCAGGTTAAAAAACAAGTTAGATGGCTGGCTGAAAAAGGGCCAGCCATATAATCAGTGTCACAAATAAAAACAGTACTTGGATTGGTGGTTGTATACGGCCACCAATCCAATCTAGAACCTAGGCCGATCTGCCCAAAATTTTTGGGACAAGACCGGCCAAGCAAACAAAACTTTAAAACCTTAGCCACGTTGCCACGGTCATCGCTTAAAATAAGGGACAGATCGTTGGCTAAGCCAACGTCTGCCCTTAGATCTAAAAACAATACACATTCGGTTAAAATGTGGCGTACCGTCAAAGGTACGCCACATGCATCACACTCCAGAGGGTCCTCTCGGCGGACAAGGAAACCATGTGTCAGAGGACAGTGCCCTATACGGAGGCGAGTAAGGAGAACCTCATCCCCCCTCGCCTGCTGGAAGGAGCTGCTCCACGGCTGAACGGTCGGTTTGACCTGCCGGAGCTTGTTATGCTCAACTTCCAGCCACTGCCTCTGCCAAACATCAAAAACAAATCTCTTCGCCGCCGAGGCAAGGTCTGACTTTGGGACCGGGTCAAAGTCGATTCGGACCTTGTCACAGGCTAACTTGGCAGCTTCATCAGCTGCCTCGTTCCCCCTGATTCCCACATGGCCTGGTACCCAGCAGAATACCACCTCCTTCCCACAAGATTGGAGGGAAAGGAGGGTGTCCTGGATGTCCTGGACTAAGACGGTCTGCTGGGTACATAGTTGCTAATGCCTGAATGCAACTAAGGGAATCACAGCATATGAGGTACTTATTGTCGCGGCGTGCCTTCATATGCTGGAGCGACTTTAGCAGGGCATAGCACTCCGCAGTGTAAACACTGCACCTGCTATCCATCTTGTATTTGTAAGTCGCTCGAGGGAACACTACTGAACAGCCTACACTGTTAGCCTGCTTAGACCCATCCGTATACACCGGGGTGAAAGTGTGATATTGATTTAAAATATCAGTAAAAATATTAATAAAAACACTGTCAGCGGTTAGCAGTTTGTTATGCCGTGACAGTTCTAAAATTAATCTGGGCCTTCTTAAAAGCCAGGGAGGGGATTTACTCCAACCCTGGCGATAAAAAGAGGGAAGCTCGAATCCGTAATGTTCTAAAATAGCCTTTGTACGGTAGCTGAACGGTTTGGTGGCTCTATGCCGGTTGGTATAGTGCCGCTCGTAGCTGGGATGCAGAACTATGTCGTACACGGGACTGCCAGGTGTTATGGCAATATGCGTATAGTGTCGCACCATGAGGAGTTGCCGGCGGATGGTAAGTGGTGGCTCGCCCGAGTCAGCACAAATGCTGACAATAGGGCTGGTGCGATATGCACCAGTGGCGAGCCGAATTCCTGCATGGTGGACACTATCCAGTATCCGAAGATAACTGTCCCGTGCCGAACCATATACGATACAACCATACTCGAGACGCGACCGTACAAAGGCTCGATAAAACTGTAGCAGGCAGGAGCGATCAGCGCCCCACGACCTGCCGCACAGACATTTTAAAATATTAAGAGCTTTTAAGGCCCTGGCTTTCACATCTTTGAGATGCGGAAGCCAGTTAAGCCTGGTGTCAAAAATGAGGCCCAGAAATCTAACTGTTTCAGTAAAACTTAAAACGGTGTTCCTCAAGGTAAGGTGAGGCTCAGCTAAAAGACTTCTGCTACGAGTAAAAAGTACACACCGGGTTTTCTCGGCAGAGAATCGAAAACCGGTGTGCACTGACCATTCATCCAGCCTGTTCAGCGTGAGTTGCAGCTGCCGCTCTGCGCTTCTCAGGCTGGACGATGCAATAAAAATTAAAAAATCGTCCACAGTATAAGGAGAACCGAATGGGACTCCTTATAACCATAGATATACTGTTGATTGCGATAGCAAATAGGGTCACGCTTAAAACTGACCCCTGAGGAACACCGTTTTCCTGAATAAAAAGATCAGACACTTCACCACCGACTCGGTACCGGAAGCAACGACCAGATAAAAATGATTTTAAAAAACGGGGTAGGCTTCCCCTAAAACCCCATTCATGTAACTGTTTGAAAATAACATGTCGCCAGGTAGTATCGTATGCCTTTTCAAGATCGAAAAAAACACCCACAAGATGTTGGCTGCGGATGAACGCATCCTGTATTGCCGCCTCCAGGAGGATCAGGTTGTCCAAGGTGGAACGGAACTTCCTGAATCCACACTGAAAGCGGCTAAGGAGATTACGGGATTCAAGACACCAGACGAGGCGGCGATTCACCATCCTCTCCAGTGTCTTCCCCACGCAGCTAGTCAAGGCAATACTACGATAACTACCTGGCAACAATTTGTCCTTGCCAGGTTTTAAAATGGGAATTAATGTTGCTTCTTTCCACGAGTCGGGGAAGTGTCCTCCGGTCCAAATATCATTAAAAATATCTAGAAGGTACTTTTTAGCATCCTTACTGAGATGCCTCAGCATCTGGTACTGGATCAGATCAGGCCCTGGAGCAGTGTCATTTGCGCTGTTCAACGCTGACTCCAGCTCCCAAGATGTAAATGGGCAGTTGTAGGCTTCTGTATTCGACGAATCGAAGCACAGCGGGCGCCTCTCGGCAGCGACTCTTCGTCGCTGAAACCGAGGGTCAAAGTTATCGGACAAAGTGATGGCGGCGAAGGTCTCCGCCATCACCTGCGCTATGCAGTAATAATACGTCCGTGATCCAGTAACCCAGATACTGGTGCGCGGGAGTATCTTCCAGATATACGGCAAATGGACTCCCATACTTTCGATGAAGGTGTGGAACGATTGATAGTGCTCACAAAGTTCTGCCATGACCTCTTCTTACTCTCCTTAATAACACGGCGTGCCTTAGCTCTGGCTATACGGAACGCTGCCAGGTTGTCGGATGTAGGATACAACCTAAAACGCCGCAACGCCCGTCTGCGACCCTGGATAGCGGAACGACATTCGTCGTTCCACCAGGGGACGGGCGTCCTTCGCAGCGTTCCGGAGCTTTTCGGCATGGAAACGTCAGCTGCACGGTGAATCACTTCCGTGAAGTGATTCACCTTCTCTTGTATACTGCCTACAAGTTGTAAATGCACAGAGCGGCAATAAAGTTGCCAATCTGCACAACTGACGTTCCATTTGCGCCGGTTATTTCCCCCTCCACGATCGCACTCGACGTGCAACCAAATAGGGAAGTGGTCGCTTCCATGTAGGTCGCGATCCACCTCCCACTGCATGGAGTCAGCGATTGAGGGAGAACACAAGGAAAGGTCAATGGCAGAAGACGTACCGGTAGCAGTGGTGAAATGAGTCATTTGCCCTGTATTCAGGATACAAATTTCCTCCTGCTCTATCAATCTACCAATCACTCGGCCCCGGGGGCAATCGGTGGTGGAATCCCCACAACGCACTGTGGGCGTTGAAATCTCCCAAAAGGAGAAAGGGCCGAGTGAGTTGTCGTGTAATGCCAACCAGGTCGTCGTAGTCGACGGACAAACTGGGTGGCAGATAGAAAGAGCATACGGTCAGTTGTATTGGACCGTGTATTTTCACTGCTACTGCTTGTAGATGAGAGGTGAGAGCAATGGGTTCGGAGTGGACAGTGTTCCGAACAAACACGGCCACTCCGCCCTTCGCTCGATCACCCTCGGTATCGTCCTTTCGGAATATGTCGTAACCTCTTAGCACTGGCTGATGTTGTGGTCTAAAGTGTGTCTCCTGGAGACAGACACACAATGGATTAGACCGCGCTAAGAGCTGGACTTCCTCTTTGTGAGCCTGAAAACCGTTTACGTTCCACTGAAGTATGGGAGCCATCTTACCTATTTAAAACCACCCCCCCCCCCCCGGATCGGGTGGGTCCTCCAAAGGTAGTTGCTGAGGAATGGAACAAAGTTCATCCACCAGCATGACATCGTCTTCGGTGTCCGAAGACGATTTTCGTTGTGAGGCCTCGGAGTCTTGCGGAATTTTATTCCGCCGAGGCCTGTTCCCCTTCTTCTCCTTTCCAGAAGGGGATCTGGGAGGAGAAGTCGGAGGCGATTTCACAAACATAGCGGGGTCCGTCAGCTTAAATTTCGGACCCCTAACCTTTTGCACTGTTTGCCATCCGCTACCGGCAGATGGCGTTGCCGTTATCACTACTTTTGCAGATGCTGTTTCTGCTTCAGGGGCCGCTTCTGCTGCTGCAGAGGGACCCACTGCCGTAGCGGATGGCAGTGTCTTTGCTGGTGGACATGCTGAACCTGCTGTCGATGTTGTCAGAGTATTGCTACCGACGTGCGAGGTCCTAGGAGTAATGACCTTGATGGGTGTGGAACCACATCTGCACTGACATGAGCACATTGGACTTGTGCCCATGTCCGCAACGGACGTCTGGGTAGCAATACTTTCTTTCCTGACAGGAGTTGATAACGTCTTCGCGAAGCTGGTAGCGAAGACTGGTGGAGCCAGAGCCTTATATTTCTTTTTGGCTTCGCCATAAGAAATCCGCTCTTTCGTTTTCAACTCCTGTATCTTTTTTTCTTCCAGATACAATCGACACTCTCTGCTCCAGGCTGGATGTGCCCCGGAGCAGTTGACACACACCTGTGGGAGCGTGCAGCTTGTGCCTGGCTCATGAGCCGCCTTTCCGCACTTCCCACAGGTGGGGTTGCCCTTGCAGGTCGCCGTCGTATGACCGAACCGCTGGCACTTAAAGCAGCGCATTGGGTCCGGTACATACGGGCGAATATTCAAGTTCAAATATCCTGTTTTGATGTTTTTGGGCAACGTTGGAGTGTCGAACGTCAGGACGAAGGTGGCTGTCTTCTCAAGACTGCCGTTAACCCTTCGTTTAATTTGACGAACCTCGACCACATGTTCTGTTCACCACTCCTTAAGGAGTTCCTCGGTCTCTAAATCCATAAGGTCCCTGCTGGTGATGACACCTTTACTTGAATTTAAGGTTTTATGGAGTTCGCACTTCACTGCGAACTCCCCGAGCTTCTCGCACTTAAGGAGTTGGACAGCCTGCCTCTGGGTGGATGTTTCCATAAGCAGTGTTCCATTCTTCAGCTTTTTTACAGATTTGAGGGTACCCGCAATACCCTCTAAACCTTTCTGAACATAGAATGGAGAGACTTTCTCAAAAGATCCCTCCACCCTTGTCATAATAACGAAGGCATTGTCTATGTCACAACCCTTGCTGTTACTATTTACATCCGGGGGAGGGCTTTCAACCCTAGCCTGTTTGTAAGAACTGGGTGTGTTTTTATTTACCTGCTACACACCCTGGCCGCAATGTTTTTTGGTTGTTTAGTGGAAGGCATTTTTGTTCCCACGAGTAAAAACCATTTAAAAAGAAATGCTTGTACAACAGGGGTGCGCAGGTGCCCCTGAGGTTGTACGTTAGCGAGTGATCCGCCTCTCACCCATGCACCTCCTCGGCACGTATCCGACCTTGAGGTTGAGGGGTTTTTTATAGAGGTTTGTACCGTCCTCGCGATCCGGGCGATGAAGCCAAGATCCCCGTTCTCCTAGGCACACAACGTTCCACCGCCACGCCCTACGGTGGTCATTGAAGCATGGTAGGAGTTTACGGTAGTGGGAAACTTGCGGCGCTCACAAGTTTCCAGCTCGGGCACCGCGGGTTCGCCAAACCCGTACCTGGCACTTGCGTACCAGGCCCCTGCGGGGCCCACAGGACAGCCCCAAGGATCCTTTCCGTGTAACAGGCCCCGTTGCAAACTTTTCATGATGCACACGCCTTCTACCACCTTCACCAATCCCGTAACAGGGGAAAGCTTCTATATCACTGGATCGGCCACCTGCGTAACTTCTCACCTGATCTATCAACTTACCTGCAACCACTGCCCAGCCTCCTACATAGGTCTGACCACAAATCCACTGGCCATCCGGATGAATGGACACAGACAATCGGTCTGGACTGAGAACCCTGTTTCTTTTCATGCCGCCACTCATAACACCAACAATTTCAACACCTGCTTCACAGTCCGCGCCATCAAAGTACTCCCAGACAAAAGCAGCATCTCAGAACTGAGGAGGTCGGAACTGGCCTTTCAGTACCAACTGGGGACCAGACAACCACCTGGACTAAATTTAAGATAGCTCCAATTTTCCTCTCCCCTCCGACCTTTGCCCCTTACCTGCCATCATTTCCCACAAAACCATCGCTCACCAGAGCTTTCTCTTTTTGTACTTAGATCTATTGCTAAAAAAAAATTTCTCTCGTGTGTTTTATATTAATATATTTTTTCCGTGTGCAGTATTTTTTCGTGTGTAATATTTTCAATAATTTTGCGTGTGGAATAATTTTTTATGGGGGCACTTATAGATCGTTTTCAGTAGATTCCCCCCCCCCCCCCCCCGTGTTTTACTTGGTTTGTTTTATGCCAGTGACCTTATGACCGCAACCGCGTTTCCACTGTGCAGTCTAATTATCATTTTCGGGCTTAGGTCCTTCCACCCCCACCCCCGCCATGTTGTTTCTCCCCCCTCCATCTCCACCCCGACCAGCCGACCATGTGCACCCCGTGTGGTCTCCTCAGTTGGCTGCTAGCTTCCGCGGGGCAGCCACCTCATCCTACAACCTGATGAAGAGCTAAGCTCGAAAATTTGTATTATGTTTGTGTTTGTGTGTTTTTTCGTGTTTTGACGCCGCTGGAGCCCTCATCTTTGGTAAGCGGTGGTTTTTCTCCTATCGCAATGTCTAATATATATATATATATATAATAACAATGAGCAGGAAAAAGCTTTAAGGCAATAAAATTAAGGAAGGATAGGGAAATATGACCCAACACTTACCACAGATGAAGGCGGCTGGGACGACAAACAAAAAACAAACACAAGAGAAGCGCAATATTTCGGCCTACAGCAGCCTTAAACGTGCAGAAGGTGAAGCCCCAGGCGGCGTCACATGTGTACACATAAACGGCCGACTGGTGAATGGCGTCTCAGGCGCAAATGGTAGTTTAGGTGGTGGGAGGGGGGGGGGGGAGTAAGCTCAAATCTTGTGTTTGTTTTTTGTTCGTCGTCCGAGCCGCCTTCATCTGTGGTAAGTGTTGGGTCATATTTCCCTATCCTTCCTTAATTATATATATATATATTCAAGATTGTTTTTATTATATTACCAAATTTGAGCCAACATATATCTTGTCTAAATTGACGGTTACTGGCAACAAGTTTTTATTTAAGCACTTTAACAGCAAAGGACATTTTCCTCTAAATTTCTAAACATTGGGATATTAGTGTAAAACAAAAACCTAAAACACATGACCTATTTTTTGTGTTATGTATTTCTTTATTGGACTTAATATCATGGTTCAATCAAAACAGACATAGAAATGTAAAGCACACAAATCTGCCACACATTTAGAGAACAGTTTCTGTATAATCTTACAAGATGAATGAAGTTGCCAAATAAATTGAAATTACTGTAGTAGCCCTCAGCTGTAATGGATCCATTATTAATAAAATGTAAGTAAGAAAAACTAACAAAACAAAAATCATTATTTCAGGCAAATAGTAATTATATCAGTTATCATGCAACAAACTGTTATTAGCTAGTACAAAGCAATAAATGTTAATGGCTTAGATGGGAACAGCTTTTATAAAATGTCACACAAATAAATAAAATGTTAATGAAATATTTTTAACTTAATTTGTCAAGAATTTGTTTATGCTAAAAAAATGGAGTTCTGGAACAAAAGGACATAACTGAATATTCTTAAAATTGGAACAAAGGTGACAAAATCTAAGCTGGTAGGATTCCTCATAACTATGTAATTCAATCACAAATCTGAACAAAAAGAAAAAAAAGAATGAATATTTACAAAAACCTGCCCATAGTCAAACAAACAGAAAGAAAGTGGGCAGAAAAATTTGAAATTAAGGAAATTGTAAAACAGGAAGCTTTTCAAGATTACAATACTTTCAATTTATTAATATGGTGTAAGTAAAAATAATTTACACTCACAAATAAATTTATAAGAAATACCCAATTTCAAAATAATGGGTCTTATAAGAATGTCTGGTAAGACTCTACAATGATATCAAGTTACTTAAGAAGGGAAGACGTATAGAGAAGACAAATCATAAATTTAATGACAAAATATGTTATTCGTCCTAAAAAAACATATCCTGTGTTTTTCATAATCATAAATAGTATTTCTTTTTCAAATTTCATCAAGATCAGTTTATATGTTTAATCATGAAAATGTAACAAACATACATAGATACAGAGATACTTTACAAATGAAGGCAGTACGGCCAGGCTGAAGATGAAAACATGAACATACATTACAAAATTTCAGGGAAAAAGATGATATATTTTCTATCTGTACCAACAGGTGAGGAGGTTAAAGAGGTTGGTGAGACGAGAACACAAAAAAAGTGAAGAAACAGCAAGGCAGTAGGGAATTCTTCAAACAACTAAACAAGGAATTAATAATGTCAAAGAAACTGGCTAAGGATGAGTTCATGAAGAATATTATTGGTGCCGGGGGACCACTGACTGATGCATCTAGAAATTTCTATAGCTATATCAGGAAACTGATGGGAAGAGAGAGTGTTGAGACAATTGTAGGTAAGGCTGGAGTAGAAGTAACTGAGGATTTAAAAAAAATGCAGAGTCATTAAGTAACTGGTTCAGTGAGATCATCAAGTGCAATAATTCAGGAACTGGTAGTGGTTATATCAGAAAACGAGCCTATCCACACAGGTGAAGTGAGCTGATAAGAAAATTTGAAATTAAATATGAAGATATTATGAAGGAAATAAGGAATCTAAAAAAGCTGTAAAGGTGCTAGTGTGGATAATATTACTACGGATGTCTTAAAGATAGCAGAATAGGACATTGTACCTTATCTTGAAACATTATTTAAATTGATACTGGATACTTGTTTATCAGATGACTGGAAAAGTGCAATAGTAGTTCTGGTCCTAAAAGGAGGGGTGACAAATAGGGTAAAAAACAATAAGCAACTAAGCTCGAGTTCTGTGGTAGGTAAATTAATGGAGAGATTAATATGCAACCATATCAGACGTGTCTGTGAGGAATGTAAGTGGTTTTCGAGTCAGCACTATGGCTTTAGACAAGGATATTCATGTGAATGTTAGTTAGTAGGCTACAAGCAAGACATTTCTGATGAAATGGACAGGGGAGGTTAATTGATAGAGCAGCACTGGATCTTGCAAAAGATTCTGACAGAGTGAACCATAAAATGATGCTAAACAAGGTAAAAACTATTGGAGTTGATAAAAAGTTGATTTGCTGGGTAGAAGAATTCCTAAAAGGTGGAAAGCAATAAAGTTAGGGTAGGAAACGCAGTACAGAAGTAGGAGTGATCATGGGAGTTCCACAGGGTAGTGTATTAGGACCATTGATATTAGTTATTCTAATGAATGATTGTGTTAATGGTTTACTGTCAGAAGTTAGATTGTTTGCAGATGGCAATGTTATATAAAAGGATCAAAATGATAGAAGACTGTAAACAGCTGCAAAGTGATCTAGATATGATATCTAGCTGGGTGAGTCAAAATGGGTTGAAGATAAAAGCAAAGAGAAGCCAGCTTATTAGGTACACAGATAAAAAGCTGAAGGTTGATTATGATTAAAAAGTGGGAAAGGAGCTGTTTATTGAAGACTAAACATGTAAATACCTCGGCATAACAATTTATAGCAGACTTAACTGAGCAGGACACATTGAACAGGTGGTAGGGAAAGGGTTCAAAATCCTTCACTTGTTGGAAATAGTGATGAGCGGATGCATCAGAGAAGTAAGGGAATCGGGGTACAAAACTTTGGTCTGACCACTACTGGAATATTGTGGTGTAGTATGGGACCCACATTTTGGGTATCAAATACAGGAGTTGGAGGGGATGCAGAAAAAGGCTGCTAGATTTGTCTTTGGAAATTACCGCAAAACACAATTTGTAACTAATATGATAAAGGAGCTGGAGTGTAATTCATAGGAAGGAGGGTGACGAGAGTCATGGGAGTGTACAAGGCCTATATCGATGATGATGCATGGAAAGATATTGGTGGGACAAGTAAGAGAGAGTAAGAGCTTGAAGGGTAAAGATGACCATGACCACAAGCTGGCACTTGATTTTAGGCATAAGGATGTGGGTAAATGTTCTTTCGTAGGAAAGGGTATAAGGGATTGGAATAAATTAGCGAGAGAAATGATGAATAATTTACCGAAAAACACTGAAAGAATTTAAAGCAGTAGCGGCTCGTCAGTTAAAGGCGCTTGAGGCGGAGCCGTGAGAAAAGATATATTAAAATATGTTTTTAAATACAGTAATACAGAATTTAATTTAACAGGAAGCATTTAGAGAATTTTCCACACACGTTTAAACACCGACAGTCAATATTTTTAGAACTGTTGAATATAAAAGAATGTTTCTCAAACGGGTAGTATTTTTAAGGCTGCGCCTTTGGAACGCCGTTACATTACACTGTAGCAGAGGATTGGGGACGTGGCTTTTATGGAGTCTAGCACTTTATGGGCTCGTAGTAGACTCAGCTTGCGGAGGTACATGCAGTTGTACCAACCCCATCATGATTTTCTTGTAACGCTAGTTACAACGTAGGGAAATCTCGAATCCCTGTCTCTGAATCTCAAGTTTATGCTTTCATGTGTCATTAATCAACTTTAAATATTTATGTTTGGCAATGTAAAAGATACTCTTATGTTTCAGGGTGTTGGCTAATGTATAAGCCATATTACCGGCACAATAAATTGTAAACTTTCCGCTAGTGCACTAGAATACGGTGACATAAGTTTCACCATCTAGCGAGAATTTGTTATAAGATTAGATGAAATAAGCACTGTGAAACATCATAATCTAAGTTGTTGTGTTTGCATGAGAAAGTGTGTTATTTGGAAGTTCATTTTTGTGAGTGTGTTTTGTGGTTGACCCTTGAACTCTTGTGAGTTATATTTTCGTTTTTGAGAATCGCTGAAGTTTCCGGCACTTTGAAAGAGCAATATGAATTCGGTTTGCAATTTACTAGGAAAAATTATGAAACACAAGCTTAAAGTGAAGAATCTTGGTGCACCTAGACCCGATCTTAACAAAACATTGTATATCCAGGCAAAGGTATGTTTGCAATTTCAGCAGAGCAATGTATGATGCAGTTGAGTGATTGTGTAGTTGTGAAGTGAAAAATGCATTTTTCTGTTTCTCATGTCTTGCTACGAATTGTAATGACAATGCTTGGACAAAGAATGGTATTACAGACTTAAAGAATTTTCATGCATAGGTGAAAAAACATAATTCCAGTGCAAAACATTTGATACAATTTTTACTGCTACTGCTTAAGGTGCATTTTGATGGATTTCACAACATGTCCATTAGATTGAACAGCCAAAAATACGTATTTTGAGACAGAATTGTAGGGGGCAAAAAAAAAAATCGGTAGGACTCTCCCCATCGAGACTTTGACTGCATGGATAAAAAATTTGCAGCCTTCCCCAGTATTAAATTAATCAAATTAACATAATTTTGCCATCTTGTGTTGGTTATGATGAAGTTCCAGAAGGAGACTATTATACTGAATGAAAAACAGGTCTGGAGAAAAACATATAACAAGGATTTTTAAGGGAACTCAAAGGAGAAATATTTTTTATCTACCTTATTGGAAGAAGTATTGTTGAACAGCTATTAAAAATGTAATGAATTTTGTTTTGTTGTTTATTTAGCTGTTTATTTGTGAGATATAAAATTCCAAAGTCATTCGAAACATGCCTCCTCCCCCAACTGAAAAATCTAAGATGATGGCACTTTATAACTTTCAACATAAATTGTTTTGGATAGGACAACCTGAGAAGGTTTCTTTTTGTGATTTTTCACTTTATTCTATTACTAACAAAGAGCCTCATAATTACATATTCCTTGCATTGATGGTTGTGAAATTTCAAGTAAAGATGTGTTTTATCAACCAAAAAACATATGTAGAAAACCCTTCCATAAATGGGTGTCAATAATTATGCTCTTAGTGCTTTCATTCCTTTCTATTTTGGATTGCATTGAAGGCTTGTTACACTTCCTTGTTAATGGTGCTATGTGTGATGAATTGAGTTCTGACTGTAATTTAGGATGAGAGATAGCAAATATTTTCTTTGCAGCTGTAAGACAAATAAGTTAAACAGTAAACAAATAAATATATTAAAAAACAGAAAAAATGAAATGCGAATTGCACTTGACAATAACTAGCAACCACTAGCTTTATTAGAAATAAAAAAGAATATACACTTCAGGGTAATCAGCCACAATGAAGCAAAAGGAAAAGCATATAATATTTACACATTCAAAGCTTCAAATTTTAGATACTGACACTTCTGATTCAATTTTGGAACATTTGAAATGGCAGGGACAAACTTCAATTGATACAAATCTAGTTGTAGCCATTTTCTGCAGTTGCTGATCAACAGGCATCTCTCAGGCATGTGGCTGGATCAATTGATCTTGAATGAACGAATTTTCGACGGCATAATATGCCATCATCTTCAGGTCGCGTCAGCTGGTTTTCGTGAGGATTGCAGTCCAGGACGCAACTGCTGAGCTGGTCCAGCCGTGTTGGTATTTATACCCTCTGACCCATCCCCTCCACTCCCGCTGCGGTGCTCCGATAGCGGTGGTAGGGGCGGCTCAATCCAACGCGTCGGACAGTGACGATCAGTCTGTATGCCACCTCCGTTGCGCACTGTGCCTTGGCTCTGGTGTTTGCGGAGCCGCTTCAGTGCTGGGTTCCAAGCTTGGCTTAGTTGGAACCCGTTATCTTTGTTTATGAGGTTACTCCATAGCCGGATCTCAATGGCTTCCTTGTATACACAGTCCCAAAATTGAGATGTGTTTCTCAGAACATCGGTTTCCTCATATTTAATAGTATGCTGCGTCTCTAGACAATGTTTCGAAATTGCTGATTTTGATGGCTGCTGTAGCTTGGTGTGCTGTTTATGTTCTCTGCACTGTTCTTCGATCGTGCGAATGGTCTGCCCGATGTATGCTTTTCCTCACTCGCACGGTATGTCATATACGCCAGGTTTCCTAAGTCCCAGATCATCTTTAACTGAGCACAGTAGTGCCTTAATCTTGCCTGGTGGGCGGTAAACACACTTGATGTTTTGTTGGTGTAGAATTCTGCCAAGCTTGTTCGATATATTGCCGGTGTATGGGATGAAGGGAGCCAGCCTATATGCCATACGCCGGCAATGTATAATTGAAAATTCATTCATCCACGATCAATTAATCCGGCCGCATGGCCGAGAGATTTTCAAGCATAAGATTCGCCGGGAAAACCTATGATTACACAGGTTTTTTCATAAATATATAGATCGTATTTTATTTATAAAAATCTAAAATTCAATTGAGGTTACCTTTCTGCTCTATTTACTGAGCCTAACAATAACTAAAAGTCAAAATATGGTTGCTTTAGCACTTGCCTGTTTCACCATTGAAACCAGCTTCTGATGAATCACTGCATTATCTGGAAGCAACTTGCCAAGTTTTAGCATGGCAGAAATTCCTTGTGCAATTACTTTATGTGACTCTTCATTCCGTATTAGAAGTATTATTTCTTCAATAATAGCCTGAAAAAAGTATACTCATTCAAATATATCTTATGATATCTGTATAGCTTACATATCTCCAGAAAATAAAAATAATTAGTACAAAATTAAAACTACCTTCTTCGCCAAAAGAATTACTTAATTTTTCTAACAGCATCACAAGTAATTTATGATGATACAGTTAACCAGATTACTGTTCCATTTCAAAGCACTTTTGTTTTGCAGTACTTTTATTTTTCTTTAAAATGAAGAACTGTTTGTAAGCTTGCTTCATGTTAGACATATAAAAAGATGACACTTTCAGCATAGTTAATTACATGGATATAAGATAAAAATATTAATTAACAATGTACTTTTAGTATGGTGTGTGTGTGTGTGTGTGTGTGTGAGAGAGAGAGAGAGAGAGAGAGAGAGAGCAGCAACCGACAAGTTCACCCAAGTGCAAATAACCTTGTGAATTCATGACAACATAGGTAGAACACTAATTTGCATCCCATGTAAGCAGTTTTCTTTTCTTTTCTTTTTTTTTTTTTAAAAAAAAAAAGAAAGAATGAAAAGTGGGCATTGTAAACACTTTCCACAAATGGAATAAACAAATTGGATGTTATAGTAAGTATTTATCAACTATGATTCCATAACTGTACAGTATCTACATCAAAAATGTTTATGTAATATCAATGAATAAACATTGCTACTTCAATCAACACCATTTTTTATTTTGATACATAATGTGACACAGTTCAGGAATTAAATCTTATTTTCAGATGCATCTCAATGAGGTACATTGTAGGATGAAGATTATGTTAATATCTTAAATCACATATTTTTCTTAGAAATGAGGCCCTGGCTGCAACATTTTCTTCGATTTCTATCAGAAAATGTCTGCCATAATTATAATTTCTGTAGATAAAGTCCATTTTTTGAGTAATTTATGTAGAGAGGTAACACCTCCAATGTAGTGTCTCCATCAGCCTACTTTTCATAATGTAAGATGTGCACCTCAGTCATAAGATTCTTGTACGGAACATTGAATGTCATCATTTTGAAAGTCATCAACTGCTGTAGCTGGATTTTCTGGGAAAGTGTCTCCCCCTTCTGAGAAGAAAAGGATGGTTCTGAAGTCTGACAACTGCCTTTGTTATATATTCGCTGTGCCATTCATAATAATATGCTACATATATCTGCTGTCATTTTTTGCAGTTAGCTAAAAATATTAATGTTATTTTCAACTGTTTACAATATCAAATTATTTGGACAGTGTTTTAGTGTGATGTATTGAAAGTGAGAATACTGTGGTATGAAACACCAATCAGTTATAAGGACACATCTGTCTGCTTGGCGAGGTAGGTTAACAGGTGGTGGTGGTGAGGCAAAGAGCATAGACAGTGGAACATGACCTTGAATTCTCAGTATTTTCCCAGGAGTTATTGATAGTTCACTTCACAATAGTCCCCCACCATCTTGACCACATGCACCCTTTTCCCCATGGCCTAGCTAGTCATGCAGTAAGACATGGAGTGTGCACAGGCCCCTAGCCAAATGTCTCAATCCTACCTGCATCAATAAGGTCTCAAAACAAAATATTATAAAGTGAGTTTGAATTTTTGTGTTGGTCTGGCCCTTTTGCCACATAATATTTAGATTTCAACACATTATGTCTGCATTTGTCATTTCTGTGTCTCAGCACTGCAACAATCTTCAACTCTGGCAAGTGGTGGTTATTCTTGCATCCAAATATATATATATAATAACAATGAGCAGGAAATATATATATAAACAATGAAATCGAAAGTGCTAAGTAGCAAAAAGGAATTAAATTAGGATAGGGAAATGCGTTGTGGGACGTGAAAACACAGAAAACGCAACTGATAAAGAAATTTTCGGGACAAACCCTTTATCAACAGGAGAACATTCTGGGAGGTGGTTGATGTTGTAGTCTGGGAGGTGGGTGATTTTGGAGTCTGTCCCTCAGAGAGACTCCAACATCATTTCATTGTTTTTCCTGTGTTTTGTGCTTGTTTATGGGTTCACCCCATTATACCATCATCTAAGGTAAGTGGTGGTTCATTTCACTATCCCTTTATATATATATATTTGGATACGGAAAGTAAATCTACCACTCGACAAAGTTGAAGACAGCAAGGCTAGACAAACACAATTGTACAATATTGCTTACATCACATGGTGCATGTACTTCCCTTGCCAAATAGCTTGTACCTCTCTATGTATACCAGTTGTTGAATAAAAACATTGTATAACAGTGGTCTCTTGGCTGCTGGAGTGACGCCACATCATTGTATAGAAAACCAACATTTTGGCCATCTTACTGTGGCCTTTCTCTTGGATAGAAATTTGGTATACACTGGAGTTGTGTGATCTTATATACCCATTGCCTGCTACCAATCTCGATAGTTCGGTTTGATCATGATGCCAATTTCCTCATGTGTTTCAGTGGTCATGTGGGGGCATGGTGCAACATGGTGAAGGGTGGCATGTGACCTCCTCCACCTGCACCAAAGAACACCGTGTGTCTTGAAGTCTGAGCCCATTCTCTAGTTTAAATTATTTGGGCACTTGGTGGCCTCTAATGGCTCCTTTGCCCTTCTTTGTCTTCACTCATTTCCTCACAATATCAGTCTAGCTTTATATACATTTATTAATAGCATGGCTGGTCATGGCTGCATGCAGGGCCACTGTAAGCGGGAGTGCAAGGGGTGCACCGCACGCAGTCGACACGTCGAGGAGGGCAGCAAATCGAGTGATAGTCTGTCGCTGCCCCGCCCGCCCCGCGATAGTTTCCATTCTATTTTTTTTTTTTAAGCTCAACTGCTGCTTCAGGTGGCTGGGGCCAGCAACAACACTCGGTGTGGCAACAATGGGGGTGTAAATAATGTTTGAAGGGGCGGCAATCTCACAGTCATTTGACCCGGTTCGCAAAATTCCTAGATCCAACACTAGCTGTTGGAAGACAGGGGGCAGCATAATCAGTATTGCACGCCGGTGCTCAAACAGCTAGCGGCAGGCCTGGCTGCTTGCTGCACAAAAGGTCGACTTCTCACGTTATTATACTTATAATGCGATCTTATAGCAAGATAAATAACTCATTAGTCATAGCAAATGATTAACTAGCCTCACTACAAGTGACCAGATTTTATGATATTCCGTTTATATTGGATGGATAGGGGCAATTTTATAGGACAGACTACAAGAACACATTCGGCATTATTAATCTAATAACATGGAGAATTTGGCCGTTTCATGGCATGCAGCCACGACGAGCCATACCATTAATTTAGAAAAAAACTAGAATGATATTGAAAAAAAAGATCTGTGGTGACCAAGAATGGTAAAAGACATTGGATATCACCAAGCACCTAAATAAAAAATGAGAACAAAGGACTCAGACTTCATGACACCTGGCACTCTTTGGTACAGATGAGGCCATGAGTCACTCACCACCATGCCAAGAGGCAATGTCCCACCTCCCCTTTCCCTGCCCAAAGAAACATGTAAAAGATCAGGCATTACGATTGGCCACACATCCCAAACTCTGTAGACAGCTAGTGGGCAACAGGTGTAAAAGATCACACAACACTGGTATATAATGCAGTTCTGCCCAAGAAGAAGGCCACAGTATGGCAGCTGAAACGTCAGCTTTCTACACAACGATACGACATCAGTCAGGTAGCCAAGAGACCATTGAGTCTGGCTGTGGAGGGCTACAGTTCGATAGAACGACTACGTTTGTCTCACATTTTAAGTGATCGTCACAGATCTTCTTTCTTCAACTTTTTTTAGTGATGACTTCATGTTCCCCAGTCTTTTATTTACACTGCCTAAAAGCTTTTTCCCTTTCCTTAGTATCATTATATATATATATATATATATATATATATATATATATATATATATATATATATATAAGGAAAATGTTCTCAGGCAGTGAAAATATGGAAAAACAGATAAACAAACCCAAGCCTTACCACAGATGAAGACAACAGGGCAAGAATGGACAAAAAAAGATGAACACGAATAATTGAATGTTTTGGTGTTTAACCTTAGCCTTCTGATTAGATGAGACACTTGGCAAGGAGCCATATGTGTTTACACAAACATCCAACAAGCAAATTTATTGCAGGCAGTTGAAACATTTGGTGAGGAAACATGTGCTCATACCAGCACCAACCAACTAAATGGGAAACCAAGGAAAACAAAGCAAGGGCGACAGGAGTGATAATGAAATGGAGCAAGAAAAACTAACTTGATAAAACTGGAGAAATAATATTACTGGAAGAGAGAGAACATCACAAAGAACAAAATATGAATAAATAATAACAGAAAATATTAAATATAAGATATATAAATTACAGGGTTTTATAGAAGGTTGAGACCAAGGAGAAGACTGGTAGTAAGGAAATGTTAGTAAACTAGTTCCCATTTTTGGAGCTTGACAGGGTTGTGGTTTCAGGGTAGACTGACAGTCTTATTGTAAAACAGTTAAGTTGTTCAGATTGTAGGAACTGACATGGGCTGCCAAGGGATTTTCTAAGTTGCTGATATAGATTGTTTGCCTGTGGCTATTTATTCTTATGGATAATTGGTTAATAATGAGGCCTATATAAGAACTGATACACTGGAGGGAGGTGAGTTGATATATGAGTTGTGTTTTAGTGTATAGAAAATGTCTAATGACAGGATAATTAGCTGCCAACAGTCCCCATGCAGCTACCTTTCTACTTTTGATGAAGAGCCATAAACACAAAAATTTCAATGTCAGTATGTTGCTCTCCGTGTTTTGATGCCAATGCCTTCAACTGAAGATCCAATTATAGAAACAGAAAAACAAGATCACATAGTGACAGAGGAATTAAACAAAGCAAAACAGAAAAGTGTCTGGATCAGAAGGAATAGTTGTAGAATTACTTACAAATGGGGGAATGCTACTTCTACATCTACATCTACAATAAAAATGTGCTGGCTTAAAGGTAAAATATCTGAACTATAGCAAGTAGCAATTACAATCTCCATTTTCAAGAAAGGAGATAGAACCAACAAAAACAATTACAGAACAATAAGTATTTTGAATGCAGGGTGTTAAATCTATGCCAAGATTGCAGAAGTCAAACTATCAGAATCTCAGAATGAATTTAGTTTAGGACGCTCTTGTTCCGATAATATACATATTATAAATAGAATTATAGAGAAGAGGAGGGAATATAACCTATTGGTATACATTGCATTTGTGGACCTCGAGATGGCTTTTGACAAAGCAGATAGAAAATTGTTGTTGAAATCCTTCATAGGAATGGATATCCAAAACATATTGTAGAATCACCAAAGAGTTATATTTTAATACAATGATACTACATTAAAAAAAGAAGCAAACAGCAAATGGTAACAATTAATCTAGGCATGAGACAGGACTGTAGCTTTTCCCCAACACTTTTTATCTTATATCTTAATGATGTCAACTGAGCGTGAAGACTTAGAACAAAGAATATCCCTAAATTTACTTTTATTTGCTGATGACATACTGGTAAAAGATACCAAAAATAGATTATAAAGATCCCTCCACAAAATGCAAATATGCTCAGAGCACTCAAACCGGAAAATATCCATGAACAAAACATTAATGGTTTTCTGTGATCAAGACTTTATTAGAGCAAAAATAGTTACAAATGACCACCTGGTTGAACAAGATTCACATTATAACTGCCTTGGTTGTGACATCACATAGAGTGTAAGCAAGATATTGATAATAAAGAGAACAAGTATCAGACAATATATGGAATGATAGCTAAAACTTTAGAAAATAAGATGCACAGAGATATAAAAATGAAATTTTATAAAGTGATGGCAGTTCTTATGCTTCTCTATGAAAGTGAGTCATGGGTGATAAAGAAAAGCGATGAAAGCAGTATATATGAAATTTCTAAGATCTTTAAAGGAATGAAGAAGGTTAGATCTAATCAGAAATGAGACAGTAAGAGAGGAATTGAAAATATATAATGTGACTGACAAGATACAGTAACACAGAAATTACTGGAGAGATGATCTGTATAGAATGGATGATGAACAATTGCCAAAACTAGTAAACCAATACAGACCGAAAGGTAGAAGAAGTATAGGTAGACCAAGGAAGAGATGGGAATAGTCCCTGAAGCTTGAACAGGTCAACAGGCTTAATCCTGGAATAGGAAGAAGAAATAAGTCAGTTTGCACATAAGTTGGCCCTTCATTCTTCTACACACATTCTGAAACATAGGTAATGGTTAAGCTCGACAATTTATGTGGAAAGGAAAAATAAATTATACCCAACACTCAGGTAGAAGGACAGCAGCAACACGAGATAATAAATTATTTTTTATCATTATTATTTCTCCTTTTAAATGTCCCATTTTTCTTGCTTGTGATTAATACTTGTGATTATATTATCGTGGCTCCCCCCACTACCTCTGTCGGTAAAGTTCATTCTGAATGTGCATGAGCTCAGCCATATGTTTCTTTCCACTTGATAAAGGGTTAACACCAAAATATTGTGTTTTTATGTGTTTATATACTATCTTGTGTTGCTGCTGCCCTCCTCCCTTCAACTTTGGTGAGTGTTGGGTATAATTTATCTTTCTTTTCCACATAAATATCGGCTTAGTAATTTTTTCACTCCATTGTTACCGATATCAACAATGTGTTTGCTTGATTGTATTTGTGTTCCTGTAAATTTCATCATATTCTTTCATCAATGACAGAGGATGTTTGTCTCCCATCTTCAGGGTCTATTATCTTAACATCATACAGAAGAAGATAATGAATGAAATATACATTCTGTTAGTTACCTGTACATCTGCCCCAGTTTCTTTCCCTATGTCTCCAAACAAGGAGAGAACTTTTGCTCTAACTACGGATTCCTGTTCCCTCTGGAAGTGTTCTGAGAGTTTCTTTATAGTTTCTGGAAGATCTTTCTCCTGGAAAAAAAAGAACTATATTTAATTCACTCATAGCAATGTTTCAATGTTATTTGTTTTTAGAGCAAATGAAGTGATGCAAGAAACAGCTGAAAAGTGATGGGCATCATACACAAAGAATGAATCCTACAGAAAAAGTAATATGCAACTGTGCTAGAAATCATATAGGCAAATTATATATTTTCAGTATAGCATGAGATTTTTTGTTTTCTAATTCAAATTATATAAAGCATGCAAGGTAAACTTCATGTGTATCCAACCTGATGGTGTCATGAAAAATGTTTCAACAATTGACTGTGCTGTCTTCATTAGGTGTCAGGTGACAACAGTGAAGACAGTAGAACCAGCTGTCAAAATGTATTTTCACACCACCATCTGGCTAGATAGCAGTGAAGATTATGTTGCAGCTTTATAATGGGAAAATCTCTGCTCGCACTTTAAAGCCTTTCATTTTGGAATTTTACTCCCTGCCAAGATTTAGTATTTTCAGAAAGTTTATTCTTAATTTTGATTTCTAATAGCATGACTGAATGCTACTGAAAGGTACACATGAGAGCTATCATAAAATTAACAAACTTTATTTCCTCAATATTTAATTTTAACTCTTGTACCTTGATCCCTTAAAAGTAGTATCTCATTTAAACATTTGTCCCAATGGTGTTACCTCTTCGCAAAGCTTCGCAGTACTGGTAGGCTTCTTTTGAAATGTTCAATGCCTGGTGATGAGTTAGTTTTAACTTCATAAATGGTGTTAAAATTTCATCCTTTCAGCACTGATTATTATTTCAGGAACAAGGAAAATTCTCACGGTGAGTGAAGGTCTGGGGAGAAGGGAGGCTGGCAGGAGGCAAAGAATGTGATTTTTGGCTCATAACTAGCAACTGCAAATTGACAAGGCTGGCTGAACATGTGCACTGTAATGGTAAAGGACCAATGAGTTGTCATGACACAATTCTCTTTGTGTTATGACCAATTCCTTATGCAAGTACTCTGACAGTAAGATGGTTTGCGTGCACTGGATGTTTGATTTCTCCACGTTAAGGTTGAGGGTCACTTTCAACTGACTGATGAGAATTTCTGAATTGGGTAAAACATTTATAATATAGCCTATACCACCAAAAGTTGAAAAGTAATCAGTAAATATTTCCCCAGTTTCACATTAAATATGGGAACAAAAGGAGATAACAACAAACTGAAGGGGGGAAAAATTACTTAGGTAATAACGAATATAGTGCATTGAATCAAAAGTCCCTAACATACTCTGTTGCCATATAATTTTATTTTCTGATGAACCTTGTAAAGCAATTTGTTGCGCATGTTAAGTTTAAATTGTATCCACTGATGTTGTAGCAAAAGCAGTGCATACTCTTTGCAGCATTCTGTTGTTTAAAGGATTGAGGTAAGAATTAGATCAACAATTACTCATTATAATGGACATAGCTATTGAGTGCATGCAAAATACGAGGATAATTCGGAAAGTAACCTCCGTTCTAGTGTGGTGCTGGTAGTCATGCGCGGAGCCGCCATTTTCACATCTGCATGTTCCCTGATTCAGTAAGCATCCAACTGTGACAGAACGAACCTCATTCTTTTGCACATTGTCTTGATATAACCTTAAAACATGAGTACTGCAATAGAAAATCCTGCAAAATGCGAAGTGCAAGCTGTAACAAGATTTCTTTTGGCGCAAAATGTTTCAGCGGCAGACATTCATCATCAATTGTGTACTGTATATGGTCTGAACGTTGTAAGTGGTAGAACATTCATTCATGACGAAGAGAGGAGTGGTAGACCTTCTGTTGTGAGTAATGATCTTGTCAAGAAAGTTGACAAAAAAGTTCATGAAAACTGAAGATCACAATCTTTGAACTTTCTGAACAATTCCCACAAATTTCTTGTATGGTTTTGAACGAGGTTGTCACCAAAAAATTAGACTACTCGAAGTTCTGTGCTATGTGGGTACTGAAATTGCTTACAGAGGTCCACAAAATCAAACGAATGGGCTCTACCTTAAACTTCCTTTCACGCTACGCTTTCAAATAAGACGTTTTTGATCATCCCCTTACAGCCCTGACTTGGCGCCTAGTGATTTTCATCTCTTCACTCACATGAAGACGTGGCTTGCGTAGCAACACTTCGATGATGACAACAAACTTCAAAATGCTGTGAAAGATTGGCTACGTGCCCAGGCGGCTAAATTTTACGAAGAAGGAATTTGTAAATTAGTGAAACACTATGACAAATGCTTAAATTTAAATGGTGACTATGTTGAAAAATAGTAAAAATCTGTAGTTTTAAGATGTGTATAATAAAATATTTTTTACAATGCAAGTTTTTTATTTATAGCGAAACGGAGATTACTTTCCGATTTACCTTTGTATAAACACAGACACAAAAAGAGACATAGTATTTCATCTTACATTGGATCATATGTTAAGTGTGAGATATACACTCAGATCATTTAATGTTGTTGTACCTCCGGCATTTCATTACACATATCCACAGTTGTCACGCCCATGATTAGCCAGTTTTTTTCTGTCCTGGCTTTATGCCTCATTGATCTCAAAGTCATTAGAGCTAGGAAAGGACTGAGAGCAAGAAACAGGAAGAAATTCAGCCATAGTCTTTTAAAGGAACCATGCCAACATTTGCTTGGAAACTGTGGAAAACCCAAATCTGAATGGCCAAACAGGAGTTCAAACCAGCGTGTGTTCTCCCAAAAGTGAGGTAAGACAATTACTGCTCTCCTTCCCATAGCAGCAAAATATAGTCTGTAGATTTTAAGCAATTAGGTTCTTTACTCAGAAAGATGGGAAAAGGAAACTGGCCAATGACTAAGCCAAGAAATGAGTGAAATACCTGGAGCTTCAAGAGAAAATGAAGCAAAAAAGTTTTATTGGTACAACTAGTGTTGTAAAAAAATGGTTTTTTTTCTGACTTGAAAAAAAAAAAACATGCAAAAAAACTGTGAAAAAAAAAATGTTTTTTTCTGGGACATGTTTTTTTCATAACTACTAAATTTTAAATTTTTAGGGCATTTATCATTTAATATGACTGTTTTAGACTTTATACTAAGTACTTATCTTACTTTTAAATCTACTATATTTTTCTGGTTCAGTAGAAAAAAAAAATTACAAAAATATTGGCAACATTGAAGTTTTCTTTTACGAATGGGGACTTCCCGAAAAGGCTAGGTTGCGTGAGAAGGAATCCCCGTTCCCCATTGTTTGGATTGATACTCACTATTTGAACTAGTGCTGCCAGGCCCTACAAATTTATCTGTAGACCTACGAATCTTTTCAAAAAATTAGGAATTTTAAATTTATCTACGGTTTTATGCCTCTTTTTATTACTTATTATGCTTTCCTTAAATGCATATACTTGTTAAACTCGCAGCATATAGTGATACTGAGTCATTTTCAGTAATTATGAATCATTTCCTTGCAACCATTGGCGTAAACCAACGATTGAAAACAAATAAAGCTCCAATTTTGTATGATAATAGATTTAAATTCAAACTTAAAAGACCGTAATACAGAACTATCGGCGCAGTCATTATGCACATTGTGTACTTTGCTCATAATTTAAAATTGCAATCTCAAAAGCTTTTGTATATAATACAACCAGTAAAAGAAAACTTAACTATTTCTGAAGTTACGGATCTAGAGGAGACAGAAGAAGAAACAGAAAATTCCGACTCCGACCGAACTAGTGTTGGTAGTACTGATACTAGTGAATGTGGTACCGACATAGAGGATGAATAAAAAATTATGTTACCTATATAGATACATTTATGAATCATCATTTAAGACATTATATGATTTAGTAAGATTTAAAACACATATCTAAAACATAAGTTCCATAAATAAAACTATAATTTATCAAATATATTGTTTTCTGAAAAAAAAAAACAAATTTAGAAAAAAAAAACAAGGGTGCTAGGTTTTTTTTCACAAATCAGAATTTTTTTTTTCAATTTGCAACACTAGGTACAATCCCGTGTGAAAACAAAGAACAGTTGTAGTAATCTTACACAGTAATATGGCTCTCTTATCAATCTCTTAGACATTAAATACAATAGCATATCTGTTAGAGAAATTCCAATTTAGCAAAATTATTCAAGAATAGTGAGTGGAGACTTTCCCAGTGTACCAATGCAATAAAATCCTTTTGGGTGTCCAGCCGGATGATGTTGTATAAACACGACGTTTAGGCAGCGACAGTCAGCTTGCGACAGCTAGCAGAGACCAGACATCTGATAAAGACAGCAGAGCTAGCTGTCAAAACATCATGTTTATACAACACTATCTGACTGGACACGCGAGAGGATTTTATTGTGTTAAAGAATCTTTACAAGTATCAGTGCTAGTCTAACTGCTGCATTCCTAAGCAAAGTCCAAGTTACTCAAACAGAGCTTACAATCAACTATGGAAATCAGCAATCCATCTGAAAAATGGATAGTTTGCTTCCAAAATTGATTCCAACTGTTTCCTGCCAGCTCACATAGATTTTTCATACAGAATTGACTTTTGTTCACAAAATTTTCCCTTTTCTCCTTCTTCAAAGAATGGAGATCTCTTTGGCCAATCAGATAGTCTCTCTGTGAGTATGACCAGACCTAGAAGTTTAAGAATTAATTGATCATCTACTCACCTGGTGTGGATTCATTACATAACCATTCTAAAGTGCATGTTACATTTTTTCACTGTAGAATAGATTCCCTGGTTCTGCATTCCTTGCAGTGAGACACTAAATTCAGTACAGATAGTGGAAATAAATTAACTGTTCTCATGCTGATGTTTTGGCCCTTTTCCTTAGCTGCTACTTGTGGTTTTTATCATTTAGTGCAGGTAAATTAAAAATTTTGTTTTTATATACATGTTTCAATTTAGTAAATCATTTTGAGCACCCTAAAACAAATTAGGTACATACTTTGTCACGATGTCTCCTGTAACTATAGACAATATTGCTGGCGGGTGGTAAATTAGAAATTTTCTGTACTTAATTCAGGGTTATATTAGATTAGATTTAAGAATAGACTAATTATAGGTTTGAATGGTGATAGTAGATTTCGCTGTGAATATTCAATTAATAAAACTACTGAGGGCAATGGAAGATCACTTTTCTGTTGCTACTGATTCACTTATTTATAAGTCCATCTATGTGTTAGTTTGTTCATCACATCTCAACTTCTGAACACTTTAAAACTTAGAAATATATAATTGCATGCAAAGAGAGCCAGGAATTGAAATACATTTCTGAGAGAAGTAATGAATAATTTACCAAAAATGCTAAAAGAATTTCAAATTAATATTTGTAGAAGGCAAAATTAGGCCGGTACAAGAAATGGTGAAATAAAGGGTGCGTATGGAAATTGCCACAGGAGTGTGAGCTCCATTGCAATTAAATTAAATTTAGGTTTTACTAACCTTAACACAATAATAATAATAATTCTCACCATTATGCAATTACATGCAATGTAAAATGTGGGGAAAAATTGTGGGGAAGAGTTTAGTGGGAGCTGAACAAATAAATTTTCCTGTGTAAATATCCCACAGATCACAAGAGTAATTTCCAAATCATGGATTTTTTAAACATTAAGAATGAAAGGAGGTGATTAATCAAGTTTTAGATAAAAAAAGTACATTGCATGATACATGCCTGAAATTTCAAGCTGTCGGAAATTCTCAACAGAATCTGCAGAGCATCATTACTCGTTTTACTTTTCTCCAGCAGACCAACATAAGCAGCAGATGAACTTCCAGGAGTGATCTTTTTTGCCAAGCGTAATTTCTTGAGTGGTTTTGGATGTTCCTGCAGAATAAAGTGAATTTTTTTTTTACCAAGGTATCAAGTTAGATTTCATACTAATTATAAATAGTAAAATAATAAATAATAAAAAAGATAATTTAAAAAATATCTTTAAGTTTGCATTAAAAAAAAAAAATCTGGGTCTCTCACTGGGAGAGTTATCAATTTAATGCAACATTTTTAAGTTACTCTCAGACTTAACCTTTATCTTCACTGGAAGATGAAGTAGAAGATCAACATCAAAATGTCATGACAAACTGATGCATTCCAAGATATTTTATACAATTGATACACTGAGAAAGTCACCTTTCTAAATCATATGTTGTTTGTAATTTCTTTATACATTTAACTTCTTTGAGGCCCAGGTTTGGGGGAGACTATAATAGCATCTTCCAACCAAAAGTCAACCTCTCCTTCATGTGGTGCAGCCTGTTTGGGTGGATAAGGCTCCAACTGCTTGCCAAAGGCCTCATAAAGGTGGGCAGAAGAGTGGGAAGCAGTCCAGAGCACCCACTTGCCCTTGGGGTTGGAAATAGCCCCTAAAGGCAGATGAATCAGAAGTGATCAACGGCTTCCGATGCAGAAGGTAACAGGAAGCCACTTAAATAAAGACCTTAAGAGTATCCTGAGACCATGTAATCCTGGCAAATTATATATAGTTAGAGCAAGATAGGAAGGGATCGAGGATTGCATAAAACCAGTCAAAAGACTGATGGCAGTAAAAAAAAGCAAAATTAAAATGCAAGTTGACAAAAAACTAAGAAGATAATGAAGTAATGTGTCTAAATTGGCCAGCATGGCACATACAAATATAAATAAATTTGGTTGCTAAGTCTATTATCTTATACAACAAACAATATTAGGTATGGTTCACATAAATGAATTAAATGTTATCAATAGAATTGATGTTTTATGCTTGTCTGAACACCATATAACTACAGGAATAGGTATGTCAAATGTAACTGACTTTAATTTAGCTTCTCATTATTGTAGAACAACCATGGAGGAAGGAGGAGTTTTCACTTTTGTTAGAAATGGTTATAGTTTTGAAGATATAAGTATTAGCGAGTATTGTCTTGATAAACATTTTGAAGCCTGTGCTACATGGCTAAAATTCAATAATGAAATTTTCATTGTAGTAACTGTTATACAAAGCACCCTTGGGAAACTTTCCTATTTTCCTGAACCCATTTGAACTCTTATTAACATTTTTAAGCAGAAAAGTAGTTAACATTGTCACATGTGGTGATTTTAATGCAGATTTTTTAAATAACTTATCCTGTAAAATCATGTTGGAATCATTAGTCAGCTCATTCAATTTAAATTAGATAGTTAATTTTCCAACTAGAAAAATGAATAATAGCCACTCAGCTATAGATAATGTTTTCCTAGATAACTCAAAATTCAGTTATACAATCAAGTCATCTATAAATGGACTTTCAGATCACGATGCCCAGTTATTAACTATCAACTCTTCAATAGAAACTAGCTCCAAGAGTAATATTTTTAAATTTCAGTGTATAATAAGTGACGAATCAGTTACTTGTTTTAGAAAGTGCCTCAATATCATAAACTGGGAACATGTTTACAATGCACAAGGTATGAATGAAAAATACATTTTTAGTAGCATTGTATTAAATAACTTTGAAAGTTGTTTCCCCTTAAAAAAAGTGTCATGCTTCTCGAAAAGAACAAAAAACATGGATAACTCTGGGCATTAGAAAATCATGCATTTGTAAAAGGAAGTTATATATTGCCTCTAGGATCAGTTATAATGTTAATGTTAAAACACATTACAAGCGGTACTGCAAAATACTGAAAAAGGTTATTAATGAATCTACAAGTATGCCCTACAAACATAAAATTCATAATTCTGAAAATAAAATTAAGACAATATTGGACATTGTAAAAAAAAAGAAATAGGAAAAATATAATCAAACTATTAATGACATTTTTATCAAAGAAAATTCAGTAGAATCTAATTTTTCAATTGCTGATATATTTAATAAATAATTTTTATCTGTTGCTGATAAATTGACTGCTAATAGCTCAGTGACACACAGTATGGATTTTGCCAGAACAGGCTTCCAAGAAAAATTTAACTCTATGTCTGTAAAATTAGCTGCCACAGAAGAAATAAGAAAAATTATTAGTTCCCTTAAGAGCAAATACTCAAGTGGTCATGATGGGATTTCCAGCAGATTAATTAAACTGTGCTCCACAGAATTAAGCAAAATACTAAGTTATCTGTTAAATACATCTTTACTTGAGGTACCTTTCCAGAAAGGTTTAAGTGTGGTTTAGTTAAACAACTCTATAAGAAGGGGGATAAGTCATCTGTATCAAATTACCATCCTATTTCATTACTAACAGCCTTCTCCAAAGTTTCTGAGAAAGCAATGTACAATGGAGTCTATGAACACCCTAAAAATAATAAAATTATAACTAAATCACAATTTGGTTTCCAAAAGGATCATTCAACAGAACAAGCTATATTCGCATTCATTGACAATATTTTAGAAGGAATAAATGATAAATTAGCTCCTGTGGGAATTTTTTGTGACTTATCTAAGGCATTTGACTGTGTAGATCATAAAATTCTGATACATAAATTAAAGTATTATGGTATAGATGGTATTTTTAATGAATGGCTTAGTTCTTACCTTCTGAATAGAAAACAGAAAGTGTCAATGGAGAATTTTAAGGTTGCCTTTAGTGGTCCACTGTTTTCTAGGTGGGAATTAGTCAGATGTGGAGTGCCTCAGGGTTCTATATTGGGGCTACTATTGCTTTTAATATATATAAATGATCTACCCTGTGTTGCATCTAAAAACTCAAAATTTGTTCAATTTGCAGATGACACAAACATAGGAATTAAAAATACTCCAGATTTATCTACAGAATATATTTCAAATTATGTCTTTGACCTTATTAACAAATGGTTTACAGCCAATGGCTTGTCTTTAAACTTTGATAAAACTCAGTATATGCAATTCAGTACAATCACACAGATTATCACCAGCTATACACATAACATTTGCAGGCCAGTCCATTCAAGAGGTAGAGTGTGCAAAACTCCTAGGTTTGCACATTGATCATAATTTAAATTGGAAGGTACATGTATCTGATTTACTAAAGCGATTTGGTGGAGCCACATTTGCAATTTATACAATTTCAGCAATAGGTGATCTCTGTATGAGGCAGCTAGTTTATTTTGCTGATTTTCACTCCCTAATGTCACATGGAATAATATTCTGGAGCAATTCTACCCATAGAGACAAAGTTTTCAGAGTCCAAAAGTGAGTAATAGCAATAGAACTTCATGTAGGGAGCTGTTCAAGAAGTTAGGGATTTTAACGTTGGTGGCTTGAGTATATATACATGTTGTAAGGAGCTACTCTACTAGATGGCGCCACAGACGCAGCGAGCAGGATGCCAGCACTACAGCGACGGTAGAGTGACCTACGAGGAGCTACTTAACAGCAAGGCACAGCACACAGAGCTCTCTTCATGCCTGACCATCAAGGCAACATCACTCCGCTATCTGTCATTGTGTATTGTGAGACTGAGTCTAATACACCGGAACCACGTATTACTTGCGTTCGCTTCCCACTGTCCGAGGGATAGCCACAGCCTACCTTCGCTAGTGAGCCAGCTACTTTGAGCCGGGAACTCCATTCAACCCGCCCGACTCCTGATCTTTCCTGGATGGATTCGACATACACATTAATGTCCTCTGTAGTCACATATTATACTTTGTTTGAAACAAATAGTAAAATACACAACTATGGCACTAGTAAAAATAATCTTCACAAGGATTACAAGTCGTCGTCATTTGTTCAAAAGGGGGTCCGATATTCAGGGATACATGTCTTCATTAAGCTCCCAACACACATTAAATGTCTAGCAGATGATAAGAATAAATTCAGGAAAAAAATTGAAAGAATTTTTAATTGACAACTCCTCCTACTCTGTCAAAAAATTTATTTCTAAGGTATCTACAAAATAAACTCTCAGTAGTTTGTGTAAACGTAGTTGACATAATTAATGTACCCTGTTTAGAGTGACTGTACATCGTCTGGTGTATGTATTATTTTGTTATGCAATTGTTTTTTTCTATAAATTGACAACTTTCCACATCCCACAGAGCCAGTCTTTTATATTAGGATCAATGGAAAATGAATGAATTTATTGTATTGTAATTAAATGAGCAGAGTTCAAATGAGTGGATCCCCCATATCAAATACTACATGGATAAATTATGTTCTTAGGAGACACAATTATGGATATATCTGAGTTAAAATTAAATATTAGGGTTTTAAAATAATAATTCACATCTGTTAATATGATTATATGTTGGTTGCCCACACTTTCATAGCCATATTGATACAATCATTAGCTGATTGGGAAAGTCATTAACTCAGTAAAACTGTGTATCTGTATAATCATTTGAGCTATGCCAGAATGTTTCATGGTTCGGATTCCAGGTTAAACCGTATGTAGGTCAATGTTAGGTCTAACAATGTGAAGTTGTCAAATTTTCAGCTTACATAACAGTCACAAGTGTTAAATACGTATCAAGTAACCTGAATATAAAATGTGCAGAAAGTACTTAAGCTCAATATCAGTCATTCCTCTAGTTAAAATCTCTAGCTGAAACAGTATAAACCATTCATACACAATTTCAAAGACTGAAGCTATCAATGTCAATCTTCACTAAAGTTTTTTTATTTTTATAGTGTATATCTCTCTTTGCCCAGCCTAGTTGTGAAGGTTTATATGAAAACAGTCGATCTAAGTGTATTTTCATACATTACCATCATCGTAACCACGACAGTAAGAGGTGCGAGTGAAGAATATTTTAGCATAAACAGACACATTGTGACTACAGAGAGCCAAACCTGAAAGTGCACAATATGCTCAATTTAACATGAAAAACATGCTTTTGAAATTTCTTATATTTTTAGAGCACCCAATGTGTACTTTGATACTGGTAATGAAGTTTACAGGAGGTTGGTAGAGCAACTATAAAACAATCTATTTCAGTAATGGGTTCTGAGGTGTCAACCTCTCCTTCACATGGTGCACCCTGTTTACATGGACAAGTCTCTGGCAACTAAATGATTTCCAGTAGAAGGAGTCACCCACTGCTTGAAAACGGCTTCGTGAAAGGAAGGCGGAAGAGCGTGGAGTGGTTGAGGGCAACCTCTTGCCCTTGGGGTTGGAAAAGACACCTAAAGGTGGATTAACCAGAAACAATCAATGGTATGGGGATGCAGAAGGCAACAGTGGCATGAGGATGCAGAAGGCAACAGTGGCATGAGGATGCAGAAGGCAATTGGAAACCACTGCATTAAAGATCAATAGGGTATCCTGAGGACATGTAATTCTGTTAATTATTACATATAAAATGATGGCTTCTCCAAGGGGAAAATAATGTCTCAATCGGATCTCTGGGTGGGACTGCTCATGAAGGTGTCATCAGAATAGATAGAAACATTCTATGAGTTGATGTGGAATGTTAGAAGTCCGAGTAGGGCAGATAGATTAGAAAAATTAAAAAAAGGAGACGGAACAACTTAGGTTAGATGTCACTGGGATTAGTGAGATTAAGACGTAGGATGCACAGGATTTCTGGTCAGGGGAACACAAAATAATTAACACAAAAGCTGTCAGTGGAGTTACTGGTGTAGATTTTGTAATGAATAAGAGAGTAGGGAAATGGATGAGTTATTATGAACAGTTAAGTGACAGGATTATTTTGATTAAGTTGGAAACTAAGCCCACCCCAACCATAATAGAACTAGGAACTAAAATCTGATAATTATGAAGTGCAGGCTGAAATTCAAGAGTAATTCAGCAATACAAGCAGAACAGAATTTAAGTGAGCAAATTTAAACAATCTGATATGAGAGAAAAAATTGCAGAGATGGTAGATGTAAAAAAAAAAGGACACATTCTGAAAGGTGTTCAACTAAGGATGAATGGAATGCAATGAAGAGAGAAATAATCAGATCTGGCAAAGAAACATAAGGCTTTAGGAAACAATTTTCCCAAAAACCTTGGATTAAAGATTTTTTTTTTTTGAATTGATGGATCAGAGAAGAAAGCTCAAAAAATGCGCAGAAGACAGAGCTAACTAATGGAAGGGTATATATAAAGAAATAGTATGATATGGATGATTTAAAAATCAGTGTACTGGAAAAAGAAGGCGATGTCAACATAGGAGATCCTGTTTTAAGAGAGATTTTGACAGAGCTCTGAAAGATCTGAAATCAAATATTGCAGTTGGAATTTATGAGATTGTGCAGAACTTCTGAAACACCTATGAGAAGAAGGAATCCAAAGAATATTCAAAATATCAAAAGAGAGATTCCTCATGATTGTAATAAAAGTATCATTTTCAAACTTCTGAAGAATGCACAAGCCAACAAATGTGAGAATTGTTGTGCGAACGAAGACTTAGAGAATTATTGCACCATAAGACTAACATCATAACACTGCCAACCTGCACCAAGAATTGGGAAGCCAGGCTCTGCCTGCCACAAGCCAGGACTAACACAAATAGAGGAGTAACACCTCTTTTAAAAAAAAACTTTGGCTCAGCTGGCAGTACCTTGTGAGGGCCCCTTACCAGGGTTACAGAGAAGAGTGTAATGAATCACTTGGTGGAGAAGAAGGACTTCGGTAAGGCAAGGGATGCGGAAGAGGCAGCCCAGCACTCAAGGATCCAGCTTCTGACTCAAAGTGGGCGGCTGTTCAAGAAATCGTCAATTTGTTCTGAAGCAAGCGTGGCGATTATGCTTAATTTCTTTAAGCAACTATGATGAGCGACATTATTGGAAAACAATCCAGAGGAAAAACAGCACCCCATTCAGTTCTGTGGGAGGGTGGTATTTTAATGTCAGCAGTCAAAGTTCCTGAAGAGCAAACCAGACCATCAATAGAAAGACAACAAACACTGACAACTGTAGGTCTCTTAGAGGTGAAGACTTACGGAGTTGGAAGATGCACTCCAAAAAATGAAATGGAGTATAGTGGGCCTCAGTGAGGTAAGAAGTCCAGAGGAAGAATGCATTGAATTAAATCAGGCTACATCCTGTACCACTATGGAAACTCCCTGGGAAAACTAAATGGAGTGGGATTCCGATAAACCGTAATGTGAAAAATAAAGTTAAACTGATACAAAGCATCTCAGCAGCAATAGTAGTGTTATAATTATCAAACTGCTACAAAATACAAATATTGTAGGTATATCCTCCAACATCATCGCACTCAGACGATGAAGTAGAGTCTTTTTATGCAGATGTCACAAAATTGGATAACAGAGGCAATACTGCAATTTCTAGATTATCATGGGAGACTTCACTGCCATTGTAGGCACCAAGAAACAAGGAGAAACTACGGTCGATAAGTCTGGAATACCAACAAAAGGAACAACAGAGGGAAACGGCTTGTACAGTTTGCAGAGCACACAAAAATGCACATCATGAACACATTTTTTTAAAAAAACATCAAAGTCAAAAGGGGACATGGAGAAGTCCAGATCATAAAATTAAAAATGAAATAGACTACAGCCTATCCAACAGCTGCCATTTTGTTCAAGACATCACTGTTCTAAATCAATTCAACACCGGAAGCGATCACAGGCTGGTCCGAGTGAAACTTAGGATCTGTATAAAACAGGAAAGGCTGAAGCTAATAAAAGGAACCAATACAACTTCAGTAGATATAATCAAACTCATCGAAAAGAAAGACATCTTTCAACGCACATTATCGGAAAAACTAGCTACCGCAGCCAATGGAAATTTAGCATAAACTATTAATACATTAGCCATAGAAATTGCAGGCACTGTTGAAACCACCCTAATTAA
Organism: Vandiemenella viatica; assembly: GCA_031002005.1. Classification (NCBI taxonomy): domain Eukaryota; kingdom Metazoa; phylum Arthropoda; class Insecta; order Orthoptera; family Morabidae; genus Vandiemenella; species Vandiemenella viatica. The sequence continues at coordinate 81,223,105 of JARYHS010008074.1, forward strand.
GTAAAATTAGCAATGACACAACCCTCCTGAATCAATGAAGAAAAAATAAATTAAAACTGGAAAGAAATCTAATTGAATATGCTGAACAGTGCAAGACCATTAGAAAACAAATAATAGCTGACATCCAGAAGTATAACAAAAACCTGGTTAGATCAGTTATAGAAAACAAGAGAGGTTATAAGAAAGCAAAGCAAAGATTAATGACAGGAAGGAAACAAATAATAGCTTTAGATGATGATAAAAAAAAAAATTGTATTATAGACAAAACGGCAGTATTGGACCACATCAGGAATTTCTATCAGGCCTTATACAGAAAGTAAGATAAAAATTCTTTAATGACATCAAGCCGACTCGCCAATTCCTGAAGTCCTCTCATCCGAAGTTAAAAGGACAGTACGTGCAATGAAAAAAAGTATCAGCTAGTGGTTATGATGGCCTATCCGTTGACGTACTCTAACTGCCTGGAGAAGAAACCTACAGAACCCTAGCTAAGGTATTTTCACAATGTCTCGAAGAGAAAAATATCCCATACAGCTGGAACAAAGCAATGATTGTGTTGCTGCACAAAATATGCAGTCGTTATAATATTAAGAACTACTGCACCATCAGCCTGCTTCCTATCATTTACAAAGGTCATCAATAACCGCATCAGTTCTACCTTGGACACAGTACAACCAATTGAACGGGATCACATCAAAGTCATCCAGGAAGTAATAAGTCAAGCAAATAAATACCAGATGCCACTCTGTTAGGCCTTTATCAGTTTTGAAAAAGTTTTTGATTCAGTCCATCACTCAGCACAATTATGCAAACCCTTCTAAAACAAGAAGTGAATCCAGTCTATATCAACATACTATGTAACATCTACAGTACTCCCACTGCCTTTGTCAACATTGCTGAAGCCACTAAAGAGTTACCAGTAGAAAGAGGGGTAAGACAAGGAGACTCTAGACCCCCCCCCCCACCCAAAAAAAGCTAATTACATCAGTCCCAGAGTTGACAATGTCAAAAATCCAATGGAAAAATAGAGGGTTGAGAATAAATGAAAGAAGTCTCAACAACTTAAGATTCGCTGATGATATGGTTTTACCCTCAAACACTCTGGAAGAGCTAAAAGGACTTATAAATGAACTAGATGCAGCTTGCAAAGAAGTTGGCCTTAAAACAAACCTGTCAAAAAACAAAATCATGCAAAACAACTGGATAGAAAAAGATGAAGACAAGGCAGACATGAAAGAGGTATTGAGTCCATGGAACAGTACATATATCTTGGCCAATTGATCAATATCAACGTCTGAGATTTACAGACACATAAAGCTGGGCTGGAGAGTATACAGAAGAAATTCTGTAGTTTTTAAATCAAACATGCCGGTACATCTTAAAAAAAGAAAAAAAAAGGTATTTGAACAGTATGTATTACAGGTCCTCACATATGCCTGCCAGACTTGGACCCTAAACAGTCACATGAAGCAAAAACTGTGAACCGCCCAGCGAAGCATGGAAAGCGCGATGCTAGGGTTTACAAGAAGAGACAGGAAAAGGGTCATCTACATTCGTTCGATAACCAAAGTGACAGACATCTTAGAGTGACAACCCAAAAATAGCAATGGGCTGGTCCTATTGCTCGAAAGAGAGATGACAGATGGACTAAGGTGGTTCTGGACACTAAGGAACCTGAAAAGAGCAAGAGGAAGACCTCTGGATCGTCGAGATAGAGACATTCGACGAGTAACAGGGGTGAACTGGAAGAGAGTGCCTCAAGATCGATTTGCCTGGAAGGAACTGGAACAAAATTATGTAGCATTAACTTGTAAAATATAGCTCATCTGGCTTTAAGAGGTTGCATACTGAAACAAGGATTGATAAAGCTGTATAAATAAATAACAAATAAGTCTAACATCAAATGCTTCAAAATTACTGACAAGGATAATATACAAAAGAATAGATTTTTGTTAACTGCTTAACGTCTCTTAACAGCGAGGTCTTTAGAGGCAGGAAAGGATGGGGTGCAAGGAATGGGAAGGAATTCGGCCATGGCCTTTTGAAGGTAGCATCCTGGCATTTGTCTGGAGTAATTTGGGAAACCTTGGAAAACCCAAATCTGGATGGCCGGACGAGGATTCCAACTGGTGTCCTCCTGAATGTGAGGCAAGAACCCTAACCATTACACCACCATGCTCAGTAAAAGAATAGAAATGATAGTAAAAAGAGATATTAGGCGAAGATCAGTTTGGGTTTAGGAAATCCATGGTACAAGAGCAACCAAGATACTTTTATGGAAGTTGTTGATTTAAACAAAGATTTTGATAAATGGGACAAGTTGTTCAAAATTTTACAGAAATAAGGTAAAATATTGAGATAGAAGAATATTTTATAATCAGGATTACTGGAAATCGCAATTCCGAAAGGAAGTAGTGTCATAATATTGCTGTAGTCAAATGCAACACACAGCTAGAAATATTTTCTGAAATACGTTTAATGGTGTCATCATGCTGGTCCACGGTGTATTACAACCCAATTTCCACTTAAATGTAATGATTGAGGCTGTATTACAATGGAATTACTGCCAGAAAATAATACATCTCCTGATTGAATGCAGCAGTATTACGATATTATTAGTGAATGATGTAGCGGAATCATGAACTCCAGTAGACCCTCGTAATATATAAGAATCAAGTGGCTATAACAAAAGTAGAAAATCATGAGAGACACGGATCAGTTAAACAGTGTTTGGGACAAGGTTGTAGTCTACTTCCATTAAAATTTAATTTATAATTAGAGAAAACAACAAAGAAAGTCAAATAAAAACTTGAATGTGGCATAAGCACATAAGGGGGAAAAATCAATAAGAAAAAAGGGTTCTTTGTCTGAGAATTGATAGTAATTGTTATGTAGGATGTTTAGGTAAATGCTTATCTACTTTTTTCATCTGAAATCGTTATCTCAAATTTCAGGAAATGTGTGGCACAATATAGGAAATCATTAAAACAGAAAGTGATTGACTACAGCAGTATTATGACCCCATAAGAGAATGTTATTGTAGTGGAATCGTGATCTCCAGTAAGGCCATTGTTTTTGTGGGATATGCATTACAGTTATTCCACTCCGTGGTTCTTACCACTGGGTATTAAACAGCTGCCTTAATTCATAATGGGTCTACTGGAGATCGCGATTCCGCTACAACAACATTCAGTATTATCGTTGGAAAACTGCTGTAGTCAGTCGCAAGACGTATTGTTTTTTAGCAGTAATTATGACATAATACAGCCTGGACCATTATTTTGAAGCAGAAATTAGGTTGTAATACAGCCTGGACCAGCATGAAACCATTAAATGTACTTGGGAAAGAATTTCTAGTGGAGTTTTGCGATTGACCACTGCAGTATTTTGATGGAAACTCCTGGCGGAATCGCGATCTCCAGTAATCCCTTCATAATAATAATCACAATTGTCACATAATCTGGACAGCTATGAGAGTTTCACATAAATCAATAGTGACTTCCTTTGAAATGACAGGATTGGTACTGTTTATCAAGGGAAACGTTATTTAGTAGCTATCACAAAAACTATTCCTTTTTAGTTTTGCCGGTATTCAAGACATTCAAGTAACCCACCTGTATAACCTGGCTGTATTCAGCCAGGGCACGTTTCTTCAATAAGGCTGCCATCTTTCATCAAATTCGTTCTTCTAAAACCATTAAGAACTCAATATCATTAACATTCTGATTCCAGTAGTATGGTAACAAAATATAACATTACCACCTGACAGTCACTTTACCCAAACATAAATAAATAATAACATCTTTGATCGAAGATGATTACTGCGCGTACTCATCCATCAACTTTCATTTGTTAATTGTTATTATTATTTTCAGGTTAGGAAACATTATATTTTATTAGTTTGTGCTTTTTAACTAACGAAAGTCACCAAATAGTACAGTATTTTTATCCCGTGCTAAATAATGCTTTTGTATTTAGTTTGGAGTGCGGGTGCATTCAAACAAAACTACAAATTATCGACCTTCATGAGCACTAGTGCTAAGGCACCTGAAGTATTTATATCTTACTCTTAATTCGCAGTCGATGTGCTGCACTTCTGTACCAAAGAAGTGATGGTAATAAATTTATTTTACGTGTAACGTAAGAGTTTTATATTGTATTAACTACAGAATATGCATGTAAATATATTAGTCGTGATTTAAATTTAAACTATTGGTTACGTTTACATCGCGATACAGGGAATGGGGTAATATCTACATCGCGATACCGCTATCTATTTTCTAGCGGCAATATTCACAAAGTTTTTGGCTAGGTTCAAATGCAGTTTGTACCAGAGTAAAAATGAAAAATGCCTAAGGAATGGGTTAATCATATTTTCATCCCGAAAGAACAGTTTTTTCTACTGGCCGTACTTTGCCACCAGCGGGGAAAGTTCTAATTACAGCATAAAAGGATCCATAGACGACCAACTTGGATGTCTACTTTGCTGTCAACTTTCCATGTTAAAGATGTTGGGGGACGTCTTTGGGCAGGTTGGTGGTTGTGGTTGACATTTCGTATTGAAAGACAGTTTCATTTGGGTGGACCTAGTTTGGTGTGGGTGACCCTGTTGTAATGTCTGTGGCAAAGTTTACAACAAGCTTATCATTATTTATAAATGTGATATGGTTCTGTCAAAGTATATGGTTATTCCACGTTATCATTTAGTCAGTTGTTTTTTGTATTATTATTGTTTGAGGACAATTACTGTTTATTGTATATAACAAGAAAGGTTGTAATTCAATTTGGGGGTACTTTTTTGACTCTTTAAGAGAGCTTATCCAGCAGTGGGAAGTCATTTCGAAAATTTTCAAAGATTGCAACAAGAAGTATGATGCCTTGCTTCTAGTTCTTTACCAACAAAATTAGCTAATTGTGAATATTGACAGTCATAAAAAAAAGACTCATAAATATTAGAACTTTTTATGAGGAGGAACTGAAAATGTAGTACTGAGCAAAAATTCTGGAGCTGGAACCGAAGAGGAGTACCTGCTAAGTTTACGGTACTTTGAACCATTGGATTTCCTAGGTGACCAGGAGGTTCAAATTCCTTCAGAAATTTGTTTATAACACTACAATTCTCAATTGTTATTTATTTTTCAAACACTTTGTGGCGATACAATCGTAAGAAATTCGTCTATCGGAGATCGCGATTCCACCACAATAGTGTTACTCCATGGGAACTAGTAATTTTATAGTACTGCAGTAAACAATCACAAGATGTATTATTTTGAAGTAATAATTAAGTTGCTACAGACCTTGGATTATTATTTTTAAGCACTAATCAGATTGTAATGTATCTGGGCCAACATGACACTGCTAGAACTACATCGGAAGTATTTCTAGCAGTGTCTTATGACTGACTATTATAGTATTATGACATTATCATCCCCACATGGACTAAGGTTGTTTTAGTTGAATCAGGATCTTCAGTAATTCTGAGATTTTAAATCTGTGCCCACTAACTAAAATTGTAGGGTTGCAGACAGCTGTTCATTCAAAATAATACCAGTTTTCATGTTTGTGACACTTAACTGTAAAGTGTCGCATGTTACCCATCATAATTTTTATTGTTCTTTTTTTTAAAGAGTTTTTGAAATTTCCAAGTGAAGTGACACATTGGAATAAGAAAACTGGGCTTTGTGTTGTTATCATTTGATTTAATTCTAGATCATAATACCACTACAATGCTGTAGCCAGAATGGTTCCTTCAAAAGGCCATGACCAAATTCCCTCATATTCCCCCACCCTTCCTGCCTCTAATGATGTCGGTACAGGGATCATATCTACTTCCTAGTGTGGTTATGATTAGCTTGAAATATGGCCTTGGCCATGGGGAAAAATTTCCTTAAAGCCATAGAAATGTGATATTTACGGATAGCGAAAATACTAGATTCCGCATCGAGAATATTTTGCTATCGTAAATTTCTCATGACTTTTAGTAATGGAGAGAAGCTGCAGTGTCAAGAATATATTACAACAAAGGAATTAAAGAACATGTCACTGAATTTGTATTACTTTTATAGCACTGGTGACATCGTGATCTAGAATTAAACCTACCATTCATTTATCTTTTTATCAGGATGCATCTCGTCTTCATACAACTCATTTAAAACTAAAAAATACTATGCTTCCTCACTTATTTTTCACAAACCAAGCTATGCCATAACCAAAAAGCTTAAAAACCTCCATACAAAAAAATAAAAAGCAGCAACAGAAAATGCCCAACAAAAAAGGCCGATGGTGTTTGTGTTTACAAAACTTGGCTGACCACATTTTGTTTCGTCTGTGGCAAATGCTGACAACAATATTGGAAACCAAGTTGATGATCAATGTGTCCCTTAAGGCACAAAGGATAGTAATTTAAGCTATTTTCATGAGTGCCATTTTATTGACTTCATGTATCACGTCAGTTAATGTAATACATATAATTTGGCATTTCCACATTATTATTATTATTTTTAAAAGAAAACTAGCGAATTTTGTTTTTTCATTTGTGTACTGCCTGTTTATCATGTAGGTCTGGTCTTTACAATTGAAGAGTGATACAAAATCTTGACTTGCTCTTCGCAGGTTTTACTTGCTAACTGTGATTACATACTGCATTTTTATTTTATTTTTTATAAGTAAGCAAATAGTCACCCAATTGTATATTTGGGTGGGGTCTGCTCATGAAGGACTCATCAGAATGGATACAAATGTTGGTGGGTGGAACTTAAGAAGTCTGAAAAGGGCAGGTAGTTTAGAAAACTTAAAACGACCTAAGTTAAATGTCGTCAGTATTAGTGAGATTAAGTGAAAGGATGAACAGTAAATAAACTCTTTTCGGGTGTAAGATGTCACTAAATTTATTATTGGCATTTGGTTGAAAATTAGAGCTGAGATAGACACCTTTCAAACGTCCCACAAGTGTGACATCTTTACATGGCTGGAAGCCCGATAAGAGTTTATTTATATACAACGGCATGAAAAACTTTGATTTTACGGGAGGAACAGTGTTTTTGGCTTGGGGAACACAGAATAATTAACACAAAAGCTGTCAGCTATTGGTGTAGGATTTGTAATGAACAAGAGAGTTTGGAAACGGGTAAGTTATTATGAACAGTTTAGTGACAGGATTATTTTGATCAGAGTAGAAACTAAGCCTGTTAACCACAAATATGTACGAGTTTATAGACCAATGACACAGGAAGACAATAAAGAAATTGAGAAAATGTACATTGAAATTTGAGAATTAATCAAGTGTATGAAGGTGGAGGAGAATTTAATAATATGTGATTGGGTTTCAACTGTGGGAGAAATACTGTATGGAGTTTTGGTCTAGGAGAAAGAAATGAGCAAGGAAGCAGGTAATTAGAATCCTGTGAAAAATACAAAGTTATCATGGCAGACACACTATTTAAGAATCGTGCTCAAAGGATATACGCCTTGAAACATCTAGGGGATGTAGGTATATATTGGCTAGATTATATCATGGTTAAACAAAGATTCCATAATCAAGTTCTCACATACATATTTCAGCAGAACAATGCCCACCAAATGTACAAGCCTTCTTTAAAGAGCAAAGGATGTCACTGTTTTCCTGGTCTGCACATTCACTTGATTTTTTGCCTATTGAAGCATCTTTGTTGTATGGTCTGTTTACAACATGTCCTTCCACAACCACTGTCAGTGCTTATGATCGCACCTACAAACTGTTTGGGATTGTCTTCCACAGCAGCATATCCAGGCTCTCTTTGATTACTTGCCACAATAACTAGAGGCTTCACATGATACTAAATTCTCACAGTTCATTGTAAGTGTACAGTTATGTAATTTTAATAATTTCTGTACTGCCATGATGTCCCTAAGCTGTCGAATAAATTTCATTGTAATATCATGTATTCTTGGTATTGCAATTTTCACAAATAGTATTCTAGTTGACATCTAGAGCCTGTCCTCCTGCTTTCTTTTGTGCCACCCTTGAAGCAGAATTGTAACTCCACACATTCACATGGTACATTCTGCATATGTAAAGTTAAATGTTATCTAAAATGCCAATTCTTTTTTATATTACTTATGCAGATAAATTACAGTGTCACAATATATCAAACAGAATTTACTTATTTATTATTTAAATGTTTTAACACATTTGTTGTGACTGTGTACTATCTCACATTACATTAACTTCATTTTAGATTGCCCGCCTTTATAGATTGATAGCTTGCCGGGTAATGCCACCTTCAAAAGAGAACTCTAGTAAGATTTTCTACTGCAGCTCCGAACACAACAAAGAAGGTGTATCCACATCTAAGGCTGGAAATGATGATGATCTGCCTGAAGAACCAACTAATTGCTGCATGTCCGGCTGTGATAATTGTGTTTGGATTCAGTATGCTGAAGAACTGACAAAACGTTTTTCTGATGGTGATGAAAGAGTTAGAAATATAATTCTTTTAAAAGTATCTGATCCTGGAATGAAAGTATTCTTATTGTCTGAATTAAAAATGCTGAAGGAAAGAAAGAGATGATTAAACCAGAAATTTATGTTAGTTATTTTATTGGAAGAATTCCATAAAATTTGAGAATTTGTGTAATCGTTGTTTTGTTTAAATACTTGGTTCTTCACTGTTTTTCACTGTTGTAAACTTTGTTGATATGTTCTTTACTTTTTTTAGAGCTGCATAGATTTGCATTTGTCAATTTTTCTGAAAAGTATGACAATATTTATGTTCACTTGCCTTAAGTGTGCTCTGTGTGCGATCAGTTAATATTCCATTCACTTATAGATCACCACCATTGTGCCATAAATTCCACGCAAAACTGGTCTTTTCTTGTAGTTTGCTTCCTTCTCTTAACCTAAAAATTTCTTGCTTGTTCCTAGTTTATTTTTTGTGTACTTTGCCAACTTCCTGTGGTAGACATTTTCTTTATCTGTCCTTACATCCTTTATTAAAAACATTTTTCATCTCCCAGGACAATACCCACAGTCTTAATCATCAGCAACAATTAAAAATACATTTGCCTGTGATTAAAAGTACTGGTGATTAAAACTTTCTCAGAAAACTTGTCAAGTGAATTTAGTAATGGACGTAATGGCTACAGATAAAGTGAAACACCTAACTGTCATGTTTCACAACAGTGGTGAATGAGCATATGTCAACTAATTTTTCATGCTTACTTCTGAACCAACTGTAATCCCCAGAAAGTTTTATTTGAGCAGCATTTTAATATTTAGTATACACCTTGACAACCATTGAAAGAATGAGGATATTCCTTACATATTTGAACTCCATGTTGGGAATGCCACTGTATTAACCATTACATGTTGGCAGTCATAATTTGGGTGTACGGCAGTGCACCCGCCACTCGAGACAACTGCTGCACTTTTCTCAAAGTGATTCGGGCCATTTCCGTACCTCAATTTCTTCAATCTTAGTGAAGCTGCAAGCCTCAAATTTCTATTAGACATAGATATCAGCAGTCTTAGAAGATACATGAAATTTTGTTTCATTTCTGTTCTTAGTTTGAATGTTATCCATATAGACAATTTCATTTTACCGATTTTGTTAATACAATCACTCACTGATTGACTGATGATGATCAAATCTCTAAGGTAATTCCTGTAGTCGTATAAAGTTGAAATTTGGTACACACATAAAATTTTAACCCCAGGTTATAAGAAAAGTATAAAACTCGTGAATTTCCATATATTTTCACCTTATTTACCCCAAATGTGAAATTATTTTTTACCCTTATATCTTTATATGCCTAAGATTTTCAATATATATGGTGGTTACTAAGTTTAACTAATGTGTTTTCTACCTTCTTCTCTTTACTTTGGAAATCGGTGAAGTAATGATAATAAGGGTGGAGCAGAAACAATTAAAAATGCTTGTTAAAAATGGCTTTTCTTGGGAAAAAAATATACACTCATTTTATTTAAACATTAGCCTGCGGGTGTTCTGGCTTAGTTTTCACAAAATTTATTTTTCAGTATTGATAGTGGGAATATATTTGTTCATACATTTTTCGCTCAACTACTTGAGGGAGGGAGCGAGCCTGTTTGGGGCAAGCGCTCCACCCTGGCTATGCCCATGCCACAGCCTCAAGATTCCACTGAAATTCCCATGATCCTAGAAACAGGTAATATGGCACAGCCATTTGGTTTTATCTCCAAATTATAAAGTTTAATATTGCTGATTTCCCTCATATTTATTCATTGCCAATTGCAAAAGTGAAACATTTTGGTTCATATTTGCAGGTTAATAGATTTGTTCTGTATTGGGCTATATGCCTGAAATTATTTTTACGCGTGGAAAATAGCAAGTACAATTCACATCTCAAACAAAAGAGGGCAGCCCATGTTTACCTGGCTCCAAAGTGTACAAATAGCATTGAGAAGATTTGGTGCAGAAGAGGAAGATATACAGTTCAAAGATCCTTAGAAATATTTTGAGAAGATGAAGAGAAACCTCTGTAGTGAGGAAAATGTCTCTAAATTAAAAAATACTTTGTTCTTATTCTTGGTTTGAAGGTTATTCATCATTTACTTATGGTGGTAGTTAAATCTGTGGCAATTGATAGTGCTTAGCTATGGCATAAAGTTTTGTTTGCAGAGAGTGTGGGCATTGTTGGTAACATATACGAGGGGGTACCTTAAAAAAAAAAAAATTTTAAGACCTATATATTTCCAAATTTTTTACAAAACTATCTTATCCCTTTCAAATTACTCCTCATTACAACTAATACATTTGTCCCACCAGTGCTTCCACTATTCGAAACATTTTTTGTATCATATTTAGAAATTGCTGACAGCTCTTCTCTTGTATTTTTCTTGACCTCTTCAGTATTGTTAAATCAGTGTCCTTTCATACCGCTTTTCATGCGTGGACATATGAAAAAGTCACACGGAGCCAGGCCAGGCAAGTAAGGTGCGTAGGGCAGTGGAACCATGCCATTTTTAGCCAAAAACTGCCTAACAGAGACAGCTGTGTGAGCAGATGCATTCTTGTGATGTAGGAACCTATTTCCTGTATGTCACAAATCAGTTTTTTTTGTTTTTTTTTCAGATGCACACTGTTGCATAATCTTCTTAAATTTCCAAATAAAAGGTTTGAATGACGGTCTGATGTGGGTGAAGAAACTCAATGAACTACTCCTGTGGCATCAAAAAAGCAAATGGGCATTGTTTTGATGTTTGATTTGACTTGATGACATTTTTATGGACGGGGTGACAATGACGTCTTCCATTGGCTTGACTGTTGCTTTGTTTCTGGATCGTAACCATAGCACCATGACTCATCACCACTAATGACATTTGACAGAAAATCTGGATCAATTTCAAGCTGTTGTTTCAAAGCACGGCCTGTTTCAACTCGACATTCTTTTTGATTGTCAGTCAGAGCCTGAGGAACAAATTTGGCAGCAACCCTTTTAATTCTCAAAGCATGGGTTAAAATTCGATGAACCGAGCTCCAAGATAACCCACTAATCTCCGACAGTTGATCAATTGTCTGTCAAGCTCTCAAATTTTTTCAACATTTTCATTGATTCGGGCAGTTGATGGACGTCCAGAATGTCGTCAATCGACATGTTGCCATTTTTAAACCGACTGAACCACTCTTACACTTGAGTTTTTCGCATAGTGTCATCTTTGTAACATTAAAAGTTTCAGCAGCATTTTTACCAAGCAGAAAACAAAATTTCACAGCTGCATGTTGTTCACTTAAACTTGCTACATCAAAAATGAAACAGTTCAAAACAGCACTAGCAAAAACAATCTCTGCAGATTAACGGAACAACCCAAGTCAAAAACACAGGTGGCCGTGAACTGACAATGAGTTGTGATATAATCACCTAGTGGCAGAAACGCGTACTACACAAGCCCCGCCCACGACAATGCTATTATGGTTATTTTTGTGTACCCGCTCGTATTGATGCCTTGAAGTATGGAATGTCCTTATCCACCGATTTTTAAATGGAATCATTACATTTGAGTGCCAACTCAGAATAAGTGATAAACTTACAAAAAGAAAGGAGATTACACAAAAACAGTTTTTGTAAAAATAGGCCATCCTTGTGCTTGAGCAGTGACAAAATGTTATGAGCTATTGTTCTGAGCTAAGTCTACTATATACAGTGTATATTCACTTCACTTTCTGAAACAGAATTGTTTATTTGGTATAAAAACAAATCTGGTGAAGAGCATTCTGTTAGTTCAATAGTTAAGATGCTTGCTTTAAAAACTGTCACTGTTCCGGTCCCAGGTTTCAATCGTTGTAGGCGCAAGAATTTTGAGAGTTGTGTTTGATCATATGACCTATGTCAGGACACTCCGTGGTTCAGATTCCACATTAAACTGTAGGTCCCCTCTAGGACTAACAGCCCTAGTTGTAACACAATGTGTACACATCTACAGAAAAATTCAGGCTACACAAAGGCGGAACGTGGTGCTAGTTGGCCCAAATAAACATACACAAATCTGGTGACTTGGCCATTCTGCATGTCATAATTGTTACTGAAATGAAAGGTGAAATATATATGATTTATCATCAAGACTTGTCATACCTGAAAGACATGTAAGGGAAATCTTGACTTTCGTGTATTTGTAAGTTTGGTGAAGAAACACTTTCAAGGTATTTATATAGGTTTACCTAACATTTCACAATTTTTTGTCACTGCTCAAGCACGAGGCTTGGTCTATTTATACAAGATTTATATGTATATATACATTACAGCAAGGCTAGTAGCCAACCACAAATGTCTTTCCATCAGATGAAGCTAACCATTACAATAGTTTTACATAAGTTTGCAACCAAATACTGAAATTAAAGAAACTCCTTGATTTCAGTAGCTTCTGCAAAATAGCAACAATGAACTTGAGACAATCTATTTGATGACAGTAAGCATGATCTCCCAAAGTATAAACTTTCATATTTGCTATCATTAAAGACACTTAGCAATTTTGTGCCAAAGTGTTCCTGCTGGTGACTGCATTCCTCATTGATCTTGTGCAGGGGCGGATCCAGGATTCTGTTTTGGGGGGGGTGCTTGGCTTGAGTGAATTTTGGTTCAGAGGGCTTGCTTTCAGTGGATTTTGGTTTTGGGGGGGCTTGAGACGGGAAAAAGGTAGTATTTATAGCCTCCTCGGACCTCATATCAGGGGTGGACTTAGATACCCCCCCCCCCCTGGATCCGCCCCTGATCTTGTGTCTGGCTGATGTCTCCCAGCTTCATTTGAAGAAAACTGCAATTCCAGGACGAGCACAGTTAGTAATGCTGTTAAGACAAGTCTCCCATTTGCAGCTGATTTCATTTTGTAAATCCTTTGAGAATGCAACGTTCCTTGAACCACAATGTAAAGGGTGTCATGAATACCGTTAAGTAATTTCCAGCATTACCTCTTGCCAAGGACAATTCAATGACGACCACATCAATGTAATGACTGAAACCAGTTACATCTGCATTGAGGTGTCATTGGAGACATGCAGGCCACACTGTGACAAGGGACAGCAACACTCAATGTGTGAAAGTTGCATTGATGGGATATGGCAGCAGAAGCCTGACATGAGTGCCTCTGCTAACAGAACATCATAGGCTGCAATGGCTCTCTTGGATTCATGAACATATGAGTTGGACTCTGAAAAAATGTTGCCTGGTCAGATGAATCACAATTCCAATTGGTTAGAGTCACTGGCGGGACAAGACCTAAATCTTGCGTAAGCAAGATAATTTTTGCAAGACCCTTTGGTAGCACAATAGGACGGCATATAAAAAGAATCTTTTTTGGAACCTCTCAAATTTTTATTCTTAAATGCAATCGTCTTCACTGTGACTAATATTATTTAGTAATATCTAACAGTAAAGAATTAAATTTCCTGCTTTTAGCCTTATTAAATTACAAAATTACTATACCATAATCTAGCTTAGGTAATATATCTAATTCAATTGATAAAACTGCTGAAAGTTATTGGAGACCAATTATATTTCATAAATAATTTTAATTTTGAAATGCTCCTTCCAGCAGATAATTTAATTACTGCTATTGTTAACAAAATTCGAATGAAAATATAAATAGTGGGCAAAACTTCCTTTGTTTGTTTCCTGTCATGTTTTGTAACAGTTGTTTCACATCTTTAAATTTTTTTGGATCGTCGTTTATAATTCTCCATATAATTCGTAAGATTCGAAAATCATTACTCTCACCCAATCGCAGAACTGTGTGCATATCCTTGTAGTTTCTAAAATGTTTTTTTATTAACTCGCTTTGGGCTTTTCTGTCCGGTTGGAATTTTGTAATCGATTTTAAACTAACTTTTCGATGTGCTAGAGACTTGATATTTCGACCATAACTCAGAAGTGGATTACAATACAAGAAAATTTTGGAAAAATGGAAAAAGTTGTCCAGAAAATTGGAAAATTCGGAGAAAACTGAAAGACGTTTTTTTTATTGTACCAATCTGGTTAATTTTTTTAAATGTTCGTAATAGTCCGAATAAGGTTTTTCAAGAAAGAAAAATTGGAAAAACTCGCGGAAAAACTTTAAGTAATTTTTCCTATGGACCAATTTAGCTATTTTTTTTAATGTCTTTAATAGTTTTTAGAGAAAGAAAAATTGAAAAGTTGCCCATAAAATAGGAAAATTCGGTAACAATTGAAAGTACATTTTCTATGGACCAATTAGGCTAATTTTTTTTTCTTTTAATTTTTCAGTAGTCTGAATAGTTTTTTATTTAGAGAATGAGAAATTGGAAAAGTTGTCTGGGCCAGTAGTTCAAACCAAGATTGTCAATTTACTTTGATCCAGTCATAAAATTTACTCAAATGTTCAAGAGTAATGCTGCAATAGACATGCACAGATTTATATAATTTGCTTAGGATCATATATCATACCATAAAAGTAATTATACACTGGCGGAAACTAAAAGTGCAACATCTAGGCAGGAATGGTGGAATTTTAGGAAACTTTGCACATATATCCCAGGTAACACCACAGTATGTGGACTGTGATTATCCTGATGAAAGATGAGATTTGGGTGGTGGATATGAAGGAGCACCCCGTCCACGTAGTTGTGGGCTGTCATTGTGCCTTCAACAATAACCAACTCAGTCCTGTTGTCGAAACTGATTGCCCCCAAACCATAACACCAGTGGCTGGACTTGGGTGACGTTCTAAAATCACAGCAGGGAAGGCCTGCTTACATGTTGTTGATTATCACTTTGCCACAGAAGAATCGATACTCTTCTCTAAACACAAATGTACGCCATTAATGCGCCCATTTGCGTTTTGCATTACACCAGGTTAGACAATGATAGCAATGAAATCAGGTTTATGGGACACATTGCATCGGAGTCAGAGAGTGTAATCCAGCTTCGAGCAAATGTTTTACAATCATACGGGAGGTGACTCTCTCTTTTACCACTGACTGGATCTAGCCTGCAGTCATTCGTCTGTCAGCAACAGCCACTCACACAATTTGCCGTCTTCATGTGCTGTTGTCATTTTATATTTGTATTGTCTCTGTTTTATATGGACCTGTGCCTGCTACAGGAGTGCTAGGGCCTTCTTACATCCATTGTGGAACAAATCTGTATACTGACATTACACTATGACCAATTCTGTGGAAGATTCCGCGATATGTTGCACCCAAATCAAACACACCAATTCTCTGACCTTTCTCTCAGTTAGACATTTGGGTGTAAAGGGTCGTCATTCTTTGACTTGAAATACTTGGTCAACAAGAACTCGTTTACAAAAAAGTATCATACACGCTAAAAAAAAAAAAATAAAAAAAACCCATAGCAATTTTCATAGCAAATAGTCCAGTAATTCTTATACCATTTCATATAAAACTTTCAATTTTTAATCATTTAATAGTCTTCATAATGCAATACTTGGGGCCAAATTTCTTCCATTTAACACAGCCCAGTCTGGGTAACGCAGTTTTATTTTCCGCAAGTGTTTGATAAATGCTAAGCTAGACAATTCGATTAAATCCGATTTACATAGTGTGTCTGAGTCTTCTGTAAGATTTATTTGAGCTTTCAATGCATTTAAAAAATCATCAAATTGATATAATACGTCTTCCACCGCCTCGATCTTGCCTCTTAACTGCTTTATAGTTAATTTTACTTTTATTAACTTCTTGTGTTTGTTGGATATTGAAATCAGCAAATAAATTTTCTGAATAAACCCCCTTCCCCCCAAAAAAGTTTTTGCTGTCACAGAATAATTATCTGCTTCTAGCAATAGCAAATTCCAATTATGGTATCCACATGGTGTAAAAACTGCCCTGGGATTAATATTTATTATTCGAGTTTTAACTCCATTATTTATGCCTACCAAATATGCACCATTGTCGTAACCCTGGTCAGGGCAGTTTTGAATATCTAATAAATTTTTTCTAGCTATTAATTAATCAACTCGGTGACAGAAAAAAAAAAAAAATTCTAGTGTGCCAGTTAATGTATTACAAAATCTTAAGATACCGTAACTGAAATTTGTTCAACTTGACCAAAGTATTTAGTGCAGTCTGGCAAAATTGAATAATAATTTGTTTCTTTTGCCTTGCGAATCACTTCCTTGGTAATAGTTTTTTACATCAATGTGATCAATTAATTTGGAATGTCATGGCTTAGATAATTGTGTGCAAGTTGTTTGTCATTAATGTGTTTCATGTGTTCCCGTAATGTAAGGTCATATTTAAGTATCAATTTAAGAAAAAAAGTCTATAAAGTTACCAGAATTCCCGCGGTCGTCACCAATTTTTTGGGATTCACGCATTAGTCTTTCGTTTTTCTGGTCAACTGTTTTTCATGCTTTATTACTTTTTCTAATGTCATCCATTGGAACATAAATGCCATATATTCTTTGGTATTCTCTTTTTTTTTTCTGTCGTCAGTCTTTAGACTGGTTTGATGCAATCCTCCATCCCTTCCTATCCTGTGCTAACCTCTTCATTTCTACATACCCCTTACAACCCGCGTCCTCAATTATCTGCTTCATATATTCTAATCTCTGTCTTCCTCTGCAGTTCTTACCTTCCACTGTTCCCTCCACTAACAAATTAACCAATCCAGCATGTCTCAAAATATGACCTACCAGCCTGTCTCTTCTCTCTCTGTAAGCTTCTTCCATAAACTTCTTTTCTCACCCATCATTTCCAAAACTCGCTCATTTCTTACTTTGTCTGTCCACCTAATTTTCAGCATTCTTCTGTAGCACCACATTTCAAATGCTTCAATTTTCTTTATTTCCGGTATTCCTAAAGTCGATGTTTTCGCTACTATAAAGTGCTGTGCTCCACACATAGATTTTTAAAAAGTTCTTTCTAATTCCTAGATCAATTTTTGAAAGATTTCTCTTTTTCATGAAGGCTCTTTCTGCTTTTAACATCATTCGTGCTTCGGCCATCGGTTGTAATTTTGCTTCCCAAGTAACAGAACTCACTTACTTCTCCTATTGCATCCGATCCTATTTTTATATTTAATCTACTAGTATTGGTATCATTTCTGCTACATTTCATCACTTTTGTTTTGCTTTGATTTACATTCAGTCCAAAATCTTCCTTCAGTATTTTGTTAATGTCATTCTGTAACTTCTCAATATCCTCAGCCCTCTCTGCTAACAAGACAATGTCATCAGCAAATCGTAGCATACTGATTTTTTTCTCCCTGAAAACTTATGCCACTTGGAAATTTTTCTTTGACTTTTTTCATTGCTTCTTCTATATACAAGTCGAATATTCTTATGCCTTTGTAAAAAGCTACTTTAGCATTTCCTGTCACAGCACCTTCGCTGCACCATCTCAATTATTTTGAAATTTTTAATAAACCAATAAGCGACGATGTTGAGTGTCGCCATTATTTATTTTTCTTGAAAAATGAAAAATTATCAAACGACCTATCGGGCGCGAGGGTCCTCGAACTATGAGGCCGCAGGCGGTCGCCCACATCTTACGCCACTTCTGGTTAGAGTTGATGCCAGGGTTCAAGTGTTGCACAGACCCCACAATGCCATGAACCAGAATTGTCAGGAAGGCAATGTAATTTCATTCTTGCATGGGCCGTGTTTACATTGGATGAACTGGAACATCTGGTCAAACTGAAATGTCCATTTATTTCAAATGGCTATGTTCAGCTACTTGGAGACCAGTTCAGCCGTTCATGTGGACTTTTCCAGGACCGCATGTCACCGGGCAAAAACTGTTCACGATTGTTTTAATGAACACGTAGAGAGTTCCAGGAAATTTGGCCACCCAGATTGCCAGACTAGATCGGAAGGTTACTTCATGCATAACATCCTTCAGCGGCAATTATGAGTAACTGTAGAGGAACCATGGCTGAATATTTCTTCAGGGGATTTTCCAGAACTTGTCAGGGGCCTAGCATCCTCCCTATAACCCCTAAACTTACTTTCAGTTAAGAAGAGTTGAAGTCACAGCATTATTTTCGGGTGTAAAAGAGTAGAATGATGTTTTAGTTTGGGTTTTCCATAGGCAAGTAGCTTCAGGTAGTAGCCACAGTCATTTATTCAAGTGGGACCGCGTAAGTTAGTTTAACCAAGAAATCATTTCCGATTAGAATTTGTTAACTATATTAGGGGAAAATTCAAGCATACACTGGTGATCTTAGATTTGAAATCGCAGTTCTGCAAGAGAAGTTACTTAATTTCGAAATTATATGAAAATATCGGCCATTTATAAGCATGACTGTTAAAGACCATGAGTTGGTTTCGCGCCAAAGAACCACGTGCTTCGAGGAGAGAAAATAGTTCCGGGGTCACATCAAATAAATTTATATGAACAAGTTATATAAAGGGGTGGATATTTTGGTAAGTTGATGGCAAGGGAAGTATCTAAGATTTTATACCAAAGGAAAGCTACCTAGGTGACGCAAAAAAGAATTTTAGATTATGAGATTTGATTGGCGCGTAGTGATCTGAATGTCGCTAGGAGGCTATTTAAGACAGCGCGCGTCCTACACATGGTCTATTTGTCGGTCGTCTATCGTCGTGGTTGGTCTAGTGTGGGAGGCACATGGGTGTTGGGCGGCAGTTATCATGTTAGAAGCAACGTGGAATTATTTTAAGGACCAAGTGATGATGCGCATGTCTGAACTTTGCAATCTATTTTTCGGCGATGAAGTCGGATTGCCTTTAAGGTGTACACGCTCTGGTACTCGGGAATTGTATATATATTTTGATTATTTTGAACAATATACTGTGAACTTTTATCTTAAATGACGATTCTTTATTTGTAGTCTGCTCCTCCCAGTGTTTTATAGAGGAGTGTTTTAAACCTTTACTGCTTGGGGTAATTCGAGTAGTTGGCGACTGTGTTAAACCCCGAGGCCAGAGTAAACGGTCAAAGATCAGTAAAGCTTAGTGCTGTGAAGAGTTGGTCCCCAGGAGCCGAGTTTCTGACAAACTGGTTGTGTCATTGCTGCATTTTGCAAGGAAAACCATACGATATCTTACAGACTCCCAACCATCTTCTTCATTATGTATATAAGTTACTAATTTTGATCTGGAGCAATTTCCACAAAAAAGCTAGCTGCCCTCCTTTTCACTCACTTGAACTCTTACATACGACATTTTACAAGCAATTTCTATGCTTATACTTTTTAAAAAAAAAAAAAAAAAAAAAAAAAAAAAAAAAAAAAAAAAAAAAAAAAAAAAAAACCGTATGTTGGGAAATTGCCATCGGAGTGTGCGCTCCATCGCAATTAGATATTAAATATTATTATGTCAGATATTACTTTTTCAGTCATACTTCAAGCTGCCTCTCAGAAATATCGGGAAATGATTCGACTGGCTTCTGACAAACACTATTGATTTTAGAATCACTAGCGATCATTTGTTCTATAGTCATAAACAAACCCGACTAGTATCAGAGCCTGATCGCAACTCATGGATGAACAAGTCCTGTAATTTTCATCGTGGTAGTAGTTCCCTGAATTATTTCGTCGGTGATAGGTCTACAAGCATTTGCCTTTTCCACTTTCTTCTTTCCATTATTTGTTGTGTTAATTTCGAAATGATAACACAGAACTTTTGGTTTTGGAATTTACTTTGAGTTCCCCGGTTTTTAATACCTCGTTGAAAAGTTTCCGTTTTTTCTGCGCTGCGTATGTTTGCGGGAAAAATCTATAGCTTTAGTGTGATAGGTCTCGCACACTTTTCTAGAAAGGTTTTCATAAAGGTTGTCATAATTGCTCTAACCACCTTTATCTTATTCATCAATCGGATGCAAAATTTAGATTTAATTTATATGTCATGATTTAAATAGTATGTATTTTTTTTATTTTATTGGTCTTCGGTAATAGAGACCTTACAGCCATCTTATGTATTATACATTAGTACACATTAATTACATCATAAATAGTTTGTAAAATAAATTTGACAAAAGTAATGACGTCTAGATGTACAGATACATTCAATATTCAATTAAAATTCGTAAGAACAATCTTCAGATATGCGACAGTTTCAGACCTTTAAAATTCAATATTCAATAACTCCATTTTTTTAAATATGCTATTATACATCTATATACCTCTTTAACATCGCTGCCTAGGAGTACAATTAAATTTGTGGGTAGGGGGATTCCATTTCTTGCTAATTCACTTATCATTTTATCCTGATGAGGTTTAAATTTTTTGCACGAGAATATTATATGATGTATGTCTCCAATAGCCTGGTCTTGACAATCACAAAGAGGAGATTCTCGAATCCCTGTCCGGTGCAGGTGGCTTGGGGAATTCCCGTGATAAAAGCGAACTCCGGAAATAGTGGTAATAAGGCGTCTGCTGATGTTCAACTTGTAAAACCATGGTCTTGTTTGTATTTTTGGTTGGACAATTCCGTAGTGTGAGCTTTTAATGGTTTTTGATTTATTCCACTCTTCTTGCCAAGTGTCCATTTGACGCTTGGAATCATGTCTGTGACATTTACTGTAGGTGTTTCGTGATTTCCATTATTAATACGGATAAGTGTTTGTCCCAGGTTGTGTTTTCCAGACTCTTAAGTACACTGAGGGAGTCTGTCAGAATCACTACTTTATTATGGCCGCAATGGCGGCTACATTTAACTACTTCAAGAAGAGCTCTAGCCTCAGCTGAGAAGATGGAAATTTCTTCCGGGGGAGAATACTGGGCAGAAAATCCTGTGCTGGGGCAGAAGAAGGATCATCCTACTCTACTTTTGCCTGGTACCCTCAATCCATCTGTATAAATATTACATATGTTGTCACCTAATGTTGAAATATAATTGGTTATTTTCTGATTAATTTTTGGATTTCTGTCTACTTCCAAAAAATGTACATAATTTGTATCTAGACATAGTTCTAATGGTTCAAGATATATAGGGTTGTTTCATAGGATATGACCTTATCTTTGCTATTTTTTCAAGAACGAGTAGGCATTACGAAGTGCAAGCCTAGCTCTATTCTTGTCATAGTTGGTTAGCGTTTCCATCACCTTAAAACGTTCATTTAGTGGGTGTTCACTGTACGCTAATTTTTCGAATAAAAACTTTTGCGTGAGGAATTTTCGCCAGATATGAAGAGGTAATTTGGAGTGGAGCGCATAGCTCCCACGCAGGTTCTGAGACAGCGTGACTGAAGCCTGTCTATTTTTTTAAAGCGCATCTTTTCTGGCGTTGTGGTAGAACAAGCTACCATAATCCAGTAGCTATCTGATCAGTGTTCGATACAGGAACAGCAACGGCGTTTTTGGGTGGGAGCCCCACCAAGTACCAGCAACCATTCTTATTATATTTAATCGTAATTCAGCTTCTGCAACAAGATGATCTATTTAATGATCCAGCTGAGCCGGCTACCTAGGATCATCCCAAGGAATCGACCTTGTCTCCTTAATGGGAGACTATATGTTCCTAACTGGAGGTTGTCATGGTTATACAGAATTTTTATTTTTGAAAAGAATATAATTATCGACCTTTAACGTGATAGTTCTAAGCCATTGTTCAATAACCACTGCATTAGGGCTATTATTGCTTCGCCCAAGATATTCTGAACTTCCGTCTGTGACTCATCGAAAATGTATATGACTATGTCATCTGTGAAATGGAGTGTCTTTGCTCTAGGCGATAATTGATATATATATATATCTTATATATAAAATTCTCGTGTCACAATTTTCGTTCCCATACTCCTCCGAAACGGCTGGACCGATTCTCATGAAATTTTGTGAGCATATTGAGTAGGTCTGAGAATCGGCCAACATCTATTTTTCATCCCCCTAAATGTTAAGGGTAGTCCACCCCTATTTTTTTTATTTTTTAGACAAAATTTTTATTTTTTATTTTTATTTTTTATTTTTTTATGATACAACATACAAAAATACATACAATCCTAAATTTTCACCCTTCTACGATCAACCCTTATTTTTTAAGGCATTCAACTGTTTCCATTGTGGCGTAATGTTGAAAAATTACAGCTAAAAGTAAATATGCGCGTTCAAATGCTTCAAGATCCATCTGCTGAAACATTTTCAAAACAACTCTTAGATATCGCTGATGGAAAAGTTGCTATAGATGAAACTGGATACGTAAAATTACCGACCGATTTCTGCACAATCGCTGATTCGCAAGATACTCTCATTGCACAAATATTTCCCGATGTACACACACAGTACATAAATCATGAGTGGCTTGCAGAAAGAGCAATTTTAGCGGCCAAAAATGTAGACGTTGACAATTTAAATCTCAAGATACAAATGTTGTTGCCAGGGAACTTGGTATCATATTAATCTATTGATACAGTTTGCGACGACAGCGAAGCAGTAAATTTTCCCACACAGTTTTTGAACTCACTGGATTTGCCAGGCATAATTTGCAATTAAAGGTTGGATCTCTGATTATCTTGCTTCGTAATTTGAACCCGCCCCGGCTGTGCAACGGTAAGCGATTAGTCATTCAAAAATTAATGAAAAACGTGATCGAAGCCAGCATTTTAAATGGCAAGTTCCGAGGTGAAAATATATTAATACCACGGATTCCTATTATACCTACAGATGTGCCAATTCAATTCAAACGTATTCAGTTTCCGATTAGATTGGCATTTGCAATGACTATCAACAAATCCCAAGGTCAAACGATGTCTATTTGTGGCTTAGATTTGAGAACACCATGTTTTTCACACGAACAATTATACGTGGCATGCTCTCGAGTGGGTAAACCATCCAGTTTGTTTGTGTTAGCTAAAGATGGACTAACAAAAAATATTGTTCACGCTATAGCATTAAGAGATTGATATTGTTTGTTAGTGTTACTGTCGTAATTGATTAATTAATGATATATAATTTTAAGGAATAAATTATAATAACTTAAAAATAATGTTTGCCTTTTGTTATTTTTATATTCCCGCATCGTTCACAGCGCTCCATGCCTATTTCACGCATATACCACATTCTTACATACATACAATATACACATTCTTACATACATACATACTTACAATAAGTAAGCTATTTTTTGTCTACACTAGAAATTACTTGAAAGTTATTTATATGGCAAAACAACGTTTGCCGGGTCAGCTAGTAATATATAAATAATAATGGACTTAAAGCCTTGTGTAGCTTCGAGTTTACGTAAATTACAGATAAAAGAATATATAGAGCTGCAACCAATTACCTCGGTATTCCTAGAGTAACAAGCTTTTTCATTCAGATGGGAATATTAAAATTGTCATAGGCTGCTTGTATATCAAGAAAGTTTGCTCCTAAATATTGTTTATTGCAGAATGCCCGATTGATATCAGTAGTCAGGACAGCCAGGTTATCTGCTGTACTTTTTCATTTTCTGAATCCAGCTTGAGAGTCAGGAATTAATTTATTTGACTCCACCCTCCATTCCAGTCTGTTTTTAACAAAACACTCAACTTTTTTAATACGCAGGACATTAGTGACATAGGCAGGGCCGGCGCTAGGATTCACGGGCCCCGGGTAAGAGATCTTAGCCCCCGCCCCCCTCAACCCCAAAAATATTTTTCCTTTACACTTTGTTTGTTTGTTTGTTTGTTTTTGATACATTCAGAAAATTTTAATACAAAAATGTTCAAAATTACTGCTGCAGATTTTAAAATTTGTGTTTGATTTCTATTTATTTAGGCACCAAGGCCGGTGGGCCCCCCTTCGGTGGCCCGGGCCCCGGGTACTTTTGCCCCGCTTAACCCCCCCTAACGCCGGCCCTGGACATAGGCCTGTAGGAGGACGGTATAATAGGATCTTTATTTAGTTTTAGCTTGAGTCTTCTGTTCTACTGGGATTGGTTCGTTCATCCATGTTTGATTAAAACTATTTAACACTGTAAACCAGATTCTGGTAATTAGATAGCATAGAATAATGTATTTCCATCTATTCCAGGAGAAGTATCGGAAGAGCGTTTAAGGATTTGTTGAAGTTGCTTCATAGAAAACGGAACGCACAGTTGGTGAACAAATGCTTCGTCAGGGATGAGATTGAAGCTAGTGTCCTGAAATTGTACTGTGGGAGGAGCAATTTTATTTACAAATTCTTCTAGAACTGAGGAACTAATCTTATTAATACCATTGTTGAAAATGTTGTCCTTTAAGCTTCTGACTGCAGACCAGATGTTTAAAATATTTGAGTTCTTTCCCAATTATTCTCAATACCGGATCCAGTTTAAAAGCTTTTGATTTTTCAACACTCTCTTAGTACGAGCGTTGATTTTTCAATATGCCATATAGTGTTGCAGATCCGGATTCTTGCGGTACGTTGAAAGTGCAAGTCGTCTTTGAGCCACTGCTCTAGAACATGATGTTTTCTACCACACCTGAAGTCGAGTTTTCCTAATAGTACTGTAATTTTTTCGTTGAATTGCTTGTTCTGCAGCTCTGTATATTGCGTTCTTTATGATCCCTATATGCATCGTACCCCGTCGTTTGTTCCGTGATATTTCTGACATTAAAGTAATTGATCTCATTTTCTAGGCGGTCGTGACATACACACCTGTCACAAGCGTTGTGCGAGAGGCCACTTCTAGTTATCTGGTTTATGGCAACAGTGAAAGGATTAGTATTCTAAAGGTCAGCGATAATGTTTCACTTCTTGTTTCTATCGTTGGGAGTTCATCGATTTGATGTGTTCTCTGCTTGTCAGATTTTGACTGATAAAAATGTATACACAAAGTTTTATTATCCTTGAAATATTTGACATATTCGAAAAAAATGGGCGTGGTTGCCGATACCACTGATTGTATGACGTACAAGCTTTCGGGTGAAAAAACTGTGTTGAGAAAATGGGTGCATTTAGTTGCATTTGTAGTACTTGTATATATCCTTTACTGTTATTTTATTTCTGTCACCTGCCTATGCGTAACTGATTTTCGAACCACATCGAAAAAGTACTGGTCAAATAGTTAAATTTTTGTTTGTGCAATTTATTTTACCGGTATTTGGTAGTAAAATCACATTCACCCTGTTCCCAGGTCTTGTAGTTTACAAGCAAAAGCTGGTGACAACAATGACGAAGAGAAATCTTATACGAAATTGAATGTTGCGGGCTTAGTTCTAGCTAGAGGCGGCAGCAAAGGCATACCGAAAAAGAATTTGGCAATTGTAGGGAATTTAACGTTATTAGGAAGGTCTCTTAAGACAATTCATCGTTTTGGTAGTAAGTACGAGCAGAAATTTTGGCGTATCCGATTTTGTTAGAGATTATTCATATCGTATTCCTATCGTGAAATTTTCTATAGTCTGTACTGGTTTAAGTTTACAAGTTTCATCCTGTTTTGCAGGATTCTCTTCTGTATGGGTGTCAACAGATGATAAGGAAATAGCAAATGAGGCAAAACTGTGGAATGCTTCTGTACATTGGCGATCTTTCGAAAGTGCAACAGATAAAGCTACCTCATTACTTGGTGTGCAAGATTTTCTTTTATATCATCCAGGTAAAAGACATGAGTTTGAGTTAGTATATAGTGACAATAATATTAGTAAATTGTTCAGTTCTTTGTGTTTTAGTTAGTTTTGTTACATCCTGGGGACAATATCGAGGAGTACAAAACTAACTGATTTTTCAATTGATACACATATTTTGTTTTAGAGGTAGATGTCATTGGCTTGGTTCAGTGTACATCCCCATTCCTGATGGCATCATTTCTGGCAACGGCTTATGAAATGATACAATATGGGAACTATGATGCAGTTTTTGCTGTCACTCGGCATCATGATTTACGTTGGAAACTCATGATTGGTTAGTTCTCCTGCTGAGCTGTAGGAATTAAGCTGAAATACTCATGTTAATTTGTTGGGTCTACTGGAGATCGCATTTTCACAACAACATTAAAACTGCAGCAGTATTATGACACCATTTCTTTTCGGAGTTGCGATCTCCAGTAATCCCATTTTTTTCCTTTGATTTAACACCTTACTATTTCTTTTTATTATTTGCACTGCCTGAAATTGCACTAGCACTCTGATTACATATGAACAGTTGGTTTAAGTTTATATTGCAATGCTGATACAAAGCTGCACGGACCAATGCTCCAACTGTTAATAATATTATTTGATGTTCATCACTGTTAGCCTTTCTTGTACCTACAATCTTTTAAAACACAGCTGCAACACGATTGATAAGCCCTCAAACGTGAAAGGCAGATTAAAATGAGTCTACATTACACAATTTCAGAGTTACAAAAAGCTTGGTATCAGATTTAAAAGCCAATCAGACTACTTCTCGATTGAAACTTGACAGGTTAAGTGCATTCATGAGCGAAAACAAAATGTCCCCGATCTATGATGAAAGAATTATGACCACATTACTGACACATGCAATCTCCACATGGAGCCATTTGATCAGCGAGTCACATATGAGCCTACCTCAACCAAATCAGCTTGCATACTGACTGAAAAGTATCATGGCCAAGGTTCGCACCATGAAATCGTCAATCTTATGTCAGCAAAAACCTTCAAAAATTAATAACTTGAAGAGTATTAAATAATTTAAATTGTAATTATCACCTAAGCTTCTTAGTATATCATTCCATCTATTTCAACTTAATTTGATCCTCCAAAAAGACTCCTAGTAAATTAATTTTAAGGTCTCTTACATCATCAAATCTGGAGGTTCCTTAACAATGACAACAAGCCGTTCCCAAAATCTGATTTATCTCATAGATGCATTAAGTTTTCTCTAGGAACCTATATATATATTTAACCCCCTTAATTTGATTTATCTTCTGGTATAAATTTCTTGTTTTTATCTCCTTTAGTGTAAATTTCTATTTTTTCTCTTAATTGAAATTCCTAATTATACTTTGCCTAATTGCTTGATTTTACATTCAGAATATGTTAGACGATGCTGACTATAAGTGACGATAAAAGATCAGCTGTAACTTTTCACGATTGCGAGTTATTTCAAATCTTAGTTTTTAGTCCTCGCTGAACACATGGCATGAAAACAAAGAAATCAAATTATCTCTCATACTGAATTTTTCTGGGCATAATCAATACACTTTAAAATGATCCCTATGATAAGTTTTAGTGGTGGAAACGAATGCAAGAAAATCCGTAAAAGTTGCGAAAGTGCATAAGCTGAAATTTGTCTTCCACATGGGAAGCCTTGAAATCAAATTATAAATCATGCTTATACTGGAACTAGCTAGTAGAAATGCTTTTAACGAGCTTATAGATGTGTTACAAACTTGTTTGTTTTCATTTTTATCCTAAGTCATCAGTCTCTTTACTGGTTTGATGCAGTCCTCATCCTTTCATATCTTGTGTTAAGCTCTTCATCTCAACATACCCCTAACAACCTTTATCTTCTACCTTCGACAGATCCCATATGTCTTCAAATGTGACCCACCATCCTGGCTCTTCTTTCTGTAAGACTCTTCCACTAGCATCTTTGGTAACCCATCAATACCAAAAGATGTTCATTTAGAACTTTATCTGTCCAATTAATATTCAGCATCCTTCTATAGCACCACATTTCAGATGCTTCAATTTTTCCTTTTTCTGGTTTTCCTAAAATCCATGCTTTGCTACCATAAAACATAGAGTTTTAAGAAGTCTTTTGAGTCTTAGATCAATATTTGAAACCATAAGATTTCTCTTTTTCATGAAGCTCTTTTCACAAGTTCTAATTTGCTTTTAACATCATTCCTGCATTGGCCACGAGTTGTAATTTTACTTCCTAAGCAGCAGAATTCATTTACTTATTTTATTGCATCTGAACCTATTTTTGTATTTAATGCACTATTACTCCTATCATTTCTACTACATTTTATCACTTTTTCCTTGCTTTAGCTTATGTTTAGTCCAAAGTATTCCTTCAGCATTTTATTAACAAAATTCAAAAACTTCTCAATATCCTCAGTCTCCTGTGCTAACAGGTACAATGTCATCAACAAATCATAGCATACTTATTTTTTCTCGCTGAACACTTATACCACTTTCAAATTTTTCTTTGACTTCCTTTATTACTTCCTCTACATACAAATAAATTTTAATAGACATTTTCCAACACCATTTTTAACTGATGCATGTGTCAAGTATTATTCTACCTTGATACTTTAGACCTGACTTTTAAAAAAAATTTGAACATCTAGTCCTACTTAGCATTAACAAATGCTTTTTCTAAATCAACAAATGCCATAAAAGTATCTTTGCTTTTCTTGATATCTAACTTAAGTCATTCCATCTCCCTTTTTAAGTTTTCTAATCTACCTACATATTAAGACTTCTAATATTCCATGCTCTGCCTTGTAAAATGCTTTTATCCATTTTTATGAATCATTCCTGAGCAGTCCCTACCCGGAGATCCATTTGATGGAATATTTTACCCAGGAAGACGCCATCATATTATATGTAATTTGAGAGGACTACATATCGTTGTGATACCCTTTGGGTGATTAATGCAGCAGTCTCCCAGTGCCTTCTTCATCCCAATACTGTTGATCATTTCTGATCCATCTGCCTTTAGAGGCCGTTTCCAACCCTAAAGGCAAGAGGGTGCCCTTGACTACTCATCACTCTTTCGCCATTCTTCCAGGAGGACAGTGGCAAGCAGTGGGTGGTTCCTTGTACAGGGAATCATTCAGTCACCAAACGAGGTGTACCACATGAAGGAGAGGTTGATGTTTGGTTGGAAGAGGGTAGTATAGCATTTCCCAAACTATTACATCAAAACTTCTGGTAATAAACTCTGAACACAATCATTCATTCACCCTTTTTGCTTTCTACCTTTTAAGAATTCTTCTCCCAAGCACATAACTTTTTCATCCACTCCCATAGTTTTTATCTTATTTACCACCATTTTATGGCTCCCTCTGTCGAAAGCCTATGAAAGATTTAGTGCTAGCCTCCCTTGTCCATGCTATCAGAAATATCTTGCATGTAACCTATTGAGATTCACATGAATACTCTTGCCTAAAGCCAAGTTTTTGACTTGAAAACCACTTATGTTTCTCACAGACATTTATGATTTTGTTGCATATCAATTCTGCATTAA
This sequence comes from Vandiemenella viatica, assembly GCA_031002005.1. NCBI lineage: Eukaryota > Metazoa > Arthropoda > Insecta > Orthoptera > Morabidae > Vandiemenella > Vandiemenella viatica. The sequence goes on from JARYHS010008074.1 coordinate 81,252,613, forward strand.
TTTATCTAATACTGATTTCAAAATGATCGTCCTGTAATTTTTTACTCTATTTGTCACAACTCCTTTTTGGATTGATACTGCTATTGCACATTTTTAGTCTTCTGGTAAGAACAAACTAAATTTAAATATTATTACAAGATCAGATCCTGCCTGCTATCCTTAACCCTTTCGCGTCAGCTGCTCCTGGCTGCGAGGTAGCCGCGGGGATGGGAGCCCTGCCCCGCCGGCCCCTCCCCTCAGCCGGCACTTCTCGCCCGCGAGCACCCAGCATTTACGGCTCACACCTCCCCGGTTTTGCGTCAATTTTACGCTCATTTTCAGAGGCTTAATTTGTTTAAATTGACTCACTTTATTTAATTATACATCAAACTATAATGAAACTCACTTATTGTTAAATTTTTTTATGAAAAGTGCTTGAAATTGTAGTAGAAACTTTTTTCTTATAACGATAGTAAAATAACATTAAATTTTTAATTTTTTATACTCGTGTTGTACTAGAATATTATAATTCAATAGAAGAAATGTTTCTGGAACTATTACAAATAATTCGATTAGTTGCCAAATTTTTTTCCAACGAAAGTTTTCCATCGCTTTTTTGTGATCGAGGTGATCAAACTTGATACTGGGAAGGGTTTTTATTTTATTTCTTTCTTTTTTTTTTAAGTCTCCCGTCACCATTTTCTGATCCAGGGCTTCGAACCTGGCACTAGCAGGGTTAGAAACTTTTTTATTTTTGGATTTTTATTTTATTTTTAATTTCTTTTATTTATTTACAACTCAAAATGAAAAAGTTTTTCTCGTTTTTTCACAAAAATAATAAAAAGATATTTCTTTTTGCTAGAGGTTCCCCTAGTTCCCGCTAGGATGCGGTACTGGCGCTGACAATAAACTGGCTTCCAGTCCTGTGGGGCAGAGAGGTGCTGGCAATATAGTGGCGTCCAGGCCGCTAGGCCCGCCCGCGCCTCTGGCAGTAAAGTGGCGTCCAGTCTTGGGAGCCCGCCCCGCCATTTGTCAATATAGTGGCGTCCAGACTTGAAAGGGTTAAGAAAGCCATAGTTATATTTTCTAACCAACCCCTTTATATTTTATTTGGCTTTCTTAATTCCTTGATGATACCATCAGTATTAATTTAAATTTTTTTATATGTTCTTATTTCTCATTGCTTACTCTCCGATTTATATCCTCTCATTCCTGAATCATAGTCCCTAATGGTCTTATTAAACCAGTTACTTAAGATCTCTACCTTTTTCAAATGTGCTGTGACTTCTTCTCCATCATTATCTATAATTGTCTCAACACCTTTACTACCCCTAAGTTTTCTAACATAGTGTTAGAAATTTCCAGAGCCATCTGTCATTGGTCCCTCTGCTCTAATGATATTATTCATAAACCCATCTTTAGCTACCTTCTCTGCTATTAATAATTCCTTGTTTCTTTCAGGTACTGCCTTGCTGTCTCTTCGCTCCGTTACAATCTTTTTTCATCGATCTATTTAACCTCTCTTCTCCCTATTATAGCAGTATTATAGGATTTATTTTCAAATTTAGCATAAATATTTCTTCACCCTTTTTTACTATCTCCTGAAACACCTCCCATTTTGATTTCAATTCTGAAATTTGTGCCTTTTTATAATCGTACATATTTCCCCTTTCAATTTTGGCCACTGGTTTACTATATCCTCTAATATCCTTAAAAACTGCGTAATGATCACTTATTCCTTTAGTTACTTGATATCTGACAAGATTATAATCAGGCTTTATTAAGGCTCATATATTTGAGCAACAAACATGTGACACTCATTGCGCCAGTTGATCTCAATGTTCATCTAAATGCATCTGAGACCAAACCATAGACACTTTTCAGTTGTTGTGCAGGTACCAGGTTTTCCAGCAGCCAGTTCGCTTCTCTCAGAGAATGCATTCTAGTCTCTAACATGCTGAAACTTTGTCTGCACTTTCAGAGAGAAAATGTTAGAAGAAAAGGACTCGTGGGATAAAAGTGAAGTATTAGCTAAATTTCAGAGTGGGAAGTTTATCAGAACAGTGGGATGTAAAAAGTAAGTCATTCAATAACAAAATTAAAAACAAAAGAGCTCTTCACCAATTGGCTGTTAAATTTAATGCCACCACCAGTGCAATAAGCAGGCAACTGCACAATTTAAGGAAAATTTCAGAAAACTTAGGAAAAAAAAGTGGTGTAGCAGATGATATGTACCAAAGTAGATGGGAGTTTTTCTCTGCAGTACCGTTTATATCCAGCAGCCATTCAGACCCTTTAACTACTGATATGTTTAAATAAAATGCGCAATTGAAATAATTATTTTATTTTTACTAATATTTGTGTTAATATTTACAAAATAATAACAATTTTTAATTATATTTAAATGAATTTATATTGTCATGATACTTTTCTCCTTGTGGTGAAATGAAGAACTCTTAAATTCCTCTTTGATTTAAATGTTGTAGTATGTAGAATTTTCTCACCTGTTCCTGAAAACTACAGTTTGTGCAATGAAGGGGTCCTAGATTTGTCTCTGGAAATCACCGCAGGACACAGTCTTTAAGTGACATGATGAAGAAGCTGGAATGGGATTCATTGCAATATAGGAGAATGATGAAGAGAATCATTGAAGTGTACAAGTTACATATAATGGTGAGGTGTGAAAAGATATTGGTGGAAGAATGAGGAGAGATGTATATAAGAGAAAAGATTACCATGACCACAAATTGGCAATCAATTTCAGGCATAAGGGTGAGGGAAAATTTTCTTTCATTATTAAGGGGGTCAGAGGCTGGAATAAGTGATGAATAATTTACCAGAAAAGAATTTGAAGTTGAATTTAGAGGGAAAAAGGTGGTGGGAAAAGGGAAAATCGATGTGTAAGAAAATTAAATTAAATATACATCTTTCATTTTTTATAATAGACTGTCTCATATTAGTGTCAAATGTTTTTCTTATCCTCGGTCCTACTAATTCCAGTAAATACACTACTGTCTTTCTTAGAAAGTTGTAAAGCTGTTGATTATCCTGTAACATCTCAGATAGCAGTGTCTGATGAGCATCCAGCTTACCCCTTTGTAATACCCTCTCTGTCTAAATGATCCTGTAAAAGCAGCAGCAAACTGAGCATTTCTAGTTGACATGTTTCACTACCTGGAGGTTGTTCCTGATTGCTGCAGCTTCTACAGCATAATTCCGTGTAAACACATGTGACATTTTTTCTTCAAGTAGAAATGACACTTCCCTCAGAAGAAAGTGTCCCTCAGTAACTTGAGCCAATTATTGCCACTGTGTAAACAGATAAGCAAGCTGATTCTGAAATAAGTGTCACAAGTTAATGCTCATGTATGTGCAGCTTTAGGAAGATATCCAGTGTGTTTGGTACTCTCGTATTCAACTCTACCACTTGTGTAAAGCAACCTTCCATTAGTAAGGTATTGGCAAATCTCTGTTCCTTTGTGTTATTGATCTTATTTCCTATCGTGGTGACACCTAGTAAATTTAAATCCCCACCAATAATGACCATTCCACAATCACTTCTGAACTGTGAATTGAGTTTCTCTTCAAGCTTCATCATTCTTTCTTCCACTATGGTGAGCAACCACTACTCTGATTCTTTTCTTTTTACTATGCCAGAACCTGTCCCAACTAACTCATGGCCATGACATATGAACAACAATGAACCCCTGCACCAATTGATTCTCTCTCTGCAGTATACTCTGTAACTATCTGGAAAAAACTTATTGTCTGTCTATCTTAAGTTTGCTTGTTCAGGTCGGTGACAGAAGCAATCAGTTAATATTAATTTTTGCTTAAGATTTCAAAAGTTAAATATACAATCACATTTTTTAGGATTGATACTACTGAGGTCGTTCCTGAGGTGGACAGCAGTAGTCAGTTATTTACTACTATTTATTTACTATATTACTTTCAGATTGTTATTTTTATGCTTTAATGCCAATGAAAATAACGAACTGTTATATTTCAGGTGGAACAAAAGTCTACAACATGTTTTAGTAACAATCTATAATCAGAACTTAAAATACTTATTTATTTAATTATAAAAGAAGTTAAGCTATTGAAGTAAATATACCAAAAAGTGTAACTACAATGTACTCTCTTTAATCTAACTATCAAGTTTTCAGCTGATTATAAATTAAAAAGACATGAAGATTATCCAGTAACAATAGGTGACATGCGAAGTACTTTTTCTAAGTGAAAGCCACTAACAATAATCCTAAGTAATCCATCACAGCCTTCAACTCCAGTGAGTGATGGGTTATATTCCCTATTGTTTGTTATTTAACTATTTACTTTATAATATGAAGTTTTGAACTAATTTAGTCAGCAAAGCTTAGCTGATGATGAAATAATTCTCAGTTAACTCCACAGCATTACACATGTGCAGAAAACACTTCACCAAAGAGTAGTTCTCCTCTACCCCATTTATTCAGATGTAGGCCATGACTTTTGAAAACCCACCCACCAATGGCGTGGTCAGGCATTGTGACTTACGACCTGCATGGTCTCTCTTGGTAGCTTATTCCAATCCCTGACACCCTTACCTAAAAAAGAGAATCTTACTACACCCTTGTGCCTGAAATCGAGTGCCAGCTTGTGGTCATGGTCATCTTTTCCCTTCCATGCATTACTTTCAATTCTTACACCAATATCTTTCCATGTCTCATCACCAATATATGCCTTGTACACTCCCATGACCCTCTTCACCCTCCTTCTGTCTTCCAATGAGTCCCATTCCAGCTCTTTTATATATCTGTTACTGATAGCCTCTGCAATAATTTCCAGAAACAAATCTAGCAGCCCTTCTTTGCACCTTCTCCAACTCCTATATTTGATACTCAAAATGTGGGTCCCATACTAAACTACCATACTCAAGCAATGGTCTGACCAAAGTTTTGTAACCACCTCACTGGCCATGTGCTAACTGTGATATAATCGCTTTAAGACAGAATTACGTACATTTAAACTACAGGTGAACGAGGTTGCGGGCAGTAGCCACAAAATTATCGGCCTAATTACCTTGTGACTTTTGATTTTCCCCACCATTCACCGCTTACACAAGGAATGAAGGGAGCCTAAACTTTACGGTGGAATGCGAAATTTACACGAAAAGGAAAATTTTCGAGAGATAAATGTCAGTGTAAGGATCCGTTAAAATTATTGCCGAGATCGAGATTTGAAACGATGAGACATTTTAATTAACAATGGAGTTAGCGACTTTCATTCCTGCAACAGGAAGAGGGCTACTTATTTCCCAAATTTCGCATTTGCTATTTGCAACATATAGCCAATTTGATAGAACCGGTGTGGTTTCCGTTTGCTTGTACAGTGAAGAAGTAAATCTGTAGTTAAAACACATATATATACCTTACTTGTACTTAATAATTTTCTTTATCGGAAATATTGAATCTAATATACTTGCAGACAATACTGTAGAACCTGCGAATTTTGATCCGAAAAATAGACCAAGAAGACAAGACTGGCCCGGAGAATTAGTCGAGAATGGCATGTTTTATTTCACAAAAGCCGATTTAATAAAAAGAGGTTTTCTTCAAGGAGGAAGGTGAGTTTCCTAAGCAAACCTAGTATTAGCCGGTTTTCCAGTTTTACATGTGACTAACATCACCAGTATTTGTGGTTAACATGTTCTAAAGTGTGTAATTTTCTTTTCTTTTCAAAAGATGCGGTGTTGTTGAAGTCCCGGAAAATTACAGCCTTGACGTAAACACTGTTTTTGATTTGACAGTGGCGCAACTACAGCTGCAAACCAGCGATCATTTGTTGATTTGAGGTGTCAACATGGCGACTGACTTGACTGTTGGTGAGTTAGTGCCGAGATTTCTTCGCGGTTTAATTAAATAAAAATGATGAGAGTTTAAATTCTGTACGTTCCAAATACTTCAGTCATAACTTTTTGTGTAATGTGGTAATTTCACGTCTCAATTGATGCTTGTGGAAGTTTTCTATTCTGTGTAGTTGTTGATGAAACATGTAATTTAATCACATGATTGTTTGACAGGTTCGGTCCCTCCATATTATCGAGAAGTATATGACACTTGTTCACCGGGTGGGACTCACGTTACAAAGGATATATTTACAAAGCTCTTGGTAAAGTCTGAACTTCCATCTCAATCCTTAAGTCAGGTAAGTTTAATTCGGACCCCACAATTATTAACTTGGTGTCGTTGTCAGAAGTTAATAATTACGTATCCGATATATTGGTAGCGTATCCGATATATTGGTAGCGGAATATGTTAGTAAAAGGAAGACTGACATGTACTAACTAAACTGCCACATGCTCTTTTGGTCAGTTGCAACCCCTCACCCAACCCTCCACATTTTTTTTCTTTATCTTGACTGTGTTCAATTGCCGTAGTTAACCTAAAATTATGTGAAAGCCATTGTACAGTTTCACCTTTCTTGCCAACTTGCTATTGTGAAATACTCAATAACAGCATAGTAAAGTAGGTTTGAAATTTTTGTCAGCTTGTGATGCTCTGATGAAACCCATAAAGAATATTTTCCTTTTGAGCTAATATTTTTTTTTTTTTGTACACTTAGGTAATGTTATTAAAGATAATGTGCAAAACATGTTCCATAGAAATAATGCCACATGAAATGTAGGCCTACCATTAACCATGTTGATATATCCAAGACATCAACATTCACTGCTGTTTTCACATGGCAGGCAACCTCTTATCAGCACAGTAGTTAGTCAACATACATATTATTGGTCCTGGTATCTTTACAACTAACAAAGTTTATATCCTCCCATGACCAACTCAATTTGTCTAATACTAAATTGTATTGGAGGGTCTACTGGAGATCGCGATTCCACTGCAACATTCAATAATATCATTGGAATACTGCTGTATTCAGTCGCAAGACATATTATTTTCAAGCAGTAATTCCGTAGTAATACAGCCTGGACAATTATTTTCAAGCAGGTTGGAATACAGCCTGGACCAGCATGAAGCTGTTAAATGTACTTCGGAAAGAATTTCTAGTGGAGTTTTGCTTTTGACCGCTGCAGTATTTTGATGACAACATCTGGCGGAAACACGATCTCCAGTAATCCCGTATTAGATTGCATTTTGGGCTAAGATAATGCAGTAATTGTACACAACAGCCGACATACTGTATTAAACGATATTGTTAACATGGCATTTTTTTTAATCCAAACGGTTTTAATATGAATATTATTGGTCCAGGAATCTAATTTTTGCTTAAATATTAATTTTTCCTGTGATACTCTCTTTTTATTTTTTTTTTTTTTTTTTTCCCTTAAGTTGCAAACTGGTTTCAGAACAGCAGCATACAGTTACAATGTTAAAATTCGTGTGTACCATAAATTTCAGAAAACTATACAATTTATCCATTAGCTTTGTAATATGTATTTAGTGCTTTCGATTTAAAACATTGGTTCCAATTGAAAACAGTGTGTTATCATCAGCATACCCTAGTACAGCATTTCTCAACCTTTTTCACTCCGAGGATCAGTAAAATGCTAAAAATAATTCTGCATCCCACTAATTTAGATAGAAATTTATTTTTTTACCTATCTGTATATAACAGAATGGGTGATCTTGGTGTTACAAATAATTTATTTAGAATAAAAAAATTCTGGTTGCTTGGTCATTATGAATGCCAAGTTTTAGTAAACCTATAAAAATACTTAAATGTGTTACTTTATCAGACAGAAGCCAAGATTTACCTTACATGTCTTTCTAGTTTGACAAGTCTGTCTTGGACACCATCAGACATGATAAGAACAGATTTCAATGTCCTGTATATAAGGGTACACACCATTTCTTCAAATGTACCCTAATTTTTTAGATTTTCACATGCTAAAGAAAACCCTCTAAATGCCAGAATTATTGCCACGTAATATCAATTTGTATTGTGGTATATGTTATAAGATGTTGACTTCATAATTTTCTGACCTGGATTCAGATCCCTCCAGTATCAAATTTTTGTTTTGTTTTTATCTTCAGAAATTGTCAAGCATCACTTTATTTCATTTCACCTTCATTTGCATACTTTTGTTGGGTGAAATAAAATTCAAAACAAATCACATTTCTTATAACAGATACAACAGATGCAACAAACACACTTGTTCCATTTCCTTGCAGAGCTCCATTTTTTCGACACGGGCATTATTTTATTTTCAACCATTTACACATAACTGCTCTTGAAATTAAACGAATTGAATTAAACTACCTTCTCGTTGCTATGTATTTCATTTAAAATACTTCTTGACTGTATACAGATGAAATAAATAAATTAATAATGTTTAGTTCAATTTAAAATGCACCATAACAATAAACTTATTAACAAAAAGTGAAAAAATAATGTAAGAATGGTGACCTCCCTGATGTATGATTGCAATGATTTATTCATGAGTGTGCAGCCAGATTGTGCTGTGAAAAGACAATCCGGCGGTAGACCAGTGAAGACTTTATTTAAAAAAAATTCTTTTCAGGGGAAAAAATTACTCTGTATTGTAGGTAATATGATTTGTTTTAAATACAATTTAATGCAATAGAAGTATTATTTGATGTTAAATAAAATAAAAAGAACATGGTTGACAATTTCTGAGAAGGGGGGGGGGGGCAATTGATGCAGCAGGGATTTGAAAATTACGAAACCAACATTTTACCGCATAGACCACACTGCCATTTAATAAGATATGCCAATAATTTTGATATTTACAGGACATTTCATGCAAATATTGGAAAAACTAGTATGCACTTGAATAAACGACTACACCACATTCATTTAGGGTGGGTGTCAGTGGCGTAGCTAGGTCAACAAGGGCCCCGGTGCAAAAAATTTATTTTGGGCCCTCAGGCCAGACGGGCAACCTTTTTTTTGCTTTGTGTGCTGGTAGGGGCCCCTGAACTGAGGATGAGGGCCCTTGAATTGTTCTTTAGGGGCCCCTGAGCAGTGGTTGGGGCCCCCTGAGCCAGCGAGGGCCCTTAGTGAGGGGCTCCTGTGTTCTCAGGGGCCCCTTAGACGACGGTAGAGCTAAAAAAAAAAAGATCGTCGCCAGCCGTGAAGGCTCGTGGGCCCTCTAAACTGCGCTTGAGGGCCCCTAGAGGTGCGCTTAGGGGCCCCTTGAGGTATGCTTGGGGCCCCCTGAGCGTGAGGGCCCCGGTGCACTGCACCGCCTAGCCCCATAGAAGCTACGCTCCTGGTGGGTGTGTATTCTTCAACATATGTGCAGATTCAAATCCATTCTTAACATATCTGATGGTCCCCCAAGATAGAAATAATTGCATACAGTACGCCTTTAATTTTAGTAAAAATTATGATGTGCATAATGACCAAGATACCAGAATTGTACACAAATATCAACCTGCTGATTCTCCTAAACCACCATTCAGATCCTTCCCATGTATCAGGCCCTGTTGGAAACTGTGCAGTATGCATCCACATACCACAGCTTATTGCAACTCTACTACTGGTGAAACCTACCCCATCGTAGGCCATGATACCTGTACCACAACGCATCACATATACCAGCTCACCTGCCTCCACTGCCAAAGTTCCTCTATCGGCCTTACCTCAAACTCATTATCCATCAGAATGAATGGTCACAGACTAACAGTTTACTCCCAAAACTAGACCTCCCTGTTGCTTGCCATGCGAGCACTCACAATTCCCGTGACCTCAATAACTGCTTCACAGTCGGAGCCATTAGAGTACTTCCAGATACCACTTCCCATTCTGAAGTCCACGGGTGGGTATTAAGCTATCAACATATCGTGCAGACTAGACCTCAGTTTCAGATAATAACTTCCATCCCCACCCTTTTATACCCAACACTAGCCAGTACAATAGATTCTTATGTATATGTAGACGCTACTTCAAATTATTTTTATTATTTCTCCTTTTAAATGTCCCATTTTTCTTTCTTGTGATTAACACTTGCGATTATATTAGCGTTGCTTCCCTCACCACCTCTGACAGTCAATTTATTTCTGCATTGGCTGTGTTGACCGCGAAGCTTGCCCAAGATCCGTCACATATTTCTTTCCACTTGATTAAGGGTTAACCCCAAAATATTGTGTTTTTTTTGTATATTATTTTGTGTTGCTTGTGACCTCTTCCCATTGACTTTGAGTGTTGGGTGTAATTTATCTTTCCTTTCCACATAAATATCACCTTGTGGCAGTTCTTTCACACCATTTTTATCGACTTTATTCTAAATAAACGCTCTCTAACACTGACAGAAATGTTTCTGTTTCAGTAAGTGTAGATGTGACTCAGTACAAGATCTCAACTTTTTTCACTGCATAAGCACAAGACTTCGCCTATTTTTTACAAGAATTGTTTTTATGGGATCTCATTTCTTTTTGCAAGCTGATCATTTATTCTGAATCGTCACTCGAATGTAGTGATTCCATTTGAAAATCAATAAGGATATTTCAGAGTCAAGACATCTATATACTTTAGCAACAATGCCCATATTCTAAAAAAAAAAACAGTGGATGTGTGCCATCGTTGGACACTGTTGATTGCCGTAGATTTAACTACAACCACAAGTTAATGAGTAATTTCCATATTAAGCATAATAAAATTTAAGATTTAGTTAAACTTGCTGGTCTCTATGTATAAAAGAAATTTCAGGCATATAGTATCATGCAGAGCAAAGCAATTAACCTGCAAAGATGCACAAAAATCTTTCATGTTTAGAGTTAGCAGTGAATACATATGGGGGAAAATTCACTAATATTAGTCTTATGATTTGGGGATCAAACTATATATGTGTCCCAAATTACTTGTTTCTATGACCATCGGAAGTACTGTGGAATTTTGATGTTGGGGTGTTGAGTCTGAAAATGTTTTTGAATCCACTAACTTAAAAAGTAAAGAGCAAGGAATTTAACACATTAATTAAACTAAGTAAGCTCTACCCGTAATGAAAATCTGAGTAGTATAAGGTTATTGGTGTAGAAAGCAATTTCACATTTGGGTTAGATAAGGAGTAGATATATGAAAATTTACTAGTTTTAGACTTTTCTTATCAGCTGGCTGTAAAATTTAATGTGTTTACCAAATTTCAGCTTTCTACAATTATGGGAAGTACCATAGAGTTTTGATGATCATCAGTTGGGTTTGGATCTTTATGACCAGAAAAAATATAGAAATGTGCATGTAAATATGAGCTTAAAAATTGGTAAATATAACCTAAAAATAACAAAATATGACCAAATATACATTAAAACATCCTCAATTATAGATTATTCATTTTATCTAGTAATGTCGCTTTCATGTAGACCTGTGTTCCCAAATGGTGGTCCGCAGAACCCTGTGGTTCCATGGAAGGGTCATAAGGTTAAGTGTTCCATCCAAGAATTAAATAAAATGTTCGTTGAAAAGAGTCATAACCGCGCCACAAGAAAACTATCATGGTTCTGCTTCCGTTTGTAACAACTTACCGATGCGAGACTGGTTTTTCAGCTTAGTTATAAAAATGGGGATCCATCAAAAAATGTATGGTCAATTAGGGTTCCGTGCAAAAAAAAAAAAAATAAAATAAAATAAAAATGGGAACTGCTGATGTAGATGGTATAATTTTCTTATGTCAACTCATTGCACCATTGAGAAATTAAATTTTAAATCATTTTGTTGAAGTCGCTTTAATTTCACTTAATTTACAGAAAAGAACCCTTTCATTTGTACTAAAATACTCCTCTTCAAATTCCTTCACCTAACTCTATAACTTCACCCTTTCAGAAATTTTGTTTTTGGCATGGTGTTACACACTTCTATTCCAGATTTAACACTGACTGAAGATTATTTTCAAAAGTATTGGCGACAATGAGACAATGATTGATGTAGCAATGCCAAGATTAAAAGGCGAGTGACTGTAATTTATAACTTTAAATATTGACTGGTTAATTCTGACCAATTCAGTGATAATCAGTTTGGTTATTTTATCCAATGGATAATGGGAGTACAGTTCTGTGAATAATTACCTTAATTTCTTTTGCTCTATAACTTCTACTGAATTCCCAGTGCTATTAAAAAATTATCAAATTTTCTTCAAAATATAACCAGAAATATCATAATAAGACCAAAACTGGAAAATGGCTCGAATCTTATATCTTTAAACGAGCAATTCTTGTATATATTTATACAGGGCGACTTGCGGGAACCGGATAAATTTGGATCAGCTGTTGCATTGTTTTTACATGTGATGGTGAGATTGAAGTTGTCATTGTTTTGAGTGTGTCCTACCATTTTAGCCATAATGGATAAGTGGTCAGTATAGTGTTGCAAATTGAAAAAAAAAATGTTTTTTTTTTCAGATTTGTGAAAAAAACCCTATCACCCTGGTTTTTTTTTCTAAATTTGTTTTTTTTCTTTCAGAAAACAATATATTTGATGAATTATAGTTTTATTTACGGAAGTTACATTTTACATGTGTGTTTTAAATCTTACTAAATCATGTCTTACATAATGATTCATAAATGTATCTATATAGGTAACATAATATTTTATCCATCCTCTTGGTCAGTACCACATTCACTAGTATTTGTAATGCCAACACTAGTGAGGTCGGAGTCGGAATTTTCTGTTTCTTCTTCTGTCTCCTCTAGATCCATAACTTCAGAAGTAGTTACATTTTCTTTTACTGGTTGTTCTTGTATTGTACACAAAAGATTTTGAGATTGCAATTTTAAATTGTGAGCAAAGTACGCACTGTGCATAAAGACTGCACCGACAGTTCCATATTACGGTCCTTTAAGTTTGAATTTTAATCTACGTACAAAATACGAGCTTTATTTCTTTTCAATCGTTGGTTTATGTCAACGGTTGCAAGGAAATGATTCATAATTACTGACAATTTAATGACTCAGTATCACTATACGCTGTGAGTTTAACAAGTATACGAATATAAGGAAAGCACAATAAGTAATAAAAAGAGGCAAAAAACCGTTGATAAATTTAAAATTCCTAATTTTTCTCAAAAGATTCGTAGGTCTGCAGATAAATTTGTAGGGCTGGCAGCACTAGTTCAAATAGTGAGTATCAATCCAAACAACGGGGATTCCTTCTAGTGCAACCTAGCCTATTCGGGAAATCACCGTCCGTAAAAGAATACTTCAATCAATGTTGCCAATATTTTTGTAATATTTTTTTCTATTGAACCAGAAAAATATACCAGATTTAAAAATTAAGATAAGTACTTAGTATATACTCTAAAACAGTCATATTAAATGATAAATGCCTTAAAAATATGAAATTGAGAAGTTATGAAAAAAAAATGTCCCAGAGAAAAAACATGTTTTTTTCACAGTTTTTTTCATGTTTTTTTTTTTTCAAGTCAGAAAAAACCGTTTTTTTACAACATTAGGTCAGTACAGCATCATGTTTTTGCATATGACACTTTTGTCAAAAATAGTGAATCTATTATCAAAACACAGGGTATCTTTCGACACCACTTTAATATTGGTCGGTATGACACAGTTCCAAGGCGAAACACATTGTTAAGATGGGTTCACGCGTTCAGAAGAACAGGAACAGTAACAAAGAAAAAGCCACCCAGTCCTGCAGGAACAGTGAGAATGCCCGATAACATCGCCATAGTGTAAACTGCTTTAATCAGGAGTCCGAGTCAATCTGCATGAAGACATGCATGAGAGCTAAACATGTGAGGAAGATTTTAGGATTAGATTTGAAATTTCATCTCCACAAAATGCAGGTGGTGCAGCAACTCAAAGAGAGAGAATATGAACAAAGAGAAGACTTTGCAGTGCATATGCAAGTGTTGCTTAGTAATAATCCTAATGCAATACTGTTAATGAGCAATGAAGCTTATTTCCACTTAAACTGCTCAGTTAACAAACAAAACTTTCAATATTGGGTGACTGAAAATCCATGTAATATTCATGAAGAACCTCTCCATTCTCCAGATGTAACAGTTTGGTGTGCGGTAGCCTGCTTTGGATTAATTGGGCTGTACGTTTTCAAGGAAAATGGCGTCACAGTGACAGTAAAACTCTGAACACTACGTTCGCATGTTGGAAACATTTCTCAGACCAGAACTTCGGAAGTGAGGAATAAACAAGAAGAATGTTTACTTCCAACAGGATGGGGCCACAGCACATAATTCCCGTACATAGATGCAAGTTGTGAAGAAGATGTTCCCTGGCAAGCTAATTTCGCATTTTGGTGTCATGCCGTGACCACCAAGGTCACCGGATTTGTCTCCCTGTGACTATTTCCTCTGGGGATATTTGAAAGCTCGTGTGTATGCTCACAAAATAATTACTGTATTAGAGCTGAAAGATGCAATTACAGAAGAGGTGAATTTGACTGGAGAAGATATGTTGACCCAAGTTTTTGATGATTTTCTGCAGAGGATGGAAATCTACATTCAAGTGGATGGCCAGCACATTCATGACAGCATATTCAAGAAATGAACACTTAATGTTTCATACAACATGTGTTTTATGAAATGGTATGTTTTCATCATTATATCTACAACAATTAAATACTATTACTAAGTAAATTAACTTTGTACTTCTCATTGAAAAAATGTCTGATTCCTGCAAGTCACCCTGTATATTTGGGATCTCTGAAATGGCTCTAACGATTTTGATGAAGTTTCATATTTAGATAACATTTTGTTTTTAATGTTTACCTAAATTGCTGTATTCTGTGTAAAAATGCGATTTTACAAAAAAATTAGTTATTCTTGAATACGGTATCTCGGAAACGGCACTAACGCCATCTCATAGAAATTTTAGGTACCAGAAGGCTGAGCTGATGTTAATTAAATTCTCTTTGGTTAAAGCAAGGCACTCTTATATATTTAAACGAATAATTTTTATACACTAGCTGACCTGTGCGAATAGTATCGTGGTCAGTAACCGAATGGTAATATAATAATGTGAAAATAAGTAAATGCAAGTTTTTATTAATGAAAGGTATTTTATTTTGAAGAGTAGTAATAAATATCACTTTTACTGTAAAAAGTCATTATCATTAAATACTACATGTTTGACTGTAAAACATTCAAAAGGTAGATGTTTAAAAAATATTGGCTCTGTCAGATGTCCTTTTCTCAAAATTCTGCATATTGAACAGAAATTGAAATATGCTGAGTAAAGATCAGTCACCCGGGTACTATGGTTTTATACGCCATATAAAATACATCTAAATACAATCAGAAACATTCAATAAGTGTTTAATTCAGCATTACAGCTCAAAAAGAAGGCAGGAAAAAAAAATGACTTGTCATAAATATCCAAATCCTAATCATCAGTGAGTGAGTGGATAACAAAATTGGTGAAATTTGCATTTGAATAACTTTCAAACTAAGAACAGAAACAAAACAAAATGTTTACTAAGATTGCTAATATCTATGTGTAAAAGAAATTTGGGGCATGTAGCATCAGTAATACTGAAGAAATTAAGATACAAAAATGGCCCGAATTGCCTTGAGAAATGGGTAGGCAGTTCTGCCACTGACTGGACTCAACTGCTGTTCACACAGATATGATAAGTTTATAAAACTACTCGCAGATAACAACACCAGTCAAAATGTTCTTCATAGAAATAGTCGAAATATTATAGAAATCATTATTACAAACAGTATTGCAAAGATTAAACCCTCAGACTTGCTACAAAGAGTCATTCTTTTAATTGCTAATCTAAATACTCGGCTATTATTGGTTATCGATAACTTTACTTTCAAAAGTTCAATAATGCACAGTGTGCATTTCCTTAAGACAGCATTAAAAACAAAAAACAAAAAAAAGTTGTCAGATGGGTGTCCTGTCTTGTGCCTTTGGGGTTTTGTTCTCTAAAGACCTAAACCTTGCATGTGGCAAGCCATTGCTTGGCACAAAAATCAATCCTAGACTCATTTTCAGGTTTAGTAGCACATGTTACACCACGTCTTTGTAACATCATGCCATGTTGACGTATGGGCTGCTGATTGTATCGTTTAGTTATGATTAATAAGATATGATGGGGAAAAATAACCCATCACTTATCACAGTTGAAGGCAGGAGGACCTGACAACATTTCACAATATTTTGGTTCATGTGGACATATCTTATTTTCATTGCTTAAAGAGTTTTATTTTCACCATTATCCAATTATTTATGATTAAAATTATTATAGATACTTTGGAATACTGTGCAATGCTCTCTGAATTTAGAGCATTTTAAATAAGATTATCTTAGTATGTGGCAAAGTAAACTAAAAAAGTTTGTTTATACTGTTCACAACTTATAAAGTTTTCTAGATGTGTTAATATGAGAATTAGTCAAAATGGGGATAAATTTCAAGTCCCTATTTAGTATCGTTTTTTTGAGACAGGTCCAGTAAGATGATGCAAAATTGACAACTTTGACAGCAACTTGTGTCTTTACTTTTTAGTGAAAAATTACCTTGCTTCTGTACTTGATGAACTCTAAATGTAGACATCCCACATGTTGCATTAGCAGGGTGGCCACAGACCTGGAAAACTTGGAAAAATGGAATTATCAGGGAATTTAAAGCCACCTTGAAATATCATGGAACTATCAGGGAATCCAAGTAATTTATAAAATTATCAGGGAATTTTAATTGCAACAACCCAAAATTTGATAATTTATTTTAATATGTAACTTTTGCATTAAATAATTCAGCTTATATATTTTTGACATAAAATAGCCAACAAAAACTGCATTTACACTAGCAACTTGCATCTCGTCTTGCGGCTCATCGAGATACAATGACAAGATGTTCGAGCGCGAGCGCTAACATGAACTCTCTCTGGAACTCGGCATTTGAAATTATATTTTAAAAAAAGGTGGATGACATCTAAATCATGTAAACTCGGAAGTTATATTTTTTACTGAATAAATCAGCAATCATAGAGGAGTAAGTATATAAGGATGTTTTTATGTTTCACTAAACAGTTTTACAATTTCAAGCAGAGTTTGAAACAGATGTTCCCAAAAAATAGAATTTGTGGAGAATCTTCAAAGTCCTGTAGAATGTCACAAGCTGGTTTTGAACTACATTTGATAAAAATTGAAACTTTAATATCAAAACAAAAGCCTAGATTCAATATACCAATGGCAGCAAAAATGTGAATAGCGATAATTATACGGCTTTACAACTTTTTTGTATTAATGATATAAAGGGAATTAAAGCAGGAACAAAATAATACGTAAGATCCTAAATAGATAGGATTTATAAAGTTTTGCATCATTCAGAGCTCTTTCAAAAGATGAATCGATGTGACAGTATAAACATCGTGCTCGTGCCTTTGACTTGCTCCAAATAAACCGCTGCCAAGGCGAGCGGCACAGGCAAGCAACCACACAAAGTGAACCAACACGATTGCATGGTTTATACAAACTCGTGTTCATGCTATCTTGCGTAGACTCACGGAAACTTACACGAAAGTGTTAACTCGGCAACAAAATAAATTAAAAATGGAACAAAAAAAAGCTACAATAACTGAACGAGAAGATTTGAAAAGAAAAGTGTAGCAAATGAAAAAGGCATAAAGCTAAGCTTTTGACTGAGTCAAGTTACTGATGAACAATTTAAAAATCTTCAATTATTTTTGTCCACCAAATATTGAAAGATTACTAATTTGTTTTAGTTCATATTAGTCATTTGACTTATCTTATTTTTGTGCTACTCATTTTTAATCATGCTTCATAAGATTACTAAATTAGTTATAATATTTTCAAATAAACATTCTTAAACATGTTTCTTTTTCTAATTTTTTTTAGTTTTAACCAGATTTAATTATTTAGAATTAAAATCTAATTAAAACATTAAATATCTTAGCCATGCAAATAAACTTTCTAAATCAGGGAAAAATATGGCAAATTTCTATGGAAAACCTGGAAATATCAGGGAATTTTTAAATCATTACCTTGTGGCCACCCTGATTAGTTATTTTTTTTTCACCCCACTTTATTTCTCTGTTTATAATCCCCCCTCGCCAAATATAATTTTGAAAGATTACTATATGTGTTTTTTAGGTCAAAGAACAAATATCAAATGCAGATCACAAAAATTGCCAATTTATGTAATAGATATGACCAAAGTTAGGAGATATAAATAGTAAGAGAAATTTATCTGGTGGATTGCAATTTAAATTGACTATAAATTTTGTCTTACTCTCTTATGTGCAGAAATAACACGAAACGAACATGTTTTTAACTTAGTCCACAACCTGAAGGTTGGTTAGATCCTGCCGAAGGAGACATACTAAGCCACTGTGTCAGAGGTAGGACGTCCAGTTCCTTTCCTCTGGGACCTACAGTTAGTTTAACGTGGAATCCGAACCACCTCATATGATCGAACACAACTCTCAAAATTCTTGCGCCTGCCAGGATTTGAACCCGGGACCGGAGCAGCGAACGTTTTGAAAGTGAGCGCCTTAAGCACTGAGCTACCAGACCGCTTAATGTGTCTTTATAGTATTTTAATTCTATTAATGTTGGGAATTGGGACAAACAGGTAAGGTAACATTGTGAACAACAGTAATGGGAAAAATGTGCTTTCTGTGAAGTAATGGAAGAAATATTCATGAGGCATAAGAAGAAAAGTATTTTTTTAAAACAAAATCAATGAACCAGGGAAAAATCTAGATATTGGATTCTTATATTAATTTTGAAACTCTTCAGAAAATAATAGTGAAAAAATCAAGAAAATTTATTTTACTTATTCACTGTAGAAGGTAGTTTCATACTGAGACAAATGAGAAAGTTCTTTTATTTTTCATCAATCTCATACAAACCAATGACAGGCATGCAAAAGTATTTTTGAAGTGTTAAAAGAAATTGCCTCTCTGATTTAATATCATTTAGAGATACAGCACAGAGTGTCCGAACACACAACTCAGTTATTGCTGAACAAAATTGTAAGTACAAACATGGCATGATGTATTTTCAATTGCGGTAGCATTAATTGAAAAAAAAATATAAAACATAGGGCTGATGATTAAGTGCAAATAGAGACTATCACATTTTGTAGAGGGATCATGTTTGCTGCAATGTTGTTAATTCATTTGAATCCACAGAGTTTTCTGAATACTTGAATATATTCTGGAGTGTTCTAAATTTGTCAGAAACAATGGAACATGAAAAAATACTGTGATTGGCCTACTTTAAAAACTTCATATGTTTTTCAGATATGGGAGTTGGTGGTGGATGTGAAGGCAAATACACTTTCCCGAACCAGTTTGTACAAAGCACTTGCCCTTGTGGCATGGGCTCAACAGGGGAAGCAGCCCAGTGCAAAACTTCTGGAAAATTTTTCGGGAGAAGGTGAGGCAATGTTTTAGTTTTCATAGATTACACAACAGGAATTTTGCCATTATGTTCAGATTAAAAATAACTTGCTCTAATTTTTATGGACAAATAATGCGAAGAGCTACGATGATGGCAGAATGGTGCCTATTCACAAAAAAATTGAGGGATAGTGAATAGAGCCATGGTGGTCATTGGCCATTTGACATATGTCGATTATGACAGCGAGGATGTAATATACACCCATTTACCTGCCAACTGACAGTGTATTTTGGGCTTTCTCGAATAACATATCTGATGAAGACACCCTCTGGCGGCAATGTGCAGAGACTATATTGCATTTACATGCTGGAAAATTCTCTGTTCACACATCATGAAAGCATATCCATTAGTTTATAAACAACAATTTGTTAAAAATATTTTTATCCCAACAACTTATATTTGGATGTCATTATCATCAGTCAGTTCAATCATCAAATGATGTGGCCTCTTGGAGTTATGAGTTCAGGTAGAGCTTGAGAAATCTTCTCCAGGTCGATCAATTTTGGGCAATCCTGCGTATGTCCCTTGTCCCATCAATCTGGGGGTCTTTCTCTGTCTCTGATGATCTCTTGGGCTCCACTCCAACACTTCTTTTGTTCATCTTTTATCTTTCATACTAGTAACATGCCCTGTCCACTGCCACTTCAAGGAGGCTATCTTCTCTAAGATGTCTGTGACTCCTGCTACTGGTGTACTGTCGATTGCTCTCTTCCTGTCTTTTCTAGTTAAACCCAGCATTGACATTTCCATAACTCACTGTGCTGTTCTAATTTTCCTTTCCCAAATTCGTTTAGTGTCCAGGTCTCACAGCTATAAGTCAGCACAGGAAGAGTGCGTTGGTCATAAACAATTTAAGTTTGTGGGCATATTAAATTTGAGGATAGTGGAATACCTCAGCAAAGCTTGCCATCCCAACTTGATGTGATAGAAATTTCAGGTCTTACATCTCGTCTCATATTTACAAGCTGGCCAAGATAAATAATCTGACATTTTCTGAAGGTAAATAGTTTTTTTACATTCCGCTCTGAAGCCCATTTGTTGGGCACATCTTCTGTTTTTGAAAGGTTCATGTTCAGGCCAACTGATTTGCATTCAGAGACAAGATCTGTAATTAAGGTTTGGAGTTTGTCAATGTCATTAACCATGTGTGCAGAGTCATAAGTCTTCTGCCATTAATTCTAATTCTTTTTTTTTTGCCCATGCTAGCATTGACATTGCCATCTGCAAGACAGCTGAAAATAATTTTGTAGAGATGGGATCATATTGTGTAACATCTCTTTCGATGCATAATCCCGTAGTTGGTTCCATAATACTGACAAAGACTGAGGAGGTGCCATAGATGTTACGGATCAGTCTGATGTGTGTCCATGCCTTGTTCGGCTAATGCTGGCAGAACAGCCTTGTAACTCTGGATAATTTAATCTTAAATGTTCTTCATTATGAACTCTTCATAATATAGGGTGGGGATTTGCTTATTGAGGACCTAAAGTGTAAATATCTTGGTGTATATTTAATAATAAACTCAAATGTGCTGGTGGTAGGAAAAAGTTCCAAATCCTTTTATTGGAGTTAGGGGATGAACCAGAGAAGTTGGGAATGGGATTACAAAACTTTGATCAAACCATTGCTTAAATATGATGGTGTAGTATGAGACCTACTTTTTTGGTATCAAATATAGCGGTTGAGAAGGGGACAAAGGAAGGCAGCTAACTTTGTGGGAATTATCACAGAACATAATCAGTAAATGGTATGATAAAGGAGCTGAAATGGGAATCATTCGAAGACACCAGGAATATGAAGAAACCAGTTGGGGGGAGGGGTGATGACTCTTGGAAGAAGAATTGGGGAGTTATGAATAGAGGAGATGACCATGACCAGGACCACAAGCTGATACTTGAGTTCAGGTATAAATTTTGTTTTGTAGTGTAATGGAGTCAGAAATTTGTTTAAATTACCAAGGTAATTGTTGAATAGTTTACCAAAAAATCTTGAATGAATTCATCATCATCCTCAACAGTTTCAAGCCACTGGCTGGGTCTGCTTCGTGCACAAGCCTCTCCATTTGCTTACTCTCTTCCCACCACCTCTCTGTCATCACCATGTTCTAGGACCTCTCCCCTCTTCCCTACACACTCCTCTCAGCCACCCATCCCTTGGTCTTCCTCTGAGTCGTTTACCATGCATCTTAATTTCGTGGATTTTTCTTGGGATTATCTGAACCTCCATTCTCTTGACATGTCCATACCATCTTAGTCTGGTCCTCTCTATCATTTCCTGTAGGGGTTCCTGTTTTACAGTGTTTCTAATCATTTCCTTCTGCATCCTGTCCATTTTAGTAATTACCATTCTACCTCTTAAAATTTCTTTTCACTTTATTGTACCTTGCTGATGTCCTGCTTCTTCATTGTCCATATTTCAGCAGCATATGTCAAGATAGGCACGTAGTTGTGTGATAAATTACTCTCTTGCTTCTCTGTGGCATGTCTTTATTACATATCAGGCTTCTAATACTTCTTAAAAATGCCTCTGCTTGTCTTCCGCTTCCACCTATTTAGCCATCATTCCTTCCACTTTCCTCTGATACACTCCCCAAGTACTTGAACCTGCTATTTTCTTTAGTTATTCACCTGCCATCACAGTTCCCTGGCTTATCCTATTCTTTTTTCTGGATTGTTACCATGTACTCTCATTTCTTTATATTAAATTTCAAGCCATATTCCTCCACATTGTCTATCCGTACATCCAACTGTTGCTGCACTTCCTCTTCACCGACCTCCCCAGATCATCAGGATCATCAGTTTTCCTCCCCCATCCTCATTGTCACCTTGCATTATATCATCCATGATTACAATAAATAGTAGTAGTGGGAGGTCACTTCCTTGTTTCTTTGTTATTTAAAAATTAATATTCATAGTGGGAAAAAAGTAACTGGGTGGGGAAATTATACACAAAGAATCTAATATAAAAACTAATAAGAAAAGGACTGGAGCTTCATTGCAATTAAATATAAACAGTGTTTTCAAGATCAGTTATATGAATTGCCTTAGCCTATATGCATTTTGAAGACTGTTTATAGTATTATTGAGAGTAATATATGTTTAATAGTTTTAAAATGTCAACATTTCTTTTACTTCTTACGAGCATTGCCTGGATTTTGTTTTTGAAGAACTTCCATGTCCAGAATTGGGAGACTTGACAGAATTGCGACAACTCACACGGCAGCAACAGAGGTCATCACCTACAAGGCTTGGTCTCAGCTACTCTGAAATCTGCTCTCAGGATTCTGTTGCAGTTGACTTGGTCCCTGAAAAGAAAGGGCTTTTTTTGAAACATGTGGAATATCAAGTGACCAGTAAGGTAGGTCTCAAATATTATCAGTGTGATGACATTTTATGTAACTTATACAAATTTTAAAATTTATGTATATTATGTGTATTCTGTTCAGAAGCAATATGCAAATACATTTCTATACATATAGTATGAAAAAAAATTCCTGCCACATGTCTATGTGACTATGTTTACCTTGAGAACCTGTGGACGAAATTGGATGCTATTTTTACGTAATTCTTGAGGTTTATGGATACTGATGTTTTACCCTTGGGAGGGGAGCAGTTATGACTTACGCGATTCATGTATGTTAAAAGTTTGGCACCAGTGGGCTCTTTTAGAGTATGTTGCCTAAAGATTGAATGATATAACATTACAATGAGTGAAAAAATTGTAAAGTATATAAAGGATCTACCAGAACCTTCATTTCAGTCTGTAACAAAATGTGTTTACAATTTAAATTAGCTGTGAAGCTCCCCTTTCTTTTAGTACTTTGTGTAAATAATTGAAGATGTAACAGTACAGTGGGTAGAGCATAACAAGTTCAACAACAAACCTCTATTACAGATCACTTTCAATAAGTGTATTTGCAGTTTAAATTTGCAGTAAAAAATAAATTATGGAACTTGGGGCATTTCCCCCTTTAATTACTTAATTTTTAACAAAATAAGTTATTTGATTCCAATGCTTGACACCCCAACTGTACCTGTAATTTAGGATATTTCAAACATTTACAGGTAAGAAGAATAGGGGGCTAATAGAAATGCATGTGCGATGTATACTGGCTGGTTCATGAGAATATATACAGCAGGCAGAAACACATTACATTTTACTGTTATAAAAATTAATACTTCACGGTAGTATATAATTTTTTACTGTTTTATGCAAATGATATCTTCTAAATTCTACAAAATTACCACATATCACGTGTTTTAATAAAAATAGCTAAATAAAAACAAGGCATAACATTGTAGAAGTCTCCAGCTGAAGATTGGCATTTTGGCCATAGTACTGGCCAGACAGCCATATCTCACACTCCGAAGTGTACAAGTATAAAGCTTCGTCAGTGTCATCTGATTAGCTTGGCTAATAATTCTTCTACAGTTCCAGGTTAGAAACCTTTTACTGTTGTCTGAGTCGTCTTTTGTTGACATGGCTTTTTGTTCCGTCATGTGTTGGCGGCACTGTCTAGTTCGTAGACGGTGGCATGAGGGTGGTGATGAGCTGCGTGAGCACCATCACCACCACCGTTAGCTGGTCGCTGGGTCCGGTACGGCAGTGGCAGAGGTCGGCTAGTCGACCTACTCAACGGCCTGGCGGCTGCTGACTGTAAAACTTAGGCAGGTTTTTGGTTTTTTATGTCTCCTTCTTTAATATAATATTTTTTATGATGTCCTTGTTTTTCTTTTTTGTCCTCATTTACAGTTATATTTCATGCCTGTGGACATCACCCACTCCCCCACTCACTGTCTCCAATGGTAATTTTTTGCTGTTCACATTGTGGAAATTTGTATTTGCTCATCCATTCACTTGACACATTTTTCGTTATGATCCTTCATGATAAAGACTTCTTCAGAAATATTGCGGGTCATTTTTTTTTGTTTTGTCTATTTACTGTCCACTGGCCTTCAAGTGATAGAGCTTGAGCGTTTGGTACTTAATACATGGGTTGGAGGAAGTGCAAAGGAGCACATCTAGGTTTCTTTTTGGAAATTAAAGGGACAATTTTTGCAAGAGAAATGAGAGAAGATATTATTAGAAGCAGCACCTGATTTCAAGCAAAGGAATGGGACAATCAGTCATGTTTATGGCGCTCATGAATTGGAGAGGGTTGCTGAAGGAGATGCAGTATGTAGACTATTAGCGAAATCTTCATACAATTGATTGCTCCTTTGCAATTATTGTTATAAAATACTAGCTTTTTCTTGCAGTTTTCCCCCAAGTGGACCCAGATGTTGAGACATATTTTAAAATGCAACTGGAATGGTTCAAAATTAATGAAGGAAAAATCGGAATATAGTAATGTAAATGGAATATATATTAATACAATGTTTAAACCCAACACTCACCAAAGTTGAAGGGAGGAGGGCAGCAGCAACACAAAACACAAAAGAAAAAACAATATTTCGACGCGAGTCTTAATCAGGTGATGCGAGACATGTGGCAGGGGGAAAGATGTGGTCACATCCCAGCCTGCCACATGAATTCATGTGGCGGGCTGGGATGTGCTGGGAGCACCGCAGTCACATCCAGGAGAATCCTGAAGACCCCACTTTCACATGCAGGAGAATCCTGAAGACCCCACTTATACAACATGGCATTGCATTTGCATGGCCTGTTCTTAGGCGATTTACTTTGACCCACTGGTCTCTGTTTAGGTGGAATCCCGGAAGTCCTGTTGTGGGATCTTTAATATCTGGATATTTCATGGATGCGGAGTTCCAGCATTGTCACCATTTTTCCTTGACATCGGAGTCGAATACATCTTGCCATACTGGATTTCTGGATTTAAGATGAGAGGGGTTAAGTCATTTAGGACCTCGTGGATTGGGAGAGCCTGTGAATGGTCAGGATGGTGTAGTCTTATCCACTCATGTGCCATTGCTTCTTGGCGTCTTACCTCTGGAGGTGGTATTTTGCTGATTAGGTGTAACCAGGGGATTGGGGTGGATTTTAGGGTGCCAGTTGTTACTCTCATACACTCATTCAGATGGATGTCCATTTTTCTAGTGTGAGCACTACATTTCCATACTGGAGCACAGTACTCAGTGACAGGGTAAATCATGGTGAGAGCGGTTGTTCGTAGTGTGTCTGCATCAGCTCCCCATGAAGTACCAGCTAGCTTCTTCATGATGTTGTTTCAAGTTTCTGACTTTGTTTTCGAGGTTTTTTTAAATGTTAAGGAATGGTTTAAGGTGATGCCAAGATATTTAGGATAGAAACTATGTTTCACTCTCTGGTGGCAGAAGTTCACTTTGAGCTGCTGATGAGCTATTCTATTGCTCAAGTGAAATGTGCATACTTCTGTTTTCATCGGGTTCAGACAAAGTCTCCACTTCCTGTAATATGCATTCAAGGTTTCTAAGTCATTAGAGAGAGTGATTTCACCTTCCTCTAATGTGGTAGTTTGGACAGTGATAGCTACGAGGGTCATTAGAAAAGTCCGTGCAAAAAATAATAACTACTTACGTGTTTGGGGTAAACCTTTTTTATTTTTCGACGTAGTCTCCTTTTAGGCTTATACACTTCGTCCAACGATGTTCTATTTTGTTGATCCCTTCCAAATAATAGGATTTGTCCAAGTCTACAAAATATCCATTACGTGTGCAATCACCTCCTCATTTCAATAAAATCTTTGTCCCGCCAGCCATTTCTTCAGATTGGGGAACAAATAGTAGTCCGAGGGAGCCAAGTCTAGAGAATAGGGGGGAAGTGAAACGAGTTGGAATCCTATTTCCATTAATTTTGCGACCACAACTGCTGATGCGTGTGCTGTATGCACCTGTAATAGTTTTACCCTTTTCCAGATAGTCGATGAGGATTATCCCTTGCGAATCCAAAAAGACAGTCGCCATAACCTATCCAGCCGAAGGAACGGTCTTCGCCTTTTTTGGTGCAGATTCATCCTTAGTAACCCATTGTTTAGATTGTTGTTTGGTCTCAGGAGTATAGTAATGTATCCATGTTTCACCCACAGTGATGAAACGACACTTAAAGTCCTCGGGATTTTTCTGGATCAGCTGCAAACCATCCTTGCAACACTTCCACGATTCTGTTTTTGGTCAAGCGTCAGCAATCGCGACACCCATCTTGCGGATAGCTTTCTCATGTCCAAATGTTTATGCAAAATATTATGTACCCGTTCAGTCGAGATGCCCATAGCACTAGCAATCTCAGGCACTTTAACTCTTCTGTCATCCATCACCATATCATGGATTTGATCAATGATTTCTGGAGTTGTAAACTCCACAGGCTGTCCACAATGTCCAGCGTCACTTGTGCCCATATGGCCAGTCCAAAAATTTTGAAATCACTTATAAACTGTTCTAATCAAAGGTGTAGCATCACCATAATGTTTATCAAGCTTCTCTTTAGTCTCCTGAGGCATTTTGACTTTCATAAAGTAATGTTTAATCACCACACGAAATTCTTTTTCGTCAATTTCTTGAAAATCACTCGACTTCCTTGATTCACACGAATGCCAAACACAATGAAATAGACCAATATTGCTGAAACTTGGTGTGTGTACATTCAAGAGATGGTACTAACTAAACATGACCTCGATACGCGCTGGTGGTGCCATCTCTCGGACTTTGCACGGACTTTTCAAATGCCCCTCATAAGTCGTCAGTGTAGCAAAATTTATTGCCAGTTATTTCTGGCATGTCACTGGTGTACAAGCTGAAGAGCAGTGGAGCTAGTACTGACCCTTGAGGTAAACAATTTTTTTATTGTAAATGACTTACTTGTCTTATGCCCAACGGTGACCTTAAAATATCAGTTGGTCAGCATATTCTTCAGGAGTGATGTTAGTTTCCTGCAGGGTATATGTTTTTTTAAGTTTAGGTAGCAGTCCATCCAGCCAAACTGTATCATATGCCGCTGTTAGATCGACAAAGGCTACTGATGTCTTTAACTTCTTCTGAAATCCAACCTCAGTATATGTTGTCAATGCTAATACTTGTTCACAACAGCTCTGTTTTAGTCTGAAACCTGCCTGGTATGTTGGTGTTATGTTATTTATTATTCCTTGAATACAGTTAAGGATGAGGCGTTCCAGAAGTTTAGAGCAAACACTTAGTAGAGCAATGGGTCGATAGCTTGAAGCATCATCTGCTGGTTTGCCTGGTTTGAGGATCGTCAAGGTGTGAGCCATCTTGATTTCTGGGGTAATGATTCCAGTGTCTAGAATATTGCTGAAGTTCTTGAGCCAAGTTCTTCCATGCTTGCCGAGATTTCTTATGAATTCTGGGAAAATGCCATCTAATCCTGCAGCCTTCCTCATTTTTAGCATTTTGATGGCTTTCTCAACTTCTTCGTGACTAAATGGATTAGAAAGGGTGGGGTTATTTCTAAGGTTTTTATCCATATCAATAATCTCTCTCTCCATCTGTTTCTTCATGGCAGGATCTATTGGGACTTTGTCAGCTCTTGTTTTGATGTGCAATGCCATTTCAGTTGGTGTATTTCCTGGCTCCTCTTTGCATGTGTTTGAGGCTGCACCCAGCTTTCTAAGAAGAGTCTATGATTTATACTGGAGTGAGTAAAGCTCATTTGAGAACTTAGCTCTTTCCATTTGTTTCCTCCCTTCATTCAATTTTTCTAATATTCTTTTTCCTGTTTCAGAGTCACCAGTTTTTTGATAATTTTCATACAAAGTTTGCGTATATTTGTCCCAGCATGGAATGTATTGTTTCCTGTACCCTCGAGGGATGTTTCGTCTAGCTGCAGCAATAACAATACCTACAAATCTCTTGGGGGTATCCATCGCAGGTTACCATATACCTCGGAGCTATATTGGTCCCAGTTTGCCCTCTGTAAATTCCACCTTGGTTCATGAATCGATCTGATAACAGGTATTGTGATACCAACACTGATTAGTGTGGGTCTATGTTGGATTCTCGGAAAATGTTGAGGGACTTTCCTTGTCTGGTCTAAAGGTTTTCTTTCATCTGTGAAAACAAAAACCAGATCAGGATTGGTGTCAGATTGCCATATAGCAGAATGGATTGTTTTCTTTTCTTTAGCAACGTAGCTGAGGTACAGTTCTTGACTTTCGCTCCACAAAGTAAGTTTCTCTCCGCTTTCATCAGTATTTGGGTAACCCCAGGATGTATGTCGGCTCTTAAAGTCTCCTACATAAATGCAAGTTTTTGGTAGTGAGGGCAGTGATGGAGTTGGCCAGTTGGAAAGAGGTGGTTTGTAAACTGATGCAACAGTTGAATTGCTGAGTTTGGCAGTAATTATTTTTATTTCATTGACTTTTTGACAGCTCACTTCCGAGATATTGCAAATGTTACGTTTGGCATACATGACTGATCTGTGTATATGAGAGGGAAGTCTCGCTATCATTCTGTACCCTGCAGTCTTGCCCCCTGCTTTCCAAATATTTTTCAGTCATGTGGGTTTCTTGAACAGCTAAGATGTCGATTTTGAGGTCATTAGCTTGTTTACTAAGGTATTCACATTTATCAATTGTTAATCCTTCGGAATTTATTTGGAGAATGTGAGTGCTGGTTCCAAAAGTTCTGGTCAGTTGGCTCTTGACAAGTGCCGTTGTTCAATTTCATCTTCAGTTGTTTCATCTTCTGATGTTGCTTTGTGTGACCATGAGAGATACGGGATCTAGTTCGGTCACCTATTGTGTAGATTATCAGCTGTCCAGCATCACCAGTCCGTTGTCCAGGATACACAACGAGGAGGTTATCTGCACGTCATACCCCAGAGGATATTAGAAAGCTGGTTATTTAATAGTGCAAAGATTCAACAGCTCTACATCTAATGTTCAGTATTTGCATGTAAGGCAAATTAAAAATAAACCATGAAAATGTATTTGTAAAATAATTTACTAGAAGAATATTATCACTCTCTTACTGATACATTTCAGAGATTTGGTTCATTGGTGCAAAGAAGGTACAATGATTTTGTGGCATTGCACGAGTTGTTGCTGAACCGGTTTCCTTATCGTCTCGTACCTAAACTGCCTCCCAAGAGGATTGTAGGTGGTGAGTAAATAAGATGTATGGCATGTGCCTATATTTTTGACGATTTTGTAATCTTATACAAAAATGTGAAGGCTTTAATGTTTATATGAATTGTCTTAAAAATTGATTAATTTTGACCAAAGGAACATGCTTATGTTTTTTTTAGTTTAATTATCTTTGTTCATTAAATGCAATTAAAATAGTTATTTGTGAAATGTAATACTTTTCATATTTAATGGGAAGATGTAGGACCAAAATGTAATTGAACCTCATGGAATTTAAAATTCTGTGCAGCCTGATGAAAGAAAGGATTTGTTATTATTTTATAAAAAAATTAATGTTATCATTTGTTATTGTTATAATTGTGAGGGATGTTGTACAAGTTTACCACTTCAGAAATTGAATGACTGAGTTCAGTTTTCTAAATGAGCCACCATTTATGTTTAGTTACAACTAGTGCTGTAAGTGGCGGGTGGCTGAAGCTCTGCACAGTTGCTAGCCACATGTCTTAGAATTATCACAAGCTACAAATTTTTCCATAACCGACGACATTCCAGGAATATTGACCCTGTAATCGTACTCAGTTTTGTTTTTTGAACATATTGTTTTTGGTTTCTGGAATTAATACATTTCAGTTGTTTGTGTTGTGCAGAACTAGGTAGCTAAGTGGAATCTTTTTGATTATTTGATCTACTTGTAACAGGATATTTTTTTTAAGTAAGAAAATAACTGCTGGGCTGCACTGCTTTGACTTCATTGATTGCATGCATTTGTTATAAGTTCGCAGGTACTCAATTTATTTTAAAAATTTTAGTGTTGCTATAATTCTTACTAAAATCTGTTTATATGAGGGGTGATCACAAACTAAGATTACAAAGCCTGCAGTGAAACTTGTACATTTTATTTCATACAGCCAACTGATAGTACATGCATTAGGTTATTTTTCAACAGTCTCCATATTGGTTTAGGCACTTGTTGCTTCGTGGGATGTGTGTGAATATTTCCTTCTGGTAAAAATCCTGTCCTTAAGTGTTCAGGCACATTGTTGCAAAGTGCTCCACTTCCTTGTCTGAAGCAAATCACCTGTCTCCTAGTTGCTCCTTCAAGTGATGCAAAAGGTGAAAGTCACTTGACGTGAGGTCCGGGCTGTAGGGAGGGTGATCGAGCTGTGTTCAAATCTGTTGATGCCATGTGGGGTTGGTCACTGCGATCCTCGTTGGTAACATTTTTCTCTACAGGCCACAAACTTTCGACACCATTCTGTGATGTGCTGACGACATATTATAGTCTCTTCATAAACTTCTATCAGCTGCTAGTGCAATTTCAGCTGCGGTTACATGTTTTTCCCACAGAAGTTGAATAACTGGCTAGATTTCTTTGTGATACCAGTTTTCTAAATGTCACCATTTGTGTTTACCTCCAACTAGTACTGTAGGTGGCAGGTGGCCAAAACTGCTCAGTTGCCCACCTCATGTCTGAGAATTACCATACACCACTAATTTCTCCATGATGTATGACACTCTAGGACTATCGGCCTTGTAATCTTAGTTTCTGATCTCCCCTCGTATATACTGTTTTTAATTTATTTTTCTACATAGCGGATTTTATCTTGTAGCAGATTCCCGTTTTATTGAGGAGAGACGTAAGTCACTTCGACGTTGGCTGACTCTTGTAACCAGACATCCTGTAGTCAACAAGGATCCTCTGATTAACTTCTTCCTTACATATGGTGGTCCTGATGTGCAGTACAAAATTCGAGAAGTTTTTCGCAGAATGCCTGATGAATTTATGACCTCAGATCTTGCTGCAACAGCCAAGGTAATACTTTTGTATATAGACGTAAATACGTTAACAAAAAATATAGAAACAGCTGAAATAGAAAACCGTTAAGATTTTTTTTTTTTTTTGCTACATGGCTCGTCAAGGTATTTATAGCTTTGAGAGTAGAGATTATAGATCAGTGGTTCCCAATTAGTGGTTCGTGTACCCCCAGGGGTACGTGAGGTTGCTTCAAGGGGTACACGGGTAATCTCTTGGCTAAGATAATCACCAAGATAAATAAATAAAAAATATGAAAGCATTAGTATTGACATATATTTTTTGGGCATTTTTTGTTTTATTGGAATATTGTTTTTGGATTATAATTTAATAAACTGTGAAAACAGGTTTCATTTTTTATCATTTCAGCTATAAGGGTTGCCCAAGGTGAATGTGGTACGCTGGGAAAAGTAATTGGGAACAACTGGTATAGGTTATAAGAGCAGCAATGACAAGGAATTCGACCAAGCTCCTTTTGATACATTCACATGGAATAATTTTGGGAAACCATGAGAAACCAATATTTAAATGGCTCTTTGGAGATTTGAACCCAAGTGTGATGGGTGAGTGGTAACACTCTGGCCTCACTGTTGGGAGGGCAAAGGTTTGAATTCCTGTCTAGCCGTCATGGTTTTGGTTTTTCCTTGGATTATCCCAGGCAATTGACAGGATGGTTGTTTAAAAAGGTTATGGCAAAATTCCTTCCCTTTCCTTGCCCAAGTCCTTACTCATTTGTAAAGAACTCTACTTCGATTAGGTGCAAAACCAGAAAGATTTCCCCACATTATCCTTAATGCCATGCCTG